>JARQOD010000006.1:77537121-77657345 GCA_033576555.1 Oophaga sylvatica | reverse complement strand
TTTGGCTTACAGAAACTGATGTAAAATACTGACTAAATAATGATCAGTGAACGTAGCCAAAGAATTACAAAGTATTTCCTTTAGATATTGTAAATACTGTTCCTTTTTCTAGTATTAAATACTTTTATGTGAATAACAATACAAATAAGTCATTGAATACTGTTTATCACTACACCACATTACCCTACTGATTCAACATTTTTGGTTGGACAGAAATGACATAGAATTCAAATAATTTTTCTGTTGAATAACATTAAAGAGGATTTCTCACCAGATTAACAATATAAACTGTACGCACAATTTGATATATCTCATAGACCAACTTTGAAAACCCTGGTCAACAAGCTAGTGACAACTCATGAGCGCAAGTGATTTAATCTCTGTCCATTTTTAGAACATTTCAATAATTTCCATGTACAAACGTTATCCATAACACATTTTTCGATAAGGTCTACATTCCAGATTGTAGATTTACAAACTGTTATATTTTTTAGAGGCTACAGAAAACTAAAAACTAGTGGCTGGTCCTCAGTACAATCACCTAAAATGTTGGCAATGTTGACTGGTTATAGCTACAATGTTGCCAACTTTGGGGATTTTAAGGTTTTTTGGCTTTGTGGGTATGGTTTATCATTGTGGCTAATTATAGGTGAGATGTGCAGGAGGTGAGGACAGGCTTTTTTGCCGGATGATTAGAAGGATGGAGGTCTGAATGTACGATATCACAATCCCATAAGTGGAATTCTCTGTCTCCCACTGTAACATTTGGACCTTCAGTTTTAATTACTGACTGATTAATGACCACATACCTCTACAGAATACATAATATAGATTAGTACTCGTAAACTCTGGCGCATTTACAGTAAACAGCAGATTCCGAGTTCATGCATAAACAGCAGCTTGTCAAGGTCAAGCTTAGAGAACTGAATGGCAAAACATTTGATGAAAATGCTATCCTCTCTGCAATCTTGCCTTTAATTTACATTATTCTGCCTATTGTTTTAATCTATACCCTAAAAGCTAATACAAATATATTCTATGGCCAGGCTTCAGTAAACACTAACTACATCTTAAGAAAAATAAAACAAAACCTGTATGTTTCAAGCAACTGGCTTTAGCCACTTCACGCCATGGCCATTTTCTGTTTTTTTGCTTTTTATTCCTTCTTCCAAGAGCCATAACTTTTTAGTTTTCCATCCACAGAGCTTTGTTTTTTTTCAGGACCAATTGTACTTTTGAATGATACCATTCATTTTATCCTGTGATGCACTTGAAAGTGGGGAAAAAGTTCTAAATGTGTAGAAATTGCAAAAGAAGTGCAATTCCACAATTGTTTTTTTTATTTGCCATGTTCATTATACAATAAAACTGACATGGCAATATATCCACATAAAGAGAAAGAAACGGAAACTTTTAACCCTTAAAATGTTCTAACGAAAAAATTATATTTCCAAAATTGTGCTGATGTAAAGTAGACATGTGGTAAATGTTATTTATTAACTATTTTTGTGCAACAGGACTCTGATTTAAGGGCACAAAAATCAAAAGTTTGAAAATTGCAAAATTTTAAACATTTTTGCCAATTTTCTTTTTTTTCCATAAATAAATTCAAGTCATATCGAAGAAATATTACCTCTAACATGAAGTACAATATGTCACGAAAAAACAGTCTCAGAATCAGTGGGATCCGTTAAAGAGTTCTAGAGCTATAACCTCATAAAGTGACACTTGTGAGAATTGTAAAAATTGGCTTGTCATTAAGGTCAAAATTGGCTTGGTCACTAAGGGCTTAAAAGTCCTTTAACCCAGAAAACAGACATCAAAGCGGTGTGCAG
The DNA here is from genome assembly GCA_033576555.1 of Oophaga sylvatica. Classification (NCBI taxonomy): domain Eukaryota; kingdom Metazoa; phylum Chordata; class Amphibia; order Anura; family Dendrobatidae; genus Oophaga; species Oophaga sylvatica. The sequence continues at coordinate 77,655,510 of JARQOD010000006.1, read as the reverse complement.
GAGAGAGACGACCGACAGCCGATCCGTGTTTCCACAGCTTTTCTACGAGTCCAGGTGAGGAGTGACGTGTTACTACTTCCTTTATAGTAAACACGTAGTATCGGTCTGTGAACACACTTACAATACATCAAAAATACAAATAACTAAAAACATTATAAGAACACAGATATGTCAATTCTATCTCTCAATCTGAATGGACCTTGGCTCATGAAAATTATATTATATTGGGAAAACTACAAGACCCTTGTTTGTCTGGTTTTGGGAGAATTATTGCTCCATTAGTACAGGAAAAGTGGCCCCTGATTAATTAAACATTTGTAAGATTGTCACAATGAGAATCATAAGACATTGAGTTTTGTAGGGTTAGAAAAAGTTTGTTATCCTCCACAAATACAGCAATATCAAAATGTGTAACCCAAAAGAAAAATCAGAATCAGGAGCATAAGAATAAAATATTGCTTTATTACAATACACACATTAATATGAAACAACCAATAAAAAATAGAAATGAGAAAAAATGGTGCCACCAGAGTGCCACATGACATCAGGGAATATACACTCCCTGACAGAAGTTATGTCGCTTATTCATGTTATGTGAATCAAAGCTTATAACCAGACGTAAATTCATCCATTGGTTTTATAAATTACTCTTTTGAAAGCTGAAACCCTCCCAAATTTGGTTTAGGTTAAGAAAATAAATTGGCATCAATGCAGAAATATTGATCATTAATGAACACAGAATGGTCAGATTTTGGCAAGATAAAAGTTTTGTCGCCCACAGAAAGTGATGTGATATTCAAACAAATAATTATCTTAAAATACAAATATATGTTGCCTAACATTGATGAATGAAGTTGTGGTGCTATTAGAGTCATATTTAATATTTTATGTGACTTCCATGAGCTTGGAAGGACTGCATCCAGGCGGTTCAACAATGATTCATACAATTTATTAATGAAGTCATCAGGAATAGCAAAGAATGCAGTCTTACATGCCTCCCAGAGTTCATCTAGATTCTTTGGTTTTGTCTTCCAAGCTTCCTCTTTCATCCTACCCCCAACCATGTTCAATGATGTTCATGTCTGGTGACTAGGCTGGCCAGTCCTTGAGCACCTTGATCTTTTTTGCCTGGAGGAACTTTGTTCTAGAGATGGATGTATGAGATGGAGCATCATCCTGCTGCAGAATTTGACCCCTTTTATGATTTGGAATATAAGAGGTAGCTAATACTTCTTGATATTTTAGGCTATTGATATTGCCTTTCACCTTGCAAATGTTTCGCACACCCTCATACTAAATGTAACCCCAGACCACAATCTTTCCACCACCAAATTTAACTTTTTCTGAGTGTATTTTGGATCCATATGGGCTCCAGTAGGTCTCCTGCAGTATTTGCGACGGCTGTGGTGTAATTCTACTGAAGATTCATCAGAGAAATCCACCTTCTGCCACTTTTCCAGTGTCCATCAGTTTAGCAGGCTGTAGGACTTTGCAAATGCAACACGGTTTTTATTTGCCTTTTTGTTTAGTGCTGGCTTCTGGGCACTGATTTGACCATGGAGGCTATTTCGAGACAGAATCCTACAAACTGTTCTAGTTGACACAGGGACTTGAGTGACCAGGCCTGTTGGAGCTCTGCTGAAGTGGAACAGGGGCTTGCTTTGGATTTTCTAACCAACAAACATTCCTCCTGAGCAGTTGTCTTGCGGGTCTGCCGGACCTGGGCATGTCAATGACATCTCCAGTCTCTTCAAATCTTTTATAAATTCTTTGTACTTGACGCTGAGACACATTAAATGTGCCAGCCACCTCTGCAGTTGATCTAGTCTTCAGCCTCCTGATAATCAAGGCTTTGGTCACAGGGTGGATTTTTGGCATGCTGTCAGAGCTCAAGTTGCAGTTCAAGTGAAGGTCTGGGTGCTGGGTTTCTTTTTATACACACCCACTAATTAACCAATCATTTACTGAGCACTGGTGAGGATGTAAACTAGGATTGGGTGCATTATATGACCAGGCGACAAAACGTTTGTCTTGCCAAAATCTGACCATTCTCTGTTCATTAAATGATCAATATTTCAGCATTGATGCCAATTTATTTTCTTAACTTAAACCAAATTTGGGAGGGTTTCAGCTTTCAAAAGAATAATTTATAAAACCAATGGATGAATTTAACGTCAGGTTATAAACTTTGATTTACAGTACAGACCAAAAGTTTGTCACACCTTCTCATTCAAAGATTTTTCTGTATTTTCATGACTATGAAAATTGTAGAATCACACTGAAGGCATCAAAACTATGAATTAACACATGTGAAATTATACATTACACTTTACAAAAAAGTGTAAAACAACTGAAAATATGTCTTATATTCTATTTTCATCAAAGTAGCCACCTTTTGCTTTGATTACTGCTTTGCACGCAGAAAAGGTGAACGGCTGGACTCTACATGACTAGTTCCCCCGTGAAGCATGGAGGAGGTGGTGTGATGGTGTGGGGTGCTTTGCTGTGACACTGTTGGGGATTTATTTCAAAATTGAAGCGGTGAGTGGTCCAGCTCACCCCAAACCATCTCGATTGGGTTCAGGTCTGGTGACTGTGGAGGCCAGGTCATCTGGCGTAGCATCCCAACACTCTCCTTCTTGGTCAAATAGCCCTTACACAGTCTGGAGGTGTGTTTGGGGTCATTGTCCTGTTGAAAAATAAATGATGGTCCAACTAAACGCAAACCGGATGGAATAGCATGCTGCTGCAAGATGTTGTAGTAGCGATTCTGGTTCACTATGCCTTCAATTTTGAATAAATCCCCAACAGTGTCATCAGCAAAGCACCCCCACATCATCACACCACCTCCTCCATGCTTCACGGTGGGAACCAGGCATGTAGAATCCATCCGTTCACCTTTTCTGCGTGCAAAGCAGTAATCAAAGCAAAAGGTGGCTACTTTGAAGAACCTAGAATATAAGACATATTTTCAGTTGTTTCACACTTTTTTGTAAAGTGTAATGTATAATTCCACATGTGTTAATTCATAGTTTTGATGCCTTCAGTGTGATTCTACAATTTTCATAGCCATGAAAATACAGAAAAATCTTTGAATGAGAAGGTGTGTCCAAACTTTTGATCTGTACTGTACATAACATGGATAAGCGACATAACTTCTGTCAGGGAGTGTACAAAAATACAATGAGGCAGGGAACTACCGTATTTTTCGGACCAAACGACGCACTTTTTTCCCCCCAAAATCGGGGGGAAAATGAGGGTGCGTCTTATGATCGGAACGTACCTGTAAATAGGGTCCAGCGGCATCACAGGAACTCGGAGCCGGCGTCGGTGGAGCGGTAGTGCAGGAGCTGGGAGCCGCTGGCGGTGGAGCGGCACTGCGGGAGTCTCCAGCATGGCGGGAGCCGTTGGCGGTGGAGCAGGAGCCGCCGGCGGTGAAGGACTGCGAGAGCCGCCGGCGGTGGAGCAGGAGCTGCCGGCGGTGAAGCAAAAGCCGCCGGCGGTGGAGCTGCAGCCGCCGGCAGTGAAGAAAGCCTGCGAGAGCCGCCGGTGGTGGAGCAGGAGCCGATGGCGGTGAAGCGGAAGCCGCCGGCGGTGACGCTGAAGCCGCCGGCGGTGAAGAAGGCCTGCAGGAGCCGCCGGCGGTGGAGCAGGAGCCGCCGGCGGTGAAGCGGAAGCCGCTGGCGGTGACGCTGAAGCCGCCGGCGGTGAAGAAGGCCTGCAGGAGCCGCCGGCGGTGGAGCAGGAGCCGCCGGCGGTGACGCTGAAGCCGCCGGAGGTGAAGAAAGCCTGCAGGAGCCGCCGGCGGTGGAGCAAGAGCCGCCGGCGGTGAAGCGGAAGCCGCCGGCGGAGACGCTGAAGCCGCCGGCGGTGAAGAAGGCCTGCGAGAGCCGCAGACGGTAGAGCAGGAGCCGCCGGCGGTGAAGGGGAAGCCGCCGGCGGTGACGCTGATGCCGCCGGCGGTGAAAAAGGCCTGTGTGAGCCGCCGGCGGTGTAGATGGTCTGCGGGAAGCGGCAGACTCCACAGTGTGAGCCGCCGGCGGTGAAGTTGCACCTCCACTGTGTGAGCCACCGCGCTGTTAATATAGTGCGGCCACACTAGACAAGAGGTACAGGAGGAAGTTCTCCCAGCTGGTACTTCCTGTCTAGCGTGGCCACAGAAGTGAGTGTAATCTGGATTAAAAGTTTAAAAACGGTGTCACCCCATTTTTGCTCTATGACACCGCCATCAGGGCTTATCTACAGCATTCTGGAATGCTGTAGATAAGCCCCCAATGTCACCTGAAAGAAAAGAAAAATGAGTTACCGTATATTATACTCACGCAGGGCGTTCCGCCGTCCGGTCCGGAGGAGTCGCGGTCCGGTTCGGCGCCTCCCATCTTGTAGCGAAGCCGGCCTCTTCTTTCCGTCCCATCGCGGCTCCTGCGCAGGCGCACTGATCTGCCCTGATGAGGGCAGAGCAGAGTACTGCAGTGCGCAGGCGCCAGGAAAGGTCAGAGAGGTCCAGCGCCTGCGCACTGAAAGAAGAGAAAAAGAAGACGGAAAGAAGAGGCCAGCTTCACTACAAGATGGGAGGCCACAGACCACGACGCCCATCGGACCAGACAGCAGACCGCCCCTGGGTGAGTATAATATACGGTAACTCGTTTTTCTTCTCTTTCAGGTGACATCGGGGGCTTATCTACAACATTACAGAATGTAAGATAAGCCCCTGATGGCGATGGCCGTATCTCATAGTCCAAAAATGGGGTGACAGACACCCTTTAAATATTTTACCACATTTTTTGCTTCAAATATATTTTTTCCCTATTTTCCACCTCTAAAACCTGGGTGCGTCTTATAGTCCGGTGCGTCTTATAGTCCGAAAAATACGGTATATGTCATGGACTGGGGAAAAAGTCAGAAAATAATTATCCATCCCATATATGGAGAATATTTCCCTCATAAAATCACAATGGATATACAGTAAGATCAAATGGAAAACACTAAAGTGCAAATGTAAACAAAATGCTTGATTCAGCACACAGACGGTAAGGTATAGAATATCTTACTAACACTGAAGAGATAGGCAATATACACAGAAACCTTATGTTAATATTATGTACCAGAAATATTGCTGTCTTATAATTGTGGTTTGTAGTACAAGGAGTCAAAAGACTAATAAATACCCATGCCCAGATTGTGGCAAATGCCAAAATATAGAGATGTTCCCAGTCAAGAGTAAAGTAATTAGTGACCACATGTAAAGGGAACACTAGTCCCACCCACAAGGAGTAGAGCCCTGTATACAACCTGAGTAGTGTGGAGAATGGCCTCAACGCACGTTTCGCGTTTGGCTTCTTTGGGAGGCAATTGAGATATCAAATATGTGTATTTTTTTTCTTGCTTTATTTTTAATGGGGCAAAAGGGGAGTGATTTAAACTTTTATATATTTAAAAAATTAACATTCTTTTTCCACTTTTTACCGTACTTATTAAGCTGCAATCATCCGATTACTTGTACCATACACAGCAATACTGCAGAACTGCTGTGCTAAACAAAAATCACGGTCTCCTATGAATGTCAGCTACAAGCTGGCTATGACAGGGGTACCGTAATGATGGGCACGAGGAACCTCTTTGGGTCTTCAGCTTGCGAGACAGCTTCAAAGTTAGGGACATAACATATGACATAACTGTACGTCATATGTCAGAAGGAGGTTAAAAGAACAAAACATAAGTAAGTTATGGTTAAAATAGCTTTCTCTGTACCATTAAAGAATCCTATTTCCTCTCTTTTCATTGACGTTCGATGATGTCTGCCATATACAGGGAACACAAAGCTTATTTCCCATGTGAAATACTTCAGTGCTACTTATAGACAGTAACCTTGTGCAACATGGATTACAGTTTCCTAGTAGCCATAGTGCTGCATACTTACATTTGAGCAATCATTTTGAGTGTCTACATGCTTTTTCCCAAACCGGCAAGACTTAGTTGAAAACAATTTCCAGATGAAATAATTCTTATCAAAAGTTGAGAAGATTTACTTTGGAATATAGTTCTCTGTCTTCATGCATTACTGATAAAACGCTCTTAACAAAAAATAAGACACATATAGTTTAGTAGCCACAGGAAATTTGCGGGAGGTTCAGCTGTGTTTTGGCAAAAGCCTTGGACTATTTCTAACTGTTTAGAGAAAATATATTCATCCAGTCTGCTTATTTAGTTTCTGTAATTTTCTTTTATCATCTTTAGTTTCATATGCAATTATAATTTAACCTAACATTGTGCTGTATTGTGTTTTTTCAAGGTTAATTAAAACTATAGACAAGCTGGCTATATGTGCTCTGTTCCCACCCTTAAAAATAGATAGAGCTTGGAGCTGTGATTTTTTTTCCTTTAAAATATCCAAAACTAATATTTACATTTATCTCTGGGTATTTTCCACTTTCATTAGTGTTTGCCATTTATTTATTATGAAAGTCAAAAGTTTTTATCTGCCATATTTGTTTACGATAATTTTTCACAGATTCATCAAACCTTGGTCCTTGGTTATGTTTTTAAAAGAAAGGGACTGGTAAGGTTCTCTGACAATTGGAAACAACCAATCTAGTGTGATATATGCTGATCACTGCATTCTAATAAAGCGTCAAAAGAAAAACTAGCTCATCCTCCAGGCCATTCAATCAGTATGGAAGTCTGCAATTGACGCCACTGCACGGCGCACGGTGAATGCAGGAAGGAGAAGAAATTATCCAGCCTCCGGTCCAGAGATGTATTTATGACCGGGGTCACTCTTGCCAGAAACTCGCACGAGTCTCGCACCTCAATACCCGGCACTGCTGACACTCGGACTGGAGCGTTCAGCTGCATAGAAATACATGCAGCCGCACACTCCGGTCTCTAGTTCCGGCGGCAGTGCCGGGTATTGAGGTGCAAGATCGTGCGGTTTTCTTTCAAGTGTGACCCCGCCCTAAAAATGTAAGATCCTTTATTATCAAGGTTAAAATGAGACAAAAAAGAAAAAAAAACTGAAGTAACACACACCGGCAATCTGAATGTGTAGAGGGACATGGTGAGCTAATGACAATAACCAGATGTGTTTCGAAAGCTGCGTGCGTTCTTAAACTTGGTTAGAATAGGTGGCTGGGGAGAAAGGAACCTTAAATGTGCACATAATCATTACTAAAATTATAGAAGTGTTCTTCACTGAACAGAACTGTTTTCCTCAAATACAACCGACTCTTCCAACTGAATCATGTCATTATTTCATAGTAAACAATATAAGTTATTATACATAAAGATTAATCAATAGCAAAAATGATAAGTGGTAATATAAATAATACAAAAAGAATAAAATATCACGGGCTCCATGATAGATAGAGAGCTATTTTGACCAGTCCATAAAGTATAGGTTATTATGAAGGATCCCTATAGTATTTTATATTTCTGTGATAAAATATTTGAAATTTAAAAATTGTGAATACAAGAAATATTAATTTTTAGGTAAAACATTCAAAATTATGGTTGTTCGTTAAAAGGATATGTATGTGCTAAAAATAACATTTGGTACTCTCTCTCCCTAGGTCCATCACTTAATCACTGACACCGCTCTGCTGATTGATTATTGGCTCCTGTGTTGTTGCCCTGACGCCACCACTGTAGTCAGGAAACAATCACTGTAACCTGGAAACAATCACTGTAACCAGGAAACAATCACTGTAGTCAGGAAACAATCACTGTAACCTGGAAACAATCACTGTAACCTGGAAACAATCACTGTAGTCAGGAAACAATCACTGTAACCTGGAAACAATCACTGTAGCAGCAGCAGAAATGCAGCTCTGGACCCGGTGATGGTGTGGCTCGTTTGTTTCTATTACTTTTAACACAGGCACACCAATGGCATGTATAATACTGAAACGGAAAAAAAAAACTTTCTGACCTTTAGCATTAACTAAATGCAGTAAATCTATAGTGCTTCCATCCTTAACATCCCTTTGTTCCAATTCCCTGCTCGATACATTGATCTGTATTGCTGAAGGAGACTGAATACCTACACCCACTGTGTACATCCTGGACATCTCTCTAGACAAGTTTGTTCCTGCCATGTATGATGTCTACTTTGTGTTTGGCTATACATCTCCAAATTCTGTTTTAGGCAATTTAGTCCAGTTTATAAGTACAGAAACAGTGGTATATTACTCAAATTTTCTATTTCACTTTGTCCCTGCAAAAATATGTATTTTTGTTGTGGCATTATGAAAGACATAGGTTGATGGTTTAAGAAATTGGTTACATACAAAACTTCTACACCGAAAGGTACCGGCTATGAGCAAAATGGTGCATATCGACCCACCCTTGCCAAAGGTAACAGATTTTGTCTTAGAAAATAATGGGAATCCTATGTAAAGCATGGGACATTCTAAGTTCAGGTAACGAAGGGTATAGCTTATGAAGCAATTATCTTATCTTTAGGACTTAGCAGTTACTGCCTATCCATATTGGATACAGACCTGAAGTCATTATTCAATACTGGTAATGGATATCCCTGCTAAAAAATGTTTCTTAGATTTATGGTTTATGTTACTCGTTATTTAAAGAATAATCGTCGTTTTAATTTTTATTTCAGAAATGAATAGTACACATGAAATTAAGCAATTTTGCAATGTATCTTATAAGAAAAATTGGCTTAGTTCTTTGCTAGAATTGATCAATTATTATCAAAATTCTCAATTCTGAAGTAAAATCTGTATTCAGTGAAGACGGACTCTCCCATTATTGAGATAGGGGATGGCAGTTGCTTTGAATACAATTCTATGTAGATAGGAGGATCTAGAGACAGAGCTCCTCCCTTCTTCCCCCTATCTACATAGAATATTATCAGTAGCAATAATGATTATTTGTCAATAATGGGAGAGTCCGTCTTCACTGAATACAGATTTTACTTCAGAATTTACAATTTTAATAATGACTAGAGTTGAGCGATACTTTCCGATACCAATAAGTATCGGATCGGAATTGGTATCGCCGATACCCAAAAAGTATCGGCGATACCCGATACCGATACCGGAAATCCAATGTAAGTCTATGGGAACAAAATATCGGAATTAAAAAAAAACCATTCTTGCCTTGTTGGTTAATTGTACATGAAGGAAAACAACAAAGAGTAATGTAGAATGTATTGGGGAGGTTGAGTAGACATTAAAGGCATAGATGTTTAACCCAATCAAATGGAATAGCATTAATATTTTTTTTTTTAAAGATGTTCGGATTGACGAAGAAATTGACAATGTTGTTAACCTTTTTTCTATTTTGGCAAATATGTATGTTTCACAACTTCCATGCTCTTCACCTTTTTAACTTTTGCCACACTTTCTCCTTCATAATCTTCAGCAGCAGCATCTTTTTCATCCAATTATTCTTCATCTTCACCTTCTTTATCTTCTTCTTAAACTTCTTGCTATTCATCTTTTTGTTAACATTACTCATATTATTCTTATTAAACTATTATTCTTCTTCATATTCTACTTCATCTTCATCTTCTTCATCATATTCTTATTTGTGACAGAGATTCCTGTACTTGTAATCTGTAAAAGTATGAATTTTTCTTCCTTCCGTTCTTGCTGTCACAAAAGATTTAAATTACAACAGTATTTGTCTGTGTTCAGTATAGCCTGCAGCAGCAGGCATTTTCCAGGGGCACCACGAGGAGGAACGGACTCACCCCCATACACTGCTTAGTCTTCTTCTGCTTATAATTTAGAGCATATATTTAGCTCTTCATTTTGGTCTTATACTTCATGTTCTTCTGCTTTTTGATCTTCTGCTTATTGTTCTTCTGTCTCTTGTTCTGTATCTTGTAGTTTGTCTTAACCTTCTTTGTCCTGTTGGTGATATTCTTCTGGGTAATCTTTTATTTCTTCTTTGTGATGGTGTTCAGGCTGGTTGGCTTGATGCTCGTCGTCCTTGTGGTCGTCATCTTCTTCGGGGGGTCATCAGGGTCGTCGTCTTCATTGTTGGAGATCCAGAGTGATTACCCAAAAAAACATTTAAAAAATCTTAAATTTGTAAATGTAGCTGAAGGTACAAGAAGGCTGACTAACTTCCGAGAACCAGCTGACGTTACTGGAACCCGGACGGGTATCAGATGTTACAAGAGACAATGGAAGTAACGAGGACCAGCTGACTGTGCTGGAACCCGGAGGGGCAGCAGAAGGAAAAGAGCCAATGGCACAACCGAGGACCAGCTGACGTTACTGGGACACGGTTACTAAGCAGGAGGTACCTGTGCTCCAAAGCACTACCAAGGACCAGCAGACGTTGCTGGAACTCGGATACCGAGATGGAGGCACCTAGGCCAAAGGCACTGCGGAGAACCAGTTGATGGTACTGGAACCCGGACGGGTAGCAGAAGGTACAAGAGCCAATGCAAGTAACGAGGACCAGCTGACTGTGCTGGAACCCGGAGGGGCAGCAGAAGGAAAAGAGCCAATGGCACAACCGAGGACCAGCTGACGTTACTGGGACACGGTTACTAAGCAGGAGATACCTGTGCTGCAAAGCACTACCAAGGACCAGCAGACGTTGCTGGAACTCGGATACCGAGATGGAGGCACCTAGGCCAAAGGCACTGTGGAGAACCAGCTGACGGTACTGGAACCCGGACGGGTACCATAAGGCACCCATGAAAATGTAAGTTGACAGGCCGCAAGCCGTCCACAGTTACCGAATCACACAGTCCTACAGTGGGTGCTTGTCCTATTGTCACAAAGGAAACAGCCTTTATTTACATATCCCACAGCACACATAGGAATGACCTAAACTGCAGGCACCATAGAGTCGGCTAACCAGAATGCAACACGACAGGACAACTTATTGGAGGCTAATTGACGTTGACACTGCCAGGAAACAGCTGTCGTGCTGTAACCAGACTGGGCAGGAGTCAGTACCCGTGCCAAGTACTTCCGAGCAACAACTGGCGGTGTTGGAGCCCAGGGATGAGAAGAGAACAGGTGGAGGCAGCAGGGTTTTGACGTACACACAGCAGGGAACAGCTGACATTACTGAACCCCAGTAACACAGGAGCAAGTATTGACTGTGCTAACAGCACTTCCAGCAACAACTGGCGGTGTTGGAGCCCAGGGATGAGAAGAGAACAGGTGGAGGCAGCAGGACTTTTTGACGTACACACAGCAGGGGAACAGCTGACATTACTGAACCCCAGTAACACAGGAGCAAGTGTTGACTGTGCTAACAGCACTTCCAGGCAACAACTGGCGGTGTTGGAGCCCAGGGATGAGAAGAGAACAGGGTGGAGGCAGCAGGACTTTTTGACGTACACACAGCAGGGAAAAGCTGACATTACTGAACCCCAGTAACACAGGAGCAAGTGTTGACTGTGCTAACAGCACTTCTAGGCATCAACTGGCGGTGTTGGAGCCCAGGGATGAGAAGAGAACAGGGTGGAGGCAGCAGGACTTTTTGACGTACACACAGCAGGGAACAGCTGACATTACTGAACCCCAGTAACAAAGGAGCAAGTGTTGACTGTGCTAACAGCACTTCTAGGCATCAACTGGCGGTGTTGGAGCCAAGGGATGAGAAGAGAACAGGGTGGAGGCAGCAGGACTTTTTGACGTACACACAGCAGGGGAACAGCTGACATTACTGAACCCCAGTAACACAGGAGCAAGTGTTGACTGTGCTAACAGCACTTCTAGGCATCAACTGGCGGTGTTGGAGCCCAGGGATGAGAAGAGAACAGGGTGGAGGCAGCAGGACTTTTTGACGTACACACAGCAGGGGAACAGCTGACATTACTGAACCCCAGTAACACAGGAGCAAGTGTTGACTGTGCTAACAGCACTTCTAGGCATCAACTGGCGGTGTTTGAGCCCAGGGATGAGAAGAGAACAGGGTGGAGGCAGCAGGACTTTTTGACGTACACACAGCAGGGGAACAGCTGACATTACTGAACCCCAGTAACACAGGAGCAAGTGTTGACTGTGCTAACAGCACTTCCAGGCAACAACTGGCGGTGTTGGAGCCCAGGGATGAGAAGAGAACAGGGTGGAGGCAGCAGGACTTTTTGACGTACACACAGCAGGGGAACAGCTGACATTACTGAACCCCAGTAACACAGGAGCAAGTGTTGACTGTGCTAACAGCACTTCCAGGCAACAACTGGCGGTGTTGGAGCCCAGGGATGAGAAGAGAACAGGGTGGAGGCAGCAGGATTTTTGACGTACACCCAGCAGGGGAACAGCTGACATTACTGAACCCCAGTAACACAGGAGCAAGTGTTGACTGTAACAGCACTTCTAGGCATCAACTGGCGGTGTTGGAGCCCAGGGATGAGAAGAAAACGGGTGGAGGCAGCAGGACTTTTTGACGTACACACAGCAGGGGAACAGCTGACATTACTGAACCCCAGTAACACAGGAGCAAGTGTTGACTGTGCTAACAGCACTTCTAGGCATCAACTGGCGGTGTTGGAGCCCAGGGATGAGAAGAGAACAGGGTGGAGGCAGCAGGACTTTTTGACATACACACAGCAGGGGAACAGCTGACATTACTGAACCCCAGTAACACAGGAGCAAGTGTTGACTGTGTTAACAGCACTTCAGGCAACAACTGGCGGTGTTGGAGCCCAGGGTCAAGCAGGATGTTTAAATAAAAGATCAAGTATTTTCCTTGTTACCTGTCAATTTTAAATGTCTATACTTCAAACAAGAGAAAGATAACCTTTACTACCATAAGATGATGATTTCATTTAAAATAATATCTAGATAAATAAGAATTGACAAACATAAACACATACATTAACATGTTGAACAGCAATGCAAACCACAAAATAAATTAGTTAAGGAATCTGCTATACGGTTGTACATAAAAGCATACAAGTACAGGTCCTTCTCAAAAAATTAGCATATAGTGCTAAATTTCATTATTTTCCATAATGTAATGATTAAAATTAAACTTTCATATATTTTAGATTCATTACACACCAACTGAAATTTTTCAGGTCTTTTATTGTTTTAATACTGATGATTTTGGCATACAGCTCATGAAAACTCAAAAATCCTGTCTCAAAAAATTAGCATATCAAGAAAAGGTTCTCTAAACGAGCTATTACCCTAATCTTCTGAATCAACTAATTAACTCTAAACACATGCAAAAGATTCCTGAGGCTTTTAAAAACTCCCTGCCTGGTTCATTACTCAAACCCCATCATGGGTAAGACTGCCGACCTGACTGATGTCCAGAAGGCCATCATTGACACCCTCAAGCAAGAGGGTAAGACCCAGAAAGAAATTTCTGAACAATTAGGCTGTTCCCAGAGTGCTGTATCAAGGCACCTCAATGGGAAGTCTGTTGGAAGGAAACAATGTGGCAGAAAACGCTGTACAACGAGAAAAGGTGACCGGACCCTGAGGAAGATTGTGGAGAAGGACCGATTCCAGACCTTGGGGGACCTGCGGAAGCAGTGGACTGAGTCTGGAGTAGAAACATCCAGAGCCACCGTGCACAGGCGTGTGCAGGAAATGGGCTACAGGTGCCGCATTCCCCAGGTAAAGCCACTTTTGAACCAGAAACAGAGAAGCAGCACTGGGCTACAGAGAAGCAGCACTGGACTGTTGCTAAGTGGTCCCAAGTACTTTTTTCTGATGAAAGCAAATTGTGCATGTCATTCGGAAATCAAGGTGCCAGAGTCTGGAGGAAGACTGGGGAGAAGGAAATGCCAAAATGCCTGAAGTCCAGTGTCAAGTACCCACAGTCAGTGATGGTGTGGGGTGCCATGTCAGCTGCTGGTGTTGGTCCACTGTGTTTCATCAAGGGCAGGGTCAATGCAGCTAGCTATCAGGAGATTTTGGAGCACTTCATGCTTCCATCGGCTGAAATGCTTTATGGAGATGAAGATTTCATTTTTCAGCACGACCTGGCACCTGCTCACAGTGCCAAAACCACTGGTAAATGGTTTACTGGCCATGGTATTACTGTGCTCAATTGGCCTGCCAACTCTCCTGACCTGAACCCCATAGAGAATCTGTGGGATATTGTGAAGAGAAAGTTGAGAGACGCAAGACCCAACACTCTGGATGAGCTTAAGGCCGCTATCGAAGCATCCTGGGACTCCATAACACCTCAGCAGTGCCACAGGCTGATTGCCTCCATGCCACGCCGCATTGAAGCAGTCATTTCTGCAAAAGGATTCCCGACCAAGTATTGAGTGCATAACTGAACTTTATTATTTGATGGTTTTTTTTTTATTTTGTTTTAAACACTTTTATTTTATTGGACGGATGAAATATGCTAATTTTTTGAGACAGGATTTTTGGGTTTTCATGAGCTGTATGCCAAAATCATCAGTATTAAAACAATAAAAGACCTGAAAAATTTCAGTTGGTGTGTAATGATTCTAAAATATATGAAAGTTTAATTTTAATCATTACATTATGGAAAATAATGAAATTTAGCACTATATGCAAATTTTTTGAGAAGGACCTGTACATATCTGAATCCATTAATGATGGATAAGTAACAGTATGTACACCATTTTTATTGTATAGACAATGAATGTCTGACTTCAAAACATCATCAGCATTACAAGTTATCTGTGACATTAATAAAATGTTACATTTGCTGAATAATGTCACTAAACAGTTTATAAAAATTATACAATTTCCATCATGTAATACTCATAATATGTGGCAATAATAATTTTTATTAACAAACATAACATTTAAAAAGTGCATAGTGCATAGTGAAAATTGCTATTTATGCCTGACTGTGGATTTGCAAGCATGACAACGGATAGATAAGGTATATATAGATGAGACTGCATAGCCACAGATGGTGAATGGCGAGGTAATACTGTACCTCAATAAAGTGTGCGTCACTACTACATAATTTTTTTTATATAGCTTTATAAACAGGGTACGTGCATGTATGCTTGCGCCTTTGTTTGGACGCACAGACTGCCTTCCTGCTGTGACGCGTTGGGTAGTGAACAGTTGTGTCAGTGTTCACTGTAGTCTGAGGTTTTCATTTTTGGAGTGCAGATCACGCTCCAGTTAGTTCTTCAACCACTGCTGGTTGTAGTCTGCTGAGCGTGTGTCACTGGCACATCCTTGAATTTTTTCTCTAATTGGTGCTGCTCCATTCCATTCTATTTCAAATAACTAAAATCTATTAGTGTGACGCGCTTCCATCCGTATACAATACATTGGTTGCAAACACTATAGAAGTACACAAAGGGGCCTTTCACACCTAGTGAACAGTTGTGTGTAGTGCTCACTGCAGTCTCTGCGGAATAACCACACTTAGGCCTTATAACTTTTCAGACTTTCTTTATCAATCTACCAAGATGAAGAAGGCAGGGAGTAAGGCACGTGGTCGTGGCCGTGGAGTTTCAGCAGGGAGAGGACGTGGGGATTTTGTGGCTGCTGCCGCCCCCAGTGACACAGCATCCACCAGTTTACCCCGTGAGCGTTCCTTTATGCGCACTTTTGTAGGAGGTCAGCGTACCCCCCTGCTGCGGGAAGAACAAATTGAAGCCGTTGTTGGTTGGATGTCAGCCAATGCATCGACTTCAATTGCTTCCACCTCCTCTCAGGACCACAGCACTGTTGAGCAACCATCTGTCTCTTCACCGCCTGCCAAATTGCCCAGGCAGTCAGAGAGTTCTGTACAGGAGCAGCTGAGTGTCTGCTTCTGTTCTCAGAATCTATTGGCTTGCAAACAGGGGCTCAGCCAAGCAGCATTCTGGAATGTGAAGAAGAGGGAGTATGCAGTGATGCGCAACAGCTGTGTCTCTCTGAATCTGAAGAGGCGGGTGAGACAGTGCCGATGGTCAGCACACCGCAGAACGCATCTGATGATGATGATGAGACTCAGGTGCCAGTTTCTGTTGAGCATGGTGCTGGCCAGACCACCCAACAGCAGCAGGTGTTGGAAGAGGGTAGTGGAGATGATGAGGTCCAAGACCCAACATGGCGTGAGGAACAGGAAGGTGGTGGGAGCAGCTCAGAGGAATAATAGTAATAATAATAATATTTATTTATATAGCGCCATCATATTCCGCAGCGCTTTACAGTTTAGCAGTTTCAGAACACAAGTCATAAGTAACAACGTTAACAATACAATAATTAAAGCAAAATAAGTCGCCCCTGCTCGTGACAGCTTACAATCTACAATGAGGTGGGGGAGATACAAAGTATAGGTGTTTATATACAATAGTGCATTTACAATGATGGTCCAGCCATCTTAAGGGAGTGACGGATGGAGATAGTGAATGGGCTAGACACACACACACACTTAGACAGAATACATAGAATTACTTTGATTAGTGAATGTGATAGGCCGCTCTGAACAAATGTGTTTTGACGAAGCGCCTGAAACCATGCAAATTGTGGATAGTCCTAATTTCTTGGGGTAGAGCATTCCAGAGGATTGACGCAGCGCGGGAGAAGTCTTGGAGTCGGGAGTGGGAGGTACGGATTAGTGCAGAGGTTAGTCGAAAGTCGTTTGCAGAGCGTAGCAGTCGGTTAGGCCGATAGATAAAATGAGGGAGGAGATGTAGGGGGTGCTGCACTGTGGATAGCTTTGTGGCTGAGAACCAGTACTTTGAATTGTATCCTATAATGAATGGGCAGCCAGTGTAAGGACTGGCGAAGAGCGGACGCGTCCGAGTACCGATTAGCCAGATGGATTACCCTGGCTGCTGCATTAAGGATGGACTGGAGAGGGGATAGTCGAGTAATGGGGAGGCCAAGTAATAGAGCGTTGCAGTACTCCAGGCGGGAGTGGATCAATGCTACAGTGAGGTTTTTTGTTGTTTCCATGGTGAGAAAAGGGCGGATTCTAGAGATGTTCTTTAGGTGTAGGCGGCAAGAGCGGGCAACAGATTGTATATGGGAGGTGAAGGAGAGATTGGTGTCAAACATAACACCCAGACAGCGAGCCTGCTGCCGGGGTGTTATTATGGTGCCGCCCACGGAGAGGGATATGTCAAATTTAGGGAGGTTAGTAGACGGCGGGAGCAGAAGAAGTTCAGTTTTGGAGAGGTTGAGTTTCAGATACAGAGCGGACATGATGTTGGGACTGCGGACAGACAGTCGGTGGCGTTCTGTAGTACAGCGGGGGTGAGGTCGGGGAATGACGTGTATAGTTGTGTGTCATCAGCATAAAGATGGTACTGAAAGCAAAATCTGCTGATGGTCTGTCCAATTGTGGCTGTGTAGAGAGAGAAGAGAAGGGGGCCAAGGACTGAGCCCTGGGGTACACCGACAGTGAGAGGAAGAGAAGATGACGTGGAGCCAGAGAACAAAACACTGAAGGAGCGGTCAGAAAGATAGGAGGAGAACCAGGAGAGAACAGTGTCCTTAATACCTAGTGAGTGGAGCCTAGACAGTAGGAGACGGTGGTCAACCGTGTCGAAAGCTGCAGAAAGGTGGAGAAGAATGAGCAAAGCGTGGTCACCGTTACGTTTTGCTGTAAAAAGGTCATTGCTCACTTTGATGAGTGCAGTTTCGGTCGAATGTAGGGTGCGGAAGCCAGACTGTCAAGGGTCTAGGAGGGAGTGATTGGAGAGCTAACGGGTGAGGCGGGAGAAGACTAGGAGCTCCAAAAGTTTAGAGATGAAGGGGAGATTGGAGACCGGTCTGTAGTTGTTTGTGCAGGAAGGGTCGAGAGCGGGTTTCTTTAGTAGTGGAGTAATGATGGAGTGTTTGAAGGCAGATGGGAAAATGCCAGAGGAGAGTGAGAGATTAAAGATTTTAGTTAGGTGAGTTGTGACAACTGGAGAGAGAGACTGGAGGAGATGTGAGGGAATGGGGTCGGTAGTGCATGTAGTCGGACGAGAGGAAGAGAGGAGTCTGGAGACTTCTTCTTTTGTGATGGGATCAAATGTGGAAAGTTAGCCAGGGGAACAGTAGGGTGGGATGGGAGTCACAGCCCTTGGTGGTTGACAGCAGATTTCCTGACGGATAGTATCTATTTTTTATATAAAATGGGAGGCCAGGTCGTCAGCACAAATGTCTGTGATAGGGGCTTGTGCTTTTGGCCTGAGGAGGAAGTGAAAAGTGTCAAAAAGTTTCTTGGGGTTGTTGGCTAGTGAGGAGATCAGGGTGGTGAAGTAGGTCTGTTTGGCGAGGTGAAGGGCAGCATTATAAGTTCTTAACATGAATTAAAAGTGGATGAAGTCTTGTGGTGTGCGGGTTTTTCTCCAAAGGCGTTCAGCACTCCTAGAGCATCGCTGAAGAAGTTGAGTTTGCAATGTGAGCCAGGGCTGTTTTACTGTGTGTTTGGAAGTTCTGAGGGTGAGCAGCGCTACTTGGTCAAGGGTACTTCTAAGAGTGTCATTGTAGTGATGAACAGCCAGATCAGGACAGGAAAAAGAGGAGATTGGGGACAGTGATGAGTGTAGGGAATCTGAAAGTGTCTGAGGGTTAATGGCTTGTAGATTTCTGAATGTGTGGTAGGTAGGAGTGCGCTGGGGTGGTGGAGGATTTGTGAGCGTGAAGGAGAGAATGTTGTGGTCAGACAGTGGAAGCGGTGAGTTATTTAGGTGGGAGATTGAACAGAGGCGGACAAAGACCAGGTCAAGAGTGTTACCATCCTTGTGTGTCTCAGAGGTTGAAAGCTGTGAGAGGCCTAGAGAAGTGGTTAGTGATAGAAGGAAGATAGAGGAAGACATTGCCCCAACAGTTCAAACAGGAGGGAGAGTTAGGCTGCAGACTCGGTTGCCTGTAGCCTCCAGTTTGGCACCTGTTCGGAGCAGTTGTCTTCCAAAAGTCAAAATGTGCGCTCCCAGGACTTGCACTGCGTGGTCCTTTTTTGACACACTTGCAGATGATATTTGCTATGTCAAATGCAAGCTGTGTAATCAAAAGTAAAAAGAGGTAAAAGTGTCAGTAACCTCAATACCACTAATATGTGGAAACATGTGCGGACAAAGCACGTAGTTGAGTTACAAAGACACACTGGAGATGTAGGCCAACCTACAGCAGCACCTACATCTTCAGGTCGTGTTGAAGCCTCTTCATCGAGCTCACACACAGCTGGTTCTGCTTCCTCACAGGATCGCCATGGAAGAACCGCGGTCACTGTTGTCCAGAGACAAAGTGTTATTCCACCCACAGCAGCAAGTTCCCTGTCATCCTCACACTCCCAGGCCACAAAACAGCCATCGGTAGCACAGGCATGGGATAAAAGACGGCCATACTCGGCAAACCATCCACGAGCACAGGCTCTGAATGCTGGCATTGCAAAACTCCTGTCCCTTGAAATGCTGTCATTCAGGCTGGTGGAGACTGACAGTTTACGTAACTTAATATCATTGGCAGTCCCACAATACAATGTGCCAAGCCGATTTCATTTCAGCAGGCAAGCCGTCCCTGGTCTGCAAAAGCATGTTGAGGGAAAAATTAA
Organism: Oophaga sylvatica; assembly: GCA_033576555.1. Taxonomy (NCBI): domain Eukaryota; kingdom Metazoa; phylum Chordata; class Amphibia; order Anura; family Dendrobatidae; genus Oophaga; species Oophaga sylvatica. The sequence goes on along the minus strand of JARQOD010000006.1, from coordinate 77,636,094 downwards.
ACATGCGCTACAAAATGCCATCAGTAGCAAGGTCCACCTGACCACCGATGCGTGGACCAGTACCCATGGCCAGGGACGATACCTTTCCCTCACTGCCCATTGGGTCAATGTTGTGGAGCCGGGTACTGATCTTGCGAGTGGCGCTGTACGTGTTCTGCCAACTCCAAGGATTGCAGGAATCAAGTCTGTACACATTGACTCCTCCTCCTACTCCAGTTCCTCAGAATCATCGCTGCAGGAGCCGTCACGGTCTACCTCCACATGGACCCGTGAACGCTTACCTGTTGCGACCGATATGAGCACAGCCGTGGCCAAACGTCAACAGGCCGTCCTGAAATTTATTTCCATGGGGAATCGAAGCCACACAGCGCAGGAGCTCTAGAATGCCATCAAGCAGGAGAGCGACGTGTGGTTTTTGCCAGCGAATCTGCAGCCAGGCTTGGTAGTGTGTGACAATGGCCGAAATCTGGTGGCAGCTCTGGGCCTTGGCAACCTCACTCACATACCATGTCTGGCACATGTGCTCAACTTGGTCGTGCAGAGTTTTTTGAGGGACTATCCGGATCTTGATGCACTGCTGCACAAGGTCCGCCTAGAGTGCGCTCACTTGCGACGTTCCAGCATGGCCAGATCGCTGATTGCAGCTCTGCAACGCAGATTTCGCCTTCCTGAACATCGCATCATATGTGACGTACCCACCAGGTGGAATTGCACTTTACATATGTTTGAGCGGTTGTGTGAGCAGCAGCCAACAGTAATGGAGTATCAGCTGCATCAGGCGCAATCAACTCGCAATTTGCGCCGTTCACACTTCACCACTACTGAGTGAGCCTCTATAATAGTAATAATAATAATATTTATTTATATAGCGCCATCATATTCCGCAGCGCTTTACAGTTTAGCAGTTTCAGAACACAAGTCATAAGTAACAACGTTAACAATACAATAATTAAAGCAAAATAAGTCGCCCCTGCTCGTGACAGCTTACAATCTACAATGAGGTGGGGGAAATACAAAGTATAGGTGTTTATATACAATGGTGCATTTACAATGATGGTCCAGCCATCTTAAGGGAGTGACGGATGGAGATAGTGAATGGGCTAGACACACACACACACTTAGACAGAATACATAGAATTACTTTGATTAGTGAATGTGATAGGCCGCTCTGAACAAATGTGTTTTGAGGGATCGCCTGAAACCATGCTAATTGCGGATAGTCCTAATTTCTTGGGGTAGAGCATTCCAGAGGATTGGCGCAGCACGGGAGAAGTCTTGGAGTCGGGAGTGGGAGGTACGTATTAGTGCAGAGGTTAGTCGAAGGTTGTTTGCAGAGCGCAGCAGTCGGTTAGGCCGATAGATAGAAATGAGGGAGGAGATGTAGGGGGGTGCTGCACTGTGGAGAGCTTTGTGGGTGACAACCAGTAATTTGAATTGGATACTATAATGAATGGCCAGCCAGTGTAAGGACTGGCGAAGGACTCTATGAAGGACATCTGCCACGTTTTGCGTGCGTTTGATGAGTCTACGCGGATGGCGAGTGCAAATGATGCACTAGTCAGCCTGACTGTCCCCCTTATCTGCCTGCTTCAAAAAACACTGCAAGCACTAAGGGGTGAGGTTTTGGAAGAGGTGGAGGATGAGGAGTCACAAATTCCATCACCTTCTGGACAGTCAGCGCAACGTGGTTCCTCACAAAGGGCTGGAGGACTTTCAAAGTAGCATGCTGTATCAACAATTGAACCTCCAGAGTCGCTGTCTATATTTTCATAACCATTGCAAACTTTTATGTATTTACAAAGCACATAATGTACAGTTTTGGTCTATCCTTTTGTAATGCTATTGTGTTTCCATAAACTGATGTTACAGAATTATGATAAAATGTTTTAAAATTTTATGAGTTTTAAATTTTGTAAATTTTTTAATGTATTTGAAGGACTTTGTGAGGAGGAGTCTATGGAGGAAGAAGACATCGCTCCAGAGGGAGGTACACAACGCTCTAGTCAGTATGTAGAGCGAGGGTGGGGTGATGCAGAGCAGGCAGAGATGACGCCTCTTGCAGGGGACAGCGTTTCTTGGCCAGTTGGAAGTCTGCAGCACATGGTTGATTTCATGCTGCAGTGCCTGAGAAACGACCGCCGCATCGCCCACATTCTCACCACGTCTGATTATTGGGTGTACACCCTCCTAGACCCTCGCTACCGGGACAACTTACAAAGCCTCATCACACCGTTGAACCGGGAGCGTAAAATACGGGAGTACCAAGACACACTGGTGCAATCCATAATGTTCTCCATTACAGCCGAGAGCACTGCTGCTGCTACTGCTTTACAAAGCAGCTCTGTGCGTCGAGGCAGTGGAGACAGCTCTGCAACACGAGGGAGCACAAGCAGCGCCTCTGCACAGGGAAAGACCAGTATGTTCCAAATGTGGCGAAGTTTTGTGGCAGCGCCACCAATGTCTACACCATCCGAGACGGCTCCAGTGAGCAGGAGGCAACGTTTCCGTAAGATGGTGACAGACTACATGTCTTGCCCTCTCAGTGTACTCTCAGATGGCTGTTCCCCATTCAAGTTTTGGGTCTCTAAGCTGGATACATGACCAGAGCTTAGCCAGTATGCATTGGAGGTGCTGGCTTGCCCTGCTGCCAGTGTATTATCGGAGCGCGTCTTTACTGCTGCAGGTGGTGTACTAACAGACCGTTGCATGCGAATATCCTCCGATAATGTAGAACGGCTTACTTTTCTGAAAATGAACAAGGCATGTATCTCGCCTGAATTTGCCTGTCCGGTTTCCGATTAAATAACTGGTTGGCAACGTTATCCATGTCTCCTGTTGTGTTCATCTTTCTACCACCTGAACTCTACTCATGGGCTACAACACTTTTAGTTGATGCTCAGAAGTGTCGTGTCCACAGACCAATACACAAGCTATAGTGTTAGTGTGGTTCAGTAACGACTGCTGTTCCCCTGCTGTGTGTCGGGCAAAAAATACTGCTCCCTAGCTACACATGTTGAAAAAAACATGACATGTTAAAGTGGGTAGTGATACACATAGATATCAGTCTACACCCTTATTTCTAAGCTGTAAACAAGTGAAACGTCACCTTTACAACCATGAAATGATTAGTCTTGGTAACAAATCTGTAACAAAATAATTGTGACACATTATTGCAGATATCCACATGTCTAACACAAATGCTAATACAAAAGCATACTTATGCTATAGGGTACTGATGGTGAACCTTGTCACTCCATAACTTTGACAAATCCAACTCACATCATGCCTCAAATGCTGCAATGTTGGAAGTGCATAATGTGGGTTGAACTTTGACAACAGCTGCAGTGCAAAGGTTATCCTTCAGTGTTCTTGGCTTTTAACCCCTTCATGACCTTGCCATTTTTTGAAATTCTGACCAGTGTCCCTTTATGAGGTAATAACTCAGGAACGCTTCAACGGATCCTAGCGATTCTGAGATAAGTTTTTTGTGACATATTGGGCTTCATGTTAGTGGTAAATTTAGGTCGATAATTTTTGCATTTATTTGTGAAAAAAATGTTAATTTGGGTAAAATTTTGAAAATTTTGCAATTTACAAATTTTTAATTTTTAGTCTGTTAAATCAGACAGTTATGTGACACTAAATAGTTAATAAATTACATTTCCCACTTGTGTTCTTTGCATCAGCACAATTTTGAAGCAAAACTTTTTATTTTTAGGAACTTATAAGGGTTAAAAGTTGAACAGCGATTTATAATTTTTACAGCAAAATTTAAAAAAACATATTTTTAGGGACCACCTCACATTTGAAGACACTTTTGAGGGGTCTATATGGTAGCAAATACACAAAAGTGACACCATTGTAAAAACTGCACCCCTCAAGGTACTCAAAACTACATTCAAGAACATTATTAACCCTTCAGGTGCTTCACAGGAACTAAAGCAACGTGGACGGAAAAAATGGACATTTTAATTTTTCAAACAAACATTTTATTTTAGCATCAATTTTGTTCATTTTTGCATGGGCAACAGGATAAAATGGTTCCTAAAATTTGTTGGGCAATTTTTCCTGAGTACACAGATACCTCATATGTTGTCATAAACCACTGTTTGGGCGCACGGCAGGGCTCAGAAGGGAAGGAGCGCCATTTCACTTTAATGGAAATTAGCTCCAATCGTTAGCGGACACCATGTCGTGTTTGGAGAGCCCCTGTGTGCCTAAACTTTGGAGCTCCCCCACAAATGACCCCATTTTGGAAACAAGACCCCCTAAGGAACTTATTTAGATGCACAGTGAGCACTTTGAACCCCCAGGTGCTATACAGAAGTTTATAACGCACAGCCTTCAAATCAAAAAAAAAATTTTTGTATCAAAAAATAATTTTTTTAGCCCCCTATTTTTTATTTTCACAATGGTTACAGGAGAGATTGGACCCCAAAAGTTGTTGTCCAGTTTGTCCTGAGTACGCTGGTACCCCATATGTGGGGGGAACCACTATTTGGGCACACGTCAGTGCTCGGAAGTGATGTAGTGACGCTTTGAATGCCGACTTGATGGAATGGTCTGCGGGCATCTTGCTACGTTTGCAGAGTCCCTGATGTGCCCAAATAGTAGAAAGAAAACACAAGTGACCCCATTTTGTAAACTAGACCCCCCAAGGAACTTATTCAGATGTGTGGTGAGCACCTTGTACCCCACGTGCTTAACATAAGTTTATAATGCAGAGCTGTAAAAACAAAAAATCATTTTTTTCCTCAAAAAATGATTTTTTTAACACACAATTTTTAATTTTCACAAGGGTAACAGGAGAAATTGGACCCCAAAAGTTGTTGGACAGTTTGTCCTGAGTACACTGGTACCCCATATGTGGGATAAAACTACTGTATGGGCACATGTCGGGGCTCGGAAGGGAATTAGTGTTGTTTTGAAATGCCGACTTCATGGAATGGTCTGTGGGCATAATGTTACGTTTGCAGAGCCCATGATGTGCCTAAACAGTAGAAACCCCCCAAGTGACCCCATTTTGGAAACTAGATCCCCCAAGGAACTCCTCTAGATGTGTGGTGGACAGTTTGAATCCCCAATTTCTTCACAGAAGTTTATAACGCAGAGCTGTGAAAATTAATTTTTTTTTTTTCCAAAAATAAAATTTTTGTAGTCCACAATTTTTTTTTTCACAAGACTAACTGGAGAAATTAGACCCCCAAAGTTCTTGTGCAATTTTTTCTGAGTACGCTGATACCCCATATGTGGGGTTAAACCACTGTTTGGGCACACGTTGGGGCTCGGAATAAAGGGAGCACTGTTTCACTTTTAACAGCCAATCAGAGCGATCGTAGCCACGTAGGGTTAAGCCAACCCCCCTGCGGTGAAGCACAAAGGGTCTTGTGCTGCGTGTTGGGTAACCTTTCAGTGACCCCGGTCACCCGACCCGCAGGAACGCGATCCTTTCATGACACATACGCTGTGTCACAGGTGATGAAGGGGTTAAATAAAAGCATACAAGTAAACATGAGGCAGTGACACACGCTCAGCAGACTACAAGCAGCAGTGGTTGAAGAACTAAATGGAGCGTGATCTGCACTCCAAAAATGAAAACCTCAGACTACAGTGAACACTGCACACAACTGTTCACTAGCTGTGAAAGGCCCCTTTGGGTACTTCTAGACTGTTTGCAACCAATGTATTGTATACGGATGGAAGTGCGTCACACTAATAGATTTGAGTTATTTGAAATAGAATTGAGCAGCACCAATTACAGAAAAATGTCAAGGATGAGGCAGTGGCACACGCTCAGCAGACTACAAGCAGCAGTGGTTGAAGAACTAACTGGAGCGTGATCTGCACTCCAAAAATGAAAACCTCAGACTACAGTGAACACTGCACACAACTGTTCACTAGCTGTGAAAGGCCTCTTTGGGTACTTCTAGACTGTTTGCAACCAATGTATTGTATACGGATGGAAGCGCGTCACACTAATAGATTTGAGTTATTTGAAATAGAATGGAGCAGCACCAATTAGAGAAAAATGTCAAGGATGAGGCAGTGGCACACGCTCAGCAGACTACAAGCAGCAGTGGTTGAAGAACTAACTGGAGCGTGATCTGCACTCCAAAAATGAAAACCTCAGACTACAGTGAACACTGCACACAACTGTTCACTAGCTGTGAAAGGCCCTTTTGGGTACTTCTAGACTGTTTGCAACCAATATATTGTATACGGATGGAAGCGCGTCACACTAATAGATTTGAGTTATTTGAAATAGAATGGAGCAGCACCAATTAGAGAAAAATGTCAAGGATGAGGCAGTGGCACACGCTCAGCAGACTACAATCAGCAGTGGTTGAAGAACTAACTGGAGCGTGATCTGCACTCCAAAAATGAAAACCTCAGACTACAGTGAACACTGCACACAACTGTTCACTAGCTGTGAAAGGCCCCTTTGGTACTTCTAGACTGTTTGCAACCAATGTATTGTATACGGATGGAAGTGCGTCACACTAATAGATTTGAGTTATTTGAAATAGAATTGAGCAGCACCAATTATAGAAAAATGTCAAGGATGAGGCAGTGGCACACGCTCACCAGACTACAAGCAGCAGTGGTTGAAGAACTAACTGAAGCGTGATCTGCACTCCAAAAATGAAAACCTCAGACTACAGTGAACACTGCACACAACTGTTCACTAGCTGTGAAAGGCCCCTTTGTGTACTTCTAGACTGTTTGCAACCAATGTATTGTATATGGATGGAAGTGCGTCACACTAATAGATTTGAGTTATTTGAAATAGAATTGAGCAGCACCAATTACAGAAAAATGACAGGATGAGGCTGTGGCACACGCTCAGCAGACTACAAGCAGCAGTAGTTGAAGAACTAACTAAAGCGTGATCTGCACTCCAAAAATGAAAACCTCAGACTACAGTGAACACTGCACACAACTGTTCACTAGGTGTGAAAGGCCCCTTTGTGTACTTCTAGACTGTTTGCAACCAATGTATTGTATATGGATGGAAGTGCGTCACACTAATAGATTTGAGTTATTTGAAATAGAATTGAGCAGCACCAATTACAGAAAAATGACAGGATGAGGCTGTGGCACACGCTCAGCAGACTACAAGCAGCAGTAGTTGAAGAACTAACTAAAGCGTGATCTGCACTCCAAAAATGAAAACCTCAGACTACAGTGAACACTGCACACAACTGTTCACTAGCTGTGAAAGGCCCCTTTGTGTACTTCTAGACTGTTTGCAACCAATGTATTGTATATGGATGGAAGTGCGTCACACTATAATTTTGAGTTATTTGAAATAGAATTGAGCAGCACCAATTACAGAAAAATGACAGGATGAGGCTGTGGCACACGCTCAGCAGACTACAAGCAGCAGTAGTTGAAGAACTAACTAAAGCGTGATCTGCACTCCAAAAATGAAAACCTCAGACTACAGTGAACACTGCACACAACTTTTCACTAGGTGTGAAAGGCCCCTTTGTGTACTTCTAGACTGTTTGCAACCAATGTATTGTATACGGATGGAAGCGCGTCACACTAATATATTTGAGTTATTTGAAATAGAATGGAGCAGCACCAATTAGAGAAAAATGTCAAGGATGAGGCAGTGGCACACGCTCAGCAGACTACAAGCAGCAGTGGTTGAAGAACTAACTGGAGCGTGATCTGCACTCCAAAAATGAAAACCTCAGACTACAGTGAACACTGCACACAACTGTTCACTAGCTGTGAAAGGCCCCTTTGGGTACTTCTAGACTGTTTGCAACCAATGTATTGTATACGGATGGAAGCGCGTCACACTAATAGATTTGAGTTATTTTAAATAGACTGGAGCAGCACCAATTAGAGAAAAATGTCAAGGATGAGGCAGGGGCACACGCTCAGCAGACTACAAGCAGCAGTGGTTGAAGAACTAACTGGAGCATGATCTGCACTCCAAAAATGAAAACCTCAGACTACAGTGAATACTGCACACAACTGTTCACTAGCTGTGAAAGGCCCCTTTGTGTACTTCTATAGTGTTTGCAACCAATGTATTGGATACGGATGGAAGCACGTCACACTAATAGATCACTGTTAATTTCAATTGCATGGAGCAGCACCAATTCCACTAAATAAAAAAAAAAAGTCAGTGAGTGACACGTGCAGATGACTACAAACAGCGTTGGATGCAGAGCAAACTGCAGCGTCACCTGCACTCACACACACATCTTGCACAGAGCTGTGAAAACAACACTGCAAGGAAAAAGGATGATTTACAGAGCGGTTTCTCAAATAGCCTGCCTACAGAACAATTCACAAAAACGCTATCTCTAACTGTCCCTCAGAGTCAGCAGAGCAGCGTCCTGTCCCTAACTGAATTCACAGCACAGTGACGCTAAAATGGCGGCGGCGCCTTTTATAGTGCATTCTGACATCATTTCAGCATCCAATCACAGCCATGCCATTAGTTAACATGACCGCAGCATTACAGGATGTGCCCACACTTCGTAGGATTCCTCATTGGCTGTCTAAAATCACATTGCCTCTCAAAGAATTATGGGAACTTCCGATTCCGGTATACAATATATGAAAAAATATCGGAACTAAGTATCGGAATTCCGATACAGCGAATATCGGCCGATACCCGATACTTGCGGTATCGGAATGCTCATCTCTAATAATGACTGATCAATTCTTGCAGAGAAAGAAACAGATTTCTCTGATGAGATATATTACAACGTTTCTTATTTTCACGTGTACTATTGATTTGTACAATAAAAATTAAAACGACGGTTACTCTTTAGTTTCCATTTGAAATGCCCATTTTTAGATCCTATCTCTAAATATCCTAGGGATCTTCCTATAATGCCAACCAGGATTTTCCTCAGTCTTGTGCTTCTGTTTTGATTTGTTTACTTCTGTTATAGTCAGTCTCCATTGTTTCTGGAAGTACCCAATAAGGATAAGAGGGAAGAACTCCATGAACTCCATTCTTTGTTTCTTCTTAACTTCTTGCTGTATGATTGCTCCCAAGAGGGCTAACAAATACTGCATATGAATTCTGTATAGTTGTGTCTATAACCCCAGAACTGCCAACTTTATCTCAGCAGATTCTGGCATAAAAGCTTTGAAAAGTAGTAAAATTTAGGTGCATCTCCCAGCTCCACCTAAATGTGGGAGCTGGGGCAGGACAAGGATTAGCGGGATGCCACATCTTGTCTAATTTATGATGAGTTGTGACGTTCCCTACTCCAGAAATCTCACTCCAGTACCAAAATGGAATGATTTTTCTGGTATAGTGCACAGAGGCCAACGCCACTCGTCAGACACTCCACATTCAAGAAGCGGTGTGCACCTTTTCATGAATCAGGAATGTCTGACTCCATCATGCCCTTTTGTGTTTTTGTTCAAACTGGTCTTAATAAATTTAGCCCTAAGACTTTAAAATACATCTTTACCAAAACCTACAATTTTGTAAATACAACATATTGCTTCACATTTCATGCATGTACACTCTTTGCAATTCTGCACATTCGTAAAGAAAAATATTTATGAGCAGAAATCCACTGGTATTAATTACAACTGGATCAAGGTGACCTGGACTGATAATAACCTTACCCATAGAACATTGGGCAGTGCCTGCTTCTGTATAGGAACTGGGTGTCTAAATGCTCTGAAATCAGTAAAAATACACTTCCCAGATTAAAATTACCATAAGAAAGATTTGTACAAACAATAACACATCATTCTATTTATAAACTTTAAAGTAATGCCCACCTTTGGGCCATCTATAGGCTTGTGCACCTGTCTTTGGCCGAGGTCAGACTAGCGTATGGCATTCGATACGAGAGCATCAGATGCGATATGCTAATGACACTTGGCTCCTGCTCTGCTGCGAGCGGGAGCCGATTGTCATGCGACTGTGCTCCGAGCCTCTCGCACAGAACGGATCGGAGCACAGCTGCGGAGGAGGCGGAGAAGTGAATTTCTCAATCTCCTCCATTGCTGGGGTCAGCGTATATCACACAGCACTCAGATGACATCAGAGTGATATGCATTGTCTCACTCACACCCATAGGCTTATATGGGTGCGAGTGAGCCGAGACTCGGCCGAGTGTCGGTGACAATTTCAGCATGCTGCGATTTCACTCGCACGTTGAAAATGGCCAAGAAAAAAAACACTGATGGAAGCTGCCCCATAGATTAATAACTGGACGAGTGCTATGCAATGTTTTCTCGAATAGCATTCGTCCGTACTCATCGCTAGTGTGACCCCGGCATTTGCTGCATCCTCTCACCAGCCCTGCAGGTACGTCATCATGGAAGATTCATAGATAAATGATGGTCAATTTTAATGTTGAGTTAGTCCAATTAGGCCACGCATCAGTTTTTTTCTCGTACGTGAAAAATTGACAGTTTTTTGAGTGTGCTAAATCAAATTTGGACTGCGTGTCAATTTGTACAATCTTTGCTGGATCTGTTTTTCTTTCACTAAGTTGGTTGGTCCGCAAAAAGACAATCAATCTGTAGAAATAATGGGAACACAGGTACAAAAAAATGATGGGCAGATAATTCTATGGGTTAAATTAATTTTACAAGTCTAGAGTCTGAATTAACTTTGAGTATGAATTGATTTTAGGTCATTTTGGGGTCTGAGTCAAATGTCCAAAAATTTTTATTTGCCTGAGTCTGGGGTGTATATCCATTTTGAAGTCTGAATTGCTGTTATGTTAGGAGTCTGGGGTCTGGAATAATTATGGTAGCTGAATTTAATTTGTAGTTCTTGGTCTGGGATCTTAGGGTCACCAACATTTTTTTGTCTCTAAGTATGTGGACTGAATTTTCCAGGTCTGTGTCTGGGATCATTATTAATTTTGTGTATCAAAGTTTAGATTCTGAATTATTATTAGATGTTTAATGTTTACTCCAAAATTATTTTAGACCCAAATCTTAACCACCTGTAATGAAGAACATGAGAAAATTAATATGTTCAAAAAAAGTTTCTTCAAACATGATAACATGGTTAATATGGCTGCCGAAATGCGGCCAGTAAATTATTGCTATAGGCTGTGGTATTTATCAATATTGTAAAAACATATGTAATAGTTTGTACAATTTGAAAAAAAATAATCTTTATCCCTTATTGATCCAATTATGTGTATTTCAAAGAAATCAGTGTATGCTACAGCCATACTTCTAACTAAACATTTACGGAAAAAAGGATATTTTACCAGATCTCCAAACAGATGTATTAAAAGACAGTTTGACAAACTCCTTAAACTGAGCACGCATATCATGAATAATTTGTTTTTATATCTAATGAGATTTGTTTGACTATGCATTTCATTGAGAATTTCGATTTTGGAAAAGAATCAAACTCCATTGTAAATTATGCCATAAAGCCAGAGTATTCATGTTCTAATGTCATCGCTCTCAACTGCTAGCCAGTCTTGATACAATGGAACATTAAAATGATACCATTTTTGGTCACATTAAACATTTACCCCAGCAAGAGTAATAAAGCATGACTGTTTTATGCTTTTTCTTTCTTTGCTTCGGTATCGTGAGTAATCTCTTAATAATAGTTATTATGTGAAGGCCCTACTAAAAAGTAAGACATTGAATCTAACAGATGCCTTTATACTCCATCTAGAGAGGAAAAATATATGAACAAAAGAAAGAAAGTTAAAGGGAACCTATCACATTGTACATCTGATCTGTTGTCAGCATGGTATAGAGAAGCAGAAACTGAGCAGAATGACACATGGGTTTTTTGGTAATAAATTAGTATAACATTTATTCTATTTATTGAAATCCCTGGTGTTTGTATGCACATGAGTCCAGTGGGCTGTCCTTCTCAGTGATTACCAGCAATCCACATGCACAGACATACAGGGAAGTCTGTCAATCATGGAATAGTACTGCCCACTAGACTCAGAGGCACACACGTCCCCGAAAAGCATATCGCGAAACGCGCGTTGGGGGTCTCTCTTTCCACGTGCAGGTTTGTTCTACTTGTCATTTTATGCCCCAGCATTACCAGTCTTTTGATATGCCTGGGTTAATGTTTTACCTTCTATATGAATTATACCTTGATTGAGTTATTTTTCTATATGTATACCTTGAACTTATCTTATGGTACTTATCCCTAATTAAAACATTTTAGGGTTGTCTATTCCTATTATTGCACTATACAGTATATAACACTAGTTATGAGCATACTTCTTAGCACAATGTCTGTTGCTTTATCATAAGACTACGTGCATGTAGAGTCATTACTCTTGTATCCCTTTTGACTTGCTCCAGGCGCATATATAGACTATTGTATTTTACCAACTTGCCTTTGCGTGGTCTCTAGGTGTCGCTATCCTTTGGTATTGCATTTTATAACTGCCTTTACTTAATTGCCTTTATTTCTATGATTTTAAGTCTTTGCTGAAAAATATTTTGTAATAAAGTCATATACATTTTTTTCAATATTTCTCTGGCGTCCATTGCTCTTTCGGGTATTTATTCATACGCATACAAACAGCAGAGATTTGAATGAATAAAATACAAGTTTTATCCAAACATTTCCAACAAAAATGTACCATATTCAACATAGCAGATTATCATTATGTCAGTTAAGAACGTCAAGGCTGAAATTTCCTTAGTTTTACACATGATTAACCCTTTGGTACACTATGATGAAAATGCGTTAAGGAGCTGTATCTTCTTTTTTCAAGATTACACCGCTCCTCTGCTTCCAAACTTCCTGTCTGCCGGGCAGGGCTGTGCACTCAAGAAAATTTTTCGTACTTAAGCTGCTTGTCCAAATTGTGCACTCTCCACAAGCTGCAATCAGAGGCAACTTATCCTCTGCAGCATGGTAAAAGCACATTGGCTCTGAAGCTCGCTGGATCCTGATACGGCTCTAAAGAATAAGTCATGCAAGTACCGGCCTCTTGCCATTTAAAGATTTTACCGATGCTGATGAAACTAGGCGACGAGTAGTAAACAATACATAGATGCTGGTTTTAGATGGACTTTTCAATTTTACCAATTTAATAAGATGAGACATTGCCCTTTAACTAGATTTTTCATATGATCAATGATACTCTTTGCCATCAAGAGTTGGACCAGCTGTAATATACACAGTTTCTACCCTCTCTAAAACTGTTATCAGTGAAATCTCTTATCTCTTTTTTTATTATACACTAGCTGAAGAGCCCGCGCTGCCCGGGCATAGTACCCAACTACGGTTAGTTATAACAAATTGTAATGATTATATCTATATACAAGTATTCAGCTTTCTCCCCATTATGTAGATAGGGCAAAATAGTTTGGCGATTTGGAACGTGCGGGGGTTTAAAATTTCCATTCAACACATAGCCTATGATGCTCCTGGGGTTGAGATGTGCGGGCATGCAAAATTTCATGCCGTAAGTACAACGGTGCAGATTCCTATCCCGGGCCAAAATTATTTGCCGATTTGGAATGCGCGGGGTTAAAATTTCGACTCAAAACCTAGCCTATGACGCTCCCGGGGTCGAGACGTGCGGGTGTGCAAAATTTCATGCCCGTAAATGCAGATTCCTATGCCGGACATACACACAAGCATTCAGCTTTCTCCCCATTATGTAGATAGGGCCAAAATTGTTTGGCGATTTGGAACGCGCGGGGTTAAAATTTCGATTCAAAACATAGCCTAGGACGCTTTCGGGGTCGAGACGTGCGGGCATGCAAAATTTCATGCCCGTAAGTGCGACGGTGCGGATTCCAATCCCGGACAAACATACCCACATACATACATACACACATACATACATTCAGCTTTATATATTAGACTAGCTGAAGAGCCCGGCGCTGCCGGGCATAGTACCTAGTACGGTTAGTTATAACAAATTGTAATGATTATATCTATATACAAGTATTCAGCTTTCTCCCATTATGTAGATAGGGCCAAAATAGTTTGGCGATTTGGAACGTGCGGGGTTTAAAATTCCATTCAACACATAGCCTATGATGCTCCTGGGGTTGAGATGTGCGGGCATGCAAAATTTCATGCCCGTAAGTACAACGGTGCAGATTCCTATCCCGGGCCAAAATTATTTGCCGATTTGGAATGCGCGGGTTAAAATTTAGACTCAAAACCTAGCCTATGACGCTCCCGGGGTTGAGACGTGCGGGTGTGCAAAATTTCATGCCCGTAATGCAGATTCCTATGCGGACATACACACAAGCATTCAGCTTTCTCCCCATTATGTAGATAGGGCCAAAATTGTTTGGCGATTTGGAACGTGTGGGGGTTAAAATTTCCATTCAACACATAGCCTATAATGCTCCTGGGGTTGAGATGTGCGGGCATGCAAAATTTCATGGCCGTAAGTACAACGGTGCAGATTCCTATCCCGAGCCAAAATTATTTGCCGATTTGGAATGCGCGGGGTTAAAATTTCTACTCAAAACCCAGCCTATGACGCTCCCGGCGTCGAGACGTGCGGGTGTGCAAAATTTCATGCCCGTAAATGCAGATTCCTATGCCGGACATACACACAAGCATTCAGCTTTCTCCCCATTATGTAGATAGGGCCAAAATTGTTTGGCGATTTGGAACGCGCAGGGTTAAAATTTCGATTCAAAACATAGCCTAGGACTCTTTCGGGGTCGAGACATGCGGGCGTGCAAAATTTCATGCCCGTAAGTGCGACGGGGCGGATTCCAATCTCGGACAAACATACCCACATACATACACACATACATACATTCAGCTTTATATATTAGATTTTTACAAGACAATAGAAAAAGAGAGTAATACTGCACCTCTATGGGAAAGAGAAATAAATAAAAAACAAAGACTAGTTGTAAACATTAGATCAAGCCTGTAAAATGCTTTTGACTATTACTACAGTGTTCAGATTTAGACATACAAGAATATTTTTGATTAGACTAAAGCAAGCTTGAAACATAGCGACTTTTGGTGACATACAGTTCCTAACTATAGTCACCCTTGCCAAAAATAACAGTTATGTTATAGCTTTTCGTTAAATAGAGTTTACAGTCATAAATGAGAAATCATCAAATAAACATGAAAAGGGATTGGATAACAATATACATTCCCATTTAGAATTTATACAAATGAGCAACTGTTTTCAAAAGGAAAATATTTTGGGGCATATGAAAATGATCGACCACTGGAGCCATACATTTGGCACAGACAGAGGAGATGGAATAACCAATGCTTTATATGAAAGAGGGGGAATGATGTAGCCTATGGACTATCATAAATTGAATCATTTTAAAGTTATATTTGTTGATGAGGAGTCGATAGATCTTCATAACAGGGGCCACAGTTCATCTGAGAACTTTCCTAAATCTTGTTTCCCAAAGGTTCTATACTCAAAGAAGATTTTTCAATTCATCTTTTTGTATAGAAAGTGTATAGCTCTTTTGCAAGAATTGCTAGAACTTAAATAATCTACCACTTTATTCTCTACCACCGTGGATACAAATTGTGATGGAGATGGAAGAGTGTGACAAGCTGCATATACAGTGTATAAATGCAGTGAAAAGCTGTGCTACATAGATTAGGGCCTTCCTTCTACAAAAAATCCTTAAAAAGAACAACATTGGAATTGTGGAAGACAGATATAGAGTAAAAATTATTAACTACAAAACTAACACATTTCTCCCACTATGTAAAAAACATACAAAAAAGGACAATACCTAAATCTTGCTTGTTGTCCTGCAAAGCCAACCTGATGTCTTGAAAAATCACCCTCACATAAGATGTAAAACTGAGAAGGTTGTTTGATTATCTACGTAAGATCAGTTAACAAGGAGCTGAATAATTTAGCTGCGTTGTTTAAAACTAAGGCTACTGATTGGCTGCAGCATTCACGTGGCATATCCAAGTGCTGTTAGATGTGCACCAACTGTGCAGAAATGGAGCCATTGGGGGAGGTGAGTATAAGTTTTTATTATTTTATGTGGATGGACTACAGTATTTGTGAGCAGGTAGCGGGATGCAGTAACGGACAGGAGGCATAGCAAGGGTTAATGTTAATTTTACTTGAACAGGGGAACACTCCACACAGGGAGGAGAAGGGAGAGACAGGGGTATGACAGATGATACGAGCACAATAGATGTGCAAGGTGAGGTAACAATTGTAATAACTATAGCTACTGTTCATTAAGGGTTAACTTATCAGTCTGATGGTTTCCTGACTGAAGAGTCCTAGGTTCAAACAGTGGCACCATCTCAGTTATCACGTGATGAGTCCAATGTCGTCCGGAAGGCGTAGATGATCCAGTTCCCGGCGGTGGCGGTGAATCCTCGACGTCCTGTGCGGTGTCTAGGGACCAGGATTCATGGTGCAAAGTGAAGTGCAGTCTCCAACAGTGTCGGAGCTTAACGTAGCTCGGCAGAAGCATGCAGGTGAGAAAGGGCACAGTTCTCGGTGAGTCACCCGGTCTTTCTTAGGCGGCACGTGCACAGTACTTTTTGGCCTGGAGCGTTTGGCACATTCATTTGCGGGAGCCAATGGGCACGCGGCTGGTCTCCGGTCACAGTCTCTGTAAGTGGCAGCAGCGAATTTATAGCGCAGGCCTGCGCTGTCACGGTGCTCAGAGGACAGAGCACCAAACTCCCCCTGCTGCATGCCGCATGTTCCCGCCAAGTCTCCCCGCTTTTTCGCACGCTCTGCCCTTTTAAGCTTAGCTACGCCCCCTCCTGTCGAGTGCAAAGGTCGGTCCGGGTTTCTAAGCTTTCCCCCGGACAACAAAGGTGACAGCTCCAACAGTTCCGGACCCGGCGCAAGAGAGGTACCCCGGTCCTGTCCTTCTTCTTACATATTTAAGAAGGGATTGTTCAAGTAGTGGACAACCCCTTCAATCACTTTGTCCTCAAGCCAGACCAGAAAGTTCCTGTTGCTAACCAAATTTTGACTGGAAAAAATACAATTCAAAATAGGTTATTTTTATCAACTACAAAGAGTTGGATTTCAAAGTTTAATCTTCTGACAAGTTGAACCTAAAGTTTTTATTCTGAAAATACTGCTATCCTCCAACCATAAGCAAATAAATAACCAAAAATAGCTCACAGAAAAACAATAATTAATAATACATGACTGAAAAAGCAGCCTGTCATGCTGTTCTGTCTGTACTTGGTGTCGGCGTGACAATGCATGTTTTTGCTTTGGCCCTTTGTTCCTTTCCCCCTAATTGAGCTGGGATACTGTTGGCTGTTAACTGTATGGAGCCTGCTCAGTTCCCAGCTCTGCTACGTAGCTGTTCATGTGGTGTTAGGTCTTTGCTTTGCTGCATGACCATCCACATGTGCGGTCCCTGGTTGCCGCTGTGGAAGCTGTCTGTGGGTTGCGAGGTCATTTGCAACTGGTGCATGACTTTCCACGTGTGTCTGGGCGTGCAGCCGCTGCCAGGTGCCCTGAGCCTCAGTTCCTTCACTGATTGTGTGTAATGGTTTCTGATTGCTAAGGGCATGCATGGCCACACCTACCCTGCTTTTATCAGGGTTAGTGTGTGTACTTGAAATGCTGTCCCCCGCCAATTGCTGAGGGGCAGCTCCTATATAAAGGCTCCCTGCCCTATGGGCGGGGCCTTAGCTACTCACATAGCTTCTGAATCTTGCCATGTGTGTTCCTGTAACTGTCCCTGCGCCTATCCTGGAGGCGGTAATTCTAAGCTTGAACCCCTGATCCTGTACCCATCTCTGCGCTTATCCAGGAAGTGGTAATTCCAGGCTCGCCTATCCTGGAGGCGGTAATTCTAGGCTTGAATCCCTGATCCTGTACCCGTCCCTGCGCCTGTCCTGGAGGCGGTAATTCCAGGCTCGCCTATCCTGGAGGCGGTAATTCCAGGCTCGCCTATCCTGGAGGCGGTAATTCCAGGCTTGAATCCTTGATCTTGTACCTGTCCTGTACCTGACTGTCTGAACTGTGTCTGCTGTGTTATGTTCCTGAAGTCCTGCTGTGTCCTGAACCCTGTGCTCAGTGACTGTGATCTTTGATACAACCTGGGTTCATCTTGGAAGGAGGAGTCCGGTGTGGGTGTGCTGAGTTTCTGTTACTCTGTGCTCAGCTTGTTTTTGGTGCAATCCCCGGCCGGCTCCAGTTGTGCCTGCCGGGGCTTGCACCAGCCCGCTTGGGTTTCTTTTTAGATCGCTTCCAGATGTCCGGATCCGATCCTTCCCTGCCTGATGCCCAGAGCCTGCCGATCGTTGCCAGATGTCCGGAGTCCGATGTCAGTGTTGGTCTTATGATCCAGTCCGTGTTCCTGATGTCCAGTCCATGTTCCTGATGTCCTGTCCGTGTTCCTGATTCCGTGTTCCTGATTCCATTTTCCTGAGTCCATGTTCCTGATGTCCGGTCCGTGTTCCTGATTCCATGTTCCTGTGGCCGTGTTCCTGATGTCCGGTCCATATTCTTGAGATCCAGCCAGTGTTTCTGATGTTCAGTTTCCTGATGGCCAGTTCGTGTTCCTGGGATCCAGTCCGTGTTCCTGATATCCTGTCCGTGTTCCTGATTCCGTGTTCCTGATGTCGGGTCCATGTTCCTGAGATCCAGTCTGTGTTCCTGATGTCCAGTTTCCTGATGTCCGGTTCGTGTTACTCAGATCCAGTCCGTGTTCCTGATGTCCAGACCGTGTTCCTGATTCCATATTCCTCTGTCCATGTTCCTGAGGTCCAGTTCGTGTTCCTGAGGTTGTGATCCTGATGTTTAGGTTCTGTGTTTCTTTACTTTATTACCTCAGAAAACTTTACTTACTCTATACCTGAAGTTGTGCGGTGTAATGAAGTTCTACGTGTCTTTTCCTTGTCCTCATGCTCAGCTGCCACAGAACCCCAGTCTCTGCCCTTCCCTAGTTCTGGTAGACTGGGTCCCCCTCTGCGGTATGGAGGGTCCATATTGCATCCCTGGGTGACGCCCGTCCCACGCTTTGGTGGTCGGTCAGCGTGGGGGCGATTATGGGCTGGGCCGCTCCTCGGCGGCTGCAGCCAATCGTGACACAGCCTTACTAACTCCAGGTCAGATTATCAGTGCACTAGCAGGATGCAGGCGACCCCCATGATAAAGGCCGGGACAGCACAGGTGCAAAATACTGATGATCACTCACAAACCTACCAATTCATGCAGGGGGTGGTTTCCTAGTGTTGCATACTGTACAGATGAGGTGTCATCAGTAGGCTGTAAGTCAGAAACTGTACATCACACGTATCTGTGTGAGTGGTGCCTTATGCAAGCCTCATCCGTGTGCAAATTTAATACTAGGCCATCACCTCTCCATGAATTGGTAGGTTTGTGACTGGTTGCTCCATCAGTATTTTGCGATTGTGCTGCCCCCTGCCTTTTTCATGGGATTATCCTGCGTCCTGCTAGTGTATTGGTAATCTGACCAGGAGTTGGTAATGCTGTCTTTTAAATAAATACCCAAAGTTAGGTAACCCCTCAAAGAAATTACTGATACTTTAGTTGGGCCATCTACGACCCGCTCCAACTAGCTATATCTAATTCAATAAAGGGATTCTCCTCTGTTTGAGAAAGATATAGTGTGAATCACCACTAGACATGAGCGAATATCGTCGGCACCCTCCTTATTCGGCAAGCTATAGCTCTTCCCGAAGAAGCTGCAATGAAAGCTTTAGTCACAACACATGCCATGGAGAGTCAACAAACAGGATCAATGCAGTTATGTGACTGTACAGCACGAGCACATGATCACAACAGCTGATCAGATGGCTCCAGGTATCCGGGTTCCCACTGCAGCTTCTTCGGTAAGCGCTATAGCTTGCCGAATAAGAAGGGAGCCGACGATCTTTGTTCATCTCTAATAATCACCATAAACAAAGATTTGTTCTTCTTTCCCTCATGCAAAAATCCCCTAAAGCACTTAGGAGAGCCAATTTAAAGACCTAAAGGATCAATAACTAAAGACAAATGGTTATCAATGCTATCATATGTACAGTGGCATGTAAGTTAAGCAAGTTGAAATTAAAGATTTTTTTTAACATTTCCTTTGTATTTTAGGTTTTATATATATTTATATATATACAGTTGAAACTAGAAGTTAGCACACACTATATAAAAAGACACATACCATAATTATTAATATTTGCCAAATGCCAGAATACGATTACTATGCCTTTAAACAATTCTGGACTGCGCATATGACGATGTCATGAATTTGGAAGCTTCTGATATGAGTTTTTGGCAACATCTTGAGTTAATAAGAGACACACCTGTGGATGTATTTTAATGCCACCTGAAACACACTGCTTCTTTGTACAGCATCATGGGAAAGTCTCAACAAATCAGGCAAGATATCAGGAAGAGGATTGTGGACTTGCACAAGTCTGGCTCATCCTTGGGTTCAATTTCAAGATACCTGAAGGTGCCTCGTTCATCTGTACAAACAATTATGCACAAGTACAAACAAGATGGGAATGTCCAGCCATCATACCACTCAGAAAGGAGACGGGTTCTGTGTCCCAGAGATGAATGCGCTTTGGTCCAACATGTGCATATCAATACAAGGACAAAAGCAAAAGAGCATATGAAGATGATGGCGGAAGCTGGTAAGATTGTGTCAATATCCACAGTGAAACGAGTAATGTATCACCATGGGGTGAAAGGCCACTCTGCCAGGAAGAAGCCATTACTCCAAAAGAAACATAAAAAAGCCAGATTAACGTTTGCAAATGCATACACAGACCTTAATTTTTGGAGACATGTCCTGGGGTCTGATGAAACTTTTTGGGCATTTTGACCATTGTTACGTTTGGAGGAAAAAGAGAAAAGCTTGGAAGCCTAAGAATACCATCCCAACTGTGAAACACGGGGGTGGCAGCATCATGTTGTGGGGTTGTTTTCCTGCAGAAGGGACTTTGTGCACTTCACTGAAACAACATCTCAAGACATCAGTCAGGAAGTTAAAGCTTGGGCGGAAATGGGTCTTCCAAATGGACAATGACCCAATGCATAGGAGGCTGGGCTTTTATAAAGCTCAGAAAATTGAATCACCTGGCCTTTCCGAATAATGAGCATGCCATAACCCTAACAGGGTAATTAAGGTCTGAAACCTCGGTTATCTGAGTACACAAATCTCCAAGGGTGCCCAAACTTTTGCATTGGCCCACTTTCACTTTTATAATTCTTTAAATGTAAAAAATTACAATATAATTTTTTTTGCCTAAAATAGAAAGGAAATGTGTAATCTTTAATTTTAGGCCTTTTAGGGAGAATTTAATTTTCAATTTGCTTAACTGTTTACAAGAAAAGTAATTTTACCAGGGGTGTCCAAAATTTTACATGCCGCTGTACACATTGAATATATGAAATTGGAATTGCCTTATTGCTGTAGAAAATAAGTTAAAAAATTAAGCTACTTAGTGAATAAATTGGCCAATTCATGTGAGCCCAACAGTCAGGGACAAGGTGTACTTATTTGTTGGGACCTTAAATCTAACATGATGCCTCTCCTGGGCTAAAAGCCTACAGTTGTATGGGCAGGTAAGATCAATCTCTATTTAAAACCCCCATAGGCTGATGGGTAGAGTGCTCAGTCAGAAGGCGTGTACTACAAATATAAAAAATGTGAACGGTACTTCCAAACAGAAAAAGACAAATCTCAACAGGTGCAAGCTAAGAGAGCCACAAATCATAGCAATTTATTTGTTAGTTCAGTATATATAGAGTGGCTCTCTTAGCTTGCACTTGTTCACATTTGTTTTTTTTTCTTGTTTTGAAGTGCCAGTCAGTCTTTTTATATTTTAAGGACAAATGGTTATCACACTGGTTTTTGCATATTAATTTCACCCCAAAATTTAACAAGTTGATCAAACCAAATATCTGAGGGACAGCTCGAAGACAGCCCAACACTGTGTGTAATTGCCTTCTCTACCCCAAACTGCTTCTATTGGACTTACAGACAAACCCTCTTTGATCTTTATGCATGAAGAAAGGAATCACCTATGCCAATCTGGCAGCCAATTCATTGGTTAATAACTTCGGACCACAGTTCAAGAATTGAATCAGTATCTCACTTTTTTAACATCTAGGTAATCACTGTCCCATACACCAAAAGAGAAAAGCCTTTCCAATCAGATAAGAAGAGCTTTGTGAAGCCTTGCAACGTCAGGCGTCACAAACTTTTGTGAACTTTGATGGTGCGAGAAGCCAGCTTTTCAGCCATTTTTACACACATACATGTAATTAGTGTAAGGGCTATTGTGAAGTCTGGTAGGTAGCAGCCCCCGCCAGAGAACTACCAAGCCCAGGAAAAGCAGCCCTGCGGCCCTGGGATTGAGTGATGCTGGAGATCATGGAGGCCAGTCAGTGCCTTTGCTATGGTCGCTATCAGGACTCCAGCGAACTCTGTGCAGCTGTATGGAGCATAGTGTCCTGCACGGTTCAAGAAGTGCCCAACTGCCAGACGACATCAGTTAGGGATCAGAAGAGAAATGTCTTGATATGATCCTTAGGTGCCATTGGGAAGAGAGCTAAGGTTCTTTCCTGTAAGCCTGAGCTGCTGTGGATGCCAAGGTCCAGGCTGAGAGGAGAAGTTTTAGTGCACGTATAGTTCTATGTGCAGCAGGAGTGAGGAGCTACTCCACATTGCCGGAAAAGAGCTGGGTTCATCACACCATGAGAGGCTGTTGGCTCAGTGTACTGAATAAATGTGGAGAGCTGTAATCATCATCATCAACTGCTCCAGTAAAAGCAAGTTTTTTTACTGTTACACCTGAGGTCTGTACATTGCTTATCGGGATTAGTTGATCCTGCATCTCTTCCACAACTTCTCCCTTTTTACTCTACTGGGTATGGATCAATGGCCGGCAAGACCACCATGACCGTTGACCGCTATTACGTACCGGTCGTTGGAGGCCGACCCAGACACTTTACATTGTAATGCATATACATTTTATA
This sequence comes from Oophaga sylvatica, assembly GCA_033576555.1. Classification (NCBI taxonomy): domain Eukaryota; kingdom Metazoa; phylum Chordata; class Amphibia; order Anura; family Dendrobatidae; genus Oophaga; species Oophaga sylvatica. The sequence continues at coordinate 77,613,178 of JARQOD010000006.1, read as the reverse complement.
GGATACAGAAGAGGACACTGGGAAATATAGTTTTTATGATTTTGTGGAATATTTGAGAGGTGCAGTTCTGCTATGATGCTCAGGGAATACATAGATAAGAGTACACATTACACAACAGCAATGTCTTATGTACTGATGCATAGAGTGTAGTGATGAGCGAGCATGCTCGCCACTACTCTGTACTTGCCCGAGTATCTCACTGCTCGAGATGCTCAGAGCTCGCCGAGTATTTCTGGGATTGCTTGGCGGGAGCTCGGGTCCCCACCTGCATGTTTGGCGCTTTTTAGAGAGCCATGTTGCTTGTGGCATTACAGTCATTGGCTGGCCACACAGCGTCATCAGGTCTATGAATATCAGACCTGGCGCTGCCATGCTCGTCACAGTCTACTACGGAATCAGTCAGTCTAGGGAGAGTTGCTACTGAGCTAGGGAGAGATTTGCTTGGTTCTTATTTAGTGTGGGTATACCATCTCAACTAACAGTCCTTCAGAGGACTAATAAAGCTGCATAGATATCAGTGCTAGGCAGGCATGCAGTGTATGCGGCAGACTGCAATGCATATAGCAAGAGGGTCCATTCCAGTTCTGTCTGCTGCTGCTATTAAAGATATTTCTAGACATAGCCCCAGTATCAGGGGCCAGGAATATTTTTTTTTACAAGCCAGCTATTTAAAACTGTGGTTTGTCCATCACACAAATCAGAGATAAAAAGTGCACTCAAAATTCTGCCATTTCTGGCCTCCCTTTAAATTTTGTTGCAGTGTGTTAGTGAAGTTATTGACACCAGTTTCCTGGTAAAATTAATTACCTACAGGCCAGCTATTTACAACTGTGGATTGTCCGTCACATGGATCAGAGATAAAAGTGTGCTCAAAATTCTGCCATTTCTGGCCTCCCTTAAATTTTGTTGCGGTGTGTTAGAGAAGTTATTGACACCAGTTTGCTGGTAAAAATAGTTACCTACAGGCCAGCTATTTATAAGTATTTTTTGTCCATCACACGGAATAGAGAAAAAAGTGCACTCAAACTTCTGTCATTTCTTGCCTCCCTTTCAATTTTGTTGCAGTGTATTAGCGAACTTATTGACACCAGTTTGCTGGTAAAAATAGTTACCTACAGGCCAGCTATTTACAACTGTGCTTGAAAACAAAGGATTTTTCCGGCACTGGAGATTTTTCCATAAAAAACATCATCTTTATTCAGAAAATCTTCATAGTTAAAAAACAATATATGAGTGGGAAACCCCCAACGCCTGACGCGTTTCGGACCTGAAGCGGTCCTTCCTCTAAGGCATACAGACATAAAATCAACAATTCCTTTATATGTTCTCAACCACTGCAAAAGCACATGTGATTTATTAAGGAGACCACTTCCATTTAACTATTTAACAACCAATACTATTTTCATAGAACGTGGTCACTGTTATAATACCGTATAAAGTGCATATGTGCATGCTAATTCCATGTGCATATTAAACAAATAAAGATATTTATATACATCACTCATTGTGAACTGGTAAGGTTAGCTGAAGATCTACAAACATTAAATTCTAAAAACCTTTTTTTCATATATGGATATAATAATATAAATACAATGTACCAAAATCTTCCGAATCCATACAGATACCTCAAAAAATGCACGAAAAACATTCTACAATAAAGGTTTAGAATATAATCTCATAAAAAAGCGCATAATAGCACCTAAGTTCCGCAAAGAATATATATACCTATTTTCATATGCATATTCAATTAATCAATCACTACAAATAAGCAGCATATATATTCAACCCTATTACAGAGAAAATTTAAACCGAAAAAAAAGGTGTTTTTATTTTCATATAAAAAAAATGCATTAAGAAAACTGCTACTCAGAAAATTGTTACAAGCACTTATACCTGAAAAGGGTTAGGAATAATTTAATAGAAATATAAAAGGTCTTTTCTATAGTTGAGACCTTCTGGGTAACGCGCATTCAAGGCCAATATCCAAAAAGCTTCCCGACACTGAAGCGTGCGCTCCCAGTCACCTCCCCTAATCAGTCTATTCACCCTTTCAATTCCAGTAATCCTTAAACCCCGTAAGTCCCCACCATGCATATCCAAGAAATGTTTTGATAAACCTGAGATATTTTTCCGACTTGCTGCGGACCCTGGATTTGCAGCGGTGATATGCTCACTCAACCTTTTCTTTAAACTTCTGGTAGTACAACCTATATAATATTTATCACATACCATACATGTCGCCATATAGACGTGTGTGGTATTGCAATTGATGTATGTTTTTATTTTGTATTCCCTATGGGTAACATTATTAACATATTTGTCCGTTCTATCTATATATTGGCAAAGCCCACAAGTTTTTTCCCAACATCTATAGCAACCAATATAAGTAAGCCAAGTAGGCTTCTTGGAATTTGACATACAGTACATATTGAAGGGGATAAAAAAATGTCCAAGATTTTTAGCTTTTTTAGGGACACGTCTATATCCTTTTAACAGAATTACAGACAAAATGGGGTCCTGATGCAACATTGGTAAATGCCTATGTAGCAATTTAACAATAATTTTGTAGTTTGAACTGTATGCAGTCAAAAAAGTGGGAACATTGCTCCCACTTTTAATGACCCCACTGTTACCGCAATCCTTTTCAGATAGCAAACTATTCCTAGATTTTTTTATCTGCTCTATTAGCTGCCTATCCAACAACCATTTTTTATAGCCTCTCCTAGAGAGCCTATTTCTGATTCTCTTACTCTCCTGATTATACAGGACAGCATTGGAACATGTCCTTTCGGCACGTATGAATTCTCCCAGTGGAAGATTACGGATTATATGCGGCGGATGGCAACTGTCCGCATGCAAGATTGCATTACCGCTGATCTCTTTCCTGTATGTAGATGTATGAATTATCCCAAAGAGTAGTCATCCCCATAAGTGTTACATCCAAATACGAAGCAACAGTGCCATGCACCTGACGTGTAAAACTGATATTCAATGTATTTCCATTAATATATCTAATAAAGTCAGGAAAAGATGGGGAAGACACATCGACGGGGCCACACCAAATAAGAATGACATCGTCAATGTATCTCCCCCACCACAGAACCCTATCCAAAAAGGGATTATTCACCATGTGAATGTACCTACTCTCCCAGAAGGACATATATAGCTTTGCCCATGAGAGTGAAAATTTCGCCACATTGGACAGCCTCGTATCTGCAGATAATACTGAGTCAACCTGAAAAAATTTGTAATCAAAAGATGTTTTAATGCCATAATAATGAAATTTTTAACATCACCACCATACATACCATTTTCCGTCAAAATGTTGGAAATGGTTACCAGAAAATGGTTAACATATGCAGAATGGAAGAGCTGTCTGCTGACTATAATGACTGCTGATAGATTTAGGGAAATTTGGAGTGTGTGGATTCTGTTTCAGGACTCACCAGAGTTTCATAAGCTGCTTGAATGAAAGGCTTGGGGCCTGGCGGGGCGGATCCGGATTGGTGCTGGGCACTGGCCAGGGAGTTGGGGAGCGGCCCCGTACATACCCCCGCTCGCTTATGAAATTTGGCCCCCCTCTCGATCCGTGTTTCTCAACACCCCCTCTTCCCCCCATCCCCCTCCCTCTTCTTCCCCCCCTTTTTTTTTCTTTTATTGTGTGTGTTTTATTTAGTATGTACGTCTTGTATGTCCTATTGATACGTAGATCCGTTAGGGGTCTTTAAGGTTTATATTTTTTATGTGAGTTCTAATAACAGTCTACAAGTTGGAGCTTCTTCTAAATTATTTCATGTATATTAGAAAAAGTGGATTGTACAGTCCACCATGTTTGCATATTGTGTACTGCTTCGGTTAATGTATGACTATATATTGAGTTGTATTTCTTTCTTTGAAAACAATAAAAAGATTAAAATAAAATGTTGGAAATGATGTTTGTAATAATTGTTTTGTATCTTTTATATATCCCATTGTTTGCACAACTAGTGGCTGCAACTTTCTATTAATGCATTCTGAAAGCCTTTCATTAACCCCTCCTATTCCGGCCACAGTTGGTCTGAATGGTAGGGGAAATGTATCCTTATGAGTTTTAGGCAGAGAGTGGAACACCGGACAAACCGGTGTTTCCACATATAAAAACTTTGCCATACGTTTAACAAAAATTCCAAGGGCCAAACCCTCATGCAAAATCCTTGAAAGGTCCTTTTGGACACGACTAGTTGGATCAGTATTTAAGGAACGATTGGTGGACACATCAGATAACATAGAAAAAGCTTCCCTATGATAAAGCATGGTATCAAGTATCACTACTGAACCACCCTTATCAGAAGAGCGGATTACTATGTGTGGATTCTTACATAATGAATTTAAAGCCTACATCTCAATACTTGATACATTTCCAGGGGGCCGTGGATCCGAGTCCAAAAGATTTTTAATTTCGCTCTCCATAACCCTCTGGAAAGTATCCATAATTGGCACCCTTGACACCAAGGGGTAAAAAGAAGGATTCAAAATCATATCACCATCATTATTACCAGTTGACACATCAGAAATGCAGCAATCGGTATCTTACAACTTTGCAATTGTGGTTTGTCCGTCACACGGATCAGAGATAAAAAGTGAGCTCAAAATTCTGCCATTTCTGGTCTACCTTTCAATTTTCTTGCAGTGTATTAGCGAAGTTATTGACACCAGTTTGCTGGTAAAAATAGTTACCTACAGGCCAGCTATTTACAACTGTGCTTGAAAACAAAGGATTTTTCCGGCACTGGAGTTTTTTCCATAATTATTATTCAGAAAATCTTCATGGTTAAAAAACAATATATGAGTGGGAAACCCCCAACGCCTGACGCGTTTTGGACCTGAAGCGGTCCTTCCTCTAAGGCATACAGACATAAAATCAAATTTTTTTTATTTTTTCTCAACCATTGGAAAAACCCATGTGATTTATTAAGGAGATCACTTCTATTTAACAGCCAATACTATTTTCATAGAACGTGGTCACACAAAAAAAACAACGCATGTCACTGTTATAATACCGTATAAAGTGCATATGTGCATGCTAGTTCCATGTGCATATTAAACAAATAAAGATATTTATATACATCACTCATTGTGAACTGGTAAGTTTAGCTGAAGATCTACAAACATTAAATTCTAAAAACCTATTTTTCATATATGGATATAATAATATAAATACAATGTACCAAAATTCTGCCATTTCTGGCCTCACTTTACATTTTGTTGCAGTGTGTTAGCAAAGTTATTGACACCAGTTTGCTGGTAAAAATAGTTACCTACAGGCCAGCTATTTACAATAATAATCTACCGTATATACTCGTGTATAAGCCGAGATTTTCAGCAACTTTTTTTGTGCTGAAAATGCCCCCTCGGCTTATACAGTCATTGCCAAAAGTTTTGAGAATGACACAAATATTATATTTTCACATGATCTGCTGCCCTCTGGTTTTTATGTGTGTTTGACAGATGTTTTTATCACAGACAGAAATATAATAATTGCAAACATTTGAGTAACAAAAGCTTATATTGACAGTTAGAATGAGTTAATGCAGCAAGTCAATATTTGCAGTGTTGACCCTTCTTCTTCAGGACCTCTGCAATTCTCCCTGGCATGCTCTCAATCAACTTCTGGACCAAATCCTGACTGATAGCAGTCCATTCTTGCACAATCAATGCTTTAATTTTGTCAGAATTTTTAGGTTTTTGTTTGTCCACCCGTCTCTTGATGATTGACCACAAGTTCTCAATGGGATTAAGATCTGGGAGTTTCCAGGCCATGGACCCAAAATCTCTATGTTTTGTTCCCTGAGCCATTTAGTTATCACCTTTGCTTTATGGCAAGGTGCTCCATCATGCTGGAAAAGGCATTGTTGATCGCCAAACTGCTCTTGGAGGGTTGGGAGAATTTGCTCTTGGAGGACATTCTGGTATCATTCTTTATTCATGGCTGTGTTTTTAGGCAAGACTGTGAGAGAGCCGATTCCCTTGGCTGAGAAGCAACCCCACACATGAATGGTTTCAGGTTGCTTAATAGTTGGCATGAGACAAGACTGGTGGTAGCGCTCACCTTGTCTTCTCCGAATGAGGCATTTTCCTGATGTCCCAAACAATCGAAAAGGGGATTCATCAGAGAAAATAACTTTACCCCAGTCCTCAGCAGTCCACTGCCTGTACCTTTTGCAGAATATCAGTCTGTCCATGATGTTTTTTCTGGAGAGAAGTGGCTTCTTTGCTGCCCTCCTTGAGACCAGGCCTTGCTCCAAGTGTCTCCGCCTCACAGTGCATGCAGATGCACTCACATCTGCCTGCTGCAATTCCTGAGCAAGCTCTGCACTGTTGGTAGCCTGATCCCACAGCTGAAACACTTTTAAGAGACGGTCCTGGCGCTTGCTGGTCTTTCTTGGGCGCCCTGGAGCCTTTTTGGCAACAATGGAACCTCTCTCCTTGAAGTTCTTGATGATGCGATAGATTGTTGACTGAGGTGCAATCTTTCTAGCTGCGATACTCTTCCCTGTTAGGCCATTTTTGTGCATTGCAATGATGACTGCACGTGTTTCTTTAGAGATAACCATGGTTAACAGAAGAGAAACAATGATGCCAAGCACCAGCATCCTTTTAAAGTGTCCAGTGGTGTCATTCTTACTTAATCATGACAGATTGATCTCCAGCCATGTCCTCATCAACACCCACACCTGTGTTAATGGAGCAATCACTGAAAAGAGGTTAGTTGGTTCTTTTAAGGAAGGCAGGGCTGCAATGATGTTGAAATGTGTTTTGGGGGATAAAGTTCATTTTCTAGCCAAATATTGACTTTGCAAGTAATTGCTGTTAAGCTGATCACTCTTTATAACATTCTGGAGTATATGCAAATTGCCATTAGAAATAGTGAAGCAGTAGACTTTGTAAAAATTAATATTTGTGTCATTCTCAAAACTTTTGGCCATGACTGTACACGAGTCATTGGGCAGAAACCAGCGGGGGAGGGGGTGCCGCGGCAGGAGCCGGTGGCTGGGACATCATACTCACCCTCCCCATGCCATCGCTGAACGTCCCGGCAATCCTGCGTTGTACCCGGCTTCCTGCAGCTCTCTTGTGCTGAGCGGTGACGTAATACCGCTCATTAAGGTCATGTAATATGGACGCAACGCCACTCCCATAGGCGTGGCGTCCCTATTCATGGCCTTAATGAGCGGTATTACGTCACCGCTCAGCACAGGAAAGCTGCAGGAAGCAGGGTACAAAGCAGGATTGCCAGGACGTTCAGCGATGGCACGGGGAGGGTGAGTATGATGGAGGAGGATGGGGGGAGCATGGAGGAGGATGGGGGGGAGCATGGAGGAGGACGGGGGGAGGATGGAAAGCACAGAGGAGCACGGAGCAGGCCGGGGGGAGGACGGAGAGCAGAGGAGCACGGAGCAGGCCGGGGGGAGGACGGAGAGCAGAGGAGCACGGAGCAGGCCGGGGGGAGGATGGAGAGCAGAGGAGCACGGAGCAGGCCAGGGGAGGACAGAGAGCAGAGGATCACGAGCAGGCCGTGGGGAGGACGGAGAGCAGAGGAGCACGGAGCAGGCCGGGGGAGGACGGAGAGCAGAGGAGCATGGAGCAGGCCGGGGGGGAGGATGGAAAGCACAGAGGAGAACGGAGCAGGACGGGGGAGGATGGAGAGCACGGAGCAGGACGAGGGGGAGGATGGAAAGCACAGAGGAGCATGGAGCAGGATGGGGGGCACAGCAGGACGGAACAGGAAAGGGGTAGCACAGAGGAGGACGGAGCAGGAGGGGGAGCACAAAGGAGGACGGAGCAGGAAGGGGGGAGCACAGAGGAGAATGGGGGAGCACAGAGCTGGATGGGGGAGCACGGAGCAGGACGAGGGGAGCACAGCAGGACGGCGGTTTATACACCCGGCTTATACTCGAGTCAATAAGCTTACCCAGTTTTCCGTGGCAAAATAAGGGGCCTCGGCTTATACTCGGGTTGGCTTATACTCGAGTATATACGGTAATAATCTTTATTTTTATATAGTGCTAACATATTCCGCAGCGCTTTACAGTTTGCACACATTATCGTCGCTGTCCCCGAAGGGGCTCACAACCTAGATTACAACTGTGGTTTGTCCATCACACAGATCTGAGATAAAAAGTGCGCTCAAAATTCTGCTATTTCTGGCCTCCCTTTAAATTTTGTTGCAGTGTGTTAGCGAAGTTATTGACACCAGTTTGCTGGTAAAAATAGTTACCTACAGGCCAGCTATTTACAACTGTGGTTTGTCTGTCACACGGATCAGAGATAAAAGTGCGCTCAAAATTCTGCCATTTCTGGCCTCATTTTACATTTTGTTGCAGTGTGTTAGCAAAGTTATTGACACCAGTTTGCTGGTAAAAATAGTTACCTACAGGCAAGCTATTGACAACTGTGGTTTGTCCGTCACACAGATCAGAGATAAAAAGTGCGCTCAAAATTCTGCTATTTCTGGCCTCCCTTTAAATTGGTACTCAGTCCCCAGCCTACATTATTTCCCCTGTGTGCCGTCCCCTCATTACACATGCACGTGTCCCACAACATTTGCTGTGCTCTCAACAATGCAGTTACTGGGAAAGCCTACCTAACCACGGACACGTGGAAGCCGTGACCCAGTCGCACCTTGGGATGGAACACGTCCTCCTGATGCCGAGGATTGTGGGCCTTACGTCAATCATGGTTGCCACCACAGTCTACAGCTCCTGCACCCCATCCTCCTCCTCCTATTCAGCCTCCATCTCCGAAATGACCACATCAGTCACAAGCTGGAAGCACTACAGCACAGCCTCAGCCAAGCGGCAGCAGCCTGTGCTGGAGCTAATACAAACAGCACAATGCTGAAGAGTTGTGGACAGCTCTGAAAGAGCAGGCAGATCTGTGGCTGACACTGCTGAACCTACAGCCAGGTATGGTCATGTGTGACAATGGTTGGAACCTGGTGGCGGCTCTGAGGCGAGCTCACACATGTGCCATGTCTGGCCCATGTGCTTAACCTTGTTGGTTCAGCAGTTTCTCAAAACCTACCCGGATCTGCCGGATCTGCTTTTCAAAGTACGCCACCTGTGTGCCCATTTTAGAAAGTCAGTTACAGCTTCCGCCACCCTTGTCGTGCTTTAGCAGCATTTGCAGCTTCCGGCTCACCGACTGGTGTGTGATGTCCCCACGTGTTGGAACACTACATTGCAGATGTTGGAAAGGATTTGTGAGCAGAAGAGGGCAGTTGTTGACTACCAGCATCAACATGCCATCAATATTCAGTTCAAACTACACACATAAGACCTCAGTGGTAGACATGGAAAGTCAGACATATGTACCATCCTCCAAAACTTTAAGGACTTGGTGAGCAGCGATGACGCCATAATTATCATCACCATCCCACTTCTCTGTATTCTGAAACACTCTCTGCTCACAATCGAAGAGGATGCATTGCAAGCGGAGCGCGATGATATGGAGCAAGGAACCATACAGGGTGATTACAGACAGCCCAGCCTCATTTCATCCCAATGTGGATTGGGTGACAATGAGGAAGAGGAGGAGGAGGAGGAAAACAGGAACTAGTTTCATTCACTATAGACAGTACTACCTGCACAACTGTCATACCGTCTGTTCAGCGTGGATGGCCTGAGGACAGGGAAGAGGAGGAGGAGGAGAGAATGGTCAGTCATCTTCTTGGTGAGGACACGGAAGTCTTGCCTGTTAGCAGTGTGGCACACATTTTTGATTTTATGTTCCGCTGCCTTTCCCGTGACCCTTGCGTTCTCAAAATTTTGAGTGACAGTCATTACTGGTTGGTGACACTCCTAGACTCACGCTACAAGAAGGACTTCTATCTCTTTTTCCTGGGGCATACAGGTCTACTAAAATGGGGCAGTACCAGAGGGCCCTTGTTGCGGAATTATTAAAAAAATTGCCACCTGAAAACGTTGCCGGCAGAGGTCACAATTCATTGGACAACCAAAGAGTACAGGCGAGAGAGACACAACTCCAATCCAACAGATTCAGGGGAACACTGTCAAAGTTCTGAGAGAGTTTTCCCACAACCTCCCATCGCACAGGCCCTGAGGCGCGAGGTACTCTCACAAGGAGTGCAGAGTTTGGGAAGATGCTAAGGGAGTACTTTGCTGACCATACCAACGTCCTCCTTGTTTCCTCTGTGGCTTATAATTATTGGGTATCCAAGCTGGACACGTGGCATGAACTAGCTCTCTACCGCTGCCCTGCCACTAGCATTTTGTCAGAGCGGGTTTTTAGTGCCACTTGTGGAATTATAGCTGATAAGTGCATCCGCCTGTCAACTGAAAATACTGACAGGCTGACTTTTATAAAAATGAACAAGGGATGGATTGGGCCAGACTTCTCAACACCACCGAATGATAGCAGCGTAACATAAACTCAAATCCAGTGTCTTTTTTTGGGAAGTCTATTCCCATGCACCTCTTCACCCCACACATGGGTATACGCTTCCTGATTTTGGCTATTTGCTGTTGTCCTCCTCCTTCTCCTCATCCTCATCCTCCAACACCATATCACCATATTTTTTTAAAGGGTGTGTTTATGATGCCCGTAAAAACAATTTGTTAGACAGTGTATTCATGTATACCCCCCAGGGGTAAATGTTTGTCAGCCATTACACTTAGTGCATGGGCATTACATGTATAGGAGACCCGCTCCTTTCTAATGGGAACATTTTTTATGAGGCCCTCCTCCACATCTCTTCCAAGGGGCATTGGAGTGCCTCCAAATTTTTGGCAGCACTTGCATTCACTGCATAGGCAAACACTATGGGAGACCCAATTCCTAATAATGGGAACATCGCTTTCAGGAGGACCTTCTGTACGTCTCACCAAAGCGGTATTGGGGTGCGTTCAAATTTTTGGCAGGCCTAGCATTCACTGCATAGGCAAACACTATGGGAGACCCACTTCCTTTTAATGGGAACATTATTTTCAGGAGGCCCTTCTGTACGTTTCTTCAAAGGGATATTGGGGTGCATCCAAATTTTTGCCAGCTCTTGCATTCACTGCATAGGCAAACACTATGGGAGACCCACTTCCTAACAATGGGAACATTTTTTCATGAGACCCTCCTGTACATCTCGTGAAATTGGTATTGGGGTGCATCCAAATTTTTGGCAGCCCTGCCACTCACGCAATAACAGTATAGGAGACCCACTGTTTAATAAAGGGAACAACAAAGCATAGCCGCCTGATGGATCTCTAAGAATAGTGAGGGAAGACTGCTGGCCCTTTAAGAATAGTAAAGGCCATCTTATGGCCCTACAAAAATGGGCTTTGTGACTTTCAGAGTCCCTGCTTCATAAATGAAACAGGATGTGTCTAATGATGTGTTACACACCACATGGCCATGTAGGGGAGTGCCAGGGCTGTAGTCGTGGCTGATAATATCTGCTCTTGCATGCCCTGGTCTCCCCTAACATACAAAGAATGTCCCATTGTCAGTTTACTTGCCTCTCTGCTCTCCGCACCTTCAGGGTCTTCTCCAAATTGCTTAAGACCCCCTCCGGTCTTTTGCACACAGAGACACAGTCCAGGTGCAATTTAAAACATAGAACTTTACTTCTTTCTTTTCGCAGCACATCCTTTTCAGACACAACTTCAGCATAGGGTTCCATACTGTCACGCTGTCTAATGATATGTATACAATGTCAGTAAACTATTAATACAGGAACAACACTCTATACAACAACTAGTATAGCAACATCAGCATGTAAGTATAGAATAGATTTACCTGACACGATATCTGCTGAACTCAGGGTTAATCTTGAGGACTTGATGAGCTGAAACAGGAAAGAGGTGGACCGGGATCTAACCTGACCCTAAACTGGGGTCCTAACTAATCCCTGACCTTGGAGGTACTGATAATGGTTCAGAGGTCCAAGTCTCCAACCTAACCCTGTCTCCTATCAGACCCTGAACCCTGTAATCAGTCCCAAGAAGGATCCTGACCACCACCAAAGGGATATGGGCTGATCTCAGCTAAATACACAGATTAGACATATAAGACAGACAGGATAACACTCGCTTGCATACACACTCAAACACCAAAGGAACATAAATGGTCTGGGAAATAAACTCTAACCAAGTTGAGCTTAGAACAACTAAGGAGCTCACAACTAAAGTCTATACAGATTCATTCCTATCTGTGGTCTGCATGAAGGTTTCACTGGCAACTCCCCAAGCAGACAACCAGGAATTTAAAGGAAACCAATCAACAAATAATCAATTGCAGCCGGGAGAAACTGCACCCAGTCCCAGCACCGAGCACAGACAGAATTAACTCCCTAGCTGCCAAACACAAAGAAACAGCAGCTCAGCTGTGAGAAGTCAAAATGTGCAACCGTGACGATCTTCGTGGCAATGCACACATGACAGTACCCCCCCTTCTACGAGGGGCCTCCGGACCCTCAGGGCCAGGCCTGCCCGGGTGAGTTCTGTGGAAGGTCCGAACCAAACGATCTGCGTTAACATCAGACGCAGGGACCCACGTCCTCTCCTCTGGACCATACCCCTTCCAATGCACCAAGTACTGAAGGGACCGGCGATTCAGACGTGAGTCAATGATCTTTGATACTTGAAATTCCAAGTTACCATTGACCAACACAGGAGGAGGAGGTAGAGGTGACGGTATGACTGGTGCCACATACCTTTTAAGTAATGACTTGTGGAACACATTATGAATTTTAAACGTAGGAGGGAGGTCCAGACGAAATGCCACAGGATTAATTATGGAACTGATCCTGTACGGCCCGATGAATCTGGGACCCAGTTTCCAGGAGGGCACTTTAAGTTTTATATTCCTGGTAGACAACCATACCAGATCGTTCACATTCAGATCTGGACCAGAAACTCTCCTCCTATCAGCCATACGTTTGTAACGGTTCCCCATCGCACTCAGATTATTCAATACACCTCTCCACACAGAAGCAAGTGACGACGAGAAACGCTCCTCCTCAGGAACCCCAGAAGGGCCCCCCCCATTGAAAGTACAAAACTGGGGATGGAAACCATATGCCCCAAAAAACGGGGACTTACCAGTGGACTCGCTCCGCCTGTTGTTAAGAGCGAACTCTGCCAGAGGCAAGAGAGAAGACCAGTCCTCTTGGTTCTCTGAGACAAAACACCGGAGATATGTCTCTAAGCTCTGATTCAGACGCTCTGTCTGACCATTGGTCTGCGGATGAAAAGCTGAGGAAAATGACAATTGCATCCCCCGACGTAAACAAAATGCCCTCCAAAATTTGGACACAAACTGAGACCCCCTATCTGACACCACATCAGAAGGCAACCCATGAAGTCTAATGATCTCCCTAATGAACACCTGCGCCAGAGTTTTAGCATTAGGGAGTGCAGGAAGAGCAACGAAATGTGCCATCTTACTGAACCTGTCAACAACCACCAGTATGACAGTATTCCCTGACGACGGAGGAAGGTCCGTAATGAAGTCCATAGATAAATGAGTCCATGGACGCTCCGGAAGTTTCAAGGGTAAAAGGGTCCCAGACGGACGGGTATGAGGGGTTTTAGAGCGAGCACACACCCCACATGACGCGACAAAAGTTATAACATCTTTATTAGCATTAGGCCACCAAAACCGGCGAGAAAGGAGATCTAAAGTAGCCTTACTCCCTGGATGTCCTGCTAGAGCAGAATTATGATGTGCCTCAATAACCTTTTGTCTCAACAGATTTGGGACAAACAGTCTCCCTGGAGGTCCTGCAGGGGCGTCCCCCTGAGCCTCTAACACCTCCTCCTCAAGCTCAGAAAATACAGCCGACACTACCACCCCCTCCTGAAGGATAGGACTCGGGTCATCTGTTTTCCCGGCCCCTGGGAAACTGCGAGACAAGGCATCAGCCTTTACATTCTTAGACCCCGGGCGATAAGTGACGACAAAATTAAACCTGGTAAAAAACAACGACCATCGAGCTTGTCTGGAATTCAGACGCTTAGCGGATTCCAAATACAACAGGTTCTTGTGATCAGTAATAACGGTAACCGGGTGGACTGCCCCCTCCAAAAAGTGACGCCATTCTTCAAAAGCTAACTTAATGGCCAAAAGTTCCCTATTGCCGATATCATAATTCCTTTCGGCGGACGACAATTTCTTAGAAAAGAAAGCGCACGGATGCCATTTACCAGGGGACGGACCCTGGGACAATATAGCACCCACCCCTACGTCAGACGCATCCACCTCCACAATGAACGGCTGAGATGCATCTGGTTGGATGAGAACGGGTGCCGAAGCAAAACATTTCTTCAAAGAGGAAAAGGCTTGGCAAGCTTTGTCCGACCATTTAGAAAAATCCGTCCCTTTTCTTGTCATGTCAGTGAGAGGTTTGACGACAGATGAGAAATTACAAATAAATTTCCGGTAGTAGTTAGCAAACCCCAAAAAACGCTGCAGAGCCTTAAGATCCCCTGGCTGATCCCATTCAAGCACTGCTCTCACCTTTTCAGGGTCCATACGGAAACCGGAGGCTGACACCAAAAAACCCAAAAACTGAAGTTCCTGTACGGCAAATACACACTTCTCCAGTTTGGCATATAGTTTATTGTCTCGCAAGATCTGCAACACCTGTCTCACATGCTCCTGATGAGACACAAGATCTGGCGAGTAAATTAAAATGTCGTCCAAATATACAACCACAAACAGCCCCACAAGGTGACGAAAAATGTCATTAACAAAATGTTGGAATACTGCTGGTGCAGTAGTCAGACCAAAAGGCATGACTAGGTTCTCATAATGTCCCTCCGGCGTGTTAAACGCCGTTTTCCACTCATCCCCCTCTTTTATCCTAATCAGATTATACGCCCCCCTGAGATCCAATTTAGAGAACCGTTTGGCGCCAACAATTTGATTGAAGAGATCAGGAATAAGAGGGAGTGGATACGGATCTCGAACAGTAATCCGATTAAGTTCGCGGAAATCCAAGCAAGGGCGTAGGCCTCCATCTTTCTTCTTCACAAAGAAGAACCCCGCGGCTACTGGGGAAGATGAAGGTCTAATATGCCCTTTGGCCAGACTTTCAGAAATATAATCTTTCATAGCCTGCCTCTCAGGACCAGAAAGATTATACAACCTAGCTTTAGGCAACTTAGCATCAGGAAGGAGATTAATAGAGCAGTCATACACGCGATGAGGAGGCAACTCCTGACACCCCTCCTCAGAGAAAACATCCCCAAAATCCTCCAAAAAAGGAGGCAATGTACTAGGCACGACCGCACTGATGACTGTGTTCATGCAGTTGCTTTTGCAAAACTCACCCCATTGGCTTATTTCTCTGGACTGCCAATTAATCACAGGGTTATGTTTAACCAACCAAGGAAGTCCCAACACAATGGGAGTAGGTAGACCCTCCAACACATAACAAGATAATTGTTCCCTATGTATTGCCCCTACCCGAAGGTCAATGTTATGAACCTCATGAACAAAGCTACCTTGGCCGAGAGGCCTGGCGTCAATGGAGAATATAGGGATCGGTTTGACCAATACACTCAGATGCATACCTTGAGCCTGAGCAAACTGAGCGTCAACCAGATTAGCCCCGGAACCACTATCAAGAAGAACAGACAATCTCTCCACTCTCGTACCAACTACCACCTCCACTGGTACAAGGAACTGAGAAGAACTGGCGGATGAAATACATACTCCCAGGTTGTCGTCCACCACACAACCTGGGATTAACAGTTTTCCGGCGACTTTTGGCTCAACAAGGCACGGGATGGACATTCTCCAACAAAATGTCCCTCTTTCCCGCAGAAAAAACATCTTCTAGTCCTGCGGCGTACCGCCAATCCCCTCCTACGAAATGATGTCCCTCCCAACTGCATAGGCTCATCCGAACAGACAAGGGGAACCTCAACATAAGGGACTTTAGTGGTAGGTGGAGAAACAACAGGGAGTGGGGTTACCTCACCCCTCTCCCGAAGCCGTCTATCAGTACGGATAGCTAAGGCCATAGCAGCCTCCAGAGAAGGAGGAGACTCATACTGAGCCAAAACGTCTTTTAATTTATCAGAAAGCCCATGACAAAACTGGCTCCTAAGAGCTGGGTCATTCCACTGAGTATCTGTGGCCCATCTACGAAACTCAGAAGCAAATTCCTCTGCCGGACGATCTCCCTGCTGTATCTTACGTAATTTTGTCTCAGCAAGAGAGACCCGATCTGGGTCATCATATACAAATCCCAGGGCAGTAAAAAATTGATCTACAGACAGTAGAGCCGGGGATCCCGGAGGAAGGGAAAATGCCCAGGATTGAGGGTCCCCTTGCAGAAGTGAGATAACAATTCCCACTCTCTCTGCTCCTCACTCCCTGATGATCGAGGCCGAAGCCGAAAATACAATTTACATGCCTCCCGGAAGGTGAAAAATTTGTCTCGCCCACCAGTGAACCTGTCCGGGAGAGCTACTTTAGGTTCAACTCTGGTTTGCTCCAGGGGAGACAAAACTTTGGACTTAATGTCCGTCAGCTCCATGGATAATCCCTGCAACTGCAGAGCCAGCTGGGCTACTGGATCCATGGTAACTGGAGATAATTTTTAGTGGCCAGTGAAAATGTCACGCTGTCTAATGATATGTATACAATGTCAGTAAACTATTAATACAGGAACAACACTCTATACAACAACTAGTATAGCAACATCAGCATGTAAGTATAGAATAGATTTACCTGACACGATATCTGCTGAACTCAGGGTTAATCTTGAGGACTTGATGAGCTGAAACAGGAAAGAGGTGGACCGGGATCTAACCTGACCCTAAACTGGGGTCCTAACTAATCCCTGACCTTGGAGGTACTGATAATGGTTCAGAGGTCCAAGTCTCCAACCTAACCCTGTCTCCTATCAGACCCTGAACCCTGTAATCAGTCCCAAGAAGGATCCTGACCACCACCAAAGGGATATGGGCTGATCTCAGCTAAATACACAGATTAGACATATAAGACAGACAGGATAACACTCGCTTGCATACACACTCAAACACCAAAGGAACATAAATGGTCTGGGAAATAAACTCTAACCAAGTTGAGCTTAGAACAACTAAGGAGCTCACAACTAAAGTCTATACAGATTCATTCCTATCTGTGGTCTGCATGAAGGTTTCACTGGCAACTCCCCAAGCAGACAACCAGGAATTTAAAGGAAACCAATCAACAAATAATCAATTGCAGCCGGGAGAAACTGCACCCAGTCCCAGCACCGAGCACAGACAGAATTAACTCCCTAGCTGCCAAACACAAAGAAACAGCAGCTCAGCTGTGAGAAGTCAAAATGTGCAACCGCGACGATCTTCGTGGCAATGCACACATGACACATACAGCTTACAATAAGTGAAACTGGGCACTCAACTTAATGCTTAAGAGAGAATTTTTTTTTGTTGTTTTTTTCCAGAGCCGTTTATATTGAGTATCATCCATCTCACTGACACTGATCACCTCTATACGGAATGAACCTCCTCTGTATTATAGCCACTATAAGATTCACAGCACCGATGTCACTCACTAATCTGAGCACTGAGCATGTCATCAATGTAGGACGTAACCTTAAGCAGAACCGAAGGCGGGTCTCTATACGTCACATGACACTATTTGGAACGCAAGTCCGTGGAACGCATGTTATTTCCGGTTCCACAATCCATTGTACCGGAAGCTCACTAGTGACACGCACGCCGATACAGCGCGCCCCTCACTTCCGGACACAGTACTTTTAAACCGGGTAAGCATAGTCCCACAGTGCCGATATACTTATCGGGCACAACCACGGCCCGACAGACAAGCGGCGGATCCCGCGTCTGCCACAGCAACGGTAAGCACACCCACGACTCATAACTATATACAGGCTGTATCCCCAACTGGGAGTCTCCTTAACCCTGTGACTATTTACAGGCAACATAATACCAGGGCATCACCTCACTGTATCTGGTAAGCAAATCAACCCTGTATTTGTATATAAGTGCACATTTTCTAAATATTGCCAATAGGATTTTATCCTTCACAGGCCGTTTATTTCGACCCACATTCCGGTCGTCAGCGTTTCGAATCAATTATAAGGGTATGCTGTTCACCATAGTTGCACATATTAAGCGTCTCATTCATTCAAATCTGGAATCCAATCAAATACGCTTATTTTCTCTCAGGTGTGCTCTCAATGTAATACTCTGATTATGAATACTGACTCTAACTTCTTATTATAACGGTACGTTTTTCTTACCATCATGAGTCTTTTGGATTGTGTCTCGTAAAATTTATTCCAAAACTTATTATTCCATACAATCTCATATACCCATTTTTTACTGTTGTAATATCTGTAGATACTTTCTTTTTTTGTAAATCTTATTCTTTTGTTGACATATTTTGTTAGGTCCTCCACCTTACTTATGTATTTTGGCAACTGATGAAGGCTGTGTTATAGCCGAAACGTTTTGCCACAAACCTGATGATTATTGGACCATTAAAATTCTCTCTTAAGCATTAAGTTGAGTGCCCAGTTTCACTTATTGATATTTTCGGGTTCGGGAACCTAACTAGGCACCATCATTACCGGCTGTGCACACGTTCTACATATCTACATTATTCCCCATACGTGTAGCACGCCGAAGTGGGTATGTCGTCTACTTTTTCTTACAATCCTGAGGAATATACAACAATCTTGGCACAATCCAAATTCTCTAGTGACTTTCTTAAAGCACCCCCACGCAAATCACGTGGGAGGGATCTGGAACGGGCACTTAGAAATCACATCAATCTTGAATTGCACAGCGCCACACTCTCCGAATATCTACGGGTAAAAAGAATCCCTAGGGTCTACGGGTTCCATTACGCCCCACTCTCTTTCATGACTCTCCTGAATTCTGTACACGCTACGAACAAATTCTTAATAAATGTTCCTTTGACCTCATGGTACTCACCCTAGAGCATCTCAACCGAGCCATCGAGAAGAACAACATCGAGATCCGGAACATAGAATCTCAACTAGCCACAACCGGCACTACCGAGGAACTATCTGCCCTCAAATCCCAGATTCAAGTTCGCATAGACCAATACAGAACTGACACCGAGAGTCGAAAACGGAGTAAATTCACAAGGGACACTACCGACTATGAACTGAATAGAGTATATAAGTGGCAGGAACATCCGTCATCTAGACGTCAGACCCGTTTCCAGAAATCTTCAACCGATTATTCAACTTCTGAATCTGAGCAAGAAAGAGGCAACATACCTTCTACTTCTAGCAATTTTTTAGGACAACAAAGACGTTTTCCAAGAAGAAGACGAGGAGGGGCGGCCACAGGAGGCAACAATCAGAACTTCTCCCGCGTCACGAGATCCCAGGTACGGAATCGCTGGTCATCAACATCTCCTCAAGGACACTTGGGGTAGCCGAACATAACATACTACAGAAGGGCTTATCCTTCTGCCCAGCCTATAGGTGCAAAACATTTGAACTGGAAATGGATTTACAACGATTTTTTCGTTTGTTAAGACTTAAAGTATATTTTGCTAACTCAAGTAACACCACTCTAGCAGAAACTACGTCAACCAGTACATTCTCTGCCAAATCCATGGGCCTATATAACGAGCAATTTCCGACCTCCACCGGGTTCCCACGCGGTTGAGACCTTTATTGACCTCATACAGAAGTCATTTTCTTCCATCAGGAGTGACATAGAAAAAGGGAAATTATTCTTCCCATTCAATTTGTCTCCTATAGAAAAACAGGCATTACAATCATTACAAAATGATACAAATTTGATCTTCAAGCCCGCCGACAAAGGCGGAGCATTAGTTATCATGGACAAAACACAGTATATAACTGAGATATATAGACAGTTGAATGATCAAACTGTATACTTAAAACTCACTCGTGATCCTTCATATGAGATATCTCGCAAAATTCAAAATGTATTAGAGAAATATTCTCATGTGCTTGACACCCAAACTTGTGAATATCTACACAAGTTTAATCCCATCACGCCAGTTTTCTACACTTTACCCAAAGTGCACAAGAACTTGGAGAACCCACCGGGGAGACCCATAGTGGCCTCCACTGAATCTATCTTATCCCCTATCTCCAAGTTCTTAGAGAAGATTCTAACTCCACTGACACAAAAATCTCCTTCCTTCCTCCTTGACACCCGCGCCTTTCTACAAATAATCAGAGATCTTGATACAATACCACCAAATACTATTTTGGTCACCCTAGATGTCAGTGACTTGTATACATCAATCCCACATGTCGAAGGGATCAACGCAGTACACCATTTACTTACAAATTCAGGAATGGAAATTAACAAAATTAATTTGTGCATTGATCTGTTATCCATCATCTTATTCAATAACTTTTTCCTTTTTCAGGACACCTTTTACCTACAAGTACGGGGGACAGCTATGGGATCCAACGTAGCGCCCCCGTACGCCAACACCTACATGTCAGAGTTTGAAACTACAACTATCTTTAAACATCCTTTGTACATTCATAATGTACATTTATGGAAAAGATACATAGATGATATATTTTGTCTATGGAATGGCACCCAAGAGTCATTACTTGATTTCCTTTCATTTCTAAATACGTCATGGCCCGGTATAAAATTCACTATGACGCCAGATCTCTCTAGAGTCAACTTCTTGGACACAATTGTCATCAAAGACCACCAGGGCCATCTCACTACTGACCTATTTAGAAAAACAACAGACCGTAATAGCATCCTACATTTCCAAAGTTTCCATCCTCCCTCAGTTAAACGGGCCATCCCCATTTCACAATACCAGCGGGTTAAAAAGATAGTCACTGACACACAACTTTGTGATCTTAGACATACGGAAATGACCAACAAATTTCTAAATAGAGGTTACCCCCCCACACTCCTCTCTTCAGCAAGGAATCACCACACCATTAATCGCTCAAGAAATTCTAACAAACATATTCCGTTTGTTCACATGTTCCATCCCTATGCTTTCATCCTCCATAGGGCAATCAGACGTCACTGGCCGTTGTTATCTCAGGCCCATCCGAACATACTGGAATTTGCAGAACCGTTCCTGCCATGCTTCAAAAGACCGCCAAATCTCAGGGATAGTCTTGTACGGGCAGATTTGGGTTCATCCCAAACGAAAAAACAATTATTTTTATCACAGCCCCGTTCAGGCACATTTCCCTGCCTTCATTGTGCCCAATGTGGAAATGTACAAAAGGGCTCCACTATACATCACCCACATACAGGAAAGAGCTTTCATATAAAGGGATTTCACACTTGTGAATCATCTTTTGTTTTATATTCAATTAAGTGTCCATGTGGGTTATTGTACATTGGCGAAACCACCCAATCAGTGCGTGATAGGATTTCCAAACATAAATCCACGATTCGGTGCAAAAATTTACTTCTCCCCATCCCCCATCACTTCCACACAGTGGGCCATACTATCTCCCAACTCAAATTTCAAGTTATAGAAACTGTTCCCCAACCCAGACGGGGTGGGAACAGAATTCTACAACTAAAGAAAAGAGAATCCTTTTGGATCCACACATTGGAGACGTTGGCACCAAAGGGGTTAAATAGAGATTTCGATCTAATGTCTTTTATTTAGATACTTATATTGCATGGCTAATTATTGCTTTTTGTTGTTTTTTTCCAGAGCCGTTTATATTGAGTATCATCCATCTCACTGACACTGATCACCTCTATACGGAATGAACCTCCTCTGTATTATAGCCACTATAAGATTCACAGCACCGATGTCACTCACTAATCTGAGCACTGAGCATGTCATCAATGTAGGACGTAACCTTAAGCAGAACCGAAGGCGGGTCTCTATACGTCACATGACACTATTTGGAACGCAAGTCCGTGGAACGCATGTTATTTCCGGTTCCACAATCCATTGTACCGGAAGCTCACTAGTGACACGCACGCCGATACAGCGCGCCCCTCACTTCCGGACACAGTACTTTTAAACCGGGTAAGCATAGTCCCACAGTGCCGATATACTTATCGGGCACAACCACGGCCCGACAGACAAGCGGCGGATCCCGCGTCTGCCACAGCAACGGTAAGCACACCCACGACTCATAACTATATACAGGCTGTATCCCCAACTGGGAGTCTCCTTAACCCTGTGACTATTTACAGGCAACATAATACCAGGGCATCACCTCACTGGTAAGCAAATCAACCCTGTATTTGTATATAAGTGCACATTTTCTAAATATTGCCAATAGGATTTTATCCTTCACAGGCCGTTTATTTCGACCCACATTCCAGTCGTCAGCGTTTCGAATCAATTATAAGGGTATGCTGTTCACCATAGTTGCACATATTAAGCGTCTCATTCATTCAAATCTGGAATCCAATCAAATACGCTTATTTTCTCTCAGGTGTGCTCTCAATGTAATACTCTGATTATGAATACTGACTCTAACTTCTTATTATAACGGTACGTTTTTCTTACCATCATGAGTCTTTTGGATTGTGTCTCGTAAAATTTATTCTAAAACTTATTATTCCATACAATCTCATATACCCATTTTTTACTGTTGTAATATCTGTAGATACTTTCTTTTTTTGTAAATCTTATTCTTTTGTTGACATATTTTGTTAGGTCCTCCACCTTACATATGTATTTTGGCAACTGATGAAGGCTGTGTTATAGCCGAAACGTTTTGCCACAAACCTGATGATTATTGGACCATTAAAATTCTCTCTTAAGCATTAAGTTGAGTGCCCAGTTTCACCTATTGATATTTTCGGGTTCGGGAACCTAACTAGGCACCATCATTACCGGCTGTGCACACGTTCTACATATCAACCATGCAGCTTACAGTCTTCACTTTCTCTGCACTCTTTCCTATGTCCTTTAGTACATTCCCA
This sequence comes from Oophaga sylvatica, assembly GCA_033576555.1. Classification (NCBI taxonomy): domain Eukaryota; kingdom Metazoa; phylum Chordata; class Amphibia; order Anura; family Dendrobatidae; genus Oophaga; species Oophaga sylvatica. Next base: position 77,590,250 of record JARQOD010000006.1, on the reverse strand, counting down.
GGCCGAACCGTATTAAACGATACCACAGCGTCCTCCCTCTTCAGCTTCACTACGTCTAGGAGTTCCCTGGTCTGTTTCACCCCAGACAGGGCATCTGCCCATGCATTGAGCTGCCACATTTTAGAGCGACCTGCGTCCCTGTACTGTTGTGACCTCTGCTGTAGCTTCTATTCCACCACTGCTGTCAATGCTACTGCCTCAGCTGTACTTCTGACCCACTGGGCCCTGGAAAGCTGGGTTCCTGGCTTCAAATGTTACGGAGCTGTCTGCCCTATATGGGCTCTATGGCCCTACTGACAGGATCAGTAAAACCCTCTATCTTACACATGGTTGGCTCCTCTTATGTTAACTATTTATTACACTAAACTACTATCACTATTCTTCTATGCCTCCCTCTAGTGGCTAATCCCACAACTGCACTGTCCCTATCCACACAACACGTAAATATATGCACTCACACATAACAGCATCAGGTAACAATATATACAATTGGACGAACAAGACACTATCAACATGAGGAACGGGAGTGAAGCATCACACGGTCCTTACAACCAGATAAGGTTGTAAAATGTTAAAATGACATTTCCCAGTGAATGCATTTGTCTTGGTTGAAAGCAATGCTAAAGTTCAAAAATGCATCAAAAACGCTACATGTGAACATAGCCCTAGGTGTGGAGGAGCATTTTTGTTTTTGGTTATTTATTTTGCCTTATATACAAGTCTAAGGATGTTTGTTAACATATTTCACAGGAAAATCCATTTTGGTTTCGTTTTTGTATGTTTTATTGTGAGTCTGTAAAAGTGGCATAAGACTCTGACAACATTGTTCACAGCAGTGACCTGGGAGTCAGAAATGCTTCCAGGGGTCTTCCCCATGCTGTTCCCATGTCATTTGAGCACTGTTCCCATCGATTTCCGCAATTTCTATTCCCTCTGCAGACCGCCGGGGGGCCGCCGGAAAAAATGCTCGAGTTTCCCATAGACTTACCATATTTTTCGGACTATAAGACTCACCGGACCATAAGACGCACCCCAAATTTTGGGTGAAAATAGCAGAAAAAAAAGATTTTTACAATATGGGGGTCCGTCTTATTGTCCGAATTTTAAGGTACCTGAGGGCCGGCAGTGGTACAGCAGGGGTTGTGGCAGTGGTGATGCTGATACTCACCTTCCTCAGGTGAGGTGACGCCATGGCCCGGAGTCCAAGGCAAGCAGGAAAGCCGGGATAACCACAAGTTACCGGGGGGTTGGTTACGGCAGTGGTGTGGCGGTGGCAGTGGTGTGGCGGTGGCAGAGGTGCGGCATTACAGAGGTGCGGTGGGCGGCGTGCACCTGAGCACGGTCCCTTCCTCAGGTCAGGTGACGCCGCGGCACGGTGTCCACAGAGAGCAGAGCCGGGTTTGTCGGTGGTGGCGGCCTTCTTCCTGAGGCGGCGCGTGCACAGATAGAGTACTCTGCTTCCTGGGGCTTCAGGAAAATGGCAACCGCGATCTCTATCTGAGCTCGCGCGGCCTCCCGCGGCCATTTTCCTGAAGCCACAGGAAACAGAGTACTCTATCTGTGCACGCGCCGCCTCAGGAAGATGGCCGCCACCACTGACAAACCCGGCTCTGCTCTCCTGTCTGCTCTCCGTGCCACTGCGTCACCTCACCTTAGACCTGAGGAAGGGACCCTGCTCAGATGCACGCCGCCCACCGCTCCTCTGCAACGCCGCACCTCTGCCACGCCACACCACTGCCGCAACCCCCCGGTAAGCCTGCGTTCGGGCTATAAGACGCACCCCCATTTTCCTCACAATTTTTTTGGGGGAAAAGTGCATCTTATAGTTCGAAAAATACGATACATTGGGCTCGTTGCTCGGTTCGAGCACCCGAGCTTTCAGATTTGTTTGACCCGAGCAACGAGCACCCGAGCATTTTAGTGCTCGCCCATCACTAATAGAGTGTAATAACTGGCTATTAGGCACAATAGGCCATACTGAAACAGCACTGAAACAGAAATGACACAGGACTGACACAGTTTGTAAACTTATAGTAACATAGTTACATAGTTATTAAGGTTGAAGGAAGACTTTAAGTCCATCTAGTTCAACCCATGTCCTATCCTAACCTGCCCTAACATGTTGATCCAGAGGAAGGCAAAAAAAAAACCAAGTGGCAAACAGTAAGCTACACATTGGGGAAAAAAATTCCTTCCCGACTCCACATACGGCAATCAGACTAGCTCCCTGGATCAACGCAATATCTAGGAAACTAGTGAATATAGCCTGTAATATTATACTTTTCAAGAAAGGCATCCAGTCCCTTCTTAAATTTTAGTAGGGAATCACTCATTACAACATTAGACGGCAGAGAGTTCCATAATCCCACTGCTCTTACAGTAAAGAATCTGCGTCTGTGATTATGACTAAACCTTCTTTCCTCCAAACGTAGAGGATGCCCCCTTGTCCCCGTCACAGGTCTAAGAGTAAAAAGATCATTAGAAAGGTCTTTTTACTGTCCCCTCATATATTTTATACATTGTAATAAGATTACCTCTAAGCCTTCGTTTCTCCAAACTAAATAACCCCAAGTGTAATAACCTGTCCTGGTATTGCAGACACCCTAGTTCTCTAATAACCTTGGTCGCTCTTCTCTGCACCCGCTCCAGTTCAGCTATGTCTTTCTTATACGCCGGAGACCAGAACTGTACACAGTATTCTAAGTGTGGTCGCACCAGTGACTTGTATAGAGGTAAAATTATGTTCTCCTCATGAGCATCTATGCCTCTTTTAATGCATCCCATTATTTTATTTGCCTTGGCAGCAGCTGCCTGACATTGGCCACTAAATGTGAGTTTGTCGTCCACCCATACACCCAGGTCTTTTTCAGTGACAGTTTTGCCCAGTGTTTTACAATTAAGCACATAATTATACATCTTGTTTGTTCTACCCAAGTGCATGACCTTACATTTATCCCCATTAAAGCTCATTTGCCATTTATCAGCCCAAGCTTCTAGTTTACATAAATCCTCCTGTAATATAAAATTATCCTCCTCTGTATTTATTACCCTGCAGAGTTTAGTGTCATCTGCAAATATTGAAATACTACTCTGTATGCCCCCTACAAGGTCATTAATAAATATGTTAAAGAGAAGCAGCCCCAATACTGACCCCTGTGGTACCCCACTGCTAACCGTGACCCAGTCCGAGTGTGCTCCATTAATAACCACCCTTTGTTTCCTATCCATGAGCCAGTTCTTAACCCACTTACACATATTTTCCCCTATCCCTTCTCATTTTTTGTATCAACCTTTTGTGTGGCACCGTATCAAAAGCTTTTGAGAAGTCCATGAACACCACGTCCACTGCGTTCCCTTGGTCCAGTCCGGAACTTACCCCTTCATAAAAGCTTATCAGATTAGTCTGACAAGAACGGTCCCTCGTAAACCCATGCTGATACTGTGTCATGAGGTTATTTAGCCTCAGATACTCCAATATAGTATCCCTTAAAAAACACTCTAGGATTTTACCCACAGTAGATGTTAAGCTCACTGGCCTATAATTTCCAGGTTCAGTTTTTGCCCCCTTTTTGAATATTGGCACCATATTTGCTATACGCCAGTCCTGTGGTACAGACCCCGTTATTATAGAATCTTTAAAGATTAAAAATAATGGTCTATCTATGACTGTACTTAATTCCTGCAGTACTCGGGGGTGTATCCCATCCAGGCCTGGGGATTTGTCAATTTTAGTGATTTTTAGACGCCGCCGTACTTCCTGCTGGGTTAAGCAGGTGACATTTAATGGAGAAATTTTTTTATCACTGAAAATCTGTCATGGGATTTTCTTGTGTAAATACAGTTGAAAAAAAGTCATTTAGCATATTGGCTTTTTCCTCATCCTCATCCACCATTTCACCCAGACTATTTTTAAGGAGACCAACACTATCATTTTTTAGTTTCTTGCTATTTATGTAGTTAAAGAATATTTTGGGATTATTTTTACTTTCTCTGGCAATGAGTCTCTCTTCTCAATCTTTGCTGTCTTGATTTGCTTTTTACATAATTTATTCAATCTTCTGTATTTATTTAATGCCTCATCACTACCTACTTGCTTTAATTCCCTAAACGCTTTCTTTTTGTCACTTATTGCGCCCCTTACAGTTCTATTTAGCCATAGTGGTTTCCTCCTAATTCTAGCATGTTTCTTCCCATAGGGTATATACTGTGCACAGGTCCTATTCAGGATGCTAATAAACGTCTCCCATTTTCTTTGTGTATTTTTATGTCTCAGGATATCGTCCCAGTTTATTGCACTAAGATCATCTCTTATCTGTTGGAAATTTGCCTTCCTGAAGTTTAGTGTCCTTGTAACCCCTCGACTACACATCTTATTAAAGGATACATGAAAGCTTATTATTTTGTGATCACTATTACCCAAGTGACCCCCAACCCTTATATTTGATATGCGGTCTGGCCTGTTGGTTAATATTAGGTCTAGCAGTGCCCCCCCTCTTGTTGGGTCCTGAACTAGTTGTGAAAGGTAATTGTCTCTCATAGTTGTCAAAAACCTATTACCTTTGGAACTGCAGGTTTCTGTTCCCCAATGTATTTCAAGGTAGTTGAAATCCCCCATAATAATGACTTCTCCTTGAGTCGCTGCTTCATCTATTTGCTTTACGAGTATATTCTCTGTTCCTTCCATTATTTAAGGAGACTTATAACAAAACAGTAATTTATTATTTTTCCCCCCTCCCTTAATCTCCACCCACAGAGACTCTACATCTTCATTAGATTCACAGATATCACACAGGATGGGTTTTAAGGATGATTTTACATATAAACACACACCCCCATCTCGCTTATTTTTACGGTCATTTCTAAACAGACTATAGCCCTGTAAATTAACCGCCCAGTCGTGGCTCTCATCCAGCCAAGTCTCAGATATCCCCACCATGTCATAATTATGTTCCAACAAAATTAATTCTAATTCCGCCATTTTGTTGGTGAGGCTTCTGGCATTAGCATACATGCACTTTATGTATCTCTCTGTACCTCTATTCTTTCTTAAATTATCAACTGTTCTAACCCCACCCCCCATGCCACCCCCACCCCAATTTCATTATTTGTGCCCAGGTCTCTATCTGCACTGCCTTCCCCTCCTATAAAATGAATACCCTCCCCCCCAGTCGCTAGTTTAAAGACTCCTCCAACCTTCTAGCCATTTTCTCCCCCAGCACAGCTGCACCCTCCCCATTGAGGTGCAGCCCATCCCTAGCATAGAACCTGTAGCCAACTGAGAAGTCGGCCCAGTTCTCCAGGAACCCAAACCCCTCCTTCCTACACCAATTCTTGAGCCACTTATTAACCTCCCTAATCTCCCGCTGCCTCTCTGGTGTTGCACGTGGTACAGGCAGTATTTCAGAAAATACCACGTTGGAGGTCCTTGCTTTAAGCTTGCTGCCTAATTCCCAGAAATCGTCTTTAAGGACCTTCCACCTACCTCTAACTTTATCATTTGTGCCAATGTGCACCATGACCGCTGGGTTCTCACCAGCCCCTCCCAATAATCTGTCAACCCGATCAGCAATGTGCCGGACTCGAGCGCCAGGTAGGCAGCACACTGTTCGACGATCCCTGTCTTTGTGACAGATTGCCCTATCTGTTCCCCTTAATAATTGAGTCCCCCACTACCAGCACCTGTCTGGCCTGCCCTGCTCTCCTAATTCCTCCCTTACTGGAGCAGACACTCCTCCGGCTTTCAAAGGACGTGCCTGGCTGCAGCACTGCTACCCATGTACTGACACCCTCATCTGCCAACTTTGCAAACTTATTGGGATGTGCCAGATCAGGACTAGCCTCCCTGGCGCTCTTCCCTCTACTCTGCCTTCTAACTGTCACCCAGCTTCCTACTTCAGTGTCCTGCAACTCCATCCTAGCATCACCCCCCACTCATCTGTCCCATTGAGCGTCTGCTCAGTAAGCAGAAGACTCCTTTCCATATTGTCTATGGATCTCAGTGTTGCCAGCTGCACATTTATATCCAGTATTTGGGCTTCCAAATGCACAACGTGCTCACATTTTGCACAGCAGCATGCACCCTCGACCAGCTGATCAAGGACTGTATGTCATGACCCAGGATGGGGTTTGGTCTTTGTCCTGTCCTGGCCAGTCTGGGGTTAATGGTTTCAGCCTCTCTCTGGCAGAGGGCGGCTATTTAGTTGCCAATTGACCTAGGTCTGGTGTCAGTTATACTCCTGCCCTCGGCTGAGTTAGTTGACCTCCTGTGTGCCTGTGCCTTGTGCCTGATCTTGTTGCTTGTTTGGTTTTGACCCGGTCCGTCTCTTCGTTGTGAGCTTGTCTACTGTCTTGGTACTGTGTATTTGCCCATTCTGGTTTTCTGATCCCTTGGCTACGTTCTGGTTATTCTCTGCCTGCTCCTCTTGTACTGCGTTGCTCCCTCTGTGTATGACCTGGCTATCCTGACTTTCCGTTTTGTCTATGCCCCTTGGTAACTCTGTCCCGTAGTTACCCCTCTAGGAGTTTTCCTTCTGCTCATAGCTCTCTGGAGCTTAGGCCATGCCCATCAGCAGTCACGTGCTTAAGGTCCTCTGGCCTGAAACAATCTCTGTCTGTTACTGCCTTCTCTGAGAGACCTGTGGCCGGCACCGCCCTTGGCAGTCATGTGCTTCGGGTCCTGTTAGTCAGAAGCACGCATCTTCACGCTGCTGCCCCGCTCCACAGGTATCTTTGAGTGCAGTCTGTCTTATTCAGGACACGCGCACTGGCTCAGTGAGCAAGTGCAGTGCGGTGTTCGTGATATTATAACTGACCGCTACTTTTTTTTTTTCTCCTGTGTGTGTTATGGATCCTATGCATGCCCTTTCTGAGCAGTTAAAGCACCTGACTCAGATGTCTCAGACACTGAATGAGGAACAGCGAGTTCTGGCTCAGTCTCAGCAGCTGATGGCTGACACTGTGCAGGGGGCTTTATCATCTGGTGCTCATGGGACAGGGGTTCAAGATGTTATATTAGTTTCCCCAAAGCCCCCGGTTAAATTACCAGATACCTTTTCCGGAGATAGAAAGGAATTTCAAGTCTTCAAAGAGGGCTGTAAGCATTTTTTTTTCTTTAAGACCGCACTCTTCTGGGGATGAAAGTCAGAGGGTGGGGGTCATTATGTCTCTGTTAAGGGGAGCCCCCCAGGCTTGGGCTTTTTCCCTTCCTACCACTGCCCCTGAGAGAATGACTGTGGATGCATTTTTTGAGGCCCTGGGGCATATTTATGATGAGCCTGATCGAGTGCTTATGGCTGAGGACATGGTGATGAGTGTGAGTCAGGGGAAGCACTCAGCCGAGTGGTTTTGCTCAGAGTTCAGACGCTGGGCTGCTGAGGTCTGTTGGGATGATGCCGCCCTCCGGGGCTTGTTCCGTAGAGGCCTGTCTGAACGTCTGAAAGATGCCTTGGCACTCCACCCTCTGCCTGATTCTCTGGAGGACGCCATGATGCAGGCCGTCCGAATGGATCGCAGGCTGCGGGCGAGAGGTGTGATGCAGGCTGAGACACCACTTTTCTCCAGTGGAAGGGAGCCAGTCCTGTATTGGAGTCCATGGAGATGGGAGCCATCGACCTCAAAGAGAAAGAAAGGAGACGGAGGCGTTTGGAAAAGCTGTGTTTTTACTGCGGTGATCCTGGACATTGGAAAAAGAACTGTCCCTCCTGCCCACCGACTAACAAGCGACTGAGTCTGGGTGATCATCGTGGAGGTCACTCAGACTCTCAGGTACCCTTTCCTTCATTTTCTAAGATACTGTTAAAGGTGGAACTTGGTGTGAAGAACTGCTTTTTCCTTACTTCAGCTTTTGTGGACTGTGGTTCATCCTTGAACCTGATTGACTCTAAGCTGGTGGCCAGCTGTAGATTAGGGACAGTTAGGTTGGAGACTCCTATAAAAATAATGGTCATTGACTCTACACCTCTCACCAAGGACGGTGTCCATTTTGTCTCTGAAGAATTCACCCTCAGGGTGGGGGCCCTTCACCAGGAGCGTATGTCATGTTTTGTTTTGGATAACCTCTCTGCTGGCCTGGTGTTAGGGTTTCCCTGGTTGCAACGGCATAACTCGATTATTGACTGGGATTCCCGTGATATTGTTAAATGGGATCTAATTGTTCTGAAAAATGTCTTGCTACTGTGTCTGTGTCGTCCGTTGGTCTGGAAGGTATTCCGGAGTACCTGAAGGACTATGCGGACGTTTTCTCTGAAAAAGAGGCTGAAGTTTTACCACCACATTTGATTGTGCCATTGACCTGGTTCCAGGTACTAAATTGCCCAAGGCCCGCTTGTATAACCTCTCGGGTCCCGAGCGGGCTGCTATGAAAGAATACATTTCCGAGAGCCTTCTTAAGGGACACATTCGTCCTTCTGTTTCCCCCATGGCGGCGGGGTTCTTTTTCGTTAAGAAAAAAGACGGTGGTTTGCGCCCATGCCTCGATTTTCGAGAGTTAAATAAGATAACTGTGAGAAATACTTACCCCCTCCCCCTTATTCCTGATTTGTACAACCAGTTGTCTGGGGCTAAGTGGTTTTCGAAATTGGATCTGCGGGGGGCATATAACCTTATCCGGGTCCGGGAGGGGGATGAGTGGAAGACTGCTTTTCTCACTACTGAAGGGTTGTTTGAAAACTTGGTCATGCCTTTCGGTCTGACCAACGCACCAGCAGTCTTCCAAAATTTTATTAATCATGTGTTCTCTGACTTTATTGGGCGTTTTATGGTTGTGTATTTGGATGACATTCTTATCTACTCGCCTGATAAACAAACTCACATTGATCATCTTCGGGCAGTTCTCCAAAGGCTCCGGGAGAACTGTCTCTTTGCTAAGCTAGAGAAATGTTCATTCTTCGTTCAGGAACTGTCGTTTCTGGGGTTCATTGTGTCTGCTGAGGGGTATCGCATGGATCCTAATAAGGTGCAGGCCATTGTTGATTGGGTACAACCTCGTGATTTGAAGGCTCTGCAGCGTTTCTTAGGATTCGCAGATTACTATCGCAAGTTTATAAGGGGGTTCTCGCAGGTAGTTAAACCTCTCACAGATCTGACTCAAAAGGGGGCTGATGTCAAGAATTGGTCAGCCGCAGCGGTGGCGGCGTTTCAGTTCTTAAAAAAATGTTTCATGTCTGCTCCGGTTCTTATTCAACCGGACCCGTCTGAACCATTTATTGTTGAGGTGGATGCCTCGGAGGTGGGGGTGGGGGCAGTGTTGTCCCAGGGACCCGCCACTTTGACTAATTTGAGACCCTGTGCCTTTTTCTCTAAGAAATTCTCTCCTGTGGAGAGAAACTATGATGTTGGGAATCGAGAACTTCTGGCCGTGAAGTTGGCCTTTGAAGAATGGAGGCATTTTTTGGAGGGTGCTGTCCATCCTATTACCGTGGTTACGGACCACAAGAACCTAGCTTACATTGAGTCTGCTAAAAGGTTGACTCCTAGACAGGCAAGATGGTCGCTTTTTTTTTCCCGATTCCAGTTCTCCATCACTTTTCGGCCAGGATCCAAAAATGTCAGGGCTGATGCTTTGTCACGCAGTCTGGATCCGGTGTCTCCCCCGAACCTCCATCGTCCATTCTTCAGCCTGGGGTGGTGGTGGCAGTTGTTTCTGCTGGGTTGGAGCAGGAGATTCGGGAAGCTCAGTCTCTTGCCCCTCCAGCTAAGCCAGTGGATAAACTTTTTGTACCAGTTCAATTTCGTCTCAGGATCCTTCGGGAATTCCACGACTCAGTTCTGGGTGGACATCCTGGGATCTCGGCTACCCGGAGGGCCATCGCTAGGATATTCTGGTGGTCTTCTTTAGCCTCTGATGTTGGGGAATTTGTGTCTGCTTGTGGGGTATGTGCCTGTGCGAAACCCCCCCATAACCGGCCGGCCGGGGAATTGGTGCCACTGCCAATTCCTGATAGACCATGGACCCATTTGTCCATGGATTTTATCACTAACCTTCCTCCTTCCAAGGGTAACACTGTCATTTGGGTAGTGGTGGACAGGTTTAGTAAACAGGCACATTTTGTACCCTTGGCGGCTTTACCTAATGCGGAAACGTTGTCCAGATTGTTTGTTGAGCATGTGGTGTGGTTGCATGGGGTACCCTTGAATGTGGTGTCTGATAGGGGGTACAATTTGTTTCCAGATTTTGGAGGGCATTTTGTAAGAGGTTGGGTATTGGTCTGTCTTTTTCATCCGCTTATCATCCAGAGACTAATGGGCAGACTGAGCGGACCAATCAGTCTCTAGAGCAAATCCTGCGTTGCCTGACCTCAGCCCGACAGGATGATTGGTGTACTTCGTTACCTTTGGCTGAGTTTGCGTTTAACAACCGCATTAACCAGTCTACGGGCACATCTCCCTTTTTCTGCAATTATGGGTTTCATCCACATTTTGGGGAGTTCTCCCGTTTGGACTCTGGGTGTCTGGGGCGGATGGGACAATCCAGCGGTTGGGGGAGTTATGGCAGGAGGTCCAAAGGAACATTACTAAGGCTCAGTCTAAATATAAGTTTTTTGCTGACAAAAAGAGGTCTGCGGGGCCGGTGTTCCAGGTTGGGGATAAGGTATGGTTATCTACTAGGAATATAAGGCTCAAGGTCCCCTCTGCGAAACTTGGACCTAAATTTATTGGTCCTTATGAAATTACGGAAGCAGTTAACCCGGTGGCATTTCGGTTGCGTCTCCCTCCGTCTCTTCGGATTCCCAACGTTTTCCATAGGGCCCTTTTGAAACCTGTGGGGTCCTGTAGGGAAGGACCGTTGTCTTCCCCACCACCGGTTTTGGTAGACGGGCAGTCTGAGTACGAGGTGGAACGAATTCTTGACTCTAGGTTTGTCCGTCGTGCTCTTCAGTATCTTATACATTGGAAAGGCTACGGTCCAGAGGACCGGTCGTGGGTTCCTGCCCTATCTGTTCATGCGGATCAGTTGGTCCGGGCCTTTCATGCCAGGTGTCCTGAGAAACCCGGGGGTCCGGTGGCCCCCCGTTGAGAGGGGGGTACTGTCATGACCCAGGACGGGGTTTGGTCTTTGTCCCGTCCTGGCCAGTCTGGGGTTAATGGTTTCAGCCTCTCTCTGGCAGAGGGCGGCTATTTAGTTGCCAATTGACCTAGGTCTGGTGTCAGTTATACTCCTGCCCTCGGCTGAGTTAGTTGACCTCCTGTGTGCCTGTGCCTTGTGCCTGATCTTGTTGCTTGTTTGGTTTTGACCCGGTCCGTCTCTTCGTTGTGAGCTTGTCTACTGTCTTGGTACTGTGTATTTGCCCGTTCTGGTTTTCTGATCCCTTGGCTACGTTCTGGTTATTCTCTGCCTGCTCCTCTTGTACTGCGTTGCTCCCTCTGTGTATGACCTGGCTATCCTGACTTTCCGTTTTGTCTATGCCCCTTGGTAACTCTGTCCCGTAGTTACCCCTCTAGCAGTTTTCCTTCTGCTCATAGCTCTCTGGAGCTTAGGCCACGCCCATCAGCAGTCACGTGCTTAAGGTCCTCTGGCCTGAAACAATCTCTGTCTGTTACTGCCTTCTCTGAGAGACCTGTTGCCGGCGCCGCCCCTTGGCAGTCATGTGCTTCGGGTCCTGTTAGTCAGAAGCACGCATCTTCACCGCTGCTGCCCCGCTCCACAGGTATCTTTGAGTGCAGTCTGTCTTATTCAGGACACGCGCACTGGCTCAGTGAGCAAGTGCAGTGCGGTGTTCGTGATACTGTATACATGTGGCAAGATGTACACTGGATGGCATTGGCAATAGTGGAGCACATTTCTAATGGGGATTTTACCAGACAGCAAAGATAGGTAAAAATAAATAAAAGTATTGATAAAATATAACAGCAATTCAGTAATTCCTCCCTTGTCAACTCCCTGAATCCAAAGTCACTGAATCTCAAGTCACACTTACCACCGTTCGCACTTGCGCACCGGTCACACTCAGCTCGCTCACACTCGCTGAAGCAGAAGATTTTAAAGAGAGATTTTTTTTTCCTTCTTAGTCCATTTTCTCCAAAGAATAACATTAGCACTTAGCACTTGCTAAGGTACTTCAGCATAGCTGTTCAACATCTTGCAGCTGTGTTACGTTGTTTTCTGTAACGCTCATTTATTTCTATAGGAGTTAACAAAACAGTAAATTTCATCCACTTTTGCTTGTTTCCGGTAGTCAAAGCCTAAATGGAGTTATTGCCCCCTCAGCCATGAAAGGCCGAGACAGGATTAACCTTGAGAAGAGTGGGTTGCTTCATGCAGCCTTGGTCCAGGTCAGTGCTATCTGGAAAGAAGCTGTGTGAATTTCCTGAGCTTCCAGGTTGATTCTTCATCCTGGCGTAATGTCACCTGAGTGATGTTCACCACACAGGTGATATCTCACCAGCATAGCTAATTATAACCAAGTCAGGGATTCTGGAGCGTAAAGAAATAAGCGCAGCTCCTGTCCATGGCCAGAGAACACTAACCTGTACCATGAACTGGGGTTGTGCAAAGCATTCTGCTCATCTCTACCTTCTATATATTTATTTCTGTAGTCATTAAACAAATATTAGTAGAAACTAGGCCAAAGTATTCCCACTAACCTTCCTCCATTACATTTTTCAGTGCATTAATACAGGCTGGGTCTGTTTAAATACATTCAGTTGAAAGAGATACATCTAAATTCTTTAAAGATCTCCTATTCAGCATGTGGGCTCATTTTCACATTTTGTTGCCATAGCTTTAACTTATGCAAAATTTGTCATCCAAAAATCAAGACATATTCTGAGAATGTTGGCAAGGTACTCCGGGCTGACTTCATTTATTTAAAGAACTATGGGTGACATTACCATAGGAACAATTTAACAGGAAAGGTAAAGCTTTTAAACAAAATTAACTCTCCAGATCTGATGAATAGAATACATTCAAGTTGTAGACATTGGAAATTAATTATAGACGTAATTAGAAAAAATCTAAAACACAGAACTAATATTAGATATAGTACAGCTGGTAACTTAATTAATTGTTTCTCGCTGCACTCAATTTTCATTTTTGAGCTTTTCATTTTTTCCTCCCCCTTTTTATTTCTTAATTGTTGACATAGCCATTTGATGTTTTTTGTTTTCTTCTGGACAAGATCTAGTTTTCAATGACAGCAATCATTTTACCATAAAATGTAGAAGAAAATTTGAATAAAAAATCCAAATGTGGTGAAATGGTGAAAAAAACACAATTCCACCACAGTTGTTTGGATTTTGTTTTTAAGACATTTATAATTTGATAAAAATAACCTGGAAACATGATTCTCTCTCAACAGAGATAAACACCTGAAATAGATCACTCTGTTTGTAATGACTCTATATAATATGAGTTTCACTTTTTATATTGAACTGAAATAAATTAACTTTTTGATGATCTTCTAATTTTGTGAGAAGAACCTGTATGTATAACACACCAAAACAGTGTGAAAAAAATTTCACCCATTCACTATTCCGTGGTATGGGGTACTCTATTCTATTATCTAATACTACAAAAAAAAAGCATTAAAAAAATTGGCTACATTACAGTTCTCATCCATACACTGTTCTGTGGTCTAGTGAACATTTCCTGTGATCTATAAAATTGAAAAATAGAGTTAAATTTTGCAGGCTTAACTTTCTCAGTCATACAGTTTCATGTTTTTTGTGGTACATTTTTGGGATGTCTAACACTCCAAAAAAATTAGTTGGATTACACTTCTCACCCATAAACTATTCCGTGGTACGCGGGACATTTCCTGTGATCTATAACACTGAAAAAAATTGTTCAAAATTGTTGCAGTTCTTAAATTTATCATTCATACTGTTTTACATGGTCTGGGGTACATTACTGTGATATATATTACTCCAAAAATGGGTTTAAAAATTTTGCTAGGTTAAATTTCTCACCCATACAGTATTGCGTGCTTTGTGGTACATTTCTGTGGCATATAACACTCCCAAAAATTGTTGAAACATACGTTTAAAAGCGTTTCATGCATACAATTTTGCATTGTTTCTGTTACATTACGATGGTAATAAACTCCCAAAAACTGCTTTGACTGATGCAGGTAACCAATTTTTTTCCTTTATTTCAATTAAAATTGGTTTCAAAAGACCTAGCAATTACAAAATGCTTAAGTGTGAGGTAAAGGATGGGGAAGTGGAAGTGTTGATGATGGTGCATGCTAATGGTGAGAACGTGGGGCAGATGTGACTACGTCTGTTGCTGGAGCACAAGAAACATGCCATCCATGATACATAGGTTCCCCTCCCACTTTGCAAGGAAGCACTGTACACCTTTTCTGAAGTCAGAACAGTGCGAAGAGGTGGTCAGTTGGATAGCAGATAATGCTTTCAGCAGGCTTGGCAGCACTATTCAATCTTCCACATGGTCCAGTCTCACCAGCCTACAGTCTGGATCACTTAATCCTCGACCTGATCCTCTTCCCTCCCACCATGTTGAGACTAGTGATCCCACACTAGGACACTCTGAGGTGCTCTTTGCAACAATATTTCTTGATTGTGGTCTCTCAACCTGCATGCACCAAGAGTGACAGGAGGATATGCTGTTTAGTGATGAACAAAACTTAGAGCAGCCATGGCCGCAAGAAGATGAGGGTGGGGAATGGCAAATTTTGGCTAAGGAGGAAGGTGATGAAGAGACACAGTTGCTTCTAAGTTTTCAGGGGTCCGGGGTAGAAGACGAGGTGGAGGATGACAAAGTCACTGACACCCTGTTATGGGTCTGCGGAACACACCAAATATATAATGTAGAAAGGTGCGTTCGCAGCCCGGGGTCCACCGTGCAAGCGGAGCCTGCTGCTAGTAAAAATGGCGCGAGAAGCAAACTCTGTTATCCCGCAGAGTCGCCAACATAAACGCCGTAATGCGCTGTGGCAATGAGTGCGAACTCTGTTACTCCACAGAGCCGCTAGAAGGAGAGCCGCAGTGCTATATGGCGATGTGTGCGCACTCACTAGACACAACTGAGTGGCAAAGAAAACACGCTAGGGCGCTGACTAGCGTTGAAAGCGAACCCTGTTACGTCACAGGGCCGCTGAGAAAAAGCACTGTGTCCTGTAAGGCTCTCAGGTACACAGTTAAGTGCTAAGCGTACATAAAGCGTGATCATGTGCTAATGTCCTCGCGGGAGTCACCCGCAATCTATGGCGTCTGAACGCCAGACCCTGAATACGGCAATCAAAACTCCTCACCGGTTATGCCGGTAATCTAGGGCATCTAGGACACCGACCCTGACCAGCTACCATACCAAACTCCTAACAGATTAAGTCGGTATTCTAGTGGCTTATTTCAGCCGGGTCCCTATCCACACATACACATGACCACACTGGCGCATAGCATACAATGATTGATATTAGCGCATGGCGGCCCAGCCATGCTACCCTTTTATAGCAACAGCTACAGGACCTTCCAGGAACAAGGACCAATGAGAAACTGTTACAAACACATGTAGCTACATGACCTTCCTGGCGGACCAATAGGAGCCGCTGCAGCACCTGAACATGTGACCCCTGATCTCCAATGAGAGATCTCACTCTGGGCATGCTCAGAAGGGAAAACGCAGGACTTTGTTCCAAAGATGTCTGCTCCAGCACTGGATATAATAGCAGATCCAGGAAAGGCAGCAGCAAGTCACTGCACAGTAGTGGAGTGGGCAAGACGCTTGGACCGACGTCTCTGCTGAGCAGGCTCCACTGCGGCCGGAGATGAATTTGAGACCGCAGCGGGACGGGTTCAAGACTCCCCTTGTGCAGCAGCGGGAAATCGAACCTTAACATTACCCCCCCTCCTAGGGCCCCCCCTTCTTTGGGCCTCGCTGCGCTCAAAGGCAGCGATGAGCTGCGAAGCGTGAATATGCTAGGCAGGTTCCCAGGATCTATCCTCAGGCCCATAACCCCTCCAATCCACCAAATAATTTTTTTTTCCTCGTACCACCTTGCACCCAACAATGGCGTTCACCTCATGATCGTCGGTAGATGAACCCGACATCCCGGCAGATGACTCGGAAAACCGGGAAATGGCCACGGGTTTCAAGAGGGACACGTGAAAGGTGTCAGTGATACCAAGGCGAGGCGGAAGGGCTAGGCGGTAAACCACCGGGTTCACCTGCTCAAGAACTTTAAAGGGGCCCAAAAAGCGAGGTGCCAACTTGGTGGACTCTACCCGTAGCCTGATGTTTTGGGCAGAAAGCCACACTAGGTCACCCGGAGCAAATGTAGGAGCGGGGCGCCGATGGGCATCGGCCGAAGACCTCATCCTCTCTTTGGAGGCCTGAATGGCATCCTGAGTGCGGTCCCAAATGTCCCGTGCCTCCACAGCCCAGTCTGCCACCCTGGAATCGGCGGAAGACACGGGCATAGGCACTGGTACCCGCGGATGCTGACCGTAGTTCAGGAGGAATGGGGTCTGTCCGGTGGAGTCAGCCACAGCATTATTTAGAGCAAACTCAGCCCACGGTAGCAAGGATGCCCAGTCATCCTGCCTGGCAGAGACAAAATGTCGCAAGTATGTGACCAAGGTCTGGTTGGCCCTCTCTACCAACCCATTCATCTCGGGATGGTATGCAGAGGAGAGATTCAACTCAATGCTGAGTAGACGACACAGCTCTCTCCAGAACCGAGACGCAAACTGGGGACCTCGATCACTGACAATTTTGTCTGGCATACCGTGTAGGCAGAAAATATGCCTAATGAATAATGCTGCCAAGGCCCGTGCAGATGGTAACCATGGTAACGGCACTAAGTGCACCATTTTGGAGAAGTGGTCGGTTATCACCCAGATGATGGTGCAGCCCCGAGACTTGGGTAAGCCCACCACAAAATCCATCCCGACCATCTCCCAAGGCCTGTCTGCCACCGGTAAAGGAAAAAGTAACCCAGCTGGCCGTTGTCGAGGGGACTTATTCTTGGCGCAGGAGACGCACGCCTGAACGTATTCCCTGACGTCACGGGCCATCTGCGGCCACCAGTATGTCCTCGCCAGCAACTCAGAAGTCCTTTTGGTCCCAAAATGTCCACCCACCCTGGACGAATGTGCCCAAGAGAGTACTTCCGGTCGCAAATTGGTGGGCACAAAAGTCTTGCCCAGAGGCACAGACTCAAGTGAAACCGGAGCCACCGTTCTTAGGCTTTCTGTGGGGACAATCAGCCGAGGCTCCTCCTCCACCTCCTCAGAGGACACCATGGAGCGGGATAGAGCATCTGCGTGAATGTTCTTCTCACCGGAGAGGAAATGGAGGGTGAAATGGAACCGGGAGAAAAACAAGGACCATCTGGCCTGACGGGAATTTAGCCGCTGGGCTGTCTGCAAATACACCAAGTTCTTGTGGTCTGTGAACACTTGGAAGGGGAAGCGAGCCCCCTCCAGAAGATGTCGCCACTCGGAGAAGGCCAACTTCATAGCCAGTAACTCCCTGTCCCCGATGGAATAATTCCTCTCTGCTGGTGTAAAGGTTTTGGAAAAGAAGAAGCAGGGATGCTTCCGACCCTGGGCATCCTTTTGAAAAAGGACTGCTCCAGCACCAACAGAAGAGGCATCCACCTCTAAGATAAATGGTTTATCGACATCGGGGCGATGTAAGATGGAAGCACTGGCGAAATGCGACTTGATGGAGGAGAACGCCTTGGTGACCTCCTCTGACCACAACTTGGGATTAGCTCCCTTCTTGGTGAGGGCTACCAAGGGAGCTACCAAAGTGGAGAAGTGGGGAATGAATTGGCGATAGTAGTTAATGAACCCCATAAAGCGCTGCACCGCCTTAAGGGAGTGGGGTTCTTGCCAATCCATCACAGCCTGTAGTTTGGTAGGATCCATAGCCAATCCCTGGGTGATGATATAGCCCAGAAAAGGTAGAGACTCCTGCTCAAACATGCACTTCTCCAACTTCGCATATAGGGAATTTGCTCGCAAGAGGTCGAAGACCTTGCAGACATCTCTCCGGTGGGAGGCCATATCTGGAGAAAAGATGAGAATGTCATCCAGATAGACTACCACCGAGGTGGTCAACATATCCCGGAAGATGTCGTTCACAAAGTCTTGGAAGACAGCTGGAGCATTACAGAGCCCAAAGGGCATTACCAGATATTCATAATGCCCATCCCTGGTGTTAAATGCCATCTTCCACTCGTCCCCCTCACGGATGCGAATCAGGTTATACGCACCCCGCAGGTCTAGCTTAGTAAATACCCTTGCTCCCCGAAGCCTGTCAAAAAGCTCAGAGATTAGCGGCAAAGGATACTTATTTTTCACGGTGATAGCGTTGAGACCCCTATAATCAATGCACGGACGTAGTTCTCCGTTCTTCTTCTGCACAAAGAAGAACCCCGCTCCCGCTGGTGACACCGACTTCCTAATGAATCCCCTTGCCAAGTTCTCCTGAATATATTGGGACATGGCCTCTGTCTCAGAAGGAGAGAGGGGATAGACCCTTCCTCTAGGAGGCTCAGCTCCAGGCAAGAGGTCGATAGGACAGTCATAGGGGCGATGAGACGGAAGAGTCTCCGCAGCCTTCTTTGAGAAAACGTCGGCATAAGACCAATAGACCTTGGGAAGAGGAGAGAGGTCTATGGGTATCTCAGTGGTGTTGACCTGCACGCTGTCCCTAATGCATCTGCCTTTACATAAATTACCCCAACCCAGAATTCTCCCTGAAGCTTACTCAATATGGGGAGAGTGGTGGCGGAGCCAGGGTAATCCCAATAAAACCTCATCTATACCCTCAGGGAGGATAAAAAATGATATATTCTCCTGATGGGAAGGAGACATAGACAAGGTGAGTGGGACAGACTGATGGGTGATTTGTGAGTGCAGAATTGCTCCGTTCAACACCCGAACCGATACTGGTTCAGCCAGCAACACCAAAGGCATGGTGTGGCGAGAAGCAAAGGAGGATGACATAAAATTTCCCTCTGCCCCAGAATCCACACACAGCTTGACGGGTAGGGTGGTAGAACCGTGGGTAATTATCCCCTTGAGGAGCACTTTAGGGGCAAAACTCATGGCGTCCAGTGACCCTGTTCCTACGGTTACTGGGCGCGACCGCTTATTCAGCCGCTGTGGACATCGGTTGGCAAAATGTCCCTGCTGCTGGCAAATATAACAAATCGGGGATGGACGAGTGACCCGAGATTTAGATCCTGCAGGAGCAACCTCCTGAAGGTCGGGCGCCTGAACAGGCGACTCCAGAGGGTTGGTGAAGGTAGGAGCCAACTGGACCCTCTGCCCACACTGGACACGTTCCAGCCTCCGCTCGTGGAAACGGAGGTCGACGCGGGTGGAAATAGCGATAAGCTTCTCCAGTGTGGCAGGAATCTCCCTGGTAGCCAAGGCGTCTTTCACATGACCCGCCAGTCCTCTCCAGAACACGGGAATGAGGACTTTATCTGGCCACTCTAATTCCGAGGCCAGAGTCCGAAATTGGACAGCAAAATGGCTGACCAAAGCCGAACCCTGGGTACTTGCCAGCAGTTTGAGCGCCGCATCGTGGGTGACCTGAGGTCCTAGAAAAACCTTTTTCAGAGCCTCCAGAAAACGAGAAGCGCTCTGCACCACACGGTCGTCGCGCTCCCACAGCGGCGTTGCCCACTCCAACGCTCTGCCCGACAGAAGAGCTATCACAAAGCCCACTTGTGCCCGATCCGTGGGGAAACGTGCAGCCAGAAGCTCGAGGTGTATGGAGCACTGACTTACGAATCCCCGACATTGCTTGCTGTCACCAGCAAACTTGTCTGGAAGCGGGAGGTGGGACAATGTAGGGACAGAGGTGGCAGAGGACAAACTGGCTGCAGCTACACTAGCAGCCTGAACAGCGACTGCGGTAACATCCACAGCTGAGGTTGTGCGCTCAAGAGCCGCCAACCTACCCTCCAGTTGCTGGATGTACAGCTGTAATCGCTGTTCATCCGCCATTTTACTAGCCAGACCCTGGCGCTAATATTATGTTATGGGTCTGCGGAACACACCAAATATATAATGTAGAAAGGTGCGTTCGCAGCCCGGGGTCCACCGTGCAAGCGGAGCCTGCTGCTAGTAAAAATGGCGCGAGAAGCAAACTCTGTTATCCCGCAGAGTCGCCAACATAAACGCCATAATGCGCTGTGGCAATGAGTGCGAACTCTGTTACTCCACAGAGCCGCTAGAAGGAGAGCCGCAGCGCTATATGGCGATGTGTGCGCACTCACTAGACACAACTGAGTGGCAAAGAAAACACGCTAGGGCGCTGACTAGCGTTGAAAGCGAACCCTGTTACGTCACAGGGCCGCTGAGAAAAAGCACTGTGTCCTGTAAGGCTCTCAGGTACACAGTTAAGTGCTAAGAGTACATAAAGCGTGATCATGTGCTAATGTCCTCGCGGGAGTCACCCGCAATCTATGGCGTCTGAACGCCAGACCCTGAATACGGCAATCAAAACTCCTCACCGGTTATGCCGGTAATCTAGGGCATCTAGGACACCGACCCTGACCAGCTACCATACCAAACTCCTCACCGATTAAGTCGGTATTCTAGTGGCTTATTTCAGCCGGGTCCCTATCCACACATACAGTCATGGCCAAAAGTTTTGAGAATGACACAAATATTATATTTTCACATGATCTGCTGCCCTCTGGTTTTTATGTGTGTTTGACAGATGTTTTTTATCACAGACAGAAATATAATAATTGCAAACATATGAGTAACAAAAGCTTATATTGACAGTTAGAATGAGTTAATGCAGCAAGTCAATATTTGCAGTGTTGACCCTTCTTCTTCAGGACCTCTGCAATTCTCCCTGGCATGCTCTCAATCAACTTCTGGACCAAATCCTGACTGATAGCAGTCCATTCTTGCACAATCAATGCTTTCATTTTGTCAGAATTTTTAGGTTTTTGTTTGTCCACCTGTCTCTTCATGATTGACCACAAGTTCTCAATGGGATTAAGATCTGGGGAGTTTCCAGGCCATGGACCCAAAATCTCTATGTTTTGTTCCCTGAGCCATTTAGTTATCACCTTTGCTTTATGGCATGGTGCTCCATCATGCTGGAAAAGGCATTGTTGATCGCCAAACTGCTCTTGGAGGGTTGGGAGAAGTTGCTCTTGGAGGACATTCTGGTACCATTCTTTATTCATGGCTGTGTTTTTAGGCAAGACTGTGAGAGAGCCGATTCCCTTGGCTGAGAAGCAACCCCACACATGAATGGTTTCAGGATGCTTAACAGTTGGCATGAGACAAGACTGGTGGTAGCGCTCACCTTGTCTTCTCCGAATGAGGCGTTTTCCTGATGTCCCAAACAATCGAAAAGGGGATTCATCAGAGAAAATAACTTTACCCCAGTCCTCAGCAGTCCACTGCCTGTACCTTTTGCAGAATATCAGTCTGTCCATGATGTTTTTTCTGGAGAGAAGTGGCTTCTTTGCTGCCCTCCTTGAGACCAGGCCTTGCTCCAAGAGTCTCTGCCTCACAGTGCGTGCAGATGCACTCACACCTGCCTGCTGCCATTCCTGAGCAAGCTCTGCACTGCTGGTAACCTGATCCCACAGCTGAAACACTTTTAAGAGACGGTCCTGGCGCTTGCTGGTCTTTCTTGGGCGCCCTGGAGCCTTTTTGGCAACAATGGAACCTCTCTCCTTGAAGTTCTTGATGATGCGATAGATTGTTGACTGAGGTGCAATCTTTCTAGCTGCAATACTCTTTCCTGTCAGGCCATTTTTGTGCATTGCAATGATGACTGCACGTGTTTCTTTAGAGATAACCATGGATAACAGAAGAGAAACAATGATGCCAAGCACGAGCCTCCTTTTAAAGTGTCCAGTGGTGTCATTCTTACTTAATCATGACAGATTGATCTCCAGCCATGTCCTCATCAACACCCACACCTGTGTTAATGGAGCAATCACTGAAAAGAGGTTAGCTGGTCCTTTTAAGGCAGGGCTGCAATGATGTTGAAATGTATTTTGGGGGATAAAGTTAATTTTCTAGCCAAATATTGACTTTGCAAGTAATTGCTGTTAGGCTGATCACTCTTTATAACATTCTGGAGTATATGCAAATTGCCATTAGAAAAAGTGAAGCAGTAGACTTTATAAAAATTAATATTTGTGTCATTCTCAAAACTTTTGGCCATGACTGTACACATGACTTTTTTTTTTTTTTTTTTTCCTCAGATGGGAAGTTCCACAGTCAGATAACCAAAACTATGAGGAACTCGACTCCCAAACAGCGTGTACACTTACATAATGCAGCAGCTGTTCCCATCATCATCGGAAAACCAACTTTATTTACAAGCACAAAAAAAAACACAAAACTAAGACACATTAACAAGGTGTTTCCACTTTTTAACTTTCCAAATTCCCTCTGCGTCCTCATCCCCCCTCTTTCTCTTATCACACACAAAACAAAAATACAATTTTCCCAAAACAATTTTTAAACAATTTTTAACCTCAATCTCCTTCCTCTTAAACACATACACGTTCCTCACATCCCACAACACCTCTTTTATACATGCAAGCATCAACCACAACACTCTCTCCTTTTCTCCACACATACCCAACCCAAACATAAATAACTCAAACGTCAAAAAATTCACATCACACAACTCCTTACACAACGGGCCCAAACCTGAAATCACATTTCTAGCATACTGACAATTCCAAAACAAATGCACCACACTCTCTCTCCCACCACATCCCCTCCTCGGACACATCTCACTCCTCACTAAACCCCGGTTTCTCTGGAAGTCTCTCACCGGTAACACCTCATGCAATGACTGCCACACAATCTCGCTCTGTCTATTTGTCATACCATCCATACGTACCTTCTTCCATACCTTCTGCACATCACTTCCTCTCACCATATAGATACCACATTCCATCTCTCTACACTCAATCATCCTATATACCGCTTTCTTCTTCTCTAACAACCTCACATCCACATCACACAGTTCATACTTCACCAAAAATTTGTAAACCCACACATACCACACAGGCACCTCAAAAGCCACTGGGCACCTTAGATCCCTTTCCCGCCACTTCAAACGGAACAGAAAACTTCCAAACAAATACCTGCACATACATGCACACTTCCGATCCATCCTAATCACACCCAATACAAACACCATAATATTCACGCCAAAAAATACATTCAAATTTGGGAATCCCAGCCCCCCCTTATCCATTCTCTTCATCACAACCTCTCTCCTTGCACGCTCCATACTTGAACGCCAAAAAAATACAAACAAAACCCTATTTAATCTTCTAACACACATATAACCTGGTGGAAAAACCACCGCAACATGCAAAAAAATTGGTAACACCACACTCTTAATAACTAAAATTTTACCAAAAAACGTCAAATCTCTCATCTTCCAAAAATTTAACTTGCGCCCACTCTCTCTCTCACATCCACCCAACTTTCCTCTCCATCCAACTTCTCTGAAAATTTCACACCCAGCACCTTTATCGGTCCACTCACCACATTCACCCCAATATCGTTGCTCAGAGTCCTCCCACCAAAAATCTTACATTCGTCTTCTCCCCAATTCACTTTAAACGCAGACGCTCCACAAAAACGGATAACCAACAACTTCACACGACGCACCGAACACTCTGAATCACACAAAACACACACATCATCCATGTAACCATTCACCTTCCACTCCCTCCCCCCCGCCCCCGGCACTTGCACACCCCGAATCACCTTATCTTTCCTCAACATACACAACAACGGCTCAATCGCGCAAATGAACACAACAGGGGACAATGGGCACCCCTGCCGTACACCGGAAAACACATTCACTCTCCTCCCTACATTCCCATTCAACAAAACACAACTATAAATATTTTTATACAAACTTCTCACTCTCTCAACAAACTCAGCCGGAAAACCCATCTTCACCAACACTCTAAACAGAAAACCATGCGCCAACCTATCATACGCCTTCTCAAAATCCAAACTCAACACATACACCCCCTTCTTACGGTTCAAACAGTCCCACAAACAATCTCTCAGCATACACACACCCTCATGTAACCGCCTTCCAGGCACTGAACAACACTGCTCCTCACCCACCACATTCCCAACCACATCACGCATCCTATTTGCCAAAAGCTTCGCATAGATTTTATAATCACAATTAAGCAACGTGATCGGCCTCCAGTTTTTTAGATTTTTCAAATCACCTTTTTTTGGCAACAGCACAACCACTCCTGCACGCATACCATTCGCCACCTCTGCATTCGCCCACATATACTTACATACATCAACAAAATCCTTTCCAATCACATCCCACATCACACGATAGAATTCCACCGGGAGACCATCATCCCCCGGCGTTTTATTCAGCGCCATGCTACACACCACCTTCCATATTTCTTCACTCGTCATCTCCCCCATCAAACTCTCCCTTTCTGTCCCATTCAATCTATTTTCCAAAACACTCAGCACATCACTCTCCAAACCTTCATCCCTCCATTTCACTGCATACAAATCATCATAAAACTTTGCCACTTCCTCACATAAGTCCGCACCACTCACTTCATTTCCATCCACTCCATTCAAAACACTCATGCTCTGTCTTTTTACAAAAACTTTCTTGAAAAAAAACTGCGAACACTTCTCATTCTTTTCCAAGTTCTCTATTTTAGCCCTATACACAATACTCCTCCCTCTCTCTCTCAAAAACTCGTTCACTTCTTTTTTCACTCTCAACAAATCTTCACTCACATCCATCCCTCCCTCTCTTAGCTTATATAGCACACTCAATCTTGCATTCAACCCAGCAAACCTTTCTCTCTTAGCAGCTGCACACTTGTAACCAAGTTTTTTTAAAAAAGAACCTTGGTTTTCCATTTAACCCAATCCCACCATTCACACACATTACTGAATTCACTTCTGCTCTCACACCACTCCTTATAATATCTCTCATACTCCTCTCTCACCTCCACCCCATCCAGTAAACTCACATTCAGCTTCCATATACCTTTCCCAGTTACCTCCTCAGTATGCACATCCACTTCACACTTCATACACACATGATCTGAAAACGGCACACTCTCCTGTGCATAACTAACAGCAATCAGGTTTTTTGAAACAAAACAATAATCCAGTCTAGACGCCACCCTCCCACTCTCAGAAAAAAATGTATTTAACAATGGAGTTACTTTACACTCCCTCTGCATATCCCTCAAACCAAAATCACTCACCATGTCCATTAACTCTTTCCTTGACACATCCACATTCACCTTTCCACATCAACATTCATATCACCCACAATCACAACAGGCACTCTACCTGGAATAAAAAACGTAATTTTTTCAAATAAAACTTTACGCTCCTGTTTTTTCACAGGAGCATACACATTAATAACACTAAAACGAATATTTCTAAACTCAAAATTTGCTAACACGCATCTCCCAACCTCAATCACCATATAGTCACACAAACTCACATTACGCCCCTTCACCAAAAAACCAACACCGTCATTTCTATTACATGCACTCCCTGACCACACAGACGCACCATGAGGCCATTCACTCCCCTTCACACCATCCACAATCCCACACTCCTGTAAACAAAAAATTTCCGCATTTTGCACTGCAAAAAACTCAAAATGGCCGCACGCCGCAACTTATTTTTAAAAACCCTCACATTTTGAGATATAATTCTAACACCCATACTAAACACAAACCAAAAAGCTTAACAAAAAAAACACTTGTCCAAAGAAGCCAAAAAAGGAAAAAAATACAAAGACAAACTACAGATATAACTTGACACACATTACATAAAACACACAAAAAAACAGATAGCCATTGTTTAAAGAGCAAAGCTATGTACACAAAAAAAACCCTACCTGGCTACTGGAAAAGTAAAACGTACTTAACCAGTACCGCCAGTGTCCTCCTCCACAATTTGTGCCGAGCAGCTTTCCGAGCCGCTGGCCTCCATATACTCCTCCACCCGTGCCTTTTTCTGCCCAGTCTTCCTCTGGGCCATTCCTTCTTCCACCACCTCAATGTCTCTGTTTTCCCCACCACCCTCCCTGTGACACTTTAAACCTCCTGAGTCCTCTTCCGAGGAGAAAGCACCAATATTTCTCGGATCAGACTCATGAACTAAAACCTCAGCCTCCTCCTCTGCCACAGATATATCGAAATCCATCAGGCATTCTGACCATGATTCAGCAACTGGGATTTCTTTTTTTACTTCCTTTTTAGGCCATGAACGCTCCTCTCTCCTTATGGCCTTCCAAAATTCCGTGTCCTCCTTTTCCTCTTGTTGCTTCTCCCTCCTTCTCTCAGCCTCCTTGTCCTCCTGCCGCCTCTCCCTCCGTCTCTCAGCAGGAGTGGGTGGCGCCCTCACAACGCTTTGCAGCGCGGCGACTTCGCCTTCCCTCCGCTTCTTCTCCTCCTCCCGCCTCTTAACCTCCTCCTCTCTCTTCCTTTCTTCCTCCCGCCTCCGCTCCTCCTCACGTCTCTTTCTTTCCTCCTCCTCTCTAGTTTACCTCCTCGGCACACCAAACGGGCAGTCTCTATACAGGTGCTCTGAACTGCCACACCTGTCACATTCACGAGGCATCGGACACCTAGCCGCCACATGACCCTCTTGCTTGCAATTACGGCAAACCAACTCCTTGCTACACATGTTTAGCAGGTGCCCGAACTGAAAGCACCTCCTGCAGTATAGTGGCTGCCCTGGGTATGACAGGAAGCCCCTATGACCCGCCACTGAAAAGTTCGCTGGTGGGTGGGTGAAACCTCCCAAACAACCTGGGTCCTTCTTCAATTTCACCCGAAACACATACCTGCAGTTGAAAATGCCCAAGACATTTTTCTGCTTCTCCCCTCCCTTCACGTATTCACAGTTCCGCTCCAGGAACTGCTCCAGTAGTGCTACTTCTGTATAGGGGTTGTACACAGTCACAGTCACCACTTTTTCCATGAGCCCAAACAGGGGCTCCACCCGCACTCCCTCCAGGCATGGATCACCTTCATTACTTCTGAGCCATTCAAAGACGGTCAAACAGCATCCCTCATTCACAAAGGTTACATCATATGTACCTTGACTCCGGAATTCATTGACGCTGTAGATATCCTGACGATGGGCTCCAGCCTTTCCCTCCAACAGGTCACGAACGACGTACACCAGGTTGTTTTTCTCACCACCTTCCACCACCACACGGATCGTATTCTTAATGAACATCCTCAGTCCAGACTGCCGATACGGATACCGCAGTAGAAAATCAGCAGCACGCTGCCAGCAAAGCCCCTGGATCACTCCAGGAAAACTCGCACCCTCTGACCGCGACACACGATCGCAGCCAAAAGGCCGAGATCACACTGGCGCATAGCATATAATGGTTGATATTAGCGCATGGCGGCCCAGCCATGCTACCCTTTTATAGCAACAACTACAGGACCTTCCAGGAACAAGGACCAATGAGAAACTGTTACAAACACATATAGCTACATGACCTTCCTGGCGGACCAATAGGAGCCGCTGCAGCACCTGAACATGTGACCCCTGATCTCCAATGAGAGATCTCACTCTGGGCATGCTCAGAAGGGAAAACGCAGGACTTTGTCCCAAAGACGTCTGCTCCAGCACTGGCTATAATAGCAGATCCAGGAAAGGCAGCAGCAAGTCACTGCACAGTAGTGGAGTGGGCAAGATGCTTGGACTGACGTCTCTGCTGAGCAGGCTCCACTGCGGCTGGAGATGAATGGGAGACCGCAGCGGGACGGGTTCGAGACTCCCCTTGTGCAGCAGTGGGAAATCGAACCCTAACACACCCAACCTGGGAAACAGACATCCAGAGCAAGGCCAGCAGCACTGAGAGTGAGAGATAGGCAGCACCGAAACAGACTGGAAAGGCAGTGGGGTGACTAGGTGGATAAGGTGGGCAACTGTTCCGCAGATCATCAACACTCCTGGTTTTCTCCGTCAAAGAGTTAGGTGTTCTCCAGTCTGGCTCTTTTTTAAGGGAGTTCTGAGACAAACAAAATGGCCATTGCAACCTGTGCCATGCCAAGATCAGCAGGGGCCTGACGACTTAGAACCTAGCCACCACCAGCAGTATCAGGCACATCTCATTTAAGCACTCAACTCGGTGGGCTGAAACCCTGGGTCCATGATTGATGCCATTGGGCAACACCACTGCCTCTTCCCCTGTGCTTGATGCTTCCCAATCCCCTATCCTAAACAATGGCGCAGATGCCTTCTGCCCTGCCCCTGTCCTTGCACATTCTGACTTACCATCATCAGGCACTTCAAATTAGACTTTTACATATTCTCGGATAGATTTTATTGCTATAAAAGCCTCAAAAAACTAGTTCAAAATTTCAGGCTGAGTGCACACGTTGCAGATTTGGTGCATTCTTGTCACTTTTTTTGCACGGATTGGTGGCAAAACCTGATGCCAGTAAAGTGAATGAGAAACCTAAAGTGTCATGCACACATGAATTATTTTTGACTTGCAGATTTGGTGCAGAAAATAATCTGAATCATGTCAATTCTCTGTGCATTTTTGCCCTGTGTTTTTCACCATTGATTTCACTCAAATCAACCAAAAAAACAGGTTCAAAAAAAGCACCAAAAACTGTGTTTTTCCTGCCGAGACATGCAGAAATGGTGCAGAAATTTTACTCAATGTGTGCACATGCCCTTATTGGTATTATATTGCACACCCATAGACTATTCCGCGGTCTGAAGTAAATTTCCTTGGTATATAGACTTTATGAGTCTAGGAGTACCAATACATGACAATTTGAGCAGAATGTATATGAGGCCCTCCTTTATGTCTAATACAGGTGTTTTCTGAGTCCCTAATTTTTGGCAGTTTTTGCTTCCATCATAAATTATTGGAGAAAAAGTGTGAAACCATTGTTCTCAGTATTGATCTGGCAGTCAGAGATGCTTCAAAGGGTCTTCCCCATGCTGTTCTTCTTCCATTCTGCACTTGTTCCATCCATTTGAACCTTTTCACTGCCCCCCAGACCTCTTTGGTCTGCCGTAAAAAAGCTTGGCTTTCGCTTTGGCTCCCATTATACTAGTTACTTGAAAAGAGCATGTGAATGTGAGTATTAGGCTGGAGTCACACTCAACGTATAAAAATACGGACCGTATATGTAGAAATGTTCCCGGCACAGTGATCCGTATTTCATCCGTTGTCAAGGTGTGGCTGCGTATTTTGCGCATGTAAGCATCTGTATGCAATTCGTATGGCATCCGTATAGCGTTTTTTTCTTGCAGCCTTGCAAAATGGACATTTAACGGTTTTTAGGCCTGAAAATCATTGAAACCATCATCAGCAAACCTATTTATTGGCTCTGCACCAGGTGGCAGCCCCCAATCAGGCCATTTTGGTGGTGTACTTGTGTTGGAGTACTGCTGCTTGGTTGGCAAAATGTCTGACACTCTTCAGTTCACCCCAACTGATCGAGTTCTGTACAACTGGGTTTTGTCCCGCTGCTTTGGGCAGCCATACCCAGTGATCGTTGGTCCACGGAGGATGAGACGAATGTGGGTGCATCCGCATTTGAGGCAACGCCTCACTAAAGGCCATTTTCACCGCCTTTATGCATCTCTGCAGACTCATCCCGACAAGTTTTTTCTCTATTGTCGGATGAGCATTGCCACATTTGATGTTTTGTTGGAGAATGTGCGCCCAGGGATCACCTACCAGGACACCAGGATGCGCAAAGCTATCTCTGCAGAGGAGCGACTTCTCCTTACGTTACGGTATGTATTCCTCACCTACATACTGTCTGTTGATGATGTGTTTTCACAAAGTTTGCCTTTACCCTTATGGCTGTTGCTTAAATATCCTCATAATATATCCATATATCAGTTCGAACTACCAGAACAATGATGTGTATGTTAAAATCACATAGACCTTTGACTTGTGTATAATTTAAGTTATGATTGTTTGTAAATTAAATCCTGTTATGGTTATGTATAGTGCATTTGTGAAACGTTTCGGCTGGTGTAATGATTTTTCTCTCTACATTTATTTAATTGTAGGTTCCTGACAACTGGCATTTCATATGCCGCACTCCATATGGAGTTTTTGATTGGGAGATCCACCATATCTGGCATTGTTCGTGATACATGCTCACAACTCTGGGACAGACTTCATCAAGTGGTCATGGCTGAGCCCAAGATGGAAGACTGGATGAGGATTGCCAGGGATTTGAGGAGCAATGCCAGTTTCCAAATTGTACAGGAGCCGAACTCAGGGTCCCAATTCTATAATTATAAACAATATTTTTCTGTAGTGCTGTTGGCTCTGGTTGACAGTAACTACAGGTTTATAATTGTAGACATTGGGGCCTATGGAAGAACTGGAGACTCTAGAGCCTTCAATTCTTCCATTATGGGTCGGCGGCTGCGCAATAACCAGTTGCACCTACCACCACCACGTCAACTTCCTGGCTCCATTCTTGAACCTGTGCCATATGTTGTAGTTGGGGAAGAGGCCTTCCAACTATCAAGGAATGTCATGAGGCCATATCCACGACGAAACCTTTACCACCGTCGTAGGATCTTCAACTTGCGCCTATCACGGGCCCGGCACCTGGTGGAGTGTGCCTTTGGCATTCTATGTGCAAAATGGCGGGTCCTCCACTCTGCTATTCAGCTGAGTGAAGCCAACGTCAATGAGGTCATCAAAGCATGCGTTGTCCTACATAATTTCACTAGAATGCATGATTGTGGCCCATCTGATGTTGGTGAAAGTGTGGTGACCAATGGGGATATGCCTAGGCCACATGTCATCCCTTTACGTCGTCCACTCTCAGGACTGAAAACCCGTGATATCTTTACCCAGTATTTTGTGTCACCTCAAGGTACTATAACCTGGCAAGATGAGGCATTATCAACGCTGTAATGTTGTTCTGTGTGTATAGATAAATTTTTTTGTTCTCTGACATAGTATTTGTGTCTGGTGTTAATGTTCATAACAGATGTGTTGGTGGTTTAGTAGAAAGAACTTATGAAAGAAGAGTCCAAACTTTCTATAAAAATATGTTTTGATATGTGCAAACTCTCACTTGAGGTAATGACTACCATATTTTAGTCATATGGTATTTGTCTACATTATTACACAACAAGTACTAAAATAAGTCATAAAAAAATAACAAACATTGGAATAAATAATAATACATAATGAAAATAATAAACTTTCACTTAGTCCACTGAAGACCATATCTGTACCATATGGTTTTTTGCGGCATTCAGATTAGTGCAAATATGCTTTACACAACATGTTGTAAAAATAAATATAAAAAAATAACAAACTGGGTTTGAAATAATAATATATAAGAAAAATAACAAATCAGAGTTGGTGGTATGTGGGCGGTGGGGTTGACAGGTGACCAGCGTCTCTGTGTTGTTGGCTTTGTTGACCACCTTGACCATCACCCTGTTGGGGTGGATTTTCAGGGCCCTGAGCTAACATCTGCCCACGGTTAGATTGGTGTGTGGGCACATTGCCATAAAGATAATGGAGATTATACCCCTGGGGAAGCTGGTACCCACGAGAATCAAACTCCCCAATATGACCATGTTGACCAAATCCAGGTTGGGACCAGCCTCCAACACTGGATCTGCACAAGTGGCCATATTGGGAAGTTGGGTTATAGCTTGCCATTTGACCCTGTTGTTGCCAAGGTTGGTTTTGTGGGGGAATGGGTTGAGGTGTAGGCGCACGTGCAGGAGGATCCTCAGATCCTAATTGAGCATGCACATGTTGGTGGGGGGTAAGGCGCAGAAGATTACAGGGTGAGAGCTGCCACCTCTCAAGGAATTCAAACACCTTATATCGGGTATTGGGGGTGTGCATGCATCAATTAGGATCTGAATTATCCTCGCACACGGAGCCTGACCTCACGGGGTAGGGGACGAAGGTAGTGGGCAAGGCTACGTGAATACGTCTCCTCACCCTCATCCACAGCTGCCCTTGAAAGATAATTGAGGACCCCAGTGTCCACATGCCTCCAGGTAACAGAGGCAGTGTTATCTCGACGTCTTCTCCCACGGCGGGATATTGCAGCAGGCTGGGGTGAGACGCCCAGAGGTACAGTGGGGCTGCTGCTGTTTGCTGCTTCCTCAACACTGGGGGCTGCTGTTGCAGCTGGTGGGTCAGGTACAGGTAGAGGTGCAGCTGGTTGGTCAGGTCCTGGTGCTTGGGAAGCTTGGGGGATGCAGCTGGAAGGGTCAGAAGATGGGCCAGCCACCTCTTCACCTCCCCCAACCGGGTCTATAATGGCCTCTGAGTCAGAGCCTGTCTCCCTCTCAGTGAGGTTGAACTGAGTTCTCTTAGGAAATTAAATGGGATTAGAACATGTTGGAGATGTCAGCCTAAGCAGCATATGTGTTATGTGGTTTGATGTATGTACTTACGGTCTCAGATCCAGAATAGGAGCCAAAAACCCAAGGCGGTCAAAGTACACATATTTCCGCTTGGTCGGTGCTGCAGAACCGCTCCGGGACCTCTGCTGATGTTCCCGCCGGTACTGGTCGCGGATGCTTCTCCAGCGTCTCATTATATCATCCATTGCAATGTGACATATAATTTCATCATTTACCTAGCTGCACAATGCCAAATTGTTCAACATACATTTCACATAGTCATGGGGGCTAGTCGGATGTCAGTATCCTAACATTTTGGCGCTTAAAAAAAATATTATACTAAAAAAGTATATTTTAGGGAAACTCAGCTCAATTATTACATTCTGCCCTTTAAGATGTTTGTGAAAAAATCTGGTAACTTACACATTCGCTGCTGCTCCTCGCGTGGGCTGTCACCAAAGTGGGGAAACATCTGCCAAGAGATGCGCCTCCATGCCGCCTCTTTTCTTGCGCGGTCTGCATAGTGTGCATCCCGTTGGTCCCAAATTTTGGGCCTCTCCTGGACCAAAACTATCAGCATCTCCACATTTATGTGTGTAGACATGATGGCCGACTCCGTGGAGGCGTTCTTCCGGGATGTCTGGCTCTCTTTTTGATCTAATTTGCATGTGTAAGCTTCCTGATTCATGGTTTGCACCATTTCCTGTGAGCTGCAGAAGTCTTGCGTATTTCTCGCAAGTCACACGTGTGGTCTGCATGTAATCCGTATTTTTCTCGCACCCATAGACTTTCATTGGCGTACAACGGGCGTAATACGATGACAATCGCAGCATGCTGCGAGTATCTCGCACCGTAAAATACGGCCGAGAAATATACGCATGATCAGAGCTGCCCCATAGAGAAATATTGGTCCGAGTGTAATGCGTGATTTTCACGCCTCTCACTCGTCCATATTCCTTTTTAGTGTGATGCCGGCTTTAGGAATTGCTCGGTTCGAGCAACGAGCACACAAGCATTTTAGTGTTCACTCATCTCTAGTATCTATAAGACGCCTCCATTACTAACCCCATAGTAAGTTTTGAAATAAATACTCCCTGACCTTCTTTTTCCCATTTATTACTGAAAAAAATTAAAATAATAAAAAAACATATTCATCACCTGTCTGACAAAAAGATAATCCATTTGACCCACACCGTAGTCCATCTCTGCTACAGCTGGTTGTCTTGATGAACAATGTCAGGCTGTGATCGTTCACATGACATCTGCCTCGCAGCTTCAATGAAAAGCAGTAACATAATAGAGGTTGTTAGCGGTCAATGAAGCTGTGGTTCCTACGTTCAGTTCACTGTGAGTGGCCTATAAAATGCGGTGACCTCAATGAGATCACTGCTAGCACTGTGAGAATTTTCTCTGGTGAAGATGATACACAGTTGCCAACTGCAGCAGCTTTCTGCTGTGTGTAGTCTGGAAAGGAGAACAGGGGTGAGGACTGGGTGAAACATCATGAGAAGGATTATTATTATTAATATTTTTTTTAGTGCAGCATTGATTCCATGGTGCTGTACATGAGGAGAAGTTACATACAAAACACAAATAGAAATTACAATGAACATACTAATAGTCACAGACAGATGTAGAGAGAGGACACTACCCTTGCAATATTACATTCTACAGAATAATGGTGAAGTAGACAGTAGGTTTGGGCGCTGCAGCATCTCTGGTGTTGGTGAGGTGACAACGGGGTCATTGCAGGCTGACAACTGTTCTGTGTTGGGCCAAAGAATTCTACAGGATGGGGGATACTCAGGAGAAGTCTTGCAGGTGATTGCATGAAGAACATACAATTGTGGAGATGAGTAGGAGGTCTTAGGAGGACCAGATATTATGAGGTTGGAGATATTGGGAGATTCGTTTAGAGGTACATGGGGGAGTGGGTGAAGAATGAAGAATATCCTAGCCCTTAAGGAAAAGCAGTGGTGGCTTGCGCAAAGTGCGTCTGTGACTGCGCTTTTGCTTGTTGCTACAGAGTAGCTATTCATGCACATAACAATATCCACTTCAAACTGCTTTACAGAGCCCTTTCCAGACTGCTGTCACAAGGCAGCTGGCGTCTGGTGATACACACGATGTGGAGTCAGGTACAAGAGTAAATCCAAAGTTAGCAAAAAACCCAAATGGAAACCAAAGGGAAACCCCAGGACAACAGTTAATAAAGAAGAACCAATAACGACCATTAGCACCTGCTGAGGCGCAACCAGAGGTCAACCAGGAAGCACTCACTACACACCAACACAAAGGAAATGAATAAACAGCAGTGAACTGGAATAGAAGCAGGCCTTATAAAGCCAACCCTAATCAAATAGTAGTAAACAGGTGCTGCATTCCTCCCAGTCATGTCCAGTGAGCCACTCCCTGCTCACCTGAACAGCAGGGTGCACAAATTCCAACCAATGGCTAACACCGTGAAAGGCAGCGTCCTGCGTTGACTGGCAAATGGAAGACACAGCATCCCATGTCTCCCGGGCCGCAAAACCAGTGGGAAGCAGTGTTGTGCTGTTACGAGTACTCCACTAACATGGCCAGCACTGATGACGCCATCTAAAAACTTGGCACTCAAAAAGGTAGAGATGAGAAAAAAAGTTCCATTTTATTGTACACACATAAGTTGAACGTTTTCGGTCTACACCCAGACCTTCATCAGAAACTGTGTGCTTCAGTGTGAGGAACCCCAGAATCCAGCGCAAGGGAATGCGAGCTGCTTCTCTCTCTACCTTCCGAAGCAGCTTGCATTCCCTTGCGCTGGATTCTGGGGTTCCTCACACTGAAGCACACAGTTTCTGATGAAGGTCTGGGTGTAGACCGAAAACATTCAACTTATGTGCGCACAATAAAATGAAACTTTTTTCTCATCGCTACCTTTTTGAGTGCCAAGTTTTTTGATTTTATATCATGATTGGGCCGGATACCCTACTTGAGCACCTTTCTCCTTATTTTTATGACTGCCGTACATAACTTGTTACTGATGACGCCATCATCAGTTTTGCTATACCACTTCTATGTTTCCTTGTTAAATGCTTCAGGCGATGAGGGATCTGATGGTGGCACATGAGAAAGATTAGTTCAGAGATATATGGGTGTAGACAGATTATGGATGGCTTTGTAGGTCAGTGTTAGTAGCTTGAAATGGATTTGTTTTGGAATTGGAAGACAATAAAGGGAGTTGTAGAGGGAAGAAGCACTTATGAACTGAGTACACCAAAGACAGCTCAAAGGCGCTCCCTGACAGGATTTTTGACAAGATCTCCTGTTAGTGGGTCACCGGAGGCTGGTAGAGCAGTCACATCCCCTGATGTGACTGTTCTACACATGAGATGTCGTGGGACACTCATTATTTAGGACTACGGCAGACTAGGGAGTATTTGTGTTGGTTTATTATTTTATTTTTATTACAGGAGATCGAGTGATTCGGGATTAGCCGTTTAAATAAAAGGGAAAACTGTGTTTAGTCTTATTTAAAATAAAGGACTTTATTCTGGCTGTGTCTTTATTTACCATATAACCATATACCATATAGGAGTAGTAATGGATAGGTATCTTATAAACGCCTATCCATTACTAAGCCGTGGGCTTGATGTCACCGCACAATACAAAGGTGATACTTGCCACCGCTACAGGGCAAGTGGGAAGAGCAAGGCTAAGTACCAGAATTGGTTCATCTACTGTATAAGATGCACCATTTCTGGGGCGGCAAAGAGCTGATGTTTTTAGCCAGGGGGGTGTCAATGTACATGGACCCTTCCCAGGCTATTACTATCAGCCTTCAGCTGTCTACATAGTCTTTGCTGGTTTGATTTTATAGGGGGACCCCATGTCAATTTTTTTCTGGGGTTCCCCTGTAAACTTCCCCTGTGTGTCTTTTATTTAACCCTTTATGTACAATTTATTAATGATGGTATCTGGCTGACACATACATATATATATATATATATATATATATATATATATATAAAATAACACTGCTCAAAAAAATAAAGGGAACACTCAAATAACACCTCCTAGATCTAAATGACTAAAATATTCTCATTGAATACTTTGTTTTGTACAAAGTTGACAGTGCTGTCAACATAATCACACAAAAATCATCAATGGAAATCAAATGTTTGAACCAATGGAGGCCTGGATTTGGAGAGACCCCCAAAACGAAAGTGAAAACAAGTCAAAATGAAATTTAAAACAAAACAAAATTAAAGTGGAAACAAGTCAAAATGATGCTTAGTATTGTGTGTGGCCTCCACGTGCCTGTATGAACTCCCCACAATGCCTGGGCATGCTCCTGATGAGTTTGCAGATGTTCTCCAGAGGGATCTCCCCCCCAGACCTGAACTAAAGCATCCGTCAACTCCTGGACAGTTTGTGGTGCAACGTGATGTTGGTGGATGGAGCGAGATATGCTGTCCCAGATGTGCTCAATTGGATTCAGGTCTGGGGAACGGGCGGGCCAATCCATAGCTTCAATGCCTTCATCTTGCAGGAACTGCTGACACACTCCAGCCAGATGAGGTCTGGCATTGTCCTGCATTAGGAGGAACCCAAGGCCAACCGCACCAGCATATGGTCTCACAAGGGGTCTGAGGATCTCATCTCGGTACCTAATGGTATTCAAGCTACCTCTGGCAAGCACATGGAGGGCTGTGTGGCCCTCCAAAGAACTGCCACCCTACACCATTACTGATCCACTGCCAAAGTTAGCGCAGCCGTCTACCAGGAAATTTTAGAGCACTTCATGCTTCCCCCTGCCGGATTTTAAAATCATTTTTTCAAGCTGGTGTTGTAAATTGTAGCTTGACACAGCAGAGATTGATAACAGAGATGGGTTAGTAACATGTAGCTTGAATTAGCAAAGCTTATTAGTAGGGATGAGCTAGTAATTGACAACCTGAGACAGCAGAGCTGAGAGATACATAGCAACATGATTCATTGGACTAAGTTAGGAAGTAGCAGTTGGTTGCTGGAAAGCAGAAATAAGCTGTAGGTAACATAAAGAGTCACCTGGTTGGGGTAGAGTCTAGAGGAAGATGAGACTAACTCCTGTAAAAGCATGTGGTAGCAAGGTGCTATATCTCTTGTATACTCAGATAACACTTGGCTGCTTAAAAGGAACCTGTCACCAAAAAGAATGCTATTAACCTGCAGATATGGGGTTAATCTGCAGGTTAATAGCGTTACTAATTTGCCCGGCACCTGCACTTACCCAAACGCTGCTGGGAGAAAATCAACTTTATTCTTCCTGGCAGAGTTAGAGTTTTTGTCACAGGGGTGGTGCTGGCGCAGGTTCAGTCACCGCTCTGAGTATGCAGAGCAGTGGCTGTTCAGGCCCCCGGTCCTAACTAACAACTGACCCCAAAGCAGATTATAACCTTGTTATGTTATGTTATGTTTGGAAAGAAGAAACTACAACAGCTATCTTTGAGTGCAATCGCAGAAATAATAAATTGTCCATATCATTGTGCTTACTAGGGCAACAATTTAATTTAGTCAGTCCAATTTTATTTTTTCATGACAGATTTATAAGCTCCCAATTTATTTCTGTGTTACTCAGAAGTTGCTAAGAATCCTTATAAAGAACATTTTCATAAGCACCTGCACCCTCATCTAATGAGACAATTAGTATATAAATATCGTATAATTATAATCACATAAGGAAACCTTTGAAAAATATATTTTATGTGTATTTCCACATACATATAAGAAGATCTTGCATAGTTGCGGTCATGTTAATCTCATCATGTATCTGTGAGCATCTCAGTTTAATCTACAGTACCTTAATACTGTGTAACAAATCCCACTTAGGAGCAGCCATGCACATCAGAAGACTTGGCTAGACCTGCCAGCTTTCCATCACAGAGGTGGCTATGTGTTTGCCTCTTATTTGTAAGTATCTGAAAAGCGTCTTTGTGTTAAATAAATGTAGTATATTATTACAGGCTTCTAAATTCCCTTTGATACTTTAGTCGTTTAGTTCTGGATGTCCAGTATATACACAGTGAAAGGGGAATTTTTGCATGTGTATAAGTAAAGTAACTGGTTTGCTGTGGAATCATTCAGCTCTCACTATGATGTGAACTGGAGACTTCTCTGCTAAAGTAGTTCAGCGGTGGTAGGAAAATTTTTAATGCAATAGCCATATGCCAGATCAAAACTCCTATCTCAGTAGGATTTGGGAAGGATGCCACATGCACATTCTTTGCTTCGGCTAAAAGCATTCTGCTCTAATTATAGGTAAATGCAGTCAATAATTCATTCTGTTAAAATGGATTTATTGTTGAATTCAGCATTTTGTATAGAAATGATAATTGTACATTTTTGTAAATAAAAGAAACAAAAATATTATTAGAATTAATCTGATCATTGTACAGGAAAGTGGTTTGTACCAACAAGCTACATTTCACAAATATACATTTTAGAAATTTAACACACTTTGGGCCTGATTCAACAAGACTGGTATTGTTCATGTTGCTCTTGATTACGAGATGTGCTTGAGTCAAACGCTTCTACATGGATCAGGAGCGTCTGACCAATAGTATACACCTCTTTGTGCGCCTCACCACAAATTCTGCTCCTGACTCAAAGGTGTAAGATTTGTGGCATAGCAAAACAATGCTGCTCATCAAGAATTTGACTGGCGGCAGTCGCTGTCTTGCCCTAACTCCATCCACTTTGTCGGAACTGAGTAAAAATGGCATGAGAACACCAAATGTCTCTAAGTTTTAACACAGCCTCGAGTTGTGCCAAAATTATGCAACTTTTCAAAGTTTTTATGCTAGTTCTGGTCTAAAAGCTTTGATTAATAGGGCCCTTTGTATTTTATAACATTTATTTTACTTGAAGATAATTTGTCAGAAGGATTGACCCTCCTAAGCCGTCTACATGGGCATATACAGTTGAAACCAGAAGTTTACATACACTATATAAAAAGACACAAATGCATGTCTTCTCAATATCCGTATAAACCTTTCCCATTTTAGGTCAATTAGGATTACCATAATTATTAATATTTGCCAAATGCCAGAATGATGAGAGAGAGAGAATGTTTTAAGGCATTTTTATTACTTAATGCAAAGTCAAAAGTTTACATACACTAACATTACCATGCCTTTACACAATTCTGGACAGCCCATATGATGATGTCATGTGTTTGGAAGCTTCTGTTTTTTTGGCAACATCTGAGTTTGGCAACATCGGCCCCTCTGTCCTTTCCTCACCTATGTATAGCACTCACGCTCTTTTCACACTGCTAAACAGCACAAACCCACTCAGTCCCACCATCCAACACACAAGACGCTCTCACAAATCACTTAACCATCTGCTCACTCTTTCTATTCTCCTTCTTCTAGTAGCAGGAGATATTGCTCCCAACCCCGGCCCCCCATGTTATAGCAAGTCAAACCTTCCAACTGCAACACTCAAAAACCCCTCTAATCTTATTAATATTCCCTGCGTGCCTTCTGTCTCTTTTAATTGTGCCCTTAGGAATTCTCGCTCAGTGTGTAATAAACTACCGTTCATCCATGACTTCCTTTCAAATTCTCTTAACCTTCTAGCTCTTACTGAAACCTGGATCCAGCAGTCAGACACCACCGCTGCTGCTGCCCTCTCATATGGTGGACTACACTTTTCTCATACCCCAAGATCGGACAACAGAGCAGGTGGAGGTGTTGGTCTGCTCTTATCACCCAAATGTACTTTTCAAGTTATCCCTCAAGTACCCTCACATATCTTCCCTTCTTTTGAGGTCCATGCTGTCAGACTCTACATCCCCTTCTCCATGCGAGTGGCAGAGGTGTATCGTCCTCCTGGCCCTTGTCATCAGTTCCTGGATCAATTTGCCACCTGGCTTCCACATTTTCTTTCCTGTGACATCCTCACCCTCATCATGGGTGATTTCAACATCCCCATTGCTCTTCCACTCTCCCCATCTGCCTCTCACCTTTTATCTCTAACCTCCTCTTTCATCCTCTTGCAGCATACTAACCTCCCCACGCATGAAGATGGAAACTCCCTCGACTTGGTTTTCTCCCGGCTTTGCTCAGTGGATTATTTCACAAATTCCCCTCTCCCACTCTCTGACCACAACCTTCTTTCATTCTCTATCAAAAACTGCCATCCCGCTCAGGTCACCCCAACTTTCCACACATATAGAAACATACAAACCATTAACACCCAGAAACTTATGAAGAACTTGCAGTAATCATTGGCCCCTATCTCTTCCCTCTCATGTCCAGATTCTGCACTGAAGCATTACAATGAAACCCTGCAAAGTGCCCTGGATGAAATTGCACCTCCTATACATACAGTAGAACAATATGACACAGATGACGACAACCGTGGCACACGCTGCAAACACGTTTCCTGCAGCGGTGCTCCAAGTGCTCCGAACGTCTGTGGAGAAAATCTAATCTACCCGAAGATTTCATCCATTACAAGTTTATGCTTAAAACATACAACTCTGCCCTGCACCTCTCCAAACAAACCTATTTCAACACCCTCATCATCTCACTATCCAATAACCCCAAACGTCTCTTTGACACTTTTCACTCCCTACTGAACCCAAAAGTGCAGGCTCCAACCACGGATCTCCACGCTGACGATATGGCCAATTATTTCAAAGAAAAAATTGACCACATCCGACAGGAAATTATCTCCCAATCCCCTCATACCATGCACTGTCCTCCCTCCCCCACTGCATCCAGATCACTCTCTGATTTTGAACCAGTCACAGAAGAAGTAATCAGACTCCTTGCATCTTCTCGCCCTACCACTTGCATCAGTGACCCCATTCCGTCTCATCTCCTCCAGTCCCTTTCCCCTGCTGTCACCTCTCACCTAACAAAAATATTCAACCTCTCTCTCTCTTCCGGTATCTTTCCCTCCTCATTTAAATATGCCATCATACATCCATTACTTAAAAAATCATCCCTCGACCAAAACTGTGCCGCTAACTATAGACCTGTCTCTAATCTTCCCTTCATCTCTAAACTCCTGGAATGCCTGGTCCACACCTGTCTTATCCGCTATCTCAGATAACTCTCTTCTCGACCCTCTTCAATCTGGTTTCTGCTCTTTACACTCTACTGAAACTGCCCTCACTAAAGTCTCTAATGATCTTCTAACTGCTAAATCTAATGGTCACTACTCCATGCTAATTCTCTTGGATCTCTCCGCAGCATTCAACACTGTGGACCACCAGCTCCTCCTCACTATGCTACACTCCATCGGCCTCAAGGACACCGTTCTCTCCTGGTTCTCCTCCTATCTCTCTGACCGTTCCTTCATTGTATCTTTTGCTGGTTCCTCCTCCTCTCATCTTCCCCATACTGTTGGGGTTCCTCAAGGATCAGTCCTAGGCCCCCTCCTCTTCTCTTTGTATACTGCCCCTATTGGACAAACAATCAGTAGATTTGGTTTCCAGTACCATTTTTATGCTGATGACACCCAATTATACACTTCTTCACCCGTTATCACGCCTGCCTTTTTAGAAAACACCAGTGATTGTCTTACCACTGTCTCTAACATCATGTCCTCCCTCTATCTGAAACTGAACCTGTCAAAAATGGAACTCCTCGTGTTTACTCCCTTTTACTAACCTACCTTTGCCTGACATTGCCATCTCCGTGTGTGGTTCCACCATTACTCCCCAGCAACATGCCCACTGTCTTGACGTCATACTTGATTCCAAGCTTTCATTCACCCCCCACATCCGATCACTGGCTCGCTCTTGTTATCTCCACCTCAAAAACATCTCTAGAATTCGACCTTTTCTTACTTTCGACTCTGCAAAAACTTTTACTGTTTCTCTTATTCATTCTCGTCTGGACTATTGTAACTCTCTACTAATCGGTCTCCCTCTTACCAAACTCTCCCCTCTCCAATCTGTCTTGAATGCTGCAGCCAGGATCATATTCCTCACCAATCGTTATACGGATGCCTCTACCTTGTGCCAGTCATTACACTGGTTACCCATCCACTACAGAATCCAGTACAAACTTATTACCCTCACTCACAAAGCACTCCATGGCTCAGCACCACCTTACATCTCCTCCCTTGTCTCAGCCTACCATCCTACCCGTGCCCTCCGTTCTGCTAATGACCTGAGGTTAGCATCCTCAATAATCAGAACCTCCCACTCCCTTCTCCAAGACTTTTCACGTGCAGCGCTAATTCTTTGGAATGCACTACCCAGGTTAATACAATTAATCCCCAATCCCCACAGTTTTAAGCGTGCCCTAAAAACGCACTTGTTCAGACTGGCATACCGCCTCAACGCATTAACCTAACTATGCCTGTTGGCCCATTCAAAAAATTTTCTGCCATAATCAGGTACCTCGTATTATGTTCTCACCCACTTTATGCATTTAATAGCCCTATGTGTCTGTACTGTTACATACTTTGGCTGTTAACTGGTTCATGCAGAATTACATGAACACCCGATTCTTACACTATGGCTGGTCCGAACAATGAAAGCAATTGTTACCATCTACCTTTTGTGTCTCCCCTTTTTCCTCATAGATTGTAAGCTTGCGAGCAGGGACCTCATTCCGCTAGGTATCTACTTTTATCTGTGTTTATTGTTATGCTGTAATGTCTATTGTCTGTACAAGTCCCCTCTATAATGTAAAGTGCTGCGGAATATGTTGGCGCTATAGAAATAAAATTATTATTATTACAGTA
Source organism: Oophaga sylvatica (assembly GCA_033576555.1). NCBI lineage: Eukaryota > Metazoa > Chordata > Amphibia > Anura > Dendrobatidae > Oophaga > Oophaga sylvatica. The sequence goes on along the minus strand of JARQOD010000006.1, from coordinate 77,547,182 downwards.
TCTGAGTTAATTAGAGACACACCTGTGTGTTGTGAATAGGCTGGAAATGAGTTCTGAGCAGAAGCTCCCTCTGGTGGTTACAAACGGTACTGGACTGTCCAGTGAAGATTGTGAGGATTGGGAATCAGGTGTTACTGACTGGTCTTATATAAGGGAGTCACCTTCCCATCAGGGTTGCCGGTGATCAATTGTTCTGGTCTCAATCCTTGATTCCTGTTTCCTTGGTAGCCTGCTGTGTCGTGTCTGAATCTCCTGCTAACAGATAAGACATTTTCTTCTTTTTGTTTTTGTGCTTGATTTTTGCATTTTGTCCTGCACTTCTGTGGGGGCCTTCAGGGTCCCCTCTGGCGGCTTTTGCCTCTCAGTTCAGTTCAGCCACTGATGTTTGTACATTTGCTTTTTCCAGTTTTTTCAGTGGCTGCTGTTTTGTTTTTGGTTACACCAGAGAACTAATTTAGGTGGTTGAGGTCGTGTGATCTCAGGTGTTTTTGAAATTAGTAGAGTTGGTGCTTTTCAGGGTTTTTTGGGATTGCAGTAAGTGCCCTTCCTATCCTTTTCTATTTAGTAAGTTTGGGCCCCAACGTTTGCTCATACTATTTTCTGTCTGTGTCAGTATTTCTTCTTGTCTAACCGCCATTACATGTTTGGGGGCTTTCTATGTTCTTTGCGGATCTGCTCCGGGGCAGATAGCTTTCCTCTTTCTATCTTTAGGTGTAGTTAGTTTCTCAGGCTGTGACGAGGCGTCTAGGACCAACGTAGGAACGCTCCACGGCTGCCTCTAGTTGTGGTGGTTAGTCAGGGTACTGCAATCTCATAGTTTCCAACTGCTCTGGTGTATTTCCTTTTTTGCCTGCTCTCCTCAGCTACCAAATCATAACAGTATCACCGGCCCAAAAAACTGAAAATTATATGGTACTCACAGAAGGGAAAAATATTGTGAAAGAAAAAAGTTGTCAGAGTTGTCAGAGATTTTTTTTTTCTGTTTGTTGCATTTTTTTTTCCCTCTGTATCTCTGGGTGCTGAGGAGGATTTTTTTTTTCTCTCAATGGAGTTTGCACAGTTGTCTGGCCGTGTGGATCAGCTTGCCACTGAAGTTCGGAGTATTGCTACCTATCTTGCTAGGTTGCCTGTTGTGGAACCTAGGATTCCCATGCCAGATTTGTTTTTAGGGGATCGAGCTAAGTTTCTGAATTTCAAAAATAACTGTAAATTGTTTTTTGCCTTGAAATCTAAGTCCTCAGGGAGCGCAGCGCAGCAGGTTCAAATTGTCATCTCTCTCCTGCGCGGCGACCCTCAGGATTGGGCTTTTTCCCTGACACCTGGGGATCCTGTTTTGAGTGATGTTGATGCGTTTTTTCAGGCTTTGGGGTTATTGTACGATGAGCCTAATGTCACTGATCAAGCTGAAAAAACTTTGTTGGCATTAAGTCAGGGGCTTGAGGACGCTGAGTTATACTGTCAGAGATTCCGTAGGTGGGCAGTCCTGACCAAATGGAATAACGACGCTTTGGCAGCTCTTTTTCGGAAGGGACTGTCAGATAATGTAAAGGATGTTATGGTGGGATTCCCTGTTCCCTCTGGTCTCAATGAGTCTATGTCATTAGCGATTCAAATTGACAGACGTTTGCGTGAGCGGAAAGGTATGCGTGGAATAATGTTGCCTTGTGAACCTGCTTCTGAATCCATGCAGTGTGATAGAGTGGTTTCTGGGGCACAGCGTCATGAATTTCGAAAGCGCAATGGGTTATGTTTCTACTGTGGTGATGCCTCTCATGCTATTTCTGTCTGCCCTAAGCGGGGAAAATGTTTTGCTCGCTCAGTTGTCTTGGGTAGTGTTCAGACTAAGTTTTTGTTAACTGTTACCCTGATATGCTCTCTGTCCTCATTTTCTGCTCAGGCTTTTGTTGATTCTGGAGCAGCTATTAACCTGATGGATTTTGATTTTGCTAAACGTTGTGGGTTTCCCTTGATACCCCTACGGAAGTCTATTCCCCTACTGGGGATCGATTCTACCCCTTTGGCTGAGAATAAACCTCAGTTCTCTACTCAGGTGATAATGAGGGTAGAACCTGATCATCAGGAGAGTTGCAAATTTTTGGTTCTGTATAATCTGCATGACATTATTGTACTGGGTTTCCCTTGGTTACAGTCTCATAATCCTGTTTTGGATTGGAAATCTGTGTCTGTTACCAGTTGGGGCTGTCAATGTGTTAATACCAACACTCCTGTTTTTTCTGCCTCCCCCCAGGCTCAGGATGTTCCTGACTTTTTGATTGATTTTTCTGATGTGTTTAGCGAAAGTAAATCTGCATCCTTACCTCCCCATAGGAGCTATGACTGCGCTATTGAATTAGTGCCTGGTAGTAAATTCCCTAAAGGTCGCCTTTTTAACTTGTCTGTACCTGAACATGACGCTATGCGGTCTTATATCAAGGAGTCATTGGAGAAGGGTCATATCAGACCATCCTCTTCACCCTTAGGTGCCGATTTTTTCTTTGTGACCAAAAAGGATGGTTCATTAAGGCCGTGTATTGATTATCGTCTCTTGAACAATATTACTGTGAAATATCAATATCCGTTACCCTTGATCTCTGATCTGTTTTCCAGGGTGAAAAACGCTACTTGGTTTACCAAGCTTGACCTCAGGGGGGCATATAACCTTATTCGCATTAAGCACAGGGATGAATGGAAGACGGCATTTAATACCCCTGAAGGGCATTTTGAGTACCTTGTGATGCCCTTTGGGCTCACTAATGCTCCTTCTGTCTTCCAGTCCTTCATGAATGACATTTTCAGGGATTTTGTGGATAAATTTCTGATTGTTTATTTGGATGATATCTTGATTTTTTCCAATGACTGGGACTCTCATGTAAAACATGTTCGGACTGTGTTCCAGATTTTGAGAGAGAATGCTCTGTATGTGAAGGGATCAAAGTGTCTTTTTGGCGTTCAGAGGATCTCATTTCTGGGTTTCATTTTGTCCCCATCTGTTATTGAAATGGACCCGGTCAAAGTTCAGGCTATCTGTGATTGGGTCCAACCTACTTCTTTAAAGGCTCTTCAAAGATTCTTGGGTTTTGCCAATTTTTATCGTAAATTTATTGGTAATTTCTCTGTTATTGTTAAACCATTAACTGATTTGACCAAGAAGGGTTCTGATGTGGTGAATTGGCTCCTGAGGCAGTCTCTGCATTTCAGGAACTTAAGCAGAGATTCACTTCTGCTCCTGTTCTACGGCAGCCTGATGTTTCTCTACCATTTCAGGTGGAGGTTGATGCCTCTGAAATTGGGGCAGGTGCCGTTTTGTCCCAAAGAGATCCAGAGACCTCTAAAAGTAACCCTTGTGCCTTTTTCTCTCGAAAATTTTCTCCCACTGAACGTAATTATGACGTGGGTAATCGGGAGTTATTAGCCATGAAGTGGGCTTTTGAAGAGTGGAGATATTGGCTGGAGGGAGCCAAACATCAGGTGGTGGTCCTTACTGACCATAAGAATCTAGTTTATCTGGAATCTGCCAAGCGACTTAATCCTAGACAGGCCAGGTGGGCCTTGTTTTTCACACGTTTTAATTTTGTGGTTTCATTTCTTCCTGGCACTAAAAATGTTAAGGCGGATGCCCTCTCGAGGAGTTTCCTGGCGGACTCTCCTGAGTTATCTGATCCTTCTGTTATTTTGAAAGAGGGTGTAGTTCTTTCCGCCATCTCGCCCAATTTGAGACTGGCTCTGGAGGGGTGCCAGGAAGATAAGCCCGAGCGCTGCCCTGTTGGGAAATTGTTTGTCCCGGACCAGTGGAAAAAGAGTGTAATGTCTGAGATTCATTGTTCCGCGTTGACCGGTCATCCCGGAATTTTTGGTACCAGGGACTTGGTTGGTCGGTCCTTGTGGTGGCCTACCTTGTCTCGTGATGTCAGGGAGTTTGTGCAGTCCTGCGGGACTTGCTTTCGCTCCAAGCCTTGCTCTCGTTCTAGTGGTTTGTTGATGCCATTACCGGTGCCCAAGAGACCATGGACCCATATCTCTATGGATTTCATTTCCGACCTCCCTGTTTCTCAGAGAATGACCGTCATCTGGGTGATTTGCGATAGGTTTTCCAAGATGATACATCTTGTGCCATTACCTAAGTTGCCTTCCTCCTCTGAATTGGTGCCTTTGTTCCTTCAGCACGTGGTTCGTTTACACGGCATTCCTGAGAACATTGTGTCTGACAGAGGAGTCCAGTTTGTTTCCAGATTTTGGAGGACCTTTTGTTCTAAAATTGGTGTTCAATTGTCTTTCTCCTCGGCGTTTCATCCTCAGACCAATGGTCAAACTGAGAGAACAAACCAGACATTGGAGACTTATCTAAGATGCTTTGTGTCTGCTGATCAGGATGACTGGGTCTGTTTTTTGCCTTTGGCTGAGTTTGCTCTTAATAATAGGGCTAGCTCTGCCACTTTGATGTCTCCATTTTTCTGTAATTCTAAGTTTCACCCTCGATTTTCTTCTGGACAGACGGAGGCTTCTCTCTGCCCGGGTGTTGACTCTGTTGTGGAGCGTATGCAACAGATTTGGGACCAGGTAGTGGAGAGGTTGTCCCTCTCTCAGGAGATGGCCCAGCGGTTTGCTAACCAGCATAGGACTGATGGTCCTCGGTTTAAAGTGGGGGACTTGGTCTGGTTGTCCTCAAGAAATATTCCTATAAGAGTGGCATCTCCTAAATTTAAGCCTAGGTTCATTGGACCTTATAAGATCATGGAGATTCTTAACCCTGTTTCTTTTCGTTTGCTTCTTCCTGGGACATTTAAGATCCATAACGTGTTCCACAAGTCCTTGTTGAAGAGGTTTGTTGAGCCAGTGGTTCCTACTACTGTGCCTCCTGACCCTGTTTTGGTTGAGGGCAATCTGGAGTATGTGGTTGAGAAAATATTGAATTCTCGTTTTTCTAGACGGAAACTCCAGTATTTGGTTAAATGGAGAGGTTATGGTCAGGAAGACAATTCTTGGGTGTTTGCTTCGGACATCCATGCTAGGAGACTCGTCCGTGCGTATCATAGAACTCATCCTGACCGACCTGGTTGCTCAAATGAGGGTTCGGTGACCCCTCCTCAAGGGGGGGGTACTGTTGTGAATAGGCTGGAAATGAGTTCTGAGCAGAAGCTCCCTCTGGTGGTTACAAACGGTACTGGACTGTCCAGTGAAGATTGTGAGGATTGGGAATCAGGTGTTACTGACTGGTCTTATATAAGGGAGTCACCTTCCCATCAGGGTTGCCGGTGATCAATTGTTCTGGTCTCAATCCTTGATTCCTGTTTCCTTGGTAGCCTGCTGTGTCGTGTCTGAATCTCCTGCTAACAGATAAGACATTTTCTTCTTTTTGTTTTTGTGCTTGATTTTTGCATTTTGTCCTGCACTTCTGTGGGGGCCTTCAGGGTCCCCTCTGGGGGCTTTTGCCTCTCAGTTCAGTTCAGCCACTGATGTTTGTACATTTGCTTTTTCCAGTTTTTTCAGTGGCTGCTGTTTTGTTTTTGGTTACACCAGAGAACTAATTTAGGTGGTTGAGGTCGTGTGATCTCAGGTGTTTTTGAAATTAGTAGAGTTGGTGCTTTTCAGGGTTTTTGGGATTGCAGTAAGTGCCCTTCCTATCCTTTTCTATTTAGTAAGTTTGGGCCCCAACATTTGCTCATACTATTTTCTGTCTGTGTCAGTATTTCTTCTTGTCTAACCGCCATTACATGTTTGGGGGCTTTCTATGTTCTTTGGGGATCTGCTCCGGGGCAGATAGCTTTCCTCTTTCTATCTTTAGGTGTAGTTAGTTTCTCAGGCTGTGACGAGGCGTCTAGGACCAACGTAGGAACGCTCCACGGCTGCCTCTAGTTGTGGTGGTTAGTCAGGGTACTGCAATCTCATAGTTTCCAACTGCTCTGGTGTATTTCCTTTTTTGCCTGCTCTCTACAGCTACCAAATCATAACACCTGTGGATGTATTTTATGTACACCTGAAACATACTGAAGCAACATCTCAAGACATCAGCCATAAAGATAAAGCTTGGGCGGAAATGGGTCTTCCAAATGGACAATGACCTGAGGCATACTGCCAAAATGGCAACAAAGTGGCTTAAGGATAACAAAGTCAATGTTTTAGAGAGGCCTTCACAAAGCTCTGTTCTCAATCCTATTGAAAATGTATGGGCAACGCTGAAAAAGCAGGTACGAGCAAGGCGACCTACAAACCTGGATCAGTTACATCAGTTTTGTCAGCAGAAATAGGCCCAAATTTCAACCAACTATTGTGAGAAGCTTGTGGAAGGATATCCCAAACGTTTGACCCAAGTCATTCAGTTTAAGGACAATGGTACCAAATACTAATGAAATGTATGTAAACTTTTAACTATGCAGTAAGTAATAAAAATGCCTTAAAATATTCTCTCTGTCATTATTCTGGCATTTGGCAAATATTAATAATTATGGTAATCCTGATTGACCTAAAACGGGAAAGGTTTAGTCTGATTTCATGTCAGATATTGAGAAAAACATGCATATGTGTCTTTTTATATAGTATATGTAAACTTCTAGTTTTAACTGTATATAATGCAATGACTGCTGATAGAGCATGGGAAAGCTTCTTTTCTAATGGAAGAGGCTGATGGACTGCAGAGGAAGCTATATAATAATGGACGTCACCATGCATAACTAGAGTGGATGGTTCGTAATAAGGGACGGTGTTATACTTAATAAAAGAAGAAACTATGTAACTAAGGATGGTGCTATACATAATAAGTAAGTACGCTATATACTTATTGGCTGTGCTATACATAAGTGAGTACACTATATACTAAGGGACTTTGCTATACATAGTAAGGCTACATTTCTGTATCCATGTGCAGTGTCGGTGTGCTGCCCACTTTTACAGATGCATTGAGCATGCCCTATTCTGATCCACAAAATCGAATCAGAGCACAACATTCTCTAACCCTCACGGATCTCATTCTAAGATCCGTGATTTTCACAGATGTGTGAATGGACCTATAAAACTGTATGAGTCTGTGATCCGATAAAAAAATCTGGCAGCACATGGACATTTCACACAAATGTGAGAATGTGGCCTAAGAGATTTTACAAATAAAATTATCACTCCAGGTCACACAGTGCAAATACCGTATTTTTCGGACCATAAGACGCACTTTTTCCCCAAAAAATTTTGGGGGAAAATGGGGGTGCGTCTTATGGTCGCAACATACCGGAAAGTCCAGTGGCGGCAGCGCTCCCAATGCAGCTTTGCTGCGATGCGGTGATGGTGTCGGGGCAGCAGCCGGGCTCTGTGCTGCGTCGGGGGCTCCGCCGGCATTTCGTCCCAGCCGGAAAGCCCCCCCGCAGCTGCGACGCGGTGCCGGGCTGAAGGCCGCCAGGGGCCTCCGGTGGCGGTCCCGATGCAGCCTGTGGTGCGGTGGTGGTGTCGGGGCAGCAGCGGGCCTCTGGGCTGCGTGGGGGGCTCCAGCCGGAAAGCCCCCCGCAGCTGCGACGCGGTGCCGGCCTGAGGAATGGCCGCCAGGGGCCTCCGGCAAGATGGCCAACGCATACTCTCATTCAAATCTCGGCAACGAGATCTTGTCCTGAGATGATGATGCTATTAAAAAACATTACACTTACCTTCCCAGCGCTCATTCGCAGCATCTTGTTCCGATGCCAGTAGCAGCTTTATGCTTGTAAGCAGCGCATGGCAGGGACGTCATGCACTACTTACAAGCCGAAGGGCAGCTGCCAGAATTCTCACTGCTCTGCAGTGACTGCCGGCAGCTGCAGGAAGGCTCCGCCTGACACTGTGCTCGCTATTAAAGAGCAATGAATACTCACTGCTCTACACGAACACAGTCCCAGCGTGCAGAGCAGTGAGTATTCTGGCAGCTGCCCTTCAGCTTGCAAGCTGCACATGACGTCCCTGCCATGCGCTGCTTACAAGCATAGAGCTGCTGCTGGGATCGGAACAAGATGCTGCGAATGAGCACTGGGAAGGTAAGTGTAATGTTTTTTTTTATGTTTTCTGATGGGGCCATGCATGCCAGGATGGGGTTGGGGGACAATCATACCAGGATAAAGATAGGGTCATGCATACCAGGACCGGGAGGGGGGACAATCATACCAGGTTAAGGATGGGGCCCTGCATACCAGGATAGGGATGGGGCTATGCATACAAGGACAAGATGGGGCCCTGCATACCAATATAGGGATGAGAGTGATCATTCCTGCCAGGATAGGGATGAGGGGGCCATGCCTACCAAGCTAGAGATAAGTGGGACATGCATACCAGTCTAGGGATGAGGAGGCATGCATACCATGATGGGGATAAGGGGGCCATGCACACCAGGATAAGGATGAGTGAGCCATGCATACCAGAGTAGGGATGAGGGTGGCCATGCATACCAGGATAGGGATGAGGGGGCCATGTGTATCAGGATGGGGATGAGGGGACCATATATACCAGGATAGGGGATATTAAGTACAGGATTGACCACATTATTTGCCTCTATTTTTCCTAATTTCCTCCTCTAAAACCAACGTGCGTCTCATGGTTCGGTGCATCTTATAGTCCGAAAGATATGGTAAAATCTGCATAATGTAAATTCTTGCAACATACAGTGGGTACAGAAAGTATTCAGACCCCTTTACATTTTTCACTCTTTGCTTCATTGCAGCCATTTGGTAAATTCAAAAAAGTTCATTTTTTTCTCATTAATGTACACTCTGCACCCCATCTTGACTGAAAAAAACAGACATGTAGAAATTTTTGGAAATCTATTAAAAAGAAAAACTGAAATATCACATGGTCATAAGAATTCAGACCCTTTGCTCAGTATTTAGTAGAAGCACCCTTTTGAGCTAGTACAGACGGGAGTCTTCTTGGGAATGATGCAACAAGTTTTCACACCTGAATCTGCCATTCTTCCTTGCAGATCCTCTCCAGTACTGTCAAATTGGATGGTGAATGTTGGTGGACAGCCATTTTCAGGTCTCTCCAGAGATGCTCAAATGGGTTTAGGTCAGGGCTCTGGCTTGGCCAGTCAAAAATGGTCACAGAGTTGTTCTGAAGCCACTCCTTTGTTATTTTAGCTGTGTGCTTAGGGTCATTGTCTTGTTGGAAGGTGAACCTTTGGCTAAGTCTGAGGTCCAGAGCACTCTGGAAGAGGTTTTCATCCAGGATATCACTGTACTTGGCCGCATTCATGTTTCCTTCAATTGCAACCAGTCATCCTGTCCCTGCAGCTGAAAAACACCCCATAGCATGATGCTGCCACTACCATGTTTCACTGTTGGGATTGTATTGGGCAGGTGATGAGCAGTGCCTGGTTTCCTCCACACATACCGCTTAGAATTATCACCAAAAAGTTCTATATTCATCTCATCAGACCAGAGAATCTTATTTCTCCTAGTCTGGGAGTCCTTCATGTGTTTTTTAGCAAACTCTATGCGGGCTTTCATATGGCTTGCACTGAGGAGAGTCTTCCGTTGGGCCACTCTGCTAGAAAAGGCCCAACTGGTGGAGGGCTGCAGTGATAGTTGACTTTGTGGAACTTTCTCCCATCTCCCTACTGCATCTGTGGAGCTCAGCCACAGTGATCTTGGGGTTCTTCTTTACCTCTCTCACCAAGGCTCTTCTCCCAGGATTGCTCAGTTTGGCTGGACGGCCAGGTCTAGGAAGACTTCTGGTGGTCCCAAACTTCTTCCATTTAAGGATTATGGAGGCCACTGTGCTCTTTGGAACCTTGAGTACTGCAGAAATTCTTTTGTAACCTTGGCCAGATGTGTGCCTTGCCACAATTTTGCTTCTGAGCTCCTTGGCCAGTTCCTTTGACCTCATGATTCTCATTTGGTCTGACATGCACTGTAAGCTCTGACGTTTAATATAGACAGGTGTGTGCCTTTACAAATCAAGTCCTATCAGTTTAATTAAACACAGCTGGACTCCAATGAAGGTTAGAACCATCTCAAGGAGGATCACAAGAAAATGGACAGCATGTGACTTTAATATGAGTGTCTGAGAAAAGGGTCTGAATACTAATGACCATGTGATATTTCAGGTTTTTTTTT
>JARQOD010000006.1:77471590-77537021 GCA_033576555.1 Oophaga sylvatica | reverse complement strand
CCTAAATTTAAGCCTAGGTTCATTGGACCTTATAAGATCATGGAGATTCTTAACCCTGTTTCTTTTCGTTTGCTTCTTCCTGGGACATTTAAGATCCATAACGTGTTCCACAAGTCCTTGTTGAAGAGGTTTGTTGAGCCAGTGGTTCCTACTACTGTGCCTCCTGACCCTGTTTTGGTTGAGGGCAATCTGGAGTATGTGGTTGAGAAAATATTGAATTCTCGTTTTTCTAGACGGAAACTCCAGTATTTGGTTAAATGGAGAGGTTATGGTCAGGAAGACAATTCTTGGGTGTTTGCTTCGGACATCCATGCTAGGAGACTCGTCCGTGCGTATCATAGAACTCATCCTGACCGACCTGGTTGCTCAAATGAGGGTTCGGTGACCCCTCCTCAAGGGGGGGGTACTGTTGTGAATAGGCTGGAAATGAGTTCTGAGCAGAAGCTCCCTCTGGTGGTTACAAACGGTACTGGACTGTCCAGTGAAGATTGTGAGGATTGGGAATCAGGTGTTACTGACTGGTCTTATATAAGGGAGTCACCTTCCCATCAGGGTTGCCGGTGATCAATTGTTCTGGTCTCAATCCTTGATTCCTGTTTCCTTGGTAGCCTGCTGTGTCGTGTCTGAATCTCCTGCTAACAGATAAGACATTTTCTTCTTTTTGTTTTTGTGCTTGATTTTTGCATTTTGTCCTGCACTTCTGTGGGGGCCTTCAGGGTCCCCTCTGGGGGCTTTTGCCTCTCAGTTCAGTTCAGCCACTGATGTTTGTACATTTGCTTTTTCCAGTTTTTTCAGTGGCTGCTGTTTTGTTTTTGGTTACACCAGAGAACTAATTTAGGTGGTTGAGGTCGTGTGATCTCAGGTGTTTTTGAAATTAGTAGAGTTGGTGCTTTTCAGGGTTTTTTGGGATTGCAGTAAGTGCCCTTCCTATCCTTTTCTATTTAGTAAGTTTGGGCCCCAACATTTGCTCATACTATTTTCTGTCTGTGTCAGTATTTCTTCTTGTCTAACCGCCATTACATGTTTGGGGGCTTTCTATGTTCTTTGGGGATCTGCTCCGGGGCAGATAGCTTTCCTCTTTCTATCTTTAGGTGTAGTTAGTTTCTCAGGCTGTGACGAGGCGTCTAGGACCAACGTAGGAACGCTCCACGGCTGCCTCTAGTTGTGGTGGTTAGTCAGGGTACTGCAATCTCATAGTTTCCAACTGCTCTGGTGTATTTCCTTTTTTGCCTGCTCTCTACAGCTACCAAATCATAACACCTGTGGATGTATTTTATGTACACCTGAAACATACTGAAGCAACATCTCAAGACATCAGCCATAAAGATAAAGCTTGGGCGGAAATGGGTCTTCCAAATGGACAATGACCTGAGGCATACTGCCAAAATGGCAACAAAGTGGCTTAAGGATAACAAAGTCAATGTTTTAGAGAGGCCTTCACAAAGCTCTGTTCTCAATCCTATTGAAAATGTATGGGCAACGCTGAAAAAGCAGGTACGAGCAAGGCGACCTACAAACCTGGATCAGTTACATCAGTTTTGTCAGCAGAAATAGGCCCAAATTTCAACCAACTATTGTGAGAAGCTTGTGGAAGGATATCCCAAACGTTTGACCCAAGTCATTCAGTTTAAGGACAATGGTACCAAATACTAATGAAATGTATGTAAACTTTTAACTATGCAGTAAGTAATAAAAATGCCTTAAAATATTCTCTCTGTCATTATTCTGGCATTTGGCAAATATTAATAATTATGGTAATCCTGATTGACCTAAAACGGGAAAGGTTTAGTCTGATTTCATGTCAGATATTGAGAAAAACATGCATATGTGTCTTTTTATATAGTATATGTAAACTTCTAGTTTTAACTGTATATAATGCAATGACTGCTGATAGAGCATGGGAAAGCTTCTTTTCTAATGGAAGAGGCTGATGGACTGCAGAGGAAGCTATATAATAATGGACGTCACCATGCATAACTAGAGTGGATGGTTCGTAATAAGGGACGGTGTTATACTTAATAAAAGAAGAAACTATGTAACTAAGGATGGTGCTATACATAATAAGTAAGTACGCTATATACTTATTGGCTGTGCTATACATAAGTGAGTACACTATATACTAAGGGACTTTGCTATACATAGTAAGGCTACATTTCTGTATCCATGTGCAGTGTCGGTGTGCTGCCCACTTTTACAGATGCATTGAGCATGCCCTATTCTGATCCACAAAATCGAATCAGAGCACAACATTCTCTAACCCTCACGGATCTCATTCTAAGATCCGTGATTTTCACAGATGTGTGAATGGACCTATAAAACTGTATGAGTCGTGATCCGATAAAAAAATCTGGCAGCACATGGACATTTCACACAAATGTGAGAATGTGGCCTAAGAGATTTTACAAATAAAATTATCACTCCAGGTCACACAGTGCAAATACCGTATTTTTCGGACCATAAGACGCACTTTTTCCCCAAAAAATTTTGGGGAAAATGGGGGTGCGTCTTATGGTCGCAACATACCGGAAAGTCCAGTGGCGGCAGCGCTCCCAATGCAGCTTTGCTGCGATGCGGTGATGGTGTCGGGGCAGCAGCCGGGCTCTGTGCTGCGTCGGGGGCTCCGCCGGCATTTCGTCCCAGCCGGAAAGCCCCCCCGCAGCTGCGACGCGGTGCCGGGCTGAAGGCCGCCAGGGGCCTCCGGTGGCGGTCCCGATGCAGCCTGTGGTGCGGTGGTGGTGTCGGGGCAGCAGCGGGCCTCTGGGCTGCGTGGGGGGCTCCAGCCGGAAAGCCCCCCGCAGCTGCGACGCGGTGCCGGCCTGAGGAATGGCCGCCAGGGGCCTCCGGCAAGATGGCCAACGCATACTCTCATTCAAATCTCGGCAACGAGATCTTGTCCTGAGATGATGATGCTATTAAAAAACATTACACTTACCTTCCCAGCGCTCATTCGCAGCATCTTGTTCCGATGCCAGTAGCAGCTTTATGCTTGTAAGCAGCGCATGGCAGGGACGTCATGCACTACTTACAAGCCGAAGGGCAGCTGCCAGAATTCTCACTGCTCTGCAGTGACTGCCGGCAGCTGCAGGAAGGCTCCGCCTGACACTGTGCTCGCTATTAAAGAGCAATGAATACTCACTGCTCTACACGAACACAGTCCCAGCGTGCAGAGCAGTGAGTATTCTGGCAGCTGCCCTTCAGCTTGCAAGCTGCACATGACGTCCCTGCCATGCGCTGCTTACAAGCATAGAGCTGCTGCTGGGATCGGAACAAGATGCTGCGAATGAGCACTGGGAAGGTAAGTGTAATGTTTTTTTTTATGTTTTCTGATGGGGCCATGCATGCCAGGATGGGGTTGGGGGACAATCATACCAGGATAAAGATAGGGTCATGCATACCAGGACCGGGAGGGGGGGACAATCATACCAGGTTAAGGATGGGGCCCTGCATACCAGGATAGGGATGGGGCTATGCATACAAGGACAAGATGGGGCCCTGCATACCAATATAGGGATGAGAGTGATCATTCCTGCCAGGATAGGGATGAGGGGGCCATGCCTACCAAGCTAGAGATAAGTGGGACATGCATACCAGTCTAGGGATGAGGAGGCATGCATACCATGATGGGGATAAGGGGGCCATGCACACCAGGATAAGGATGAGTGAGCCATGCATACCAGAGTAGGGATGAGGGTGGCCATGCATACCAGGATAGGGATGAGGGGGCCATGTGTATCAGGATGGGGATGAGGGGACCATATATACCAGGATAGGGGATATTAAGTACAGGATTGACCACATTATTTGCCTCTATTTTTCCTAATTTCCTCCTCTAAAACCAACGTGCGTCTCATGGTTCGGTGCATCTTATAGTCCGAAAGATATGGTAAAATCTGCATAATGTAAATTCTTGCAACATACAGTGGGTACAGAAAGTATTCAGACCCCTTTACATTTTTCACTCTTTGCTTCATTGCAGCCATTTGGTAAATTCAAAAAAGTTCATTTTTTTCTCATTAATGTACACTCTGCACCCCATCTTGACTGAAAAAAACAGACATGTAGAAATTTTTGGAAATCTATTAAAAAAGAAAAACTGAAATATCACATGGTCATAAGAATTCAGACCCTTTGCTCAGTATTTAGTAGAAGCACCCTTTTGAGCTAGTACAGACGGGAGTCTTCTTGGGAATGATGCAACAAGTTTTCACACCTGAATCTGCCATTCTTCCTTGCAGATCCTCTCCAGTACTGTCAAATTGGATGGTGAATGTTGGTGGACAGCCATTTTCAGGTCTCTCCAGAGATGCTCAAATGGGTTTAGGTCAGGGCTCTGGCTTGGCCAGTCAAAAATGGTCACAGAGTTGTTCTGAAGCCACTCCTTTGTTATTTTAGCTGTGTGCTTAGGGTCATTGTCTTGTTGGAAGGTGAACCTTTGGCTAAGTCTGAGGTCCAGAGCACTCTGGAAGAGGTTTTCATCCAGGATATCACTGTACTTGGCCGCATTCATGTTTCCTTCAATTGCAACCAGTCATCCTGTCCCTGCAGCTGAAAAACACCCCATAGCATGATGCTGCCACTACCATGTTTCACTGTTGGGATTGTATTGGGCAGGTGATGAGCAGTGCCTGGTTTCCTCCACACATACCGCTTAGAATTATCACCAAAAAGTTCTATATTCATCTCATCAGACCAGAGAATCTTATTTCTCCTAGTCTGGGAGTCCTTCATGTGTTTTTTAGCAAACTCTATGCGGGCTTTCATATGGCTTGCACTGAGGAGAGTCTTCCGTTGGGCCACTCTGCTAGAAAAGGCCCAACTGGTGGAGGGCTGCAGTGATAGTTGACTTTGTGGAACTTTCTCCCATCTCCTACTGCATCTGTGGAGCTCAGCCACAGTGATCTTGGGGTTCTTCTTTACCTCTCTCACCAAGGCTCTTCTCCCAGGATTGCTCAGTTTGGCTGGACGGCCAGGT
The DNA here is from genome assembly GCA_033576555.1 of Oophaga sylvatica. Classification (NCBI taxonomy): domain Eukaryota; kingdom Metazoa; phylum Chordata; class Amphibia; order Anura; family Dendrobatidae; genus Oophaga; species Oophaga sylvatica. The sequence continues at coordinate 77,532,049 of JARQOD010000006.1, read as the reverse complement.
CTAGGAAGACTTCTGGTGGTCCCAAACTTCTTCCATTTAAGGATTATGGAGGCCACTGTGCTCTTTGGAACCTTGAGTACTGCAGAAATTCTTTTGTAACCTTGGCCAGATGTGTGCCTTGCCACAATTTTGCTTCTGAGCTCCTTGGCCAGTTCCTTTGACCTCATGATTCTCATTTGGTCTGACATGCACTGTAAGCTCTGACGTTTAATATAGACAGGTGTGTGCCTTTACAAATCAAGTCCTATCAGTTTAATTAAACACAGCTGGACTCCAATGAAGGTTAGAACCATCTCAAGGAGGATCACAAGAAAATGGACAGCATGTGACTTTAATATGAGTGTCTGAGAAAAGGGTCTGAATACTAATGACCATGTGATATTTCAGGTTTTTTTTTAAATAAATTTGCGAAAATTTCTACATTTGTTTTTTTTCAGTCAATACCTGTCCAACCGCACATTCAGCGTCTCCCACTCCCACACTACCTCCTCATCCCACCTCTCTCTGTTGGAGTCCCCCTAGGCTCGGTTCTAGGACCCCTACTCTTCTCAATCTATACACTTGGCCTGGGGCAACTCATAAAGTCCCACGGATTTCAGTACCACCTTTATGCCGATGATACTCAGATCTACCTCTCTGACCCAGATGTTACCTCTCTGCTCTCCAAAATCCCGAGTGTCTATCAGCCATATCCTCTTTCTTCTCCTCCCGCTTCCTCAAACTGAATGTGGACAAATCTGAACTGATCATCTTTCCCCCATCTCACAGATCTTCCTTAGCTGACCTATCTATAACAATTGACAACATCACTCTTTCCCCCGTACTGGAGGTCCGCTGCCTTGGAGTAACCCTTGACTCTGCACTGTCCTTCAAACCGCACATCCAAGCTCTCTCCACATCCTGCCGCCTCCAGCTCAAAAATATTTCCAGAATCCGTCCCTTCCTCAACCCTCACTCTACTAAAATGCTTGTGCACGCCCTCATCATCTCCCGTCTCGAGTACTACTGCAACATCCTTTTCTGTGGCCTCCCTGCTAACACCCTCGCATCTCTCCAGTCCATCCTTAACTCTGCTGCCCGACTAATTCATTTCTCTCCTCGCTACTCCTCCACTTCTCCCCTCTGCAAATCTCTCCACTGGCTCCCACTCCCTCAGCGTATCCAATTCAAATTACTAATACTGTCCTACAAGGCCATCTATAACCTGTCTCCTCCATATATCTCTGAACTAATCTCCGGATATCTTCCCTCACGTAATCTCCGATCCTCCCAAGATCTCCTTCTCTCCTCCACACTTATTCGCTCCTCACCTAACCGCCTCCAAGACTTCTCCCGAATAGCCCCATCCTCTGGAATTATTTGCCTCAACACGTTCGACTATCAACCACACTTGGATCCTTCAGACGGAACCTGAAAACCCACCTCTTCAGGAAAGCTTACAGCCTGCGATGATACCCGCTGCCTCCACACCACTACTGTAGCTACTGCCTCACCATCACTGGAGCTGCTGCAACCCCCCAACCTACTGTCTCCTTCCCCACCATCCTGTAGAATGTAAGCCCGCAAAGGCAGGGTCCTCTCTCCCCTCTATATTGGTCTGTCATTCTTAGTTTGTTTACCGTTAGTGATATCTGTAATCTGTATGTAACCCCTTCTCATGTACAGCACCATGTAATCAATGGCGCTATATAAATAATAATAATAATAAAAAGATGGGGTGCAGAGTGTACATTAATGAGAAAAAAATGAACTTTTTTGAATTTACCAAATGGCTGCAATGAAACAAAGAGTGAAAAATTTAAAGGGGTCTGAATTCTTTCCATACCACTGCATTTCACCAATACTAATGAGTGGGGGGAAAATATGTAACAAAAGAATGTCAAAAACATGGCAAAAAATGTACTTTATGCAGCATTTTTCCTGCCAACACATTAAGATATGCAGCAGAATTTTCTCCTGCAAATCCTGAACGTGTGAAAAGTCCCCGTCACACTAAGTGAGATCACTGAAGCGTCATCGATTTTGTGACGCAACAGCGACCTACCAGCGATCTCGCTTAGTGTGACACGCAGCGACGAACAGCCTCCCTGCTGGGTATTGCTGATCGTCGTTGAATGGCCTGGACCATTTTTTCATCGTTAGTCTCCCGCTGGCCAGCGCGCATCGCTGCGTGTGACAGCTGGAGACCAATGATCAGTGAGCTGGGAGCTGGTATTCAATGTACATATTGGGTATCTAAGCACCGCGAGGCACCTAGTTACCCAATATGTACCCTGGTAACCGGCTCCCAGCTTCTGCTGTAGAGCGCTGAGAGTCGGAATCTAGGGTACATATCGGGTAACTAGGTGCCGCACGGTGCTTAGTTACCCGATATGTACATGGATACCAGCGTTCTTGCTGGTCCTGATCGCTGGTGAGTCTGCCCATGTGACAGCTCACCAGCGATCAGCTAACGATGTCCCAGCGATCCCATCCAGGTCGTATCGTTGGTGGGATTGCTGGGACATTGAAGAGTGTGACGGGACCCTTAGTCCCAATGCTGTGGGGAGAACGCTACCAGTAACTTAGCACCCTCCTCCATCACCCAATTCATTTTACATCCATATCTAATGTCCTCCTCCCCCTGTTCATAAGTCCATTATAAGTACCCCTTACTCACAACACAATTCCCCATCCACTGTGGCAAGACGACTCGCTCGGCTCTCCAGGAGGTAGACTCAGGACACACGTTCTCAGGTTTTCCTTCTGCTGGTTTATTATCAGCCATAAACTCATGCAGGTTTCGCAGGAAAAGTAAACATGACCCTTCTGGGTTAAACGGCAAAAACATAAAAAAAAAAACAATGACTCAGTCCATAGATGAGTGGGTTCCACCCGCTCTCGGTAGCATAAACTGCACTGCTAAAGTCCTTGTGGTAAGCTCTGCAGCTTCCACTATACTGTCTGGAGACTTTCTTCTCCAGACCACACTTCACAGAAAAAAAACAGGACTGAGCTTTTATACATTGCTCAGCCACACCTGAGGGGAGGTAGGGGGAATGCCTCCTGCCCTCTTTGGCATTCCCATAAAACCGCACCTCCTTTAACAGTAAACCTACCAGCATATAACATGCTGGCAGATAAATAAAGTAGGTTTTAGTTCACACAGGAGAGCATCCTGTGTGACACATACCTCCCCTCACATATAAATCCAGTGACACTGTCACACCACGTATTGTCTTCTCCCCACTTCCCTCATTGTCCTCTTCCCCACCCCCTTCATTGTCCTCTCACCACTTCCAACATTATCCTTTCCCCACTCCCATCATTGTCCTCTAACCACTAACGTCACTTTCCTCTCCCCACTCCCATCAGTGTCCTCTCCCCACTCCCATCCATGTCTTGTCCACACTCCCATCACTGTCCTCTCCCTACTCCCATCACTATCCTCTCCCAACTCCCATCACTGTCCTCTCCCCACTCCCATCACTGTCCTCTCCCCACTTCCATCACTGTCCTCGTTCCACTCCCATCATTGTCCTCTCCCCACTCTCATCATTGTCCTCTCTCCAGTGTATTGGGGGGAGAAAACATACTCAGCTCTCTGTCCGTTCTGCCGCAGCATCGATTTTTTCTTTTTCACTAGCAACTTTCTAAATGACACAGGCATGCAAGGCATGCTGCCGTTATCACGCTGCGCGCACCTGTGTCACGGAGAAAGCATCAGGCAGGAAGCTGGTGATGGGATCCTGAAGTTCCATTGCCATTTTCTCTTGTAGGCAGTGGGGCTGCAGGATCGCTTTCTGCCCAGCACGCCACACATAATAAAGGCAATCTGGCCATGAGTCACCCGGAGCATCGGGTTCCGAGAAACAGGCCAGATTGCCCTTATTATTACCCGCTCTGCAAGGCCTCCCCTCCATCTCCAGACCCCGTTCCACTGGCTATATGTCCGCCTGTATACTGTATATATACAGTACAGACCAAAAGTTTGGACACACCTTCTCATTTAAAGATTTTTCTGTATTTTCATGACTATGAAAATTGTACATTCACACTGAAGGCATCAAAACTATGAATTAACACATGTGGAATTATATACTTAACAAAAAAGTGTGTAACAACTGAAATTATGTCTTATATTGTAGGTTCTTCAAAGTAGCCACCTTTTTCTTTGATGACTGCTTTGCACACTCTTGGCATTCTCTTGATGAGCTTCAAGAGGTAGTCACCGGAAATGGTTTTCACTTCACAGGTGTGCCCTGTCAGGTTTAATAAGTGGGATTTCTGGCCTTATAAATGGGGTTGGGACCATCAGTTGTGTTGTGCAGAAGTCTGGTGGATACACAGCTGATAGTCCTACTGAATAGACTGTTAGAATTTGTAGTATGGCAAGAAAAAAGCAGCTAAGTAAAGAAAAACGAGTAGCCATTATTACTTTAAGTAATGAAGGTCAGTCAGTCCGAAAAATTGGGAAAACTTTGAAAGTGTCCCCAAGTGCAGTTGCAAAAACTATCAAGCGCTACAAAGAAACTGGCTCACATGAGGACTGCCCCAGGAAAGGAAGACCAAGAGTCACCTCTGCTTCTGAGGATAAGTTTATCCGAGTCACCAGCCTCAGAAATTGCAGGTTTACAGCAGCTTAGATTAGAGACCAGGTCAATGCCACACACAGTTCTAGCAGCAGACACATCTCTACGACAACTGTTAAGAGGAGACTTTGTGGGGCAGGCCTTAATGGTAAAATAGCTGCTAGGAAACCACTGCTAAGGACAGGCAACAAGCAGAAGAGACTTGTTTGGGCTAAAGAACACAAGGAATGGACATTAGACCAGTGGAAATCTGTGCTTTGGTCTGATGAGTCCAAATTTGAGATCTTTGGTTCCAACCACCGTGTCTTTGTGCGACGCAGAAAAGGTGAACGGATGGACTCTTCATGCCTGGTTCCCACCGTGAAGCATGGAGGAGGAGGTGTGATGGTGTGGGGATGCTTTGCTGGTGACACTGTTGGGGATTTATTCAAAATTGAAGGCTTACTGAACCAGCATGGCTACCACAGCATCTTGCAGCGGCATGCTATTCCATCCGGTTTGCGTTTAGTTGGACCATCATTTATTTTTCAACAGGACAATAACCCCAAACACACCTCCAGGCTGTGTAAGGGTTATTTGACCAAGAAGGAAAGTGATGGGGTGCTACGCCAGATGACCTGGCCTACACAGTCACTAGACCTGAACCCAATCGAGATGGTTTGGGGTGAGCTGGACCGCAGAGTGAAGGCAAAAGGGCCAACAAGTGCTAAGCATCTCTGGGAACGCCTTCAAGATTGTTGGAAGACCATTTTCGGTGACTACCTCTTGAAGCTCATCAAGAGAATGCCAAGAGTGTGCAAAGCACTCATCAAAGCAAAAGGTGGCTACTTTGAAGAACCTAGAATATAAGACATATTTTCAGTTGTTTCACACTTTTTTGTTAAGTATATAATTCCACATGTGTTAATTCATAGTTTTGATGCCTTCAGTGTGAATGTACAATTTTCATAGTCATGAAAATACAGAAAAATCTTTAAATTTGAAGGCCCATCAGACTCTAGTTACGCCACTGGATAGGAGGAGAAGTGCTATTTCAGGAGGCAAGTAAGCAGTTTTTTAAAGGAACTATGTCAGCAGAATTTCACCTCTCAAAATATTTATGTACATGCAGTTCTTTCAAAGACAAATCCAGCACTACCTTTATATGGCCAGTCTGTTCCGCCGTTACTGAGAAAACAGTATTGGAATTGATATGAAAATGGGGCTGTAAATCTGAAGCCTTTGTCACTCCAGATCTATTCCCCGTCTGTCTCGATTCCACTACTCAAGGTGTCCTAAGTACACTATGAGTGACCACTCAGCCACCCTATAGGATCAAGGGCATGCTGGGCTGTCAGTATTGCAAGTGGCAGCCCAGTCATCCAATCTGAGGCAGGGGTGTGCTGGCCTGTCAGTATTGTGAATGACAGCCTAGCTGGGGTTTCCTCCAGGTGTCACCCATTCAGGGAGATTATTTGGCTATTTACCTGGCTGGCAATGATCAGAACATTGCCAGTTGGAGCCTTGCTCTGTGCCTCCTGCTTGACTGACGGCTCTATAGCCTAAAGTCACACAGTATACAGGCTGTCAGTCAAGCAGAAGGAAGCGGCACTGGTCTGGGAATAGAGCTGGAGTGTCAGAGTGCTTGAGATCTACAGCTTCATTTGAAAATAAACTCAAACTCTGATTTCTCAGTAATGAAGGAACTGGACTGGCCATGAAATGGTATTGGTGGACTTGTCTTTGAAATAGCTACATACACATATAAATAGTTTTGTTGGAAATTCTGCTGACAGATTTCCATTAAGAGGGTATTTCCCATCCTATACTTTGGTGAAAACAAGGAGTTGATAGCTTGCATTTCATAATGCCCCTACATTTTAATACTAGTAAATATGCATTGTAAAATATATTTAGTAGGCAAGCGAATACCCTACTATCCAAATCGATGAGTGTCCAATCGATGACGGATTGTTCTGAAGCTTCAGCATTCTAATAATGAATCATGATGATTAGAAAAGTCCCACCAAATAGTGAAAGCAGTAAAATGATTGGTTGACATCGGTAATTCCAATATGTTTTGGCTAGACTAGTTTAAGGCCAGATCACTAATAATAATAATAATAATAATCTTTATTTATATAGCACCATCATATTCCGCAGCGCTTTACAGTTTAACAGTTTCAAAACACAAGTGATAAGTAGCAACGTTAACAATACAATAATTAAAGCAAAATAAGATGAGATGACCCTGCTCGTGAGAGCTTACAATCTACAATGAGGGGGGGGAAGTACAAAGTACAGGTGTGTATATACAATGGTGTATTTACAATGATGCTCCAGCCATCTTGAGGGAGTGAGGGAGGGATGGAGATGGTGAATGGGCTACACACGCACACTTACACATAGAATGACTTTGATAAGTGAACATGATAGGCCGCTCTGAACAAATGTGTTTTGAGGGAGTGCCTGAAACCATGCAAATTGTGGATAGTCCTAATTTCTTGGGGTAGAGCATTCCAGAGGATTGGCGCAGCGCGGGAGAAGTCTTGGAGTCGGGAGTGGGAGGTACGGATTAGTGCAGAGGTTAGTCGAAAGTCATTTGCAGAGCGCAGCAGTCGGTTAGGCCGATGGATAGAAAAGAGGGAGGAGATGTAGGGGGGTGCTGCACTGTGAAGAGCTTTGTGGGTGAGAACAAGTACTTGGAATTGGATCCTATAATGAATGGGCAGCCAATGTAAGGACTGGCAAAGAGCGGACGTGTCCGAGTACCGATTAGCCAGATGGATGACCCTGGCTGCTGCATTCAGTATGGACTGAATGGACTCCCTTTATTATGTCTTGAGCTAGTTATCTTGCTGAGCTAGACAATTTTAATATACATAGATTCTGCTTCCATCTTTGCCAGATTCCAGGCCTGAATAATTAACAAATTGGAAATATTCCAAATTAGTTTATCTTTAAACCAATCAGCTGTTGGCAAGGTTATGAATAACGTGTTTGGTGAGCTTAATAAAGATGGAAAATACATATTTGCTATGATGTTTGCTATGTGACTAGATATGCATTGGCTTTATTAATAGTCTGTTTACTTGCTCTGTTAAGAGTCAATGGAACCATATCCAATAACACATCCTTTTTAAAAATTAGGAAAGAGTCCAGAAAAGTTTGATAAATACACCACAAACTATTTTCTGACCAAAGAAAAGTGAACTTAAAAGAGTTTATAAAACAGTTCAAGAGTTCATAGCAAAGAAAAAGAAATTGATGAAGTCATATGGTTGCAATATGGCAGTGAATACTCTATGAATTTATATTTTTAGTGCTCTATAGAATTATATCTTAGGGTGTCCACATTGAACAAAGCTTTTTATTAGAAGGATGTCCTGGTCACCAGGTCAATATAATCAATATCCAGTAGCCAATTTGTCAGAAGTGCTTACATTCAAGGATGCCAAGTGACAAATGATACCGTCAGGAGCATGGAATAATAAACTAAGGCAGGTCTGAGCTCATTGTTGCATAACTGATTTTTTTAGACAACAGGTGTTGTCCGGCCTTAAGCTACGAGTCACTTTATGTGACTTCAGACTTGTGAATCCTGGGATCGGGCGGTCGTAAATATTAATATTACTTTACACCAGCTATGTGATAGATACAAGAATGGTTATTTATGACTTTTGTTGCCGATACTCTGCACAATGCCCAAAAGGTTGTAACTCTTAGGGTAGGTGCACATGGTCAGTAATTGGCAGCACTTTGGACGCAGCACATGTTCGCTGCGTCCAAATAACTGCCATCTTTTGAACACAGGTGATTCCACATGTGATCACTGAACTGTGCAGAATCACAATACATTGTACGGGTGAAATTTATGTTGCGGAGACTCGCGTCTCTGCAAGATAAATTGATATGCTGCGGTCTGTGCCGCATCCCCATCACTGCAGGTAAGCCGCGGGCGTTGGTGCACGCATAGTGGATATGGGATTTCTTGAAATCCCATCCACTATGCTGTAACATCTGGACGCTGGGGGTTGGACTCTACGGAGGTGCACAGCGTTCAACCCGCAGCGTTAACTGACCGTGTGCACCTACCCTTATTCTCAAGGGTCCAGTTAAACACTATAGCTGCTTGGATTTCTGGATTCTGGTTCTTACTGATTGGCAAACATAACAAACAGGAACTTACAGGAAGAACTCTGAGCACACACTTCCTATTTGCCAAAATCTCCTTCTCCGGCTGTTCTAACCAATGACCAGACACCCTCTGCTGTGCAATACAGGAACATGGGAGATGTTAAAGTTCCAGGTGTCACACCACTTATGAGTCATCACTGAAGGAATGCAGAGTACGCAATACCATAAGGAAGAATTTTTGATAAATCCTTCCAGGAAGGGTCTATGCAATTTCACTCTTACAAGGCATTGCAGACAAAATACTAGGCCAAGTCTGGTTAGCTAGTAGAAGTGTGCAAACACAATAGTATTTTATTTTGGTTCAACTCATTTGCCTCCATTTTTTGTATTTATTTAGTAGACATAATAAAGGATATATATTGTCTTTTAAGCCCCAATCAGGCACAATCAGCAGTAACAAAAATGTAAATTCAGACGAAGCTTTCCTTTATAGTCCTCTTTCATTATTTAGCAAAGAACATTCTCTGTATAGTATAGTTAAGAGGCAACTCTTTGGCTCCTATTTTTTTCCATTAGATATTACCTTCTATTACCACAATTTATTCATCATACTGCTACTAATTATCAATCAAATAGTCATTTTACTCCATGAAAGTAGTGGCATACAGTACAGACCAAAAGTTTGGACACACCTTCTCATTCATCGATTTTTATGTATTTTCATGACTGTGAAAATTGTAGAATCACACTGAAGGCATCAAAACTATGAATTAACACATGTGGAATTATACATTACACTTTACAAAAAAGTGTGAAACAACAGAAAATATGTCTTATATTCTAGGTTCTTCAAAGTAGCCACCTTTTGTTTTGATTACTGCTTTGCAAGCAGAAAAGGTGAACGGATGGACTCTACATGCCTGGTTCCCACCGTGAAGCATGGAGGAGGAGGTGTGATGGTGTGGGGGTGCTTTGCTGGTGACACTGTTGGGGATTTATTCAAAATTGAAGGCATACTGAACCAGCATGGCTACCACAGCATCTTGCAGCAGCATGCTATTCCATCCGGTTTGCGTTTAGTTGGACCATCATTTATTTTTCAACAGGGCAATGACCCCAAACACACCTCCAGGCTGTGTAAGAGCTATTTGATCAAGAAGGAGAGTGTTGGGGTGCTACACCAGATGACCTGGCCCCCACAGTCACCAGACCTGAACCCAATCGAGATGGTTTGGGGTGAGCTGGACCGCTCACCGCTTCAATTTTGAATAATCCCCAACAGTGTCACCAGCAAAGCACCCCCACATCATCACACCACTTCCTCCATGCTTCACGGTGGGAACCAGGCATGTAGAGTCCATCCGTTCACCTTTTCTGCGTGCAAAGCAGTAATCAAAGCAAAAGGTGGCTACTTTAAAGAACCTAGAATATAAGACATATTTTCAGTTGTTTCACACTTTTTTGTAAAGTGTAATGTATAATTCCACGTGTTAATTCATAGTTTTGATGAATCTTTGAATGAGAAGGTGTGTCCAAACTTTTGGTCTGTACTGTATATTTATAAGCAATCTAATAGACAGTAGGAAGCTACGTTACAGTCACAGTGGACCCTCATACCTATTGGGCCCCTGTGCAGCTGCACAGTTTACACCAATGACAAGGGGTAATCTCTATATTGAGAAGAAAGAAGGTTTAATCGTCACTGCAATTAGGCATTCTTTATTGCAAGAGCAGAAACATGATGGAAATCTGCCACACCATGTTGTGTGAATGTCTTTCTTGAAAAACATATTACAGATTATGAGCACTAGATTTCTGTAGATTTAACAGTGTTCCCAGGCATATTTGAAGTCCTAAAATAATTTTTCTCACAATTTTGGATAAAGAGTAACAGCATGTATCTCACTTCTCCTGATTTGAGTTGGGTTCTTCATCCTCCTCAACTATAACCATCTCACTGTGCACATTAGCTTACTATTGTAATCGATGGTGCACCTCTGGTGTCCTTCCCTAATACTTATAAACCAGCAACTTGACCTAAGCCTTTGGAATACAGAAGTGCCTCCTAGCTCTGCTACACTGGCTGGACTCTGCTATATTCACTACGACTCTCCTGACAAATCCAACGCTGCTACAACCACTAGACTCCTGTATTCACCAAGTTACAGTTCTGACAAACCCAGCTCTACTACAATTGCAGGACTTTTTTGCATTCACTGAGTTAGTTTCTTCATAAACCCAACACTGCTGGGCCACTGGACCCTACTAAATCATTACAAGTTAGCTCTGCTATATCTCCACATGGTTCTGCTACATCTATAAGACTACTCGACTGTGCTATTATCCTAACTCTGCTTCATTGGTCTTCCTATAATGACTAATCAAGAAAAAGATTCCAAATGGAATAAAACATAAATTGTGTGTACATGTATTCCTTTAAAAACACAGTTTTATTTCGATACCTTTAAAAATACACCAAAACCCAGTGAAGGTATAACTAAGCGTTTATACCGATAATGCTATTCTGTCAGACACCCTAGTTATTCCTAATCTGTAGCCTACCTTGCCGTGGAGGTTGGCACCCTAAAAGTAGCAATCTGGCGCCCCCACTCAACGTAGGCTGTCCCTATCTCCCCTATTAATCCCTTAGATGAAGGTGGGAAAACAATTAATGGTAGTGAGAAATGAAGGGAGTCTTGGAACTAAACAGTGTCTAACACAAAATAGATAATAAAATGCCCATGTCATGCATCTGTAAACCCATATAGATATTAATGCACAGAGATATTATACAATGAATCTTTCATAGGAAAGAGTCCGTAACAGTGCAAGAGAAATAGTGCCACAGGTAACACATTAATATATCAATATCACAGATATGGCAGCATAATAGCCTGTAATATAATAAAGAGGTATATAGCTGGGACTTAGCATGAGCTGGGTGACCCCGACGCGTTTCCCCGTTAATGCAACGGTTCCTCAGGAGGTATGCATGATGCCTGATGCCATAGAGATGATGACACGAGTGTATTATGCTGCCATATCTATTTTGTGTTAGACACTGTTTAGTTCCAAGACTCCCTTCATTTCTCACTACCATTAATTGTTTTCCCACCTTCATCTAAGGGATTAATAGGGGAGATAGGGACAGCCTACGTTGAGTGGGGGCGCCAGATCGCTACTTTTAGGGTGCCAACCTCCACGGCAAGGTAGGCTACAGATTAGGAATAACTAGGGTGTCTGACAGAATAGCATTATCGGTATAAACGCTTAGTTATACCTTCACTGGGTTTTGGTGTATTTTTAAAGGTATCGAAATAAAACTGTGTCTTCCTATAATGAGTCTCCATATCTTCAGCTTCTGTACTGAGTCACCATGCTTAAAGCTGCAGCTCACCTTGTTGCATCAATGTCATGTTTCGGTGCTGCATTCCATCTGATCATAAAGACCTACCGGATTCACGTCACACGTGACACATAATACTGACTCGTGAAGTTTTTCCCTTCCTCTGGATGAACACTTTTAAGATAGGTTGGACTTAATAACCATAAAAACTGTGAAACAATGAAAGTTCTATATTTCAGCACTAGAAGACTAAATAAACTAACTGATTGGCAATAATAAAGGTACACTAAGTGGCTGCATTAATTCAGTACTCTGCGGGAATAATAATAGTAATAACTGAGCAGCACTCAATTGAGGCTTTAATTGAGCACTTAATAATGGAATAAATTTATCACTGGAGGGTCACTGGAAGTATAGACTTACACTGTTTTTGTGGCTTTGAATTTTCGAGAAGAATAGGACCAAATGGAAAAATACAGAAATTGCGAGTTCCCTTATGGTATGCAAAGTAGTGAATACTTATGGAGATCACTAGCTGGCATTTGGAATCTTACAGGCTAGGCTGGGGAAGAAAGGTCAGTAAGCTTTCTACCTTCTGGAGGAGGGCTACATAGTGTACTCATGCAGTGAGGGAGCCCAGTTCAGCTAAATTATTTGTCAGCATGTTTAAATACTTAAAAAGTACCTGTCATTTACTATAAAAAAATTCAGCTAAATACCTTGTTAAAATCCCTGAGCTCCCCTGATTCTGCACATTGCAGAGATATACATAGTTCATTTTTTAGAGCAGTATGTGAAATCTCTGCTTGCAATCCAACTGGGCATTTCTACAGAGTCTTCACTGAAGGTGTGCATTTTCACCCCGCCCAAACGCTGCCAGAGCTCAGTATCTGATCTTGTAGTCCAGCAGTGATTGGCAACATTTGGTAGGGAAGGATGAAAGCGCAAATCCCCAGAGGAGACTCTGAAAAAAACACCTAGTTGGACTGCAAAGCAGTGATTTCACATGCTGTGCTCCAGATGCAACAAATGTGAATATCACTGCATCACTGCAATGGAGCAATGAAGCACAAAATGGAAAACAGCAGGAGAGATTTTTACAAGGCATTTAAATTGATTTTTTTTACAAGTCTTCTTTGAAAGATCAATATATGTGGCCCATCCATACAGATATCTGCATGGGTGAACATGTAAAAGTGAAAAAACAAACATTGTCCGTGGAATCATGGCTTGACACTCACTCACATTTGCTCAGTACTATTAATACATAATACTTTACTAGAAGTAACTCTTTACATATTGTGTACATTTTAGTCACAGATTCAATACCTTAGATTCTCTAAAATGACGAGGGGCGATCCAAAAGTAATGATAATCCGTTATTTCTATTGCACACAGAAATTAAAATAAAATGTTTTCTTCTCTCTTAGGTACCCACTAGTCCAGGAAAAAAAATCACTTAAATAGGCCACGATTCCCGGGAGTTACATTCATTTGAATAGGAACTGCCGAGGAGTGAACATCAAAATGGAAAAAAACGAGCTGAGCTGTCATCAAATACCTCTGCTTGAAAAAAATGACTACCAAAGACATACACAGCGACTTGGTGGAAACATTGGGGGACTCTTCTCCTCCATATTCCACAGTTGCACGCTGGGCCAAGGAATTTAAGCTGGGAAGAACATCGACGGAAGATGAACATCGTGAAGGACGCCCATCCATGTCCCTCAATGAAGAAAACGTGAAAAAAGTTGAAGAAGTTGTGTTGGCCGATCGAAGAGTGACTATCAGGCATGTAGCTGAGGTCACAGGGATCTCATATGGCAGTATTCAAAGAATCCTTGCAAAAGAATTGCATATGAGAAAGGTCTCGGCGCGTTGGGTGCCAAAAATGTTAACCGATGAGCAAAAGAAGAAACGAGTTGACATTTCAATAGCAAATCTCGAAAAGTTCCAAGCAGACAAGGAGAATTTTTTGTCACGTTTTTTGACCATGGACGAGACCTGGATCTACCACTTTGATCCCGAAATGAAACAACAATCGATGACATGGATGCGAGCCATCGAACCGACGCCGAAGAAATTCAAAGTGTCAAGCTCAGCAGGGAAGGTTATGGCGTCCGTTTTTTGGGACGCTGAAGGAATTATTATGGTGGACTATTTGGAGAAGGGAGCCACTATTACGGGCTCCTACTACGCAGAATAAATAAGAAGATTGCGGGAGTCTATCAAAGAGAAAAGGCGCGGCAAACTGCGGGCTGGAGTGCTGTTTCACCAAGATAACGTGCTGGCTCACAAAGCTGCAGTTGCCATGGCTACCATTCAAGAAGCGGGCTTTGAACTGGTGGAACACCCCCCCTATTCGCCAGATCTAGCCCCCAGTGACTTCTTTCTCTTTCCTTGGCTCAAGGAACACCTCCGGGGCAAGATATTTGACGACAATAGCGACGTGATAACCGCTGTTGAGGATTTTTTTGAGGGTCAAGATCAAGAATTTTTTTCGAAGGGAATTCTAAGGTTAGAAAAGAGATGGACTAAATGTATAGACTTGTTAGGAGACTATGTAGAAAAATTAAAAAAAAAATTCACTATATTCATTGTGTTTAGTATTGATTATCATTACTTTTGGATCGCCCCTCGTATTAATAGGTATCTGTTTACAGCTAAATTCACACAAATTGCAATAATTAAATGCAACTACAAAAAGAATCTATGGCAACGGAAAAGCAAATAATTATCATTGTGTAATGCATGAGAATTAGTTAATTATTACTACTAGGAAAAGCAGTATCAAATGTCAACATTTAACTATAGTGTTTTATGACTAGTAACTTGTAAAGTCAGTTAAGGTATAGTATAGGTTTATTAATTATTGCATCAAGGTTTCAGTGGCCCCATAAAGCCTTACATGAAAAGATTACTTTTGATCACAGCCGCAGTGGTTATACATAGAATCATAGAATGTTAGAGTAGGAAGGGACCTCCAGGGTCATTGTGTCCAACCCTCTGCTCAATGGAAGGTCAATCGGTCTGAAATTAGCAGGATTGGCCCAGTTTAAATAAATATTGATAACCTTTATGTCAAGTTGCTCCTTAACCCCTTCATGACCTTTGACGTACTTGTATGTCAAGAGTCGTGTACCCGCCTTTGATGCGGGCTCACAAGCCGATATAATCAGCCATTCTGTGCCTTTTAACAGCTGCAGGTGGAGCGAAGCTCCGCCCACAGCAATTAACCTGTCAAATCTTGCTGTCAATCTCTGACAGTGGCATTTAACACGCGCTGGCCAGAAGAGGGATGAGTCATTCTGTCATGTGATCACGAGGCGCCAATAGGTTGTCATGACAGCCGGGGGTCTTCTGATGACCCCCGTGCCTGTCATTATGATCCTCCTGTGAAAGCCAGCCCAAGATTTTAGCAATACTAATGACCTGATGCACCACAGTGTATTGCACAAGTGATCAGACAATCGCAGCTTCAAGTCCCCTAAGGGGACTAACAATTACAGTAAAAAGTGAGAAAAAATATGGAAAAACCCACAAAAGTTCAAGTCACCCGATTTTGCTCAATTAAAAATAAAACAGTTAAAAAAAAAGATTAAAACTACACATATTTGGTATCGCTGCATTCGTAAAAGTCTCATCTATCAAAATATAAAATAAATTAATCCAATCGGTAAACAGCGTAAGGAGAAAAAAAATGAAAAGAATTAATTTTTTTTGGCTGCCTCAACATTTTAGTAAAAGCCCTCATACGGCTATGTGGACGGAAGAATAAAGATGTTATGGCTCTTGGAAGATGGTGAGGAAAAAGCAGAAATGAAAAAGTGGAAAATCGAAGGGGTTAATTAGACATTGGGGAAATACACATTTACCTAAAATAGTAGTAGGAAATCATTTTAAACATGTAAAAACTAAAAATCATGAAATCACAAATATTTTTACTAAAACTTTCGAATATATCATTTGACACTGTGATATGAAATCCATGTTAGTTTGTTTACATATGGCAGATTTGTTGAATTAATTTATGAACTATGCCGTATGTCGTAAACATGTACACGATGCTATATCAGTCTACCATATTAACATATACAGTATAATACTGTACATGGGCAGAAGGGACAGAGAATGAATTTTGCTTCAAAGTATAGCCTTTTCCATGTGGTTGGATAATAAAAAGCACTTGGTGAAACGTTTATCTGGTGTAATTGATAATGAGCAAAAGCATTTATTTATATATTGTCTATGTGTAATACGCCATTCATTTCAAATACATATGTGCTTAACATATTCTATATACTTTAGTCTGTGGCTGTTAAATCGGCAGGTAAAAAGCTTTGCTTGCAGATATCATCCGTGTTGCATGATTGCAAAAAAATATTTTGGTTTGGCTTGTTTTTCAGCAGTATATAACAAATTGTGTGTGTTACAAAATACAATCACAATATCTCCAAAGCCAGAAGAGAATAAAGAGCTTAGTCCAATTATTCTACATATTACTAATGATATGAGACCACTAATGAGGTAGCAATGAAAACCTTGTGCCGTTTTAAGATGCCAATATTTAAACAAAAAAAAAGTTTTTTTTTGCATTACACTTGTGCTACTTTATAGCACACTTTTAGTAAAACTTTACTTTTAGATCAAGACATATAGAAATAGTAACTCTTTAATATACTACCACATTACTAATCATTCAGGATAATATACCCTTAGGACTCATTCAGGCGCCTTATTTTTGCGTATGAGTGATATCACAGAAACCACTCGTACCGATGATAGTTTATGGGGTCATTCACATGTTCGGGATTTTTCGCTAGCAAGCAAAGACATATCCGATTTTGATCCGAGAGTCAGATCACAATCAGTAAACCACAGTCATCTAAATATTTCCAATAATTGTTGATTAGTCCTGCACATCAGCTTGAAGGAATTTTAGCCCATTACTCTATTTCTTCCATACAAAAAAAGCTTCAACTCTGTTATGTTGGTGGGTTTTCTCCCAAGAAACTGCTTCTTGAACTATAGAATTAGGGTCAGGACTTTGATGTGGCCATTCCAAAACTTTAACTTTATTTATCATTAACTATTCTTTTGAAAAACAACATGTGTGCTTTAGGTTGTTGTTTTGCTGCTTGACCACATTCTCTTGAGATTCAGCTAATGGACAGATATCCTGACATTTTCCTTTAGAATTCATTGGTATAATTCAGAATTCATTGTTCCATTAATGATGACCAGCTTTCCTGACCCCTGATGCAACTAAAAAGACCCAAACCATCATACTACCACCATATTTCACAGATAGTTTGAGGCTTTTGTTCTGTATGCAGTGTTTTTCTTTCTAACTAATCTCATTTAAACTAAAAAGCTTTAGTTTGATTCAAGATGGACTTCTGAACATTAAGATGCGCTAATGTTAGAGAGCCACTTAATGGCTTAGAGAGGTTCCCTTGAATTCTTTTATGACGTTGCGGACTATTATACTCATTGCTCTTGGAGGGATATTTGCTGGTCAACAATTCTTTAGGAGGGTAATAATAGACTTGAATTTCTACTATTTGTACACAGTCTGTCTGATTGTTGATTGGTGGAGTTCAAACTCTTTTGAGATGGTTTTGTAACTTTTCGTGGCTGATGAGCATCAACAACTCTTCTCCTGAGTTCTTTAACTGCCGCCGTTATTTGTTATGACTAACCACAGTTAGTTACTATGCCCGGGCAACGATGGGCTCTTCAGCTAGTTTAATATAAATTTTTCAGCCATATCATAGAACAAAATAAAAAATTCTGTGTTTTTTTTTAAAGTATGCATAATTTATACATGTATGTGAATAGAACCTTGAATATTAATATTAGCTTCATACTATGGTTAAAACAGACGCAATACTGATGAAAATATGCTCACACAAAACTGGTTAAGGCCAAAATCAACACATAGTGTATGGGTTTATGGATTCTTAGAATGAAATCCACAAAAAAATCCAGAACAAAGTAGAGCAGAATGCAATTTTCATAATTTGGGAGAATAATTTTGCTGCTGTTTACTGGCACAGATGGGTTGGAGATGGGCCAATCCATCCACGGCACCAATCCAGAGGAAGCAATACATTATAAGTTATAACCACAGCGCTGTCAATCCATTACAAGAAAGGAACAGTAAAAAAGTCAGAAGAAGAAAACTTGTTTAAAGTCTGAATGGCTGGAGCAACAATGGAAAATGTAAAATAACAAGAGAAAGGGGTTTTCCAGCACTTTTATATTGTAGAATTACTGTATCTTTAAGGTAGGTCATCAATATAAGATCTGAGGAAGTCCTACAACCAGAACCCCCACTAATCAGCTATTATCACCTCTGTCCGTGGCCAGATACAAGAGCACCAGGTCAGGTGATTCCTGTGACACAGTTCCCCAATATAAAAAGCCGGAGTGACAAGGTGGGAAGTCAGTTGGAGCAAACAAGTGCAAGTGGGACGTCTATGTCGAGGGACACCACAGCAGAGTCCCCAGGACGCACTTGGAGATTGAGACAGGCGGGACATCGTGAGCCAGTGAGCGAGATCCTGTGACGCCAGTCAAGGCCTGGGATTCAGACTACTCTGGTCAAGACCGAAGACTCAGCCTTTATACATCACAGCCCGATAGTCGACTTTCACAGGTCATGCACGGAAGACTGAATGTGGGCCACCATCCAGAAGTGGACATCCACTGTGGTGATCCAGAGGTGGATGTGAACTGGGACGTTATTTACGACACTAATGTGCAGTACAAAGTTTGGTCTGGGGCTCTGCGGCAGACTTTGTCAGGAGGACTTGCGGCCTAGCGCGAAATACCAGTGACCCTTATTAACACCCAAGTGGAAATGTGATGAAGAGACATTCTCATATGACCTTATAGTTTTTAGCAAAGTCGGACTGGCCCACCAGGACACTATATACAGAGCTCCTGTGTATAATGTCACTGGTGATCCCTGTATTATCTGTACACTATACACTGTATACAGAGCTACTGTATATAACATCACTGGAGATCTCTGTATTACCTGTACACTGACACTATATTCAAAGCTCCTGTGTATAATGTCTCTGGTGATCACTGTATTACTTGTACACTGACACTATACTATACCCTCCTGTCTATAATGTCAATGGTGGTAATAACAGCATTGTTAGTATTGTAATTTTTATTCATGATCAGTATTGTAGTATTCAGTCACTATATAGTGGTAATATCTGGTCTGGTCATGGTGTGGTGGGATTTGTCCCTTGTATGTGGTAATATGTGGTCTGGTCACAGTGTGGCAGTATTTGTCCCTTGTATGTGGAATTATTTGGTGACTATGTGGAGAAATATAGTATGTAGTTCAATCATGGTGGTGCGGTATTTCTCCCTTGTATGTTGTATAACTTCTATTAACTAAAGAACACCTTTAATGCAAACTACCATAATTGTACATCCCAGATATAGTATGTGCACAGTAGATGTACAGGAGCCTCCGGTGTTTTACAGTCGATGCTCCTCTATAACTGGGATAACGGCTAACAGGTATTTGCATATAACTGTAGGGTGGGCCCCCAAGAGTCAATTTCCCCCTGTGGGCCCCAGACACCACAGTCTGACCCTGATTGTGAGCGCCAACCTTGGAAGTTATCACACAAGGGACCCTAGGGCTTTGCTTCTATTGGGAAATAGTCGGAAAGGATAGAGAATCCATACTGCAACGGTTAAAGTTTGTTTATCGTCATTTTTTGTTAATAATATTGCATTACCTAATACCCTGTATTTGAATAATTGATTCCTTGCAAAATTAACCCTTTAATTCTTGTGTTAAGGGAATAAATAGTTTATTTGGTTACTTCCTGTTGTCTTTATCTGTGTGTTGCATCCTAGTAATCTGCTTACATAACCAACTGATCCCTTATTCCTCAGCTTCAAGGTACTGCCACACTACACAATCCCGCTAGCGATCTCGTTAGCGTCGCATACTAATGAGATCGCTAGCGGGATTGTTTCTATATCGCTAGTAGCTACCTAATTTAGCGATATCGTTAAGGACGCTATCGCGGTTAGCGATCTCCTTAACGACTTTAGCGGTACAAAAGTACCGCTAAATCGCTAAAAAAAGGTGCCACATTCAGCGATTAGATACTTACCAGCGGGACGCCAGCGATGAAAATAGGGTCCGGAACGATCAGGACGACGGACGAGATCACAGCAGGGGCCACGTCGCTGGTAGATGCCGCACACAACAACATCGCTAACGGGATCGCTAAATAGTGACGTTTTTTAGCGATCCGTTAGCGATGTTGTTTAGTGTGGCATACCCTTCAGTCAGATGAATGGAAATGTTTTTTAATTGTAGAAATTTCTGCAACAGATCTGTCCTATATACAGTCATGTACGTAGGCCTTACTTGCTCCAATAGGTGCCATTCACTTAAAAAAATCTAAATTGTAAACTTTTAAGGATTGCAACACTGACTGACATATTTATCATAATTATATCAAATTGTTTTGTAAAAAAAATTGTGACATGTAGAAGAATTGTGAAGAACAAACAATGATTAGAAAAACTGGAAAATCACGGTATTTCTGGCAATTGTCCAATAATTCTTAAGGCAATGAAATGAAAGAAATGGATTTTAGTAGCAAATATTTTGTACACAAGGGATCAAAGTAAAGTCTACCCTGTCTTTGCAAGTTTCAGCCCTCATTATATATATATATAAAGTCTACACTGTCTCTGCATGTTCCAGCCCTCTTTATATATATGGTGCCTACTGAAATAGAGACACATTATGTGTGTACTTATTACTTGTTTGATATCACATAGATGAATGCATAATATACTTACTGTATCAAGAGTGGTATATTTTGGTATTCTTTGTTTCTTGTGTTGGTGCACAGCTTCTACATATATCAATCTACCTATGATTCTTGTGTTATCTGAGATAACTACCGTAATTAAAGGTGTAATTAATTCGGTTTTCCAGCAGAATCTGAATTAGGGCTCATTCAGAAGTCTGATTTTCGTGTTCAAGTGCTATCCGTGTTTTTCATGAATAGCCCTTTCAACGGTGATAGTCTATGGGGCCATTTAGGAGTCCGATTTTTTCCTTGGACCAAATGGTCTGCAGAAAATATCTGAGGCATATCTGATTTTGATCTGAAGATCAGATCAAAATCAGCAATGCAAGTCAATGGGTCAATGAAACAATCGGACCGCACTTGGATGACATTCGACTGCCGTCCAATTTTCACGGACTGTCAGAAAGGAGAAAGTGGACAATTTTTTTTTTACATTTCTCCACATATGAGAAAATCGGGTGACACTCTAATGAAACTTTAATCAAAATAATCAGTCCAATTTTATCATAAGCAAAAAAAATTGGACTTCTTAATGAGCCCTTAGAAAAGTGTTCCTTTAATAACATATATAATTTATATTTTAGCTGTTATCTTATCCTTAAACATGGCCAATCACTTGCCTTGCCATAAATAACTATTTTTGTACTGGTGTAAATGCTATGGAAATGGAAAAAAAAAAGGATTAATTCTCAACAGGACTACCACCTCTACCCTCCACTCTTAACCCTCTTGCCCCGTTTGTTACCCCTTCCCCTCCCTTTCTTCTTTCTACAACTCCCAGTTCCCTAAAAATTTGTACCCCTTAAAGAAAACGAATGTTGATTTCTTTTATGTATTTTTGCTGTTAGATTACTTGTGCCAACATTCTTACAGTGCCTTGCGAAAGCATTCGGCCCCCTGGAACTTTTCCACCTTTTCCCACATATCATGCTTCAAACATAAAGATACCAAATGTTAATTTTTGGGGAAGAATCAACAACAAGTGGGACACAATTGTGAAGTTGAACAAAATGTATTGGTTAATTTAAATTCTTGTGGAAATACAAAAACTGAAAAGTGGGGCGTGCAAAATTATTCGGCCCCTTTAACTTAATACTTTATTGCGCCACCTTTTGCTGCGATTACAGCTGCAAGTCGCTTGGGGTATGTCTCTATCAGTTTTGTACATCGAGAGACTGAAATTCTTGCCCATTCTTCCTTGGCAAACAGCTCGAGCTCAGTGAGGTTGGATGGAGATCGTTTGTGAACAGCAGTTTTCAGTTCTTTCCACAGATTCTCGATTGGATTCAGGTCTGGACTTTGACTTGGCCATTCTAACACCTGGATACGTTTATTCGTGAACCATTCCATTGTAGATTTTGCTTTATGTTTGGGATCAGTCTTGTTGGAAGACAAATCTCTGTCCCAGTCTCAGGTCTTTTGCAGACTCCAACAGGTTTTATTCAAGAATGGTCCTGTATTTGGCTCCATCCATCTTCCCATCAATTTTAACCATCTTCCCTGTCCCTGCTGAAGAAAATCAGGCCCAAACCATGATGCTGTCACCATCATGTTTGAAAGTAAGGATGGTGTGTTCAGAGTGATGAGCTGTGTTGCCTTTACGCCAAACATATCATTTGGCATTGTTGCCAAAAAGTTTGATTTTGGTTTCAACTGACCAGAGCACCTTCTTCCACATGTTTGGTGTGTCCCCCAGGTGGCTTGTTGCAAACTTTAAATGACACTTTTTATGGATATCTTTGAGAAATGGCTTTCTTGGTGCCACTCTTCCATAAAGGCCAGATTTGTGCAGTGTATGACTGATTGTTGTCCTATGGACAGACTGTCCCACCTCAGCTGTAGATCTCTGCAGTTCATCCAGAATGATCATGGGCCTCTTGGCTGCATCTCTGATCAGTCTTCTCCTTGTTTGAGATGAAAGTTTAGAGGGACGGCCGGGTTATGGAAGATTTGCAGTGATATGATACTCCTTCCATTTTAATATGATCGCTTGCACAGTGCCCTTTGGGATGTTTAAAGTTTTGGAAATCATTTTGTATCCAAATCCGGCTTTAAACTTCTCCACAACAGTATCATGGACCTGCCTGTTGTGTTCCTTGGTCTTCATGATGCTCTCTTTGCTTCAAACAGAACCCTGAGACTATCACAGAGCAGGTGCATTTATACAGAGACTTGATTACACACAGGTGGATTATATTTATCATCATTAGTCATTTAGGACAAAACTGGATCATTCAGAGATCCACAATGAACTTCTGGAGTGAGTTTGCTGCACTGCAAGTAAAGGGGCCGAATAATATTGCACTCCTCACTTTTCAGTTTTTGTATTTCCACAAAAATTTAAAATAACCAATAAATGTTGTACAACTTCACAAT
The DNA here is from genome assembly GCA_033576555.1 of Oophaga sylvatica. Taxonomy (NCBI): domain Eukaryota; kingdom Metazoa; phylum Chordata; class Amphibia; order Anura; family Dendrobatidae; genus Oophaga; species Oophaga sylvatica. Next base: position 77,508,770 of record JARQOD010000006.1, on the reverse strand, counting down.
TGTGTCCCACTTGTTGTTGATTCTTCATCAAAAATTAACATTTGGTATGTTTATGTTTGAAGCATGATATGTGGAAAAAGGTTGAAAAGTTCCATGTGGCCGAATACTTTCGCAAGGCACTGTATTACTTATTTTATATAAGATTGCACAAGAACTAGAAACATTCTTGGTTGAAATGCCAGCCCTAACTAATTACCTCTCGGTTTCCAATATGTAGTCCATAGATTATAATCTTTAGCAAGACTGAAAATTTGTATCAGATTTAACCAATGTCTTTGTAGTCTGATATCTACAGATGAAAATACAGTAGTAGTACATACAGTAGGGGCAGCAAAAACAAGTTCTCCCTGTTCCCACCCACGAGCAGGAGACCACCCAGCTTACAACCTGTAAGCTATTTGAGGTCTAAGATTTTGTGGGAAAGATTTCCATGTAGAATTGCATATAATGAACTCAGCCTGTCTCATTATAGAATAACCTCAATTAAATTAAAAATAGTTAGCACAGTAACAGTAAAATCCGTTATTTTCATTCTGAAGCACTACATTACGACTTTGACCCAAAGTTTGCCAAGAATCTCTACAGTGGTCAGGGTTAAAAAAGAAAGAAAGGAGGATGGGATTAGAGAAAACTACTTGAAGTAGTGTAAACAAGCTGTCACTGTAATTCCAGGACTATTGCTATTTATTCCAATACTTTACAACCACATAACAGACAGATTAAGAGGAAATGAGTCTTTGTGGTCTAGCCATTATAACACTTGTAGGTCACTCGCGAAATTACGCATCTTTCCACTTTATTATCACTGTTAAAGAAAACAACTCGTAGCATGTAATCCAATGTCAGTTTTGGCACTTTGGTGACCTTTAGTTTTAGTCATAAATGTCATCAATATTACTCATGTCATACTGCCTAAAGCTGTACAGAAGTTATTCTTATTGAACTATCATCTAAATAAAGTAGATATAAATCTATAAATCTAAAACAAAACACAAGCAAATTCTAAAGTTTCTATATGAATTGAATAAAATTAAACACTTAGTTCAATATTTCCATCTAGATACAATACCCTGCACAATTTGTACTAAATACTGTGGAAGAATGGATCTGACAATGTTCAAATCTACCAGTTTGTGCAGCTTTTCCCAGGAAATTGGACTTAAAGCGTAGTTACTCTCTATTAATTGAAAGTCCCTTATTTCCAGATCTCAGAGCATAATAAACATATGATGTAGAAAATAAAAAAAATACTTATGCTCACCTTATTGCTCATCTCTCTGGTCCCGTTGCTCTTCACCATCCCCCGTATGTCACGTCCTCTGTGCATCTTCTTATCACTGCCGCCAAGCACTGAATCCAGGCTGGGCCGAGACTTCCAGCTCTGAAGAGGCCCAGGAGACTTCTGTGCAAGCGCACATAAGTCACAATGTCATGACGTCATAACGTGCGCCGTGACCTTGCGTGTGCATATGCCGAAACTTCCCAAACCTCACCAGAGCTGGGAGTCCCAATCTAGTGTGAAGAGGTCTGGGATTCAGCACACCACAACGGTAATGATAAGATGATGCGCAGAGAACCAGACAAAGATGGTGCAAAGCAGAGGGAGAGAGAAGTGAGCAATAAGATGATTAGAAGTATTTTTTTTTCATTTTTTAACCTTTTGATGGTCATTTATGGAATCCACTCAGAGGCGCATTATGAAAAAATCTGCATTTTTTTTAGTGGATCCAGATTTTTGCAATACTCAAGTAGAATTCAAGTCCACCCAAATATATCCACTCATCTCTACTGAATACTTATACACATATTCACTGAAGTTAATGAAAGTTTTATCAAAATGTAAAAAGGCTGTTTAAGTTAAGCACATACATTATGAAAATTATAAAATTAAAAAGAAGTTTACATTTTTATTTAACAATTTAATCTCTATATGCGCATTTAAGAGATGTATAGTTACAAAATAAATTAATCAACCACCATTGCAAATTCGGTTTGTTAGCAAAATTGACATTTCTGCTGTTTGAAATAAACGAATCAAGCAAGAATAAATTAAATACCTAAACACAGCTAATATTTCAAGTAATTCACTGCTTCAATTTAAGAGGGGTCCGGATGCCTTTCTTGATAAATATAATACTACAGGTTATGGGTACTAGGTTTTGTGGTAAGGTGTTCATCCAACTGCCATTTTTAAATCCTAACAAATATTTTCTATGTGATTCAAATCAAGTGACTGTGATTTTCACTCCAGAATTTTCCAGGTTTTTTTCTGAAAGCAAGCCAAAGTAGATCTTGAAATATACTTGGGATCATTTTCCTGTTGGAAAATTTAATGAAGCCCAAGCTTTAACTTCCTCATAGAAGATGTGAAGTTTTCTTCTAGGGTTTCCAGATATCTGGTTGAATCCATCTTGCTATTCACGCACTGAAAGATTATAGTTCAGTGGAAGCAAGGAAACCTCAAAGCATCGCAGAACCAACGCCACGCTTCATTGTAGGACTTACTGAATCACCACAATGCTTCACTCTAGGCATTACACAACCACCTCAAAGTGTTTCACTGTTGTCATTACAGAACTACCACCATGCTTCATCGTAGTATTACATAACCACCGCCATGCTTCGCTATCGGCATTACAGAATTACCACCTTGCTTCACAGAAGGCAGGGTCCTCTTCTCAATTTTTGCTTCAGTTTTCCTCGTCATGACAAACAGCTGATTCATAGGCCAGAAAAGTTCAGGTTTGGTTTCAATACACCACAAAAATTAATTCCAAAAGTTTTGTGGCTTATATATATATTTGGTGCATAATGGATCAAACTTTTATTGTGCTTTTATGTCAGGAAAGGAATACACCTTGGAATCTGGGCATGTAGATCTTCAGTGTCTAGTCTTCGATTTTCTTCTCTGAAACTTCAGTGACTGCTATCAACAAATCTTGCAACAGATCTTTTGCAGACCCTATAGGATTTTTGAACACCTGCTGTAAGGTTCTTTGTACATGTTCTTGAAACTCAGTTTTCCGTCAGCCATTTTGCTTTCTGTCTTGCTGCAGCTATCTTGCCCTCAGTCAATATGGAGTTTTCAGCTTTCATGTTCCCGCCCTGATTCTCTCCCTCTTGCTTCTTAAGCAGCCACAGCTGAGCAATCAGTGCTTCAGAATCTAGCCTGCAGTGAACCTGTGACCTGACTCCTGGAAGCCTTGGACTATGTACTCCAGCTATTCCTACTGAGGAACTCTGAACACTTGTGGACTCTGGAACCCTGCTCTTTGAAAGATCCATGTTTGCATGGACTTACGGTAACAGAGAAGAAGATCCTGAACCTGTTGTGGAGAGTGATTGCTGAGCTTAAGTTACTCTGGCCTGCTGTGTCTCCTGCTTCTGTATCTGCAAACTGTGTGACTATTTTTGCCACTTGTATGAAGTAATACAAGACCTTCTATATCAAACCTGTGTCTCATGTATTTTCATCGCACCCAAGCACAAGACGCTATATGAACTGTACTACATTACATTAACCAAAAGAGTGTCTCTGGGAAGCCTAACTGATACGTCAGTTGTATTTCTGATGGCTTGGTAGCTTCTGGGGTAAGGCTTGTTTTTTTTGTCTCTGTTCTGCTGTAACTGTGGATATCAGATGTCCGGTTGAACTTTCTGTGATGATAGTGGTTGTGACTTCTCACAACCATTCCAGGTGAGCAGTTCCCTTAATTTTTTTTCTCTCTGCAGTGTTACCACAGGTAAACACTATTGTTTTTTTTTTCTTTTCTCCTCTCCTTCCAGTACTCCTGTCTTAAAAGATCTGGAAAATGGAGGCCCGCATAAAGGAACTTTGCGGAGTGACTGATAATATCCTTGCAGATTTACAGACTATAAAAACCCGTTTTACAAACCTACAGGACCTCACTAATCACAATTTGCAAGTGTTTGGACAGACTGCCCAGGATTTGCGAGCCAGGATTGAGGTTCTAGAGGAGCGAGTCCAGGCTCCTGCCGTAGCCCCAAGTTCTGGGATTCCCAAGTTGCCCCCTTTTCGTTTTGGCGGTGAACGTGAAAAATTCAGGGGATTTATTAACCAATGCAATCTGTTTTTTTCTGCACATGCTTCACAATTTCCCACTGAACGATCTAAAGTGCTTACTATAATTATGTTACTTACCAACAAGGCTTTGATGTGGGCAAACCCTCTGATTGAGACTGAGGATGAATGTTTGGATCATCTTGATGCTTTCATTTCAGCCATGGGGCAGGTGTTTGATGACCCCAATCGAGGTGCAACAGCTGAAGCAGCCATGTTAACTTTGCGCCAAGGTAAGCACTCGGTAGCCGAATATGCCTTGGATTTCAGGAGATGGGCCCTTGATACCACCTGGGACAGTTCCGCCAAAAAATCTATTTTTCGAAAGGGGTTGTCTCCACTAATTAAGGATGAACTTGCTCGTGCCGACCCTCCCACTGCGTTAGGTGACTTTATTAACTACTGCATCCGTATTGATGCTCGCCTGACTGAACGCAGGCAAGAGAGATGGTTCGAAAGCAATCACACTAACCTTTTCCTACCTTCCTCCCCAGCTAAGGAACCTTTGAGTAGGATCACACGGGAACCTGAACCTGAACCCATGCAGGTAGACTCTTTACAAAGACGGGTTAGTGATGCACGCAAGGAACATCGTTTTAAGGAAAATCTATGTTTCTATTGTGGTAAGTCAGGGCACTTCATTATAAACTGCCCCAGCCGTTCTCGTAAGACTACTGCAGCACTCATTCACTGTGAGTGTTGCGAGAGGAGATCTGTCAGGTCCGAGCCTCAGGCTCCAGAGAGATCTGCAGCAACAGATCTTGATTTCTCGACTTAAACTCCGTTACTTCTGAGGACGATGACTGTGTAAACGCTGCAATTTTTCAAGTTTCCTCAGCGGTGTCCCAGCTGAGTTGTAGGAAAAACAATTCTCATTGCTTCCTTTCCATCAAACTCTGGGTTAACTCAGTCTGGGTGTCTAGCTCTGCTATGATCGACTCAGGGGCAAGTGGGAATTTTATGGATGTCTCCTTTGCTCTGAAACAGGGGATACGTTCAGTGAAGAAGGCTACTCCAGTACAGATGGAAACTGTGGATGGCTCCCTGCTGACCTCTGGACCAGTGGATCAGGAAACGGAGCCTTTGAGGGTCCTTATGGGTAAAGATCATCAAGAGAAACTGTCCTTTATGCTTATCTCTTCTCCCCACTTTCCCATTATTCTAGGGCTACCATGGCTGCAGGCTCAGAACCCTACCATTAACTGGGAGACCAAGGAATTACACTTTCCAGAGAAACAGATGAGTCCAGAAGTTTCAGCTTGCTCTGTTCCTAAAGGAACCATGTCAGTCCCTGAACTACCAGCTGTATACCAGGACTATGTGGATTTATGTGACAAGAAGAACGCTGACCAGCTTCCCCCTCACCGTCCATATGATTGTCCAATTGAATTATTGCCTGGAGCAGAGATACCTTTTGGTAAGATCTACCCCCTGGCGGGGCCTGAGCTAAAGGCTTTAAAGGATTACATAGACGAAAATCTAGCCAAGGGCTTCATACGCCCCTCTTCATCTCCTGCAGGTGCACCCATCTTCTTTGTGAAGAAGAAAGATGGATCTCTGAGACCCTGCGTAGACTATAGGGAACTCAATAAGGTTACTATTAGAAACCATTATCCATTGCCTTTAATCCCTGAGTTATTGGAGAGAGTGCGGCATGCCAAAATTTTCTCTAAATTGGATCTCTGTGGGGCCTATAACTTGGTCCGTATTAGACCTGGGGATGAATGGAAGACTGCATTCAGGTCACGCTATGGACACTTTGAATATCTAGTTATGCCTTTTGGTCTGAGTACCGCCCCAGCCACTTTCCAACACTTGGTGAATGACATCTTCAGGGATCTCCTAGATACATTCGTGGTGATTTATTTGGATGATATTCTAATTTTTTCTAACTCCACAGAGGAACATCATGGACATGTGAGAATGGTCTTGGAACGTCTAAGACAAAACCATCTTTACATCAAACTTGAAAAGTGTGAATTCCATAGGACCGAAATTCAATTTCTGGGGTATGTACTGTCTACACAAGGAACTAGTATGGATGGAAGTAAGACCCAAGCCATCAAGGATTGGCCAAGTCCTAGAAATGTGAAGGAGGTGCAGCGCTTCATCGGGTTTGCCAATTTCTATAGACGTTTCATTAGGAATTTCTCTGAGGTAGTGTCACCTATCACCCAACTTACCCGGAAAGAGTCTAGGTTCTCCTGGACTCCCCAAGCTCAGGAAGCATTTTCTCATCTAAAAGATAAATTTACCACCGCACCTATCTTGGTACATCCCAACCCCGAACTTGCCTTCATAATAGAGGTGGATGCTTCAGATTGTGCCGTTGGAGCTATACTCTCTCAGAGAACAGGTGAGAAGAATGTCTTGCATCCCTGTGCCTTCTTTTCCCAGCAGTTGTCTTCGGCTGAGAGGAACTACGATGTGGGCAATAGAGAGTTGTTGGCCATTATTGCCGCCTTCAAAGAATGGAGACACCTTCTTCAGGGAGCTGCACAGCAAATAGTCGTCCTGACAGACCATCGTAACCTTGAATTTATCAGGTTGGCTAAGTGCCTGACTCCTCGCCAGGCTCGCTGGAATCTTTTCTTAAACCAATTTAATTTTGTCATTTCTTATAGACCAGGATCGCGCAATGGAAAGGCTGATGCACTCTCTAGGATTCATTCAGCAGAGACCCGTCCACTTGCTCCTCCTAAGACTATTCTTCCTGACTCTAGATTCCTGGGAGTGATTCATAATCAAGACCTACTTAATGACATCAAGGAAGCATACCATGCGGAATCCTTGTTGGCACAACCCCCAAGGGACGTAAGTCTTGTCTTTAAGAATGGTGTGTGGATTCTGGGACAACGTCTGTATATTCCTGAAACAGTCAGATTGAGAGTATTGCAACTCATTCACGATTCCAAGATAGCTGGGCATAGAGGAATTCTAAATACACAGGAATTTCTTTCTCGTTTCTTTTGGTGGCCCACTTGCAGGAAGGATGTTTTAAACTATGTCACTTCATGTGAAGTCTGTGCAAGATGCAAAACACCTCGCTCCTCACCAACTGGTCTGTTACAACCTCTTCCACCCCGTCCCGCCCGTGGGGATCCATTTCTATGGACTTCATTGTGGAGTTACCAACCTCTCAAGGGAAAAACACCATTCTAGTGGTGGTTGATCGTTTAACAAAGGCAGCTCATTTTATTCCTTGTGTCGGCTTACCCACTGCAAAACAGACATCAGATTTGATGATTAAAGATGTGTTTCGCTTACATGGAGTACCGGATGAGGTTATTTCGGATCGAGGGGTGCAATTCACTTCAAGGTTTTGGCAAAATTTCTGTGCAGCATTGGACATTAAAGTAAACCTTTCTTCTGCTTTTCTTCCCCAGACTAATGGACAGACCGAACGAACCAATCAAACTCTGGAGCAGTATCTCCGCTGCTTTATCTGCCACCTACAGGATGATTGGGTGGATCTACTTCCATTGGCTGAGTTCTCTTATAACAACTCTCAGAGCGCCTCCACTAAGCAGTCTCCTTTTTACTCCAATCTAGGTTATCATCCTAACATTCTTCCACGATTTCCCATAGAAACGCCTTTGCCAGCAGTGGCTGAAAGAATCACGTCTTTACAGAAGAATATGGATCTTCTAAAGGAGAATCTGGAATTGGCTCAGGAAAGGTACAAGAAAGCAGCAGATAAATTTCGTAAACCTGCACCAGTTTTCAAGGTAGGAGACCTGGTCTGGCTGTCAACCAGAAATCTTAAGTTAAGGATTCCATCGTCTAAGTTGGGACATAAGTACATTGGACCCTATAAAATCAGTAAAATTATAAGTGCCGTTGCTTGTCGTCTTCAACTGCCTAGAACTATGAGAATCCACCCTGTCTTTCATGTATCCCTACTAAAGGCTGCAACACCCAATACATTTCCTGGACGTTCTTCTCCTTGCCCTGACCCAGTGCTAGTCGATGGTCAGGAAGAATTTGTGGTGGAAAGAATTCTAGATTCCAGGTTATACAGGAATCAGTTACAATATTTGATTAAATGGCAGGGCTACCCAGTGGAGGACAACTCATGGGAACCAGTCAATAACGTTAATGCTCCTCGTTTGCTCCGCCAGTTTCATCAGAGGTACCCAGACAAGCCTGGTCTGAGGCCATCCGGAGGTTGTCCCTAAGGGGGGAGTAATGTAAGGTTCTTTGTACATGTTCTTGAAACTCAGTTTTCCGTCAGCCATTTTGCTTTCTGTCTTGCTGCAGCTATCTTGCCCTCAGTCAATATGGAGTTTTCAGCTTTCATGTTCCCGCCCTGATTCTCTCCCTCTTGCTTCTTAAGCAGCCACAGCTGAGCAATCAGTGCTTCAGAATCTAGCCTGCAGTGAACCTGTGACCTGACTCCTGGAAGCCTTGGACTATGTACTCCAGCTATTCCTACTGAGGAACTCTGAACACTTGTGGACTCTGGAACCCTGCTCTTTGAAAGATCCACGTTTGCATGGACTTACGGTAACAGAGAAGAAGATCCTGAACCTGTTGTGGAGAGTGATTGCTGAGCTTAAGTTACTCTGGCCTGCTGTGTCTCCTGCTTCTGTATCTGCAAACTGTGTGACTATTTTTGCCACTTGTATGAAGTAATACAAGACCTTCTATATCAAACCTGTGTCTCATGTATTTTCATCGCACCCAAGCACAAGACGCTATATGAACTGTACTACATACATTACACCTGCCTTCTCAAGAATCCAGTCGCAGCTGATGATAGCTCCCTCTATCAGTGATGTCCACGTAGTATAGCCAGTATTTCTTTAACTTTGAACTATGCTTCCAACTGTATCTTTAGGAACATTCAATACCTTTTCTGTCTTTTTGCATCCTTTTCCCTGTTTGTGTATAAGGCAAAAATCTTTTAGCTTTTTGAACCACTCTCTTGACATCTCAACATTACTGGAGGCCATTGCCAAGGAGAAATGAGCTAAGATTCTGCAAGAACACTGCTAGAATCTGGTACCTGGCTATGCCTCACATCTATAGCAGGTCATATCAAATTGTGTTCTGCTAAGCAGTCACTTGTAGAGTTGAGTGAATATGTTAGGAATTGGTCGCCGAATCTGAATTTGCCATACTGTTACCCTGTTTGTGCCGAATTTATGTTTGATGATCAGTTCCAAACATATTCGGTAATTTCTACTCCCTTTGACTCCAATGACATTTGGCTGTGTTTGGAAAATATTGCAAAAACAATATTCTCTGCCGATCGTAAGCGGAACCGAATTTGAAAAATACTCTCATCTCTAGTCACCTGTCATGAAGGGCTTGAATAATTCTGAGACAGCAGTAGTCATTAGACATGGCACTTTGTTTTCAAATTGGACACACCACTTGTGATACCAGTTGTATTGAGCTACTTACATTGAACTTGTTTGATTGGTTAATTGGAAAACGTTTATAAATTTTGCTAAAGAACCCTAATTTTCAGTGCGGATTGAAGAGTTTTAAGTGGAAATATTTACCGGTATGTAGCATTTGCCAAGGTGCGCGCTTTCATCTGTAGTATTTACTGTCGTTTTAAATTTAAATCCTTGCGGCAGATTTACTATTGCTAGAAAGTTACAGTTAATACAGTTGAAAAAAGACTAATGTCCATTAAGTTCAACCAACAGATGAGAATAAGACTAAGCCACAATAAACAAGTTGTTGCAATAGTGTAGTGATCTAAAGTGCTGAAGTGCAAAACAACCAAAGACATAGTAATCCGGTAAATGAAAGTTATATATTAATCAGAAGCTCCTCATACCTAAATGAACATGCTCCAGGTCCCTACGCGCGTTTCGGCGCTTAGCCTTCTTCCGGGTCGTGTATTGCAATAACTTTTCTATTGTGGTTTAGTCTTATATACCTTCAGTACCTTGCATTTGTTGCACTATATGTTAACACCATTTTTTTTGCACTGGAGCGTTTTTTAGCACAGCACTTTGCATTGTTGTATTTACTTTTTCAATGTGAGTGGTTGCTCTGCACTGCAGCACTTTAGACTGCTAAATTACTACAATATATATATTTTTTATTGTGATCAATTTTTTGCAAAATTTTAGTACCTTGTGGTTATTGCACTAAAGGCACATTTTTTTGCATTGCAGCACTTTTTTCACAACCAATATATTGTTTACATATTAATTTATTAATATTATATGGTTGCCATGTAATTTGTTTTGCACTTACGCACTTTATTTTTATAAATTCTTGGTACTGCTATAATATATATTTTTAGATAGGTATATTCATTATATTTATTTTATCACATTGCTCTCTGGTATATTGATTTATTGATTATATTTTATATATTTTGTTTCCCATACCATTTGCATTGTACATGCTCCATTTATCAGCTGAATACTTTTTAATATTAATTTTGATTATTTTTTCATTAATTTAAAAAAATGTCAATAAAATATTATTAATTATATTGGAATATCTATATTTTGTCTTTATTGCACCAATTTTTTTTTTGAGGATCTACATACAAAGACATATAGAGTCCCAATTCTGCAGCACGGTCATTACCTCTAACGCACGGTTGCTCTCCGTCTTCTGGATGCACCACACGTCACACTTCAGTTCCAACAGTGGCAAACGTTTTAATAACGATGGTATAAAGACGATAACACGTCCTGCGCTTTCTTTATCCAAATATGCAGCATCGTCAGCTCCCATCCGGTTCCTGGGAACAAACAGTCCATTGGTGGGCACTCACACTGTTCCAGGGCCCGTTTCCACTGCCTGGCAGTCCTTCACAGCACTTTCTCCCTCTAGGGGTATATTAGGCTCCCGACCAAGCAGAGTGTCCTGCCCTGGGCAAGCCTGCCTGGGCACTGCACTAGAAGCAGGAAATTGCTGCCTTTTCAGCCTGCTGGTCTGCTCCTTTTTTTAACTTAACCCTTTCTGTCCCTAACCTCATCACATGCAACAGATAACATATACAATACAGGTTACACATTATAAGAACATATTGCAGACACAGCACATTACATTGAAGAAACATTAATATATAACTTTAATACATTAGTATATAGGTAAACCATCACGATAACGCATGGGGCACACATGCCCGGCATAAAGGAGAGAAGGGGCAAATGAGGGTCCCCACCACCTCCTTACAGTTGCATCGTCATAACAGCACAATGTTTTAATAATACTGTGTATTTAGGCTAATGGTGTGAGGCCTTGAGAAAGGCCATATTAACGCTAAATAGCGCTGGCTTGAGGGAGCGCCGCTTGCCTCGAATACCCACACTATTGTGTAATAAAGCCCATTGGAGATCATTTAAAAGATGGCACGTTTTCCTAGTTTTTCTACATCTCATTATTAGCAATATTCCATTCAGCAAGGATTAAATTATGTTTACAAGATGCAATAGCAATCAGCCCTAAACTATAATGAACATTTATGAATCTAAAGCTCAACTGTAAAATGTTTTTTTTTATCTCCATAAATTCTCATGGGCTAAGGAAAAAGCTTATTTTAGCAAGAAAAGTGCAAGCAACATTTTAGCCCTATATAGGGAGAGTTTTCCAGTACTCAGTCCTCTCCCGTTGTGACTATAAAAACACAAACCACTCTTGGGATATAGGATACATCAATTTTTAAATACTCATATTCCTACGTATATTACAATGGGTTCGGAAAGTATTCAGACCCCTTTAAATTTTTCACTCTTTGTTTCTTTGCAGCCATTTGGCAATGCAAAAAAAGTTCATTTTTTTCTCATTAATGTACACTCTGCACCCAATCTTGACTGACAAAAAACAGAAATGTAAACATTTTTGCAAATTTATTAAAAAAGAAAAACTGAATTATCACATGGTCATAAGTATTCAGACCCTTTGCTCAGACACTCATATTTAAGTCACATGCTGTCCATTTCCTTGTGATCCACCTTGAGATGGTTCTACTCCTTCATTGGAGTCCAACTGTGTTTAATTAAACTGATAGGACTTGATTTGTAAAGGCACACACTTGTCTATATAAGACCTCACAACTCACAGTATATGTCAGGCCAAATGAGAATCATGAGGTCAAAGGAACTGGCCAAGCAGCTTAGAGACAGAATTGTGGCAAGTCACACTTCTGGTCAAGGTTACAAAAGAATTTCTGTAGTACTCAAGATTCCTAAGAGCACAGTGGCCTCCATAATCCTTAAATGGAAGAAGTTTGGGACCACCAGAAGTCTTCCTAGACCTGGCCGTCCAGCCAATTTGAGCAATCATGGGAGAAGAGCCTCGGTGAGAGAGGTAAAGAAGAACCCCAAGATCACTGTGGCTGAGCTCCACAAATGCAGTAGGGAGATGGGAGAAAGTTCCACAAAGTCAACTATCACTGCAGCCCTCCACCAGTTGGGCTTTTATGGCAGAGTGGCCTGACAGAAGCCTCTCCTCAGTGCAAGACATATGAAAGCCCACATAGAGTTTTCTAAAAAAAAAAAACACATGAAGGACTCCCAGACTATGAGAAATAAGATTCTCTGGTCTGATGAGACAAAGATAGAACTTTTTGGTGATAATTCTAAGCAGTATGTGTGGAGAAAACCGGGCACTACTCATCACCAGCCCAACACAATCCCAAAAGTGAAACATGGTAGTGGCAGCATCATGCTATGGGGGGTTTTCAGCTGCAGGGACAGGACGACTGGTTGCAATTGAAGGAAACATGAATGCTACCAAGTACAGATATATGTTGGATGAAAACCTCTTCAAGAGTGCTCTGGACCTCAGACTTGGCCGAAGGTTCACCTTCCAAAAGACAATGACCTAAGCACATACAGCTAAAATAACAAAGGAGAACAACTCTGTGACCATTCTTGACTGGCTCAGCCAAAGCACTGACCTAAACCCAATTGAGCACTCTCGGAGAAACCTGAAAATGGCTGTTCACAAACGTTCAAAATCCAACCTGACGGAACTGGAGAGGATCTGCAAGGAAGAATGGCAGAGGATCCCTAAATCCAGGTGTGAAGAACTTGTTGCATAATTCCCAAGAGGACTTCCCAAGACTTTACTAGCTCAAAAGGGTCTTCTACTCAATACTGAGCAAAGGGTCTGAATACTTATGACCATGTGATATTTCAGTTTATCTTTTTTAATAAATTTGCAAAAATTTCTACATTTTTGATTTTTTTTTCAGTAAAGATGGGGTGCAGAGTGTACATTAATGAGAAAAAAATGAACTTTTTTGCATTTACCAAATGGATGCAATGAAACAAAGAGTTCAAAATTTAAAGGGGTCTGAATACTTTCCGAACCCACTGTATGTTAAGACTTTCACATCTGTCTTTTTCTAGTAGTCCACAATATAATTTAAAGTCATTATTATAAGATGTAAAGCTCATCTAATACGAAAAACTGCAAGAACTTTTAAAGATTCTGCATGTGCAAAGGCAAAAAAATTAAGTACTTTGATCAAAAAAAAGTTCTAATAATTATGACTGCAGAAAAGTAGATGAAAAGTTACAGTACATCTAATGCATGTAGCATACTCACCTTGCCACCCTCCAGTGCTGTCATCCCCTGTCAGTCATTACTACTGTCAAAGTAGAGGTAAGGCTTATGATGATGTTAGATGTTGTAGAACACACAGTCATCAATCAGTAAGTATGCCCCATCGTTTGCCTAATTAGAACGCTCAGTTCTGTATTTAAACCAGAAGGTTTATTACATTGTGCTTGAACCCATGCTGATTGCATTTTCCACTTCTTTTGGACTGTCTTCTAATACAGTTTTGATCTAATCTGACCTTAATCGTGCTAATTGGAACTGTATGACATATTTTCAATACAGTGTTACTCCTTGCCTTCACCATAACTCCATGTTTGTTCCAGACTGCACTATTTTCTGACACTTTCATTTTACACTAGGGATCAGTTGTGTTTCCCCTAGTTTCCCAGTTTGCTCCAGTTTATATTTGAACCTGAACCTTGGATAACTTGCCTGAAAAATGTAGTGGCCTAAGAAAAGAAAGAAATTAATGATGAGACTGATCCCAGTCTGCTGTGCATCACTAGTGCTTAGACATGTTCTTGTGGGCATTCTTTCATCCAGTGCGCAGATCAGGCTTGTAGAACTTCAAGCAAGACTAGAAATTAATTCATTGACAAAGGAAGGATCCAACAACAGCACAAAATCCAAATTCTTTACAAACCGGAAACCAGAACCACAATATGAGTAAGTGTCCTAGTGACTCAAAAAATGTTTCAGATGAAAATGCACATATCACATTTTTTAATGGATTTACATAATTTTGAACTGGTGCTGGATCCTACCTTTGCTGAGGAATTAATATCTTTAGTGTCTCTCCTGATTTTGACTATCCACTTGCTCATGAGTATGTTTCTGGTGACTGTATCTCTCCTTGTCCTGACTGCACTTCGGCTCCACTAATTCTACTGCTACGATACAGCAGCTGTTCCGGGGACCACAACCTGAGGATTCTCCTTTAGTCAAGTTCAGCCTTTTTTTTAGAAAGACTACTTTGAAAACCAGAATGTCCCTTAAATATCACACCTCTGTCTAGCCTGTGCTAAACCTGTGCTAAACACTTTCAGTGCCTGCAGAGGAATTAGCCAGCAGAGCAATGACGCTGGTAAATCACAGGACCACTTCAACAGGCAAGTTAGCCTGTTTATACACAATGTTCCTGGGCAGAAGGGGAGCTTAGACATGCCTAGTGCGGTAAGCTATGAACCCTCTTTCTTCAAGGACATAAAATTCTATTTGATTTGTACTTTGGTTTTCAACTGGACAATAACCTAAAATATAATATAAAACCTCCACGCTGAGTAGGATCTACTGTTGGGGAATCACAACTAGTGACTACCTCATGGAATTAGTTGAGAGACAGCCAAGAGGGTACCAAGCTGTCAAAAGGTAGACGGTGGTTACAATGAAAATATTACACAGTTTTAATAGTCTACATTCTTTTTTTTTGTTAATGTATAGTTCAATTTATAACTTTTAAAAAATGTTGATTTGTACAAACCTTTGTTTCTTACAGTATTTGGTTATACAGTTTTTAAGACAAGTTATTAACGACTTTATATTTGCTTATCTTAATACGATTTTGTTTATCAGTCACTAAGCCCTCTATCAGCAGCTGCAGACCACCAGAGTTTCTACACGGAACAATCACCAAATATGCTAAATCTCAGGCCTAAAAGATTAATTCACAAAGTCACATTTGTTTTCCTATACATTTTAATAATTCCAATGATGTAATATATTCATATAGGTACTCATTTACTCAAAAATCATAAAATAAAACATACCATAATGCATAATACTGTATGTAAACCGGACATGTGCTGCCAAGAACATCATCTTCAATGTGCACAGAACGAATGTGCGAACGATTGTTCTATACACATAGAAGCGTGGTCAGCCTGTCTAAATATGCTATTAAACTACTGTCGATCAGCTTCAATGTGGCTGTTGGGACCTCGTTTAAAGGCCACAGGATGGCCAGTATAAATGCACATTGATGTGAACGTGACAGCATGAATCAGACACTGGCTCTGTCATTTTAGCCAGGTATCTTTTACTCTAAAACAGTGAAGTATTTTGGAGAAAACTTTCATATGAAAGCTAGCCGGCGACCTTGTTGTTTGGGTGACTATTCAAAAATGCTGATCCTGCTGGCTTTACCCTTCCAGCTTCCCTTGAGGGATAGGTCTCTCTCAATGTAGGAAAATAACCGTCACTCAAGAGTAGCTTGAAGTGGGGACGCTGCCAAGGACTGGCCTCTTGGACTAATCACCCAAATGGCATGGTCCCTGGCAAGTTTTAAAAATAATTCTCTAAAACGACATTTTAGAGAAACACCTACGTGCCTGAAATGAGAGATCAATGAGAGAACCTGGCAGGTTCCTTTTAAATATCCTTGCTCTATGTATGCTAAACTGTTGAAGGTAAAACTAATGTTGACAGTCAATGGGAAAAATACCATTTCTCTAAGTGTATATAAACTTATGATGACCTTTGACACTCTTAGTGCTGGGATGAATATATCCCAGAGTTTTATGTCGTTCTACAACAATTAAGGAATCTGCCTCCCTGACCTTTTAGGGTCATCACAACACAATACCAGACCCCAATCAGAGGGTAATAAAACCTTCACTCCTTATCTATGAACTAGTCATATTTATGTTATGACTGCCATAATGACAGTTCTGCTTCATGTCACTTGTCCTACCTATTGCATTTTTTCTGTGCTATTTTGTGTATAAATATGTGATTCTTCAGATGTTGTATTAGTCTATGCCTGATGAAGAGACCTGAGTAGTCTCGAAAGCTTGCAATTTGTTACCATCTTTTCAGTTAGCCATTAAAAGGTATCAACCACTGAGGACTCTCAAGTCTAAATATTTTTCATTTCTCTAAGCACATTTTAGAATTACATGAGGATGTTCTCTTTCCCATATACTCCATGAAATGGCTATACATCTTTTTTCCAACCCACAACCACATATACGACTGTAGACAGTACGCATTCAATGTAATTACCACCACTCTCACACCATGTACTTTATCAGATCCAAAATCTATGCTAATAATTTCTTGCTATATCTTGATATCCGTTGCAGTTCTTTTTTTCTGATACAGAGCTCTAAATACCCAGTAGCGACACATACTTAGAGCATAAGATTTTGGCTGCCTGTAGCTGCCACTAGGGGAAGCTTAAATGCTTTCTGATTACGGTTATTATTACTTCCAATGAAAAACAGTAAACACAATAAGTAGAAAGTTCCTAAATGGTTTGTCCAATGTGAAAAAAGCAGTTTAAATGTGTGTAAAGTGCAGATACAATGTACTAATGTACTTGAATTTTGAAAGCTGTCACCGGTCTCAACTACTAGAATGTAATCTCTTTAATTTACTTCTATACAAAGGTCTTTGAGGTCTGGATCAAAAAAATAAAGTTCAGCCCATTATATATATTGGGAATTTAACATAGTAGTATTCACAGGTGGATAATCTATTGTAACACCTATACCGGCTTCTGCTTCAGCCACTAGGCGGCACTGCTTTTATTTGCAGTCGCTGTCACGCTATGACCATAGGAAAGATGGGGAGTAGGGACCCTATGCTGTCCCTTAATCTAGAAAGCCCTCGTCTATCCCAAACCCCGGGGTTACCCCTAAAGGTGGAGATGCCCGGGTCATGTGTCTCTCTGTGCTCCTACAAAATTCTATGTAACTCCCACCCTCCCCTCCAGAGAGGAAAGGGGCAGGAGTAAAAGGGTAATAGCGGCTGGAAAGACAGGGGTAAACCAAAGCACAATCAAACAACTGACACACAGGATAAAGTACAAAGAGAAAAGAAGCAACACGGAAAGAACGCCAGATGGGGAAGGTAGAGGTATTCACAACAAACCGCATGCAACACTCTAAAGACGACTAGAGTGACTCATCAGAACATTTTCTCCAATGAAGCCAGAAACAGAATAAAGATTCTATTGCTCGCATGGAGGTACAGGATTATATAATGGAAGGGAGTGGTTCCAATAAGCAGCACAGCCAATAGATCACGAGGAACTCTAAACCCTTTCCATGCCACAAGAAACCTGCTAACTCATGAATGGCCATCTAGATTTAAAGAGGATGTGTGCTCAGATAAATTCCGCGATCTTCTAATCTCAGATGTACCATAGGTCTCAGCAAAATGCTGCACATTCATGACAGGCACTACTTGACACTTTAATTATATGGTTTTGGTTACTCATTTCTGGGAACCTTGGTTGAGGCTGCCTGCTATTTAAACCCCTTGGTTTCTGACTTCCACTGCTAGTAAATTAATTCTTCCGGATGGCAGTCCTTCTGTGAAAGCAATCCACTGGACCTCATTGTAAGACCAGATCCATCTACATGGGTTAAAGCGTGAAGGTCAGGTTTCCTCTGGAATCTTCCAGATGGAGTAATTTGTGCCAAGTCAATCTGACTGAGGTAGACTTTTTGAGCCCATGGCCTCTGACAGACTTGACATCTATTTGGTATAACAGTTCCACAGACATTAAATCTGTGTGTACATGATGCATTCTTGAAGTGGTTTTTGTCACTAGTTTTCAAAAACGCAGAAAAATTTATTAATTTTTACCGCACTTTTGAAAAATGTAGGTGTAAATATATTGTGATTGCATCTTGTGAAAGTTCTCCATCATGTTGAACAAAAAATGTGGACGGTGCTCACTTATTTCGTAGTTATATCCGTAGCCTACTTCTGGGTCACAATAGCAAAAAATCCCAGCCACAGTTACATGTTGTAAATATTTTTCCACATATCAGTAGGCTGACAATTTTCAACACCCTATTGATATAGGAAACAGCTTTGCTCCCTTTCCTCAGTTGAAACAATTGTATTTTTTCTTTCAAGATTAACTATCAGATCTCAATTGATGGTTTACCATCAGCATATAAAAGTTGGATAACCCCTTTAATAAATGTATTCTAAAGAGAAGGAATTATTTGTAAACCCACTAAAAACTATTATCCGGTTAATCTTTAATAAGTAAGTGGGAGAGCGGCGTAGCCTGGCACGATCCACAGCTCCCGTCCCTGGACCTTCTCTTCAGTCCTCCTGGTCCTTCTTTAACCCCTTCACCCCCAAGGGTGGTTTGCACGTTAATGACCGGGCCAATTTTTACAATTCTGACCACTGTCTCTTTATGAGGTTATAACTCTGGAACGCTTCAACGGATATTCGCGATTCTGAGATTGTTTTCTCGAGACATATTGTACTTCACGTTAGTGGTAAAATTTCTTCCATATACCTTGCGTTTATTTTTGAAAAAATGCAAATATGGCGAAAATTTTGAAAATTTTGCAATTTTCAAACTTTGAATTTTTTTTCCCTTAAAACAGAGAAATATGTCATACAAAATAGTTAAGAAATAACATTTCCCACATGTCTACTTTACATCAGCACAATTTTGGAACCAAAATTTTTTTTTGTTAGGGAATTATAAGGGTTAAAAGTTGACCATTGATTTCTCATTTTTACAACAAAATTTACAAAGCCATTTTTTTAGGGAACACCTCACGTTTGAAGTCACTTTGAGGGGTCTATATGGCAGAAAATACCCAAAAGTGACACCATTCTAAAAACTGCACCCCTCAAGGTACTCAAAACCACATTCAAGAATTTTATTAACCCTTCAGGTGCTTCACAGGAGCTGAAGCAACGTGGAACGAAAAAATGAATATTTAACTTTTTAGCCACAAAAATGATCTTTTACAAACTTTTTTTTATTTTCACAAGGGTAAAAGGAGAAAATGGACAGATAAAGTTGTTGTGCAATTTCTCCTGAGTACACCAATACCCCATATGTGGGGGAAAACCACTGTTTGGGCACACGGCAGAGCTCGTAAGGGAAGGAGCGCCGTTTGACTTTTTCAAACTAAAATTGGCTGGAATTGAGATTGGACGCCATGTCGTGTTTGGAGAGCCCCTGATGCGCCTAAACAGTGGAAACCCCCCACAAGTGACACCATTTTGGAAACTAGACCCCCTAAGGAACTTATCTAGATCTGTTGTGAGCACTTTGAACCCCAAAGTGTTTCACAAAAGTTTATAATGCCTGGGTGTGAAAAAAAAAAAACAATTTTCCACAAAAATGATTTTTTAGTCCAAAATTTTTGATTTTTCCCAAGGAAATTGGACCCCAAAAGTTGTTGTCCAATTTGTCCTGAGTACGCTGATACCCAATATGTGGGGGGGGGAACTGTTTGGGCGCATGGCAGGGCTTGGAAAGGAAGCAGTAACGTTTTGGAATGCAAACATTGATGGGGTCATGTTCCACTTGTAGTGCCCCAGATGAGCCTAAACAGTGGAAACCCCCCACAAGTGACCCCATTTTGGAAGCTAGACCCCCTAAGGAACTTATCTAGATCTTTGGTGAGCACTTTGAACCCCCAAGTGCTTCACACAAGTTTATAATGCCCGGGCATGAAAATAAAAAATCCTATTTTTTTCCCACAAAAATTATCTCTTAGTCACTAATTTTTTATTTTCCCATAGGTAACAGGAGAAATTGGACCTCAAAAGTTGTTGTCCAATTTGTCCTGAGTACGCTGATACCCCATATGTGGGGGGGAACCACTGTTTGGGCGCACGGCAGATCTCAGAAGGGAAGGAGCACCATTTGACTTTTTCCAACCAAAATTGGCTGGAATTGAGATTAGACGCCATGTTGCATTTGGAGAGTCCCTGATGTGCCTAAACAGTGGAAACCCCCCACAAGTGACCCCATTTGGGAAACTAGACCCCCTAAGGAACTTATCTAGATCTTTGGTGAGCAATTTGAACCTCAAAGTGCTTCACACAAGTTTATAACGTAGAGCCGTAAAATTAAAAAATCATATTTTTTCCACAAAATTGATCTTTTCACCCCAATTTTTATTTTCCCAAGGGTAACAAGACTCCAGAAGTTATTGTGCAATTTGTCCTGAGTACGCTGATACCCCATATGTGGGGGTAAACCACTGTTTGGGTGCATGGCAGAGTTTGGAAGGGAAGGAGCGCCGTTTGACTTTTTCAACGCAGAATTGGCTGGATGCCATGTCGTGTTTGGAGAGCTCCTGATCTGCCTAAACAGTGGAAACCCACCACAAATGACACCATTTTGGAAACTAGACCCCTCAAGGAACTTATCTAGATGTGTGGTGAGCACTTTGAACCCCCAAGTGCTTCACAGAAGTTTATAACGTACAGCCGTAAAATAAAAAATCTTTTTTTTTTTTACAAAAATGATTTTTTTGCCCCCAATATTTTATTTTCACAAGGGTAACAGGAGAAATTGGACCCCAAAAGTTGTTGTCCAATTTGTCCTGAGTACGCTGATACCCAATATGTGGGAGTAAACTACTGTATGGGCGCACGTTGGGGCTCGGAAGGGAAGTAGTGACGTTTTGGATTGCAGACTTTGATGGATTGGTCTGGGGGCGTCATGTCGCATTTGGAGAGCCCCTGATGAGCCTAAACAGTGGAAACCCCCCACAAGTGACCCCATTTTGGAAAATCGACCCCACAAGGAACTTATCTAGATGTGTGGTGAGCACTTTGAAGCCCGAAGTGCTTCACAGAAGTTTATAGCGTACAGCCGTAAAAATAAAAAATCCTTTTTTTTTTTGCAAAAATGATTTTTTCGCCCCAAATTATTTATTTTCAAAAGGGTAACAGGAGAAATTGGACCCCAAAAGTTGTTGTCCAATTTGTCCTGAGTACGCTGATACCCAATATGTGGGAGAAAACTACTGTATGGGCGCATGTCAGGGCTCGGAAGAGAAGTAGTGACGTTTTGGATTAC
The DNA here is from genome assembly GCA_033576555.1 of Oophaga sylvatica. Classification (NCBI taxonomy): domain Eukaryota; kingdom Metazoa; phylum Chordata; class Amphibia; order Anura; family Dendrobatidae; genus Oophaga; species Oophaga sylvatica. The sequence continues at coordinate 77,487,342 of JARQOD010000006.1, read as the reverse complement.
AGACTTTGATGGAATGGTCTGGGGGCGTCATGTCGCATTTGGAGAGCCCCTGATGCGCCTAAACAGTGGAAACCCCCCACAAGTGACCCCATTTTGGAAAATAGACCCCACAAGGAACTTATCTAGATGTGTGGTGAGCGCTATGAAGCCCCAAGTGCTTCACAGAAGTTTATAACATACAGCCGTAAAAACAAAAAAAATCATTTTTTTTTTTACAAAAATGATATTTTCGCCCCCAGTTTTTATTTTTCCAAGGGTAACAGAAGAAATAGGACAAATTGCACAATAACTCTTGGGGTACAGAGTACGCTGATACCCCATATGTGGGGGTAAACTACTGTTTGGGCGCATGGCAGAGCTCAGAAGTGAAGGAGCACCGTTTGACTTTTTCAACGCAGAATTGACTGGAATTGAGATCAGACGCCATGTCACATTTGGAGAGACCCTTGATGTGCCTAAACAGCAGAAACCCCCCAATTCTAACTCCAACCCTAACCCCAACACACCCCTAACCTAGTCCCAACCCTAACCACAAACCTAACCCTAACACACCTAACCCTAATCCCAAACCCTAACACAAAATCCTAACGTTAGCGCCAACCCTAACCCTAACTTTAGCCGCAACCCTAACCCTAATGGAAAAATGGAAATAAATAATTTTTTTTAATTTTATTATTTTTCCCTAACTAAGGGGGTGATAAAGGGGGGTTTGATTTACTATTTATAGCGGGTTTTTATGATTGGCAGCTGTCACGCTAAAAGACGCTTTTTATTGCAAAAAGTAGTTTTTTGCATCACCACATTTTGAGAGCTATAATTTTTGCATATTTTGGCCCACAGAGTCATGTGAGGTCTTATTTTTTGCGGGACGAGGTGATGTTTTTATTGGTACCATTTTTAGCATGTGACGTTTTTTGATCGCTTTTTATTTCGATTTTTGGGAGGTTAGAATGAACAAAAATCAGCAATTCATGAATTTCTTTTGGGGGAGGCGTTTATACCGTTTCGCGTGTGGTAAAATTGATAAAGCAGTTTTATTCTTCGGGTCAGTACGATTGCGGTGATACCTCATTTATATCATTTTTTTATGTTTTGGGGCTTTTATAGAATAAAAGCAATTTTATCTAAAAAATTATTATTTTTGCATCGCTTTATTCTGCGAGCTATATCTTTTTTATTTTTTCGCTGATGATGCTGTATGATGGCTCGTTTTTTGCGGGACAAGATGACGTTTTCAGCGGTACCATGTTTATTTATATCGGTCTTTTTGATCGTGTGTTATTCCACTTTTTGTTCGGCGGTATGATGATAAAGCATTGATTTTTTGCTTAGTTTTTTTTTTTTTTAAGGGGTTCACTAAAGGGGTTAACTAGTGGGATAGTTTTATAGGGGGGGTCGTTACGGACGCGGCAATACCAAATATGTGTACTTTTATTGTTTTGTTTTTTTTATTTACAGGAAGAAATGAATTTATTGGGGAATATATTTTTTTTTCTTTATGATTTTTTTTACCACTTTTTATTTTCATTTTTTTAACTTTTTTACTTTGTCCCAGAGTGGGACATCACTGTATTTTAGCAGATCGCTGGTGTGACAGTGTGCACAGCACTCTGTCACACCAGCGATCGCTCTGGCATCGCTGCAGGCTTCTCAGTGCCTGCTCTCAGCAGGCACTGAGGAAGCCGCCTCCCTACATGACCCCGGCGCCATCTTGGATCCGGGGACCTGGAGGGAGGACGGACCCTCGGAACAGCGCAACACATCGCGCTGCTCTGAGGGTCTCAGGGAGCGCGCAGGGAGCCCCCTGCCTGCGCGATCCTCCCCTGTGCCCCGGGTACACCGCGATCATGTTTGATCGCAGTGTGCCAGGGGTTAATGTGCCGGGAGCGGTCCGTGACCGCTCCTGACACATAGTGCTGGGTGTCAGCTGTGATAATCAGCTGACACCCTGCCGCGATCGGCTGCGCTCCCCCCGGGAGCGCGTCCGATCGCACGGGACGTACTATCCCGTCCCCGGTCATACGGGCCCAGGTACCATGGACGGGATAGTACGTCCGATGGCAGTAAGGGGTTAATGCCTCTGATCACATCAATGCTGGTAAATAAGATAAACACCCTCCCAACACATACCTTCCTGCAGTCTTTCCAGCATGCATTACTCGCTTTCTGAGAAGCACATCCTCTTCACTATCAGCACCGAAAGCTTCTAAGATGGCGTTGATGCCTGATCTCTGACATGTCGCAGTCTGAGGTGAACGGCCCCAGGGTACTAATGCCTCCCATATCACATGCAGAGAAGGTTCTTCCCCTGGGAGCAGAGTGTGAGACCCCAAATATCGGGCCCCAGAGAATACATACTCCACACTGCAGAGAGATCCCCATTATCACAAAATGGCGCCTTGCTGACATGCTGCTTCTACACAGCTGCACTTTATTCAGGATCAAGTCAGCATTCGGCCCCCCGTTCTCCTAGCTCAAGTAAATATCCTCATGCTTATCATCAATATGCAAGGAGTCTGTTCCATCTATAACCCCTGATAATAATGGGGAATCTTTTAATGACTCTTATCTCCTCTCTACCAGGGACTCAGAAGGGGAACCATATGAATCACCATTACACAGGGAGAGAATATGGGAAGAGATGAGAACACACATAAGGGCAATCCCAATCAGGGAGGACATGGAAAATTATATCTCCAGGCTGGAATCTTCCTATAAGCAAGGGGCTGCTTCAAAAGGGGAGAATTACAACAATTAACTGAGAGGGTGTCATCTAAAGAAACACAAATGACCTCCATTACTCAACAACTGAGTGTACAAGACAAAGTTATCTCCTCTCATACATATCAACTGGAATATTTGACAGGCTTGATGGATGATATTGAAACCAGGTGCCGACTCAATAATATTAGGATCACATCGGATTTCTTCAGGGTCGTGAGGCAAGGGACAACACCATCAAGACTATGTTGATCATTTCTAAACCCAAAACCAAATCTATTCCACTTGGCCTTTTATCTGTCAATGAACTAAAGGCTTTTGACAGTTAGTTGGATATTCATGAAGGAAATCCTTTGTCAGATTGGTGTTTGCCCCCCATTCATTCAACTGATCTTCTCATTATACACAGGCACCACTGCACAGGTAAGAGTCAATGGCTCATTGTCTTCTACCTTTACAATTCAGAATGGAACTAGGCAGGGGTGCACACTTTCCCCATTGTTACATGTCATAGTGATGGTACATCTAGCCAAAGTTATTAGAATAATATCAACTTTGATGGTATTTTAATAGGTCCCTCTAATTATAAATTCGCATTGTACGCAGATCTTTTATTAGACATCTGCCAGCCCCGTCTTTCCCTACCTTCCTTGATCTAAGTATTTGAGAAGTTTGGTTTTTTGAGTAAACTGTTGAAAATGTAAGGCTCTAAAAACCCATTGTTGCTGGTTTTTGGCACAAGGTTAGAGGGGGCTGGGTTTTAATAAAGCTGGGAAATTTGCATCACCTGGCCTTTCCTAACGATGATAGTGAATAAGCCATAACCCTAACAGCCTAATTAAGGTCTGAAACCTTGATCAAAGTTATTTGAACACACAAATCTTCAAGGATGTCCAAATATTTGCATAGCACCATTTCACGTTTTGTATTTTTAAAAAAATGGAAAAAAAAGACAATATATATATATATTTTGCCTAAAATAAAAAGTAAATGTGTCATCTTTAACTTTAGGCCTGTTAGAGGTAATTTCTTCATCAACTTCCTTAAGTTTTAACAATAACAGTTATTTTGACCAGGAGCACCCGATCTTTTACATGCCACTATATAATGACCATCAAAATGGCAGCCAGGCAGTGACCAAGGTCCACAGATGACCAAAACGTTGGCTATTATACATATTAGAGCTTTATGCTGACACTTCAATTAAGTTTAATTTCATTTTCTGATTGCATCTCTTGGAGATTTTTGGTTATTTCCCTCTACATTTGGATGGACTTCCACTACCACTTCAGCACCCCTGTTGTGAATAGGCTGGAAATGAGTTCTGAGCGGAAGCTCCCTCTGGTCGTTACAAACGGTACTGGACTGTCCAGTGAAGATTGTGAGGATTGGGAATCAGGTGTTACTGACTGGTCTTATATAAGGGAGTCGCCTTCCCATCAGGGTTGCCGGTAATCAATTGTTCTGGTCTCAATCCTTGATTCCTGTTTCCTTGGTAGCCTGCTGTGTCGTGTCTGAATCTCCTGCTAACAGATAAGACATTTTCTTCTTTTTGTTTTTGTGCTTGATTTTTGCATTTTGTCCTGCACTTCTGTGGGGGCCTTCAGGGTCCCTTCTGGGGGCTTTTGCCCTCTCAGTTCAGTTCAGCCACTGATGTTTGTACATTTGCTTTTTCCAGTTTTTTCAGTGGCTGCTGTTTTGTTTTTGGTTACACCAGAGAACTAATTTAGGTGGTAGAGGTCGTGTGATCTCAGGTGTTTTTGAAATTAGTAGAGTTGTTGCTTTTCAGGGTTTTTTGGGATTGCAGTAAGTGCCCTTCCTATCCTTTTCTATTTAGTAAGTTTGGGCCCCAACGTTTGCTCATACTATTTTCTGTCTGTGTCAGTATTTCTTCTTGTCTAACCGCCATTACATGTTTGGGGGCTTTCTATGTTCTTTGGGGATCTGCTCCGGGGCAGATAGCTTTCCTCTTTCTATCTTTAGGTGTAGTTAGTTTCTCAGGCTGTGACGAGGCGTCTAGGACCAACGTAGGAACGCTCCACGGCTACCTTTAGTTGTGGTGGTTAGTCAGGGTACTGCAATCTCATAGTTTCCAACTGCTCTGGTGTATTTCCTTTTTTTGCCTGCTCTCCTCAGCTACCAAATCATAACAGTATCACCGGCCCAAACTGAAAATTATATGGTACTCACAGAAGGGAAAATATTGTGGAAAGAAAAAAGTTGTCAGAGTTGTCAGAGATTTTTTTTTTTCTGTTTGTTGCATTTTTTTTTCCCTCTGTATCTCTGGGTGCTGAGGAGGATTTTTTTTTTTTCTCTCTCAATGGAGTTTGCACAGTTGTCTGGCCGTGTGGATCAGCTTGCCACTGAAGTTCGGAGTATTGCTACCTATCTTGCTAGGTTGCCTGTTGTGGAACCTAGGATCCCCATGCCAGATTTCTTTTTAGGGGATCGAGCTAAGTTTCTGAATTTCAAAAATAACTGTAAATTGTTTCTTGCCTTAAAATCTAAGTCCTGAGGGAACGCAGCGCAGCAGGTTCAAATTGTCATCTCTCTCCTGCGCGGCGACCCTCAGGATTGGGCTTTTTCCCTGGCACCTGGGGATCCTGTTTTGAGTGATGTTGATGCGTTTTTTCAGGCTTTGGGGTTATTGTACGATGAGCCTAATGTCACTGATCAAGCTGAAAAAACTTTGTTGGCATTAAGTCAGGGGCTTGAGGACGCTGAGTTATACTGTCAGAGATTCCGTAAGTGGGCAGTCCTGACCAAATGGAATGACGACGCTTTGGCAGCTCTTTTTCGGAAGGGGCTGTCAGATAATATAAAGGATGTTATGGTGGGATTCCCTGTTCCCTCTGGTCTCAATGATTCTATGTCATTAGCGATTCAAATTGACAGACGTTTGCGTGAGCGGAAAGGTATGCGTGGAATAATGTTGCCTTGTGAACCTGCTTCTGAATCCATGCAGTGTGATAGAGTGGTTTCTGGGGCACAGCGTCATGAATTTCGAAAGCGCAATGGGTTATGTTTCTACTGTGGTGATGCCTCTCATGCTATTTCAGTCTGCCCTAAGCGGGGAAGACGTTTTGCACGCTCAGTTGTCTTGGGTAGTGTTCAGACTAAGTTTTTATTAACTGTTACCCTGATATGCTCTCTGTCCTCATTTTCTGCTCAGGCTTTTGTTGATTCTGGAGCAGCTATTAACCTGATGGATTTTGATTTTGCTAAACGATGTGGGTTTCCCTTGATACCCCTACGGAAGTCTATTCCCCTACTGGGGATCGATTCTACCCCTTTGGCTGAGAATAAACCTCAGTTCTCTACTCAGGTGATAATGAGGGTTGAACCTGATCATCAGGAGAGCTGCAAATTTTTGGTTCTGTATAATCTGCATGACATTATCGTACTGGGTTTCCCTTGGTTACAGTCTCATAATCCTGTTTTGGATTGGAAATCTGTGTCTGTAACCAGTTGGGGCTGCCAATGTGTTAATACCAACACTCCTGTTTTTTCTGCCTCCCCCCAGGCTCAGGATGTTCCTGACTTTTTGATTGATTTTTCTGATGTGTTTAGCGAAAGTAAATCTGCATCCTTACCTCCCCATAGGAGCTATGACTGCGCTATTGAATTAGTGCCTGGTAGTAAATTCCCTAAAGGTCGCCTTTTTAACTTGTCTGTACCTGAACATGACGCTATGCGGTCTTATATCAAGGAGTCATTGGAGAAGGGTCATATCAGACCATCATCTTCACCCTTGGGTGCCAGTTTTTTCTTTGTGGCCAAAAAGGATGGTTCATTAAGGCCGTGTATTGATTATCGTCTCTTGAACAATATTACTGTGAAATATCAATATCCGTTACCCTTGATCTCTGATCTGTTTTCCAGGGTGAAAAACGCTACTTGGTTTACCAAGCTTGACCTCAGGGGGGCATATAACCTTATTCGCATTAAGCACGGGGATGAATGGAAGACGGCATTTAATACCCCTGAAGGGCATTTTGAGTACCTTGTGATGCCCTTTGGGCTCACAAATGCTCCTTCTGTCTTCCAGTCCTTCATGAATGACATTTTCAGGGATTTTGTGGATAAATTTCTGATTGTTTATTTGGATGATATCTTGATTTTTTCCAATGACTGGGACTCTCATGTAAAACATGTTCGGACTGTGTTCCAGATTTTGAGAGAGAATGCTCTGTATGTGAAGGGATCAAAGTGTCTTTTTGGCGTTCAGAGGATCTCATTTCTGGGATTCATTTTGTCCCCATCTGTTATTGAAATAGACCCGGTCAAAGTTCAGGCCATCTGTGATTGGGTCCAACCTACTTCATTAAAGGCTCTTCAAAGATTCTTGGGTTTTGCCAATTTTTATCGTAAATTTATTGGTAATTTCTCTGTTATTGTTAAACCATTAACTGATTTGACCAAGAAGGGTTCTGATGTGGTGAATTGGCCTCCTGAGGCAGTCTCTGCATTTCAGGAACTTAAGCAGAGATTCACTTCTGCTCCTGTTCTACGGCAGCCTGATGTTTCTCTACCATTTCAGGTGGAGGTGGATGCCTCTGAAATTGGGGCAGGTGCCGTTTTGTCCCAAAGAGATCCAGAGACCTCTAAGAGTAACCCTTGTGCCTTTTTCTCTAGAAAATTTTCTCCCACTGAACGTAATTATGACGTGGGTAATCGGGAGTTATTGGCCATGAAGTGGGCTTTTGAAGAGTGGAGACATTGGCTGGAGGGAGCCAAACATCAGGTGGTGGTCCTTACGGACCATAAGAATCTAGTTTATCTGGAATCTGCCAAGCGACTTAATCCTAGACAGGCCAGGTGGGCCTTCTTTTTCACACGTTTTAATTTTGTGGTTTCATTTCTTCCTGGCACTAAAAATGTTAAGGCGGATGCCCTCTCGAGGAGTTTCCTGGCGGACTCTCCTGAGTTATCTGATTCTTCTGTTATTTTGAAAGAGGGTGTAGTTCTTTCCGCCATCTCGCCCAATTTGAGACTGGCTCTGGAGGGGTGTCAGGAGGATAAGCCCGAGCGCTGCCCTGTTGGGAAATTGTTTGTCCCGGACCAGTGGAAAAAGAGTGTAATGTCTGAGATTCATTGTTTCCGCGTTGGCCAGTCATCCCGGAATTTTTGGTACCAGAGACTTGGTTAGTCGGTCCTTTTGGTGGTCTACTGTTGTGAATGGGTTTGAGATGAGTTCTGAGCAGAGGCTCCCTCTGGTGGTTATAAGCGGTGCTAGTCTGTCCAGTGAAGATTGTGAGGACTGGGAATCAGGTGTTACTGACTGGTCTTATATAAGGGAGTCACCTTACCATCAGGGTTGCCGGTGATCAATTGTTCTGGTCTGAATCCTTTATTCCAGTTTCCCTTGTAGCCTGCTGTGTCGTGTCTGCATCTCCTGCTAACAGATAAGACATTTTCTTCTTTTGTGTTTGTGCTATATTTTTGCATTTTGTCCTGCACTTCTGTGGGGGCCTTCAGGGTCCCCTCCGGGGGCTTCTGCCCTCTCAGTTTTGTTCAGCCACTGATGTTTGTACTTTTGCTTTTTCCAGTTTTTTCAGTGGCTGCTGTTTTGATTTTGTTACACCAGAGAACTAATTTAGGTGGAAGAGGTCGTGTGATCTCAGGTGTTTTTGAAATTAGTAGAGTTGGTGCTTTTCAGGGTTTTCTGGGATTGCAGTAAGTACCCTTCCTATCCTTTTCTATTTAGTTAGTTTGGGCCCCAGCGTTTGCTCATACTATTTTCTTTCTGTGTCAGTATTTCATCTTGTCTAACCGCCATTACATGTTTGGGGGCTTTCTATTTCTTTGGGGTTCTGCTCCGGGGCAGATAGCTTTCCTATATCTATCTTTAGGTGTAGTTAGTTTCTCAGGCTGTGACGAGGCATCTAGGACCAACGTAGGAACGCTCCACGGCTGCCTCTAGTTGTGGTGGTTAGTCAGGGTACTGCAATCTCATAGATTCCAACTGCTCTGGTGTATTGCCTTTTTTATCTGCACTCCTCAGCTACCGAAACATAACAGTATCACCGGCCAAAAAATTGAAAATTGTATGGTACTCACAGAAGGGAAAAAATATTGTCAGAGTTGTCAGAGATATTTTTCTGTTTGTTGCATTTTTTTTTTTTTTTGTCCCTCTGTATCTCTGGGTGCTGGGGAGGATCTTTTCTCTCAATGGAGTTTGCACAGTTGTCTGGCCGTGTGGATCAGCTTGCCACTGAGGTTCGGAGTATTGCTATCTATCTTGCTGGGTTGCCTGTTGTGGAACCTAGGATTCCCATGCCAGATTTGTTTTTAGGGGATCGAGCTAAGTTTCAGAATTTCAAAAATAATTGTAAATTGTTTTTTGCCTTAAAATCTAAGTCCTCAGGGAACGCAGCGCAGCAGGTTCAAATTATCATCTCTCTCCTGCGCGGCGATCCTCAGGATTGGGCTTTTTCCCTGATACCTGGGGATCCTGTTTTGAGTGATGTTGATGCATTTTTTCAGGCCTTGGGGTTATTGTACGATGAGCCTAATGTCACTGATCAAGCTGAGAAAGCCTTGTTGGCATTAAATAAGGGGCCTTATGACGCTGAGTTATACTGTCAGAGATTCCGTAGGTGGGCAGTCCTGACCAAATGGAATGACGACGCTTTGGCAGCCCTTTTCCGGAAGGGTCTGTCAGATAATGTAAAGGATATTATGGTGGGATTCCCTGTCCCCGCTGGTCTCAATGTTTCTATGTCATTAGCGATTCAAATTGACAGACGTTTGCGTGAGCGGAGAAGTATGCGTGGAATGGTGTTGCCTTATGAACCAGCTTCTGAACCCATGCAGTGTGATAGAGTGGTGTCTGGGGCACAGCGTCATGAGTTTCGAAAGCGCAATGAGTTATGTTTCTACTGTGGTGATGCCTCTCATGCTATTTCAGTCTGCCCTAAGCGGGGAAGACGTTTTGCACGCTCAGTTGTCTTGGGTAGTGTTCAGACTAAGTTTTTATTAACTGTCACTCTGATATGCTCTCTGTCCTCATTTTCTGCTCAGGCTTTCGTTGATTCTGGAGCAGCTATTAACCTGATGGATTATGATTTTGCTAAACGTTGTGGATTTCCCTTGATACCCCTACAGAAGTCTATTCCCCTACTGGGGATCGATTCTACCCCTTTGGCTGAGAATAAACCTGTCACGCTGTATAGCAGATATATATATGTGATGTCAGTAATCTATATCAAAAGGGCAACATACTATATAACATGCGCATAGATATATTATAACATGGATTTACCTGATAGAATGTCCAGTGGGTCAAAACGGAATCCGCTATACGCTGTCTCCGGCTAGAGGGTGATCGGGGTCTAAGCTGACCCTGAACTGGGGTCCCAACTAATCCCTCAACCTGGAGGTACTGTTAAAGGTACAGAGGTCCAGGCCACCAGCGTAAACCCTGTCTCCTATCAATCCCTGCCAACTGTAATCTAGTCCTAAGAAGGACCCTGAATACCACCAAAGGGAATGAACAGGTAACGGATAATGAACAGAAAGACATACAAGAAAGAGAAGGAATAAAGTAAATAAAGTCTTACATACAACACTCACACACAGTAGGAACACCTAAGGTCTCAGAGATAAACTATAAGCTATAAGAGTAAAAACAACTAATGAACTCTTAGCTTAAATATTCTCAGAACCGATCCAGACTGCTGAACTACATGAATGCTTTCACCGGCGTCTAACACCCAGACTGGCAGAAATATAAAGGAAACTAATTAGAACATAATCAAAAGCAGCCGGGCGAGGCTGCACCTAGCCTTAGCAAAGAGCTAGGAAAAATTAACTCTCACATTACCAAAAAACAAAGAAACAGAAGCTCAGCTGTGAGAAGTCAGAATGTGCAATCGCGACGATCTTTGTGGCGATGCACCCATGACAGTACCCCCCCTTCTACGAGGGGCCTCCGGACCCTCATGACCAGGTCTGTCCGGGTGAGTTGTGTGAAAGGTCCGTCCACGTTATCATTGACCACCACTGAAGGAGGAGGTAGAGGTGACGGTATGACTGGTGCCACATACTTTTTAAGTAATGACTTGTGAAACACATTATGAATTTTAAACGTAGGAGGGAGGTCCAGACGAAATGCCACAGGATTAATTATGGAACTGATCCTGTACGGCCCGATGAATCTGGGACCCAACCTCCAGGAGGGAACTTTAAGTTTAATATTCCTGGTAGACAACCACACCAGATCATTCACCTTCAGATCTCGACCAGAAACTCTCCCCCTATCAGCCATCCGTTTGTAACGGTTCTCCGTAACCTTCAGTCTTAACTGATCTGGAACTATCAGTCTCCCTGGAAGTCCCACAGGGGCGTCCCCCTGAGCCCCCAATACCTCCCCCTCAAGCTCAGAGCATACAGCTGACACCACAACTCCCTCCTGAGGAATAGGAACCGGATCATCCATCCTCCCGGTCCCTGGGAAAGTACGAGATAAGGCATCAGGAAGCAACTTTATTGAGCAGTCATATGCGCGATGAGGAGGTAACTCTTTACACCCCTTCTCTGAGAACATCTCCCCAAAGTCCTCCAGAAAAGGAGGCAAAGTCCTAGGCACAACTGCACCGATGACCGTGCTCATGCAGTTATTCTTGCAAAATTCACCCCACTGGCTTATCTTTCTGGATTGCCAATCAATCACTGGGTTATGTTTAGCCAACCAAGGAAGTCCCAACACAATAGGAGTAGGTAGACCCTCCAACACATAACAAGACAATTGCTCTTTATGCATTGCCCCTACTCGAAGATCTATGTTATGAACAGCTTGAACCAAGCTACCTTGACCAAGAGGTCTAGAATCAATAGAGAGTATAGGGACCGGTTTGGCCAATACACTCAGTTGCATACCATGCACCTGGGCAAACCGAGCGTCCACAAGATTAGCCCCGGACCCACTATCAAGAAAAACAGAAATCCTCTCAGTTCTAGTACCAATCACCACCTCCGCAGGCACGATAAACTGAGAGGGATTTGGGGACGAAATACAGACTCCCAGGTTAACTCCTTGGGTCAAAGAGGTCCGGGATGGACAACCCCCAACAAAATGTCCCTCTCTCCCGCAAAAGAAACACCTTCTAGCCTTGCGGCGCACCGCCGATTCCCTCCTACAAAAAGATGTCCCTCCCAACTGCATGGGTTCCTCAGAACAGACCAGGGGAACCTCAGTATAAGGGACTTTAGTAGTAGGTGGAGTCATCATGGGGGGCGGAGTTACCTCGCGTCTTCCCCGAAGTCGTCTATCAATGCGAATAGCAAGGGCCATAGCAGCCTCCAGTGATGGAGGAGAATCATACTGAGCCAACACATCTTTTAATTTGTCAGACAACCCTTGACAAAACTGGCTCCTAAGAGCTGGGTCATTCCACTGAGTATCTGTTGCCCATCTACGGAACTCAGAAGAATATTCCTCCGCTGGACGATTTCCCTGCCGTATTTTACGTAACTTTGTTTCAGCAAGGGAAACTCGATCCGGATCATCATATACCAGACCCAGGGCAGTAAAAAATCGATCCACTGACTGGAGATCTGGGGAGCCTGGAGGAATAGAGAACGCCCAAGATTGAGGGTCCCCTTGTAAGAGCGAGATAACAATTCCCACCCTCTGCTCTTCACTCCCAGATGACCGAGGCCGCAGCCGAAAGTACAATTTACATGCCTCCCGGAAAGTAAAAAATTTGTCCCGCCCACCAGTGAACCTGTCCGGGAGAGCAACCTTAGGTTCAGATCTGGTTTGCTCTGGGAGGGACAAAACCTTGGACTTAATGTCTGCAAATTCCATGGACAACCCCTGCAACTGTCGGGCCAGCTGGGCTACTGGATCCATGACAGCTGGGAGAATCTTTTTGGGCCGGTGAAAATGTCACGCTGTATAGCAGATATATATATGTGATGTCAGTAATCTATATCAAAAGGGCAACATACTATATAACATGCGCATAGATATATTATAACATGGATTTACCTGATAGAATGTCCAGTGGGTCAAAACGGAATCCGCTATACGCTGTCTCCGGCTAGAGGGTGATCGGGGTCTAAGCTGACCCTGAACTGGGGTCCCAACTAATCCCTCAACCTGGAGGTACTGTTAAAGGTACAGAGGTCCAGGCCACCAGCGTAAACCCTGTCTCCTATCAATCCCTGCCAACTGTAATCTAGTCCTAAGAAGGACCCTGAATACCACCAAAGGGAATGAACAGGTAACGGATAATGAACAGAAAGACATACAAGAAAGAGAAGGAATAAAGTAAATAAAGTCTTACATACAACACTCACACACAGTAGGAACACCTAAGGTCTCAGAGATAAACTATAAGCTATAAGAGTAAAAACAACTAATGAACTCTTAGCTTAAATATTCTCAGAACCGATCCAGACTGCTGAACTACATGAATGCTTTCACCGGCGTCTAACACCCAGACTGGCAGAAATATAAAGGAAACTAATTAGAACATAATCAAAAGCAGCCGGGCGAGGCTGCACCTAGCCTTAGCAAAGAGCTAGGAAAAATTAACTCTCACATTACCAAAAAACAAAGAAACAGAAGCTCAGCTGTGAGAAGTCAGAATGTGCAATCGCGACGATCTTTGTGGCGATGCACCCATGACAAAACCCCAGTTTTCTACTCAGGTGATAATGAGGGTTGAACCTGATCACCAGGAGTGCTGCAAATTTTTGGTTCTGTATAATCTGCATGACATTATCGTGCTGGGTTTTCCTTGGTTACAGTCTCATAATCCTGTTTTGGATTGGAAATCTGTGTCTGTAACCAGTTGGGGCTGCCAATGTGTTAATACCAACACTCCTGTTTTTTCTGCCTCCCCCCAGGCTCAGGACGTTCCTGACTTTTTGATTGATTTTTCTGATGTGTTTAGCGAAAGTAAATCTGCATCCTTGCCTCCCCATAGGAGCTATGACTGCGCTATTGAATTAGTGCCGGGTAGTAAATTCCCTAAAGGTCGCCTTTTTAACTTGTCTGTACCTGAACATGACGCTATGCGGTCTTATATCAAGGAATCATTGGAGAAGGGTCATATCAGACCATCCTCTTCACCCTTAGGTGTCGGTTTTTTCTTTGTGGCCAAAAAGGATGGTTCATTAAGGCCGTGTATTGATTATCGTCTCTTGAACAATATTACTGTGAAATATCAATACCCGTTACCCTTGATTTCTGACCTGTTTTCCAGGGTGAAAAACGCTACTTGGTTTACCAAGCTTGACCTCAGGGGGCGTATAACCTTATTCGCATTAAGCACGGGGATGAATGGAAGACGGCATTCAATACCCCTGAAGGGCATTTTGAGTACCTGGTGATGCACTTTGGGCTCACTAATGCTCCTTCCGTCTTCCAGTCCTTCATGAATGACATTTTCAGGATTTTGTGGACAAATTTCTGATTGTTTATTTGGATGATATCTTGATTTTTTCTAATGACTGGGACTCTCATGTGAAACATGTTCGAACTGTATTCCAGATTTTGAGATAGAATGCTCTGTATGTGAAGGGATCAAAGTGTCTTTTTGGCGTACAGAGGATCTCATTTCTGGGATTCATTTTGTCCCCATCTGTTATTGAAATGCACCCGGTCAAGGTTCAGGCCATCTGTGATTGGGTCCAACCTACTTCATTAAAGGCTCTTCAGAGATTTTTGGGTTTTGCCAATTTTTATCGTAAATTTATTGGTAATTTCTCGGTTATTGTTAAACCATTAACTGATTTGACCAGAAAGGGTTCTGATGTGGTGAATTGGCCTCCTGAGGCAGTCTCTGCATTTCAGGAACTTAAGCAGAGATTCACTTCTGCTCCTGTTCTACGGCAGCCTGATGTTTCTTTGCCATTTCAGGTGGAGGTTGATGCCTCTGAAATTGGGGCAGGTGCCGTTTTGTCCCAAAAAGATCCAGAGACCTCTAAAAGTAACCCTTGTGCCTTTTTCTCTCGAAAATTTTCTCCTACTGAACGTAATTATGACGTGGGTAATCGGGAGTCATTGGCCATGAAGTGGGCTTTTGAAGAGTGGAGACATTGGCTGGAGGGAGCCAAACATCAGGTGGTGGTCCTTACGGACCATGAGAATCTGGTCTATCTGGAATCTGCCAAGCGACTCAATCCCAGACAGGCCAGGTGGGCCTTGTTTTTCACACGTTTTAATTTTGTGGTTTCCTTTCTTCCAGGCACTAAGAATGTTAAGGCGGATGCCCTCTCGAGGAGTTTCCTTGCGGACTCTCCTGAGTTATTTGATCCTTCTGTTATTTTAAAAGAGGGTGTAGTTCTTTCCGCCATCTCGCCCAATTTGAGACTTGCTCTGGAGGGGTGTCAGGAGGATAGGCCCGAGTGCTGCCCTGTTGGAAAATTGTTTGTCCCGGACCAGTGGAAAAAGAGTGTGATGTCTGAGATTCATTGTTCCGCGTTGGCTGGGCATCCCGGAATTTTTGGTACCAGAGACTTGGTTAGTCGGTCCTTTTGGTGGCCTACCTTGTCTCGTGATGTCAGGGAATTTGTGCAGTCCTGCGGGACTTGCTCTCGCTCCAAGCCTTGCTCTCGCTCTAGTGGTTTGTTGATGCCATTGCCTGTGCCCAAGAGACCATGGACCCATATCTCTATGGATTTCATTTCCGACCTTCCTGTTTCTCAGAGAATGACCACCATCTGGGTAATTTGTGATAGGTTTTCCAAGATGATACATCTTGTGCCATTACCTAAGTTGCCTTCCTCCTCTGAATTGGTGCCGTTGTTCCTTCAGCACGTGGTTCGTTTACACGGCATTCCTGAGAACATTGTGTCTGACAGAGGAGTCCAGTTTGTTTCCAGATTTTGGAGGACTTTTTGTTCTAAACTGGGTGTTCAATTGTCTTTCTCCTCGGCATTTCATCCTCAGACCAATGGTCAAACTGAGAGAACAAACCAGACATTGGAGACTTATCTAAGATGCTTTGTGTCTGCTGATCAGGATGACTGGGTCTCTTTTTTGCCTTTGGCTGAGTTTGCTCTTAATAATAGGGCTA
>JARQOD010000006.1:77324018-77471490 GCA_033576555.1 Oophaga sylvatica | reverse complement strand
TTAACCTGATGGATTATGTTTTTGCTAAACGTTGGGGATTTCCCTTGATACCCCTCAGAAGTCATTCCCCTACTGGGGATCGTTTCCCCCTTTTTGGTGAGAATAAACCCAGTTTTTACTCAGGTGAAAATGGGGTTGACCTGATCCCCCGGATGCTGAAATTTTGGTTCTGTAAAATTTCTGTGCATTATCGGCGGGGTTTTTTGGTTACGTCTATAATCCTGTTTTGGATTGGAAATCTGTGTCTGAAAACCATTGGGGGCTGCCAATTGTTAATACCAACACTCCTGTTTTTTCTGCCCCCCCCGGCTCAGGCGTTCCTGACTTTTTGATTGTTTTTTTGTGTGTTTAGCGAAAGTAAATCTGCACCCTTGCCTCCCCTTAGGAGCTTGCTGCGTATTGATTAGGCGGGTAGTAAACCCCTAAAGGTCCCCTTTTTAATTGTCTGACCTAAAATACGCTATGCGGTCTTTATATAAAGGAAATCTTTGGAGAAGGGCTATAGACCATCCCTTTCCCCCTTAGGTGTCGGTTTTTTCTTTGTGGAAAAAAAGGATGGTTCATTAAGGCCGGGTATTGATTACGTCCCCCTGAACAATTTATGTGAAATATAAATACCCTTCCCCTTGATTTTGACCTTTTTTCCCGGGTGAAAAGTATTTGGTTTACCAAGCTTAAACCTCGGGGGCGAAAAACCTTATTCGAAAATAACCGGGGAGAAGGAAAGACGGCATTCAATACCCCTGAAGGGCTTTTGAGTCCCGGTGATGCCTTTGGGGCTCACAATCTTTCCGCTTCCCGCCCCTTCATGAATACATTTTCAGGGATTTGTGGAAAATTTTTTATTGTTTTTTGGGGAAAAATCTTGATTTTTTCTAATGACTGGGACTTCATGTGAAAATGTTCGAACTGTATTCCCGATTTTGAGATAGAATGCTTGTATGTGAAGGGATCAAAGTGTTTTTTTGGGTACAGAGGACTCATTTCTGGGATTCATTTTGTCCCCATCTGTTATTGAAATGCACCCGGTCAAGGTTCAGGCCCTGTGATTGGGTCCAACCTACTTCATTAAAGGCTCTTCAGAGATTTTGGTTTTGCCAATTTTTATCGTAAATTTATTGGTAATTTTCTCGGTTATTTTTAAAAACCATTAACTGATTTGACCAAAAAGGGGTTCTGATGTGGTGAATTGGCCTCCTGAGGCAGTCTCTGCATTTCAGGAACTTAAGCAGAGATTCACTTCTGCTCCTGTTCTACGGCAGCCTGATGTTTCTTTGCCATTTCAGGTGGAGGTTGATGCCTCTGAAATTGGGGCAGGTGCCGTTTTGTCCCAAAAAGATCCAGAAACCTCTAAAAGTAACCCTTGTGCCTTTTTCTCTCGAAAATTTTCTCCTACTGAACGTAATTATGACGTGGGTAATCGGGAGTCATTGGCCATGAAGTGGGCTTTTGAAGAGTGGAGACATTGGCTGGAGGGAGCCAAACATCAGGTGGTGGTCCTTACGGACCATGAGAATCTGGTCTATCTGGAATCTGCCAAGCGACTCAATCCCAGACAGGCCAGGTGGGCCTTGTTTTTCACACGTTTTAATTTTGTGGTTTCCTTTCTTCCAGGCACTAAGAATGTTAAGGCGGATGCCCTCTCGAGGAGTTTCCTTGCGGACTCTCCTGAGTTATTTGATCCTTCTGTTATTTTAAAAGAGGGTGTAGTTCTTTCCGCCATCTCGCCCAATTTGAGACTTGCTCTGGAGGGGTGTCAGGAGGATAGGCCCGAGTGCTGCCCTGTTGGAAAATTGTTTGTCCCGGACCAGTGGAAAAAGAGTGTGATGTCTGAGATTCATTGTTCCGCGTTGGCTGGGCATCCCGGAATTTTTGGTACCAGAGACTTGGTTAGTCGGTCCTTTTGGTGGCCTACCTTGTCTCGTGATGTCAGGGAATTTGTGCAGTCCTGCGGGACTTGCTCTCGCTCCAAGCCTTGCTCTCGCTCTAGTGGTTTGTTGATGCCATTGCCTGTGCCCAAGAGACCATGGACCCATATCTCTATGGATTTCATTTCCGACCTTCCTGTTTCTCAGAGAATGACCACCATCTGGGTAATTTGTGATGGGTTTTCCAAGATGATACATCTTGTGCCATTACCTAAGTTGCCTTCCTCCTCTGAATTGGTGCCGTTGTTCCTTCAGCACGTGGTTCGTTTACACGGCATTCCTGAGAACATTGTGTCTGACAGAGGAGTCCAGTTTGTTTCCAGATTTTGGAGGACTTTTTGTTCTAAACTGGGTGTTCAATTGTCTTTCTCCTCGGCATTTCATCCTCAGACCAATGGTCAAACTGAGAGAACAAACCAGACATTGGAGACTTATCTAAGATGCTTTGTGTCTGCTGATCAGGATGACTGGGTCTCTTTTTTGCCTTTGGCTGAGTTTGCTCTTAATAATAGGGCTAGCTCTGCTACTTTGATGTCTCCGTTTTTCTGTAATTCTGGGTTTCACCCTCGATTTTCTTCAGGACAGACGGAGGCTTCTGTCTGTCCAGGTGTTGACTCTGTTGTGGAGCGTATGCAGCTGATTTGGGACCAGGTAGTGGAGAGGTTGTCCCTCTCTCAGGAGAGGGCCCAGCGGTTTGCTAACCGGCATAGGACTGATGGTCCTCGGTTTAAAGTGGGGGACTTGGTCTGGTTGTCCTCAAAGAATATTCCTATGAGAGTAGCATCTCCTAAATTTAAGCCTAGGTTCATTGGACCTTATAAGATCATGGAGATTATTAATCCTGTTTCTTTTCGTTTGCTTCTTGCAGGGACATTTAAGATCCATAACGTGTTCCACAAGTCCTTGTTGAAGAGGTTTGTTGAGCCAGTGGTTCCTGCTGCTGTGCCTCCTGACCCTGTTTTGGTTGAGGGCAATCTGGAGTATGTGGTTGAGAAAATATTAGATTCTCGTTTTTCTAGCCGGAAACTCCAGTATTTGGTTAAATGGAGAGGTTATGGTCAGGAAGACAATTCTTGGGTGTTTGCTTCGGACATCCATGCTAGGAGACTTATCCGTGCGTATCATAGAACTCATCCTGACCGACCTGGTTGCTCAAATGAGGGTTCGGTGACCCCTCCTCAAGGGGGGGGTACTGTTGTGAATGGGTTTGAGATGAGTTCTGAGCAGAGGCTCCCTCTGGTGGTTACAAGCGGTGCTAGTCTGTCCAGTGAAGATTGTGAGGACTGGGAATCAGGTGTTACTGACTGGTCTTATATAAGGGAGTCACCTTCCCATCAGGGTTGCCGGTGATCAATTGTTCTGGTCTGAATCCTTTATTCCAGTTTCCCTTGTAGCCTGCTGTGTCGTGTCTGCATCTCCTGCTAACAGATAAGACATTTTCTTCTTTTGTGTTTGTGCTATATTTTTTCATTTTGTCCTGCACTTCTGTGGGGGCCTTCAGGGTCCCCTCCGGGGGCTTCTGCCCTCTCAGTTTTGTTCAGCCACTGATGTTTGTACTTTTGCTTTTTCCAGTTTTTTCAGTGGTTGCTGTTTTGATTTTGTTACACCAGAGAACTAATTTAGGTGGAAGAGGTCGTGTGATCTCAGGTGTTTTTGAAATTAGTAGAGTTGGTGCTTTTCAGGGTTTTCTGGGATTGCAGTAAGTACCCTTCCTATCCTTTTCTATTTAGTTAGTTTGGGCCCCAGCATTTGCTCATACTATTTTCTTTCTGTGTCAGTATTTCATCTTGTCTAACGCCATTACATGTTTGGGGGCTTTCTATTTCTTTGGGGTTCTGCTCCGGGGCAGATAGCTTTCCTATATCTATCTTTAGGTGTAGTTAGTTTCTCAGGCTGTGACGAGGCGTCTAGGACCAACGTAGGAACGCTCCACGGCTGCCTCTAGTTGTGGTGGTTAGTCAGGGTACTGCAATCTCATAGATTCCAACTGCTCTGGTGTATTGCCTTTTTTATCTGCACTCCTCAGCTACCGAAACATAACAGTCTACCTTGTCTCGTGATGTCAGGGAGTTTGTGCAGTCCTGCGGGACTTGCTCTCGCTCCAAGCCTTGCTCTCGTTCTAGTGGTTTGTTGATGCCATTACCTGTGCCCAAGAGACCATGGACCCATATCTCTATGGATTTCATTTCCGACCTCCCTGTTTCTCAGAGAATGACCGTCATCTGGGTGATTTGCGATAGGTTTTCCAAGAGATAGGATCAGTTGCCTTCCTCCTCTGAATTGGTGCCGTTGTTCCTTCAGCACGTGGTTCGTTTACACGGCATTCCTGAGAACATTGTGTCTGACAGAGGAGTCCAGTTTGTTTCCAGATTTTGGAGGACCTTTTGTTCTAAAATTGGTGTTCAATTGTCTTTCTCCTTGGCGTTTCATCCTCAGACCAATGGTCAAACTGAGAGAACAAACCAGACATTGGAGACTTATCTAAGATGCTTTGTGTCTGCTGATCAGGATGACTGGGTCTCTTTTTTGCCTTTGGCTGAGTTTGCTCTTAATAATAGGGCTAGCTCTGCCACTTTGATGTCTCCATTTTTCTGTAATTCTGGGTTTCACCCTCGATTTTCTTCAGGACAGACGGAGGCTTCTGTCTGCAGGTGTTGACTCTGTTGTGGAGCGTATGCAGCAGATTTGGGACCAGGTAGTGGAGAGGTTGTCCCTCTCTCAGGAGAGGGCCCAGCGGTTTGCTAACCGGCATAGGACTGATGGTCCTCGGTTTAAAGTGGGGGACTTGGTCTGGTTGTCCTCAAGAAATATTCCTATGAGAGTGGCATCTCCTAAATTTAAGCCTAGGTTCATTGGACCTTATAAGATCATGGAGATTCTTAATCCTGTTTCTTTTCGTTTGCTTCTTCCAGGGACATTTAAGATCCATAACGTGTTCCACAAGTCCTTGTTGAAGAGGTTTGTTGAGCCAGTGGTTCCTACTACTGTGCCTCCTGACCCTGTTTTGGTTGAGGGCAATCTGGAGTATGTGGTTGAGAAAATATTGAATTCTCATTTTTCTAGATGGAAACTCCAGTATTTGGTTAAATGGAGAGGTTATGGTCAGGAAGACAATTCTTGGGTGTTTGCTTCGGACATCCATGCTAGGAGACTCATCCGTGCTTATCATAGAACTCATCCTGACCGACCTGGTTGCTCAAATGAGGGTTCGGTGACCCCTCCTCAAGGGGGGGTTACTGTTGTGAATAGGCTGGAAATTAGTTCTGAGCGGAAGCTCCCTCTGGTGGTTACAAACGGTACTGGACTGTCCAGTGAAGATTGTGAGGATTGGGAATCAGGTGTTACTGACTAGTCTTATATAAGGGAGTCGCCTTCCCATCAGGGTTGCCGGTGATCAATTGTTCTGGTCTCAATCCTTGATTCCTGTTTCCTTGGTAGCCTGCTGTGTCGTGTCTGAATCTCCTGCTAACAGATAAGACATTTTCTTCTTTTTGTTTTTGTGCTTGATTTTTGCATTTTGTCCTGCACTTCTGTGGGGGCCTTCAGGGTCCCTTCTGGGGGCTTTTGCCCTCTCAGTTCAGTTCAGCCACTGATGTTTGTACATTTGCTTTTTCCAGTTTTTTCAGTGGCTGCTGTTTTGTTTTGGTTACACCAGAGAACTAATTTAGGTGGTAGAGGTCGTGTGATCTCAGGTGTTTTTGAAATTAGTAGAGTTGGTGCTTTTCAGGGTTTTTTGGGATTGCAGTAAGTGCCCTTCCTATCCTTTTCTATTTAGTAAGTTTGGGCCCCAACGTTTGCTCATACTATTTTCTGTCTGTGTCAGTATTGCTTCTTGTCTAACCGCCATTACATGTTTGGGGGCTTTCTATGTTCTTTGGGAATCTGCTCCGGGGCAGATAGCTTTCCTCTTTCTATCTTTAGGTGTAGTTAGTTTCTCAGGCTGTGACGAGGCGTCTAGGACCAACGTAGGAACGCTCCACGGCTACCTCTAGTTGTGGTGGTTAGTCAGGGTACTGCAATCTCATAGTTTCCAACTGCTCTGGTGTATTTCCTTTTTTTGCCTGCTCAATAAATGAATATAGCAAAGTGAAACATGAGATTTTATATTCAAGATTATTGCCTTTGGATTACAATACCGTTGCCTCAGCTTCTATTTAGTTTTCAGAGTGGGATTTGCTTGTCAAAAGAAACTCAATTACAGCAGTAATTATGTTCATAAAGGAAAAACATTTTTTGATCATATTGAAAGTTGTTCAAAGCTTCACACAACCAGCTATTGTAAATGTGTGATGTAAGAGCTAACCATATTATTTGGTTGTACAGAGAAGCTTAAATCCTCGCTAAAATACTGCTGATGATGAACCTTCCCAATCCATGACCTATGAACTACATTGGCTGACTTCAATTTCAGTATTGCAAATTGTATCTACATCTAATCTTCTTGTGTCCAGTATTAACAGGTCTGTGTGACAGATGAAGCACATTCAGTAAAAGATGAGCATTATCTGTTCTGTTCTTTCTGCACTGACATGTATAATCTTTGTTTAAAACTGATAAAATATTACAAAACATCTCATACATATCTGTACAAATTTTGGATTATTATTTCATTTATGTATAATATAACAAAAAAAAACAATGCAAAGTATTCTGTTAGTATTTTTGCATAAACATAGATACTCTATACTTACAATAATTATTTTGGAACAAAATATGCTTATGCTCAGTTATGGAAAATGGTGTTTTGCCACTTTGATGATTTAACTTGCCAAAATTTTATCAAAAAGCAAAAATGTTGCAGTAAATTGTGAAAAATGTAAGTTAATATTGTAGGGAATGAGACTCACCATGTAGGGGAACTAAATAAGTAACTGTAGCGCCATTCTGAATCATTGCTTGCATGGAGAGTGTGCTGCTACTGCTAGGTCCAAAATAATAATGCTCAAAATTAGTTTTTGACTTTAGTTGGCAATATCAGTCTAAGACCTCCTTCAGACGTTTATTTTTTTTAATTTTAGTATGAAAAAATTGATCATTTTTCACCACTGTGTTGGATACAATTTTTGATGCATTTTTTGGTCCATGTTTTTATTCTAGCATGGCATTCATTTTATTCATATGCCCCAAAAAATTCCAAGCTTTTTCTATCCATTAAATATTAAAAAACAGACAGTATTAGGATGATACATGGCATCCACTTGCAGTCCATTTTTTTTCATGGACCCTTTGATTTGAATGGATGAGTTCAATCCGTGGCTCAGATGAAAAACAGAAATGTGTTCATTTTTTTGTTTTTTGCAGACACTTGGTTATGTGGACTGTTCCAAAGACTAATAGGTACATGATCTATCTGTGGAAAACGAGGATAGAAAATGCATTTGAATGAGGCCTTAGGCCAGGTTTTTTTTCAGAATTAAAATATTTGGCTTCAGTCCCATTATGTTGATTGGAACTGTGCTGCAATACCCAGCACATCCAGTGCAAAATGTAAGGCTATATTCTAGTTCAAGAAAACCCTTGTAAGATATATTAATAAACCAACAAAAGTCAATACAGTAAAATCCCATAACAATGACATATGTAAGTGTAGAGATCTTTACTGATAAATCAGCAAAAACATTTCTCTGCATTGATTCTGGTTAAGAAACACCCGTGAAAAATTCAGTTGAAAACTTTGTATACCAGCAAGAGTGTCCTATCTCTAGGCATGGGTTGGGTTGGGTGTAAGGGAATTATATTGTTTTTTTATATTGTATCTCTCTGCAGACTCCATCAATGTAAATGCTAAACTAAAGTGCACATAAACCGAAGATGTGATATGTCCAATCTAAATACGGTAAAACATTTATTTTGGAATCCTGCATAACTAGATGTTTTTTGTGCCCCAGGCCAATTCTCAGCTATACCACGACGAACATATTGTACTTATCTTCTTCACCAAATGAGATTAATAGGGTGTGAATCCTTTTGTGATCACTTTGTAATAATAAAATATAACAACTTGTTATTCTAAAGAACTGCTTTAGGGAATATGCTAAAGAAAACTAAGAAATATGTCACCTAAAACACACTTTTTACACTAAAAGTAAACTAGGTGCATGTAAAAGAGAACATTTTACGTGCCATAAAAATGTCATTCTTTTACTTGCAGTTCTCCTGAATCGGCATTGCTTAATTTTTGTTCCTATGCCTCTCCGTTCCTGAGCTCTTTCCCTTTATTCTTTGCTTATAAATATAGTATTTTTAGCCAACTGGGCGTGGTCTCAAAAAGACTCCCATAGTAAAGAAGAGTGAACCATATCTCAGGAATGGACAGGTACAGTAAAAAAAGAGAAAAAAACGCCGGATTCAGGAGAACAGCTACATTTCCACCAATAAAAAATAATTACAAACGTAGACACAGTTGTTGGGAATCTTCTGTTAAAGTAAGAAAGTCCCACAATGGTCACTAAAATAACCTGAAACTGACAAAAGTAATTTCCAATTTAAATTTACTGCATATCAGCTAATAAAAATCAGACATTGCTTATGAATTTTGGCTCAGCAAACATTTTTTACAAAACAAACTAATGAAAATGGCCTGGACAAAATGATGGTACCCTTTGTTATGGATCGAGTTCCGGCTGCTGCACAAGGGGAATCTTGAACCAGTCCCGCTGCGGTCCCCCATCCATTTTTAGCCGCAATGGAGCCTGCTCAGCGGAGATGTCGGTCCCAGCGTCTCGCTCGGTCTAATACTGTGCAGAGGCTTGTTGCTGCTTCTTCTGGTTCCTCTATTATAACCAGTGCTGGAGCAGGCAGTCCTGGGACAAAGTCCTCGCTTTCTCCATCTGAGCGTGCCCAGGGCAAGATCTCCCATTGAGAATAAGGGGTCACATGCTCGGTTACAGCAGCGACTCCCATTGGTCCGCCAGGAAGGACCTGAAACTGCTTGTGTTCTGGAACAGTTTCTCATTGGTCCTTTTCTGGAAGGTCCTGTAGCTGCTACTATAAAAGGTGCACATGACCGCACGGCTATGCGCTAGTATCAATTGTGTTATATGCTTTGCGCCAGTGTGATCATGCATGCATGCGGTTAGGGCTCGGCTGAAATAAGCCCCTAGAATACCGGCACCTCCGGTGAGGAGATTTGTATGCACGTGTTCAGGGCTTGGCTGAAATAGCCTCTAGAATACCGGATACTCCGGTGAGGAGATTGCTTGTTTGCTTTGCTGACTGCATCACCACGGACTGCTATCCGCACAGCAGTTATCTGTGTACTCCTGTGGTGTTAACAGGACACAGTCTCTATCTCAGCGTGTATGTCAGTGACTCTGTGGTGTAACAGATTTCGCTCATACCGCCATATAGTGCCACAGCGTCTATGTTTGCGACTCTGTGAAGTAACAGAGCTCGCTTATACCACCATATCCTGTCATCTTACTAGCAGCAGGCGCTGCCTGCACGGTGGACCCCGGGCTGCATTATTTATATTTATTTGGTGCGTTCCACAGACCCTAACACCCTTCATTTACTATTTTGCTGCACAACATTTTGAGGCAATCACTGCAAACAAGCAATTTTTGTAACTTTCAATGAGACTTCAGCACCTGTCTATAGGTATTTTTGCCCACTCCTCATGAGAAAACTGCTCTAGTGTGAAGATGCCTCTCCAGACTTCATGTTTCTCCTTCCACAGATGTTCAATAGGATTTAGATAAGGTCACTTCAGAATAGGCCAATGCTGAGTGAGTTTTGGATCATTATTCTGTAGGAGGACCCAAAATGTGTGACTCAAGCTAAGCTTTGTGACACTAGGCAGCACACTTTGCTCCACAATGTCTTTCAATTGTTGAGATTTCATTGTACCCGGCAGCGATTCAAGACATCCTGTGCCAGATGCAGCAAATCAGCCCCAAAACATAACCTCATCAGTAATTTCTTTGTATTCTTCATATTTGTGTCTGTAAACATAGAGCTGATGTAAGTTGCCAAAAAGCTCCAGTAATTTCCCATCTGTTCAAAGGACAATCTACAAGACGCTTGCTTTGTGGCTTGTCAATATGCATTTTGGCAATTCCAGTCTTGTTTTTTGCAATTTATTTCAACAGTGGTTTCCGCTTTGGTCGTCTTCCCAGTAGTCCACTGTAGCAAAGACTGTGACAGATGTTGCGTTCTGACATTGATGAACCTTGATCTTGGAGTTCACCTCTAATCTTTTTCAAAGTTGTGAAAGAAAGTAGGGTGTTATCCAGAATAACTAGGTGATCAGAGGCAGTTCCGCTCACCTAATATGGTTGTGTGAGACACAACTCTGAAATTACATCAAAAATGGTTAAAGCTGCTGCAGCCCCTCAGATTGGCAGATCCAACGTGGTAATGGTAGTAGTAGGGAATTACTACTACCATTACACATTGGAAGTTGTTCTTGGCTTTCCAATTTGTCATCAATTTTCCTCTTGTGGCCACAACCATGTTGGCTACAGTCCCATAGACATTATACCTCTTAATGCAATGGTAGTAATTGGAACATCAGGCTCTTTGAAGAGGTCTTTAAAAGGGTTGTCCCACGAACAAAGTTAATTTTAATCAATAGATCATCAATAACTGATGCCGATGGCAGGGGGGTAACTATTACAATGAGGAGAGGAGGCAGGGATTTCTTCAAGGCACCACACACCCGGAGCCTGGAAGAAATCATTAACATAAAGACAAAATATACATTACTCAGCAACTAGACCATTAATATGAAGCATACAGGTAGGACTAGTGTAACATTTCTATTACCTGTATGCCCATGTTAATAGGTCCTATACGTCCCGGTGGGTGGCAGATTCCCTTTAATACAAAAAACATAAAAAATAGACAAAACAGGGTGGGAAAAGACCTCCAATAGGGGGGAGGAGCAACCAGTGAGTCTGGGTTACCTCACTGGTATAGACATGCATAGACATAGTATCCACCTCAGTGGTATAACACTCAAAGCATGAAGAGATATATGGTATAAAGGTATATATAGTGAGCACATCACCTAAAGCACCTTAGGGCTCTGTATATGGAGTCTATTCTATTCTACGAAAATCTGTTCTCCAAGAGTCAAATAGCGCTCTTTCCCTCCCAAGTTTCACTGTGTGGCCAAACAGTACTGTACAGCTACATATGGGGAATTGCAATGTTCACGAGAAATAGTGTAAAAAATTATGTGGTTACTACTTTTACCTATTTGCCCTTGTGAAAAGGTAAAATCTGGGGCTAAAACAATATTCTAGAGGTAAAATGTAATTTTTTCTTCTTCACCGCTCAATGGTAACAAATTTTGTGAAAGGTATGAGGTGTCAATATGCTCACTGCATGCCTGGATGATTTCATTAAGTCGTGTAATTTGCAAAATGGGGTCACTAATGGGGAGTCCTGCTCTCCTGGCTCTGCCAAAGTGACGTGCACCCTCAAGCCATTCCAGGCAAATCTGCACTCCTATATGTCACTCCTTCCCTTATGAGCTTTGCACTGTGTCTAAAAAATATTTTTTGACCCCATATAGGGCATTGCCGTACTCAAAAGACATTGCGTAACAAATGTTGTGGTCCATTTTTGCCTATTATCCCATTTTAGTGGAAAAAATGTGACTTTCATTTTCACAGCACAATGTTATATAATTCTGTGAAATACCTGTGGGTTTAAAATGCTCTTCACACCCCTAGAGGAATTCTTTGAGAGGTGTAGTTTCAAAAATGGGGTTTCTGCTGTTCTGGCATCTTGGCAGATCTAAAAATGCAACATGCTGACCACAATCTATTCCAGACAATTTTGTGCTCCAAAAATCAAATAGCTCTCCTTCCCTTCCATGCCCTGCTATTTGCCCAAACAAGAGTTTCTAAGCACATATGGGGTATCGGTGTGCTCAGGAAAAATTGAACAACAAATTATATGATCCATTTTCTCCTGTTACCTTTGTGAAAATGAAAAATTTGTGGTAAAAACAATATCTTTGGGAAAAAAACGATTTTTAATTTTCACGGTACAATGTTTTAAAAGTCTGTGAAGCACCTGTTGGTTCAAGATGCTCACCACATCTGTAGGTAAATTCCTTGAAGGGTGTAGTTTCCAAAATGGGTCACTTGTGGGGGGTTTACACTGTTTAGCCACATCAAGGGCTCTGCAACCGCGGCATGGAGTACGTTATCTATTCCCGACAATTTTGCACTCCAAAAATCAAAGGGTGTTCCTTAGTTTTCGGACCGTGATGTGTATCCAAACAGTAGTTTTCTCCCACATATGGGGTATTGGTGTACTCATGAGAAATTGGACAACAAAATGCATGGTCCATTTTCTCCTGTTACCTGTGAAAATGAAAAATTTGTGGCTAAAGCAACATTTTTGTGGAAAAAGTAAAATGTTCATTTTTTACTTCCACATTGCTTTAATTCCTGTGAAGCATAAACTTCTTGAATGTGGTTTTGAGCCCTTTGAGTGGTGCTGTTTCTAAAATGGTGTCACTTTTGGATATATTCTGTCATGTACAGTAGCCATCAAAGTACTACAAATATGATGTGGTCCCTAAAAAAATGGGATTTGTAAAATTTTGTTGGAAAAATGGTGATAAACTTTTAACCCTTCTAACTTCCTCAAAAAAAATATGTATCAAAAATGGTGCTGATGTAAAGTAGACATGTGCTAACTGTAATTTATATAAACTGTTTTGTGTGGTAAGAACTATCTAATTTAAGGGCATAAAAATTAAAAGTTTGAAAATGTCAAACTTTTGTAATTTTTTGTCAATTTTTTTAAACTTTCATAAACACAGAAACATATCAACCTAAATTTACCACTAACATGAAGTACAATATGTCACGAAAAAACTTTCTCAGAATCACCGGGATAGGTTGAAGTGTTCCAGAGTTACTAACGTACAAAAGTGGCTCGGCCCTTAAGGGGTTAAATAGAGGGAAATTATCTAAAATTTGTGAAAAAAAAATCTTTTGTTATGTGTATTTATTTTCCCGTAACATGTTTGTTTTCGATTGAATGAGCATGTTGAGGCTTTGATTTTTGTGAGAGGAGCTGATGGTTTTATTGACACAATATTGGGCAATTAACGATGTTTTGTTCTGTAATTGTTGCATTTTTTTAGCGAAATGTGATGGCCAAAACAACATATTTCTGGCGTTTTTCTTATTTTTGCTGTTGTGGCGTTTACAGTTTGGGAAAATGTATTTTATATTTTGATGGTTTGGACTTTTGATGAACAGTGATACCAAACATGTTTTTTTTATTTCTTTATTTTAAATGGGCAAAAGAAGGGTGATTTTAACTTTCATATCTTTATAACTTCTTTTATATTTTGTAAAACTTTTTTTTACTATATTTTTTAGTCCCCTAAGGGAACTTGAATCTAAGATTGATCAATCAAATGGTCTCATTTGAAGCTCAGCATGAGGCCGGAGTCAGACTACCGTATAATACGGACGAGTGCTATGCTATAAAAAATTGCATAGCACTTGGAGCAATGTTAATCTATGGGGAAGCTCTCATCATCCGTTTTTTTCTCGTCCGTATTATACGTGCAAGTGAAATCGCAGCATGCTGCGATTGTCTGCGTATCTCAGCCGAGTCTCGCCAATGCAAGTCATTGGGTGGGAGAAAAAGTCGCACAGCACACAGACCATGCGTGTGACTCGCGAGAAATACGCAGGCATTGGTCAGGTGACAGGAAATTGCCTCAGCCATTATTCAGGAAGCTTTGGCATGTTAAATAGCTTGGGAAGATGTAGAACAAGACACTATCATGCCTCCACGGAGTACAGCAAGATGGTAAGGCAAATTAATGTAGAGCTTCTGATCATTCTGGTGAAGGAGAGGTGTTATGTTTCGGTAGCTGAGGAGGACAGGAACAACAGCAGGGCAGCCGAACACCTGAGATGTTGGTAACTGATGGGTTGCAGATTCCTAAACTAACGACACAACTAGAGGTAGCCGTGGAGCGTTCCTACGTTGATCCTAGACGCCTCGTCACAGCCTGAGAGATAACTACACCTAAAGGCAGAAAGATGAAAGCTATCTGCCCCGAAGCAGATCCCCAAAGAAAATAGGAAGCCCCCAAACATATAATGGCGGTTAGACAAGATGAAAATACAAACATAGGCAGAAAATAGACTTAGCAAATGCTGGGGCCACAAGCTAACTAAATAGGATAGGACAGGAGAGATTACTTTCTGCAACAGAAAACCCTACAAAAATCCAACAATTCTGATTACAAAAATACTGAGATCACACGATCTCGCCACCCACTAAATCAGATCTCAGTGTGAGCAAATACCAAGCAGCAGCCGCTGAAAAAACAGGAAAAAGCAAATGAGCAAATAACAGTGGCTGCAGAAAAACTGTGAGGAGCTCAGGCCCCAGGAGGGGACCTGGCTGACCTCCACAAAAGTGCAGAAAACAATGCAAAAAGAAAAGCAAAAAAAATCTTATCTGAAAGCAGGTGTAAGGTTCTATGTATATATTCCTGAAACTCAGTTTGTTCGTCAGCCATTTTACTTTCTGTCTTGCTGCAGCTATCTTGCCCTCAGTCAAAATGGAGTTTCCAGCTTGCATGTTCCCGCCCTGATTCTCTCCTTTGCTTCTTAAGCAGCCACAGCTGAGCAATCAGTGCTTCAGAATCTAGCCTGCAGTGAACCTGTGACTTGACTCCTGTAAGCCTTGGACCTTGTACTCCAGCTATTCCTACTGAGGAACTCTGAAGCACTTGTGGACTCTGAACCCTGCTCTTTGAAAGACCCACGTTTGCATGGACTTACGGTAACAGAGAAGAAGATCCTGAATCTGTATTGGAGAGTGATTGCTGAGCTTGGATTACTCTGGCCTGCTGTGTCTCCTGTTTCTGTGTCTGCAAACTGTGTGACTATTTCTGCCAACTTGTATGAAGTAATACAGGACTTTTCTATATCAAACCTGTGACTCCTGTGTTTCATCGCACCCAAGCACAAGACGCTATATGAACTGTACTACATACATTACAGCAGGAGATGCAGGCAAGACTCCAGCAAACTTCCAAATGAACCAGGAACCACAATTGAGACAAAAACAATTGATCACCGGCAACCATCATGGGAGGGAACCTCCCTTATATCAGACCAGTCCGTGATTCCAGATTGCCACTCCTCGCTGAAAGGTTCAGTACTGTCTGTAACCACCAGAGGGAGCCTCTGCTCAGAAACCATCTCTAGCACATTCATAACAGTACCCCCCCCTTGAGGAGGGGTCACGAACCCTCACTTGTGCAACCAGGCCGATCAGGATGAGCTCGGTGATAGGCACGGATCAGTCTCCTACCATGGATGTCCGAAGCAAACACCCAAGAATTGTCCTCCTGACCATAACCTCTCCACTTAACCAAATACTGGAGTTTCTGTCTAGAAAAACGAGAATCCAATATTTTCTCAACCACATACTCCAGATTACCCTCAACCAAAACAGGGTCAGGAGACGCAGCCATAGGAACCACTGGCTCGACAAACCTCTTCAATAAGGACTTGTGAAACACGTTATGGATCTTAAATGTCCCTGGAAGAAGCAAACGGAAGGAAACAGGATTAAGAATCTCCATGATCTTATAAGGTCCAATGAACCTGGGCTTAA
This sequence comes from Oophaga sylvatica, assembly GCA_033576555.1. Lineage (NCBI taxonomy): Eukaryota > Metazoa > Chordata > Amphibia > Anura > Dendrobatidae > Oophaga > Oophaga sylvatica. The sequence goes on along the minus strand of JARQOD010000006.1, from coordinate 77,455,945 downwards.
ACTTTGGAGATGCAACCCTCATAGGGATATTTCTTGAGGACAACCAAACCAAGTCCCCCACTTTAAACCGAGGACCATCAGTCCTATGCCGGTTGGCAAACCATTGGGCCTTCTCCTGAGAGAGAGACAACCTCTCCACTACCTGGTCCCAAATCTGCTGCATTCGCTCCACAACAGAGTCAACACCCGGACAGACAGAAGCCTCCACCTGTCCCGAAGAAAATCGAGGGTGAAACCCAAAATTGCAGAAAAATGGAGACATCAAGGTGGCAGAGCTAGCCCTATTATTAAGAGCAACTCAGCCAAAGGCAAAAAAGAGACCCAGTCATCTTGATCAGCAGACACAAAACATCTCAAATAAGTCTCCAAGGTCTGGTTTGTTCTCTCGGTTTGTCCATTGGTCTGAGGATGAAAAGCAGAGGAGAAAGATAATTGAACACCAAGTTTAGAACAAAATGTCCTCCAAAATCTGGAAACAAACTGGACTCCTGTCAGACACAATGATCTCCAGAATGCCATGTAACCGAACCACGTGCTGAAGGAACAAAGACACCAATTCGGAGGAGGAAGGTAACTTAGGTAATGGCACAAGATGTATCATCTTGGAAAACCTATCACAGATTACCCAGATAACGGTCATTCTCTGAGAAACAGGGAGGTCGGAAATAAAATCCATAGAGATATGGGTCCATGGCCTCTTGGGCACAGGTAATGACATTAACAAACCACTAGAGCGAGAGCAAGGTTTGGAGCGATAGCAAGTCCCACAGGACTGCACAAATTCCCTGACATCGCGAGACAAAGTAGGCCACCAAAAGGACCGACTCACCAAGTCTCTGGTAGCAAAAATCCCGGGGTGACCAGCCAACGCGGAACAATGAATCTCAGACATCACACTCTTCTTCCACTGGTCTGGGACAAACAATTTCCCAATAGGGCAGCGCTCTGGTTTATCCTCCCGACACACTTCCAAGGCCAGTCTCAAATTGGGCGAGATGACGGAAAGAACTACACCCTCTTTCAAAATAAAAGTAGGATCAGATAACTCAGGAGAGTCCGCAAAGAAATTCCTCGAGAGGGCATCCGCCTTAACATTCTTAGTGCCAGGAAGAAAAGAAACCACAAAATTAAAACGTGTAAAAAACAAGGCCCACCTGGCCTGTCTAGGATTAGGTCGCTTGGCTGATTCGAGATAAACCAGATTCTTATGGTCCGTGAGGACCACCACCTGATGTTTGGCTCCTTCCAGCCAATGTCTCCACTCTTCAAAGGCCCACTTCATGGCCAATAACTCCCGATTACCCATGTCATAATTACGTTCAGTTGGAGAAAATTTTCGAGAGAAAAAGGCACAAGGGTTACTCTTAGAGGTCTCTAGATCTCTTTGGGACAAAACGGCACCTGCCCCAATTTCAGAGGCATCAACCTCCACCTGAAATGGTAGAGAAACATCAGGCTGCCGTAGAACAGGAGCAGAAGTGAATCTCTGCTTAAGTTCCTGAAAAGCAGAGACTGCCTCAGGAGGCCAATTCACCACATCAGAACCCTTTTTGGTCAAATCAGTCAATGGTTTAACAATACCGGAGAAATTACCAATAAATTTACGATAAAAATTGGCAAAACCCAAAAATCTCTTAAGAGCCTTTAATGAAGTAGGTTGGACCCAATCACAGTTGGCTTGAACCTTGACCGGGTCCATTTCAATAACAGACAAAGACAAAATGAATCCCAGAAATGAGACCTTCTGTACGCCAAAAAGACACTTTGATCCCTTCACATACAGTGCATTCTCTCTCAAAATCTGGAACACAGTCCGAACATGTTTCACATGAGAGTCCCAGTCATTGGAAAAAATCAAGATATCATCCAAATAAACAATCAGAAATTTATCCACAAAATCCCTGAAAATATCATTCATGAAGGATTGGAAGACGGAAGGAGCATTAGTGAGCGTAAAGGGCATCACTAGATACTCAAAATGCCCCTCTGGGGTATTAAACGCCATCTTCCATTCATCCCCGTGCTTAATGCGAATAAGGTTATACGCCCCCCTGAGGTCAAGCTTGGTAAACCAACTAGCACTTTTCACCCTGGAAAACAGGTCAGAAATCAAGGGTAACGGATATTGATACTTCACAGTGATCTTATTCAAGAGACGATAATCAATACACGGCCTCAATGAACCATCCTTTTTGGGCACAAAGAAAAAAGCGGCACCCTAGGGTGAAGAGGATGGTCTGATATGACCCTTCTCCAATGACTCCTTGATATAAGATCGCATAGCATCGTGTTCAGGTACAGTTACAGACAAGTTAAAAAGGCGACCTTTAGGAAATTTACCACCAGGCACTAATTCAATAGCGCAATCATAGCTCCTGTGAGGGGGCAAAGATGCAGACTTACTTTCACTAAATACATCCGAAAAATCAGTCAAAAAGTCAGGAACATCCTGAGACTTGGGAGAGGCAGAAAAAACAGGAGTGTCGGCATTAACACATTGGCAGCCCCAACTGGTCACAGACACAGATTTCCAATCCAAAACAGGATTATGAGACTGTAACCAAGGGAAACCTAGTACAATAATGTCATGCAGATTATACAGCACCAGAAATTTGCAACTCTCCTGATTATCTGGTTCAACCCTCATTATCACCTGAGTAGAAAACTGGGGTTTATTCTCGCCAAAGGGGTAGAATCAATGCCCAGTAGGGGAATAGACTTCCGCAGGGCTATCATGGGAAACCCACAACGTTTGGCAAAGTAAAATCCATCAGGTTAATAGCTGCTCCTGAATCAACAAAAGCCTGAGCAGAAAATGTGGACAGGGAGCAAATCAGGGTAACAGTCAACAGAAATTTAGTCTGAACACTACCCAAGACAACTGAGCATGCAAAACGTCTTTCCCGCTTAGGGCAGACTGAAATAGCATGAGAGGCATCACCACAGTAGAAACATAACCCATTGCGCTTTCGAAACTCATGACGCTGAGCCCCAGAAGTCACTCTATCACACTGCATGGGCTCAGAAGCTGGCTCACAAGGCAACACTATCTCACGCATACCTCTGCGCTCACACAAACGTCTGTCAATTTGAATAGCCAATGACATAGAATCATTGAGACCAGAGGGAGAAGGGAATCCCACCATAACATCCTTTACATTCTCTGACAGCCCCTTCTGAAAAAGGGCTGCCAAAGCATCATCATTCCATTTGGTCAGGACTGCCCACTTTCGGAATTTCTGACAGTACAACTCAGCGTCTTCAAGACCCTGATTTAATGCCAACAAGGTTTTTTCAGCTTGATCAGTGACATTAGGTTCATCGTACAATAACTCCAGAGCCAGAAAAAATGCATCAATATCATTCAAAACAGGATCCCCAGGTGTCAGGGAAAAAGCCCAATCCTGAGGATCGCCGCGCAGGAGAGAGATGACAATTTGAACCTGCTGTGCTGCGTTACCTGAAGACTTAGGCTTTAAGGCAAAAAACAACTTACAGTTATTTTTGAAATTCAGAAATTTAGCCCGATCCCCCAAAAACAAATCTGGCATGGGAATCCTAGGTTCCACAACAGGCAACCCAGCAAGATAGGTCGCAAAACTCTGAACCTCAGTGGCAAGCTGATCCACACGGCCAGACAACTGTGCAAACTCCATTGAGAGAAAAAAAAATCCTCCTCAGCACCCAGAGAAAAAGAGGGAAAAAATGCAACAGACAGAAAAAAAAAAAAACTCTGACAACTCTGACAACTTTTTTCTTTCCACACTATTTTTTCCCTTCTGTGAGTACCATATAATTTTCAGTTATGGCCGGTGATACTGTTATGTTTCGGTAGCTGAGGAGGACAGGAACAACAGCAGGGCAGCTGAACACCTGAGATGTTGTTAACTGATGGGTTGCAGATTCCTAAACTAATGACACAACTAGAGGTAGCCGTGGAGCGTTCCTACGTTGATCCTAGACGCCTCGTCACAGCCTGAGAGATAACTACACCTAAAGGCAGAAAGATGAAAGCTATCGGCCCCGGAGCAGATCCCCAAAGAAAATAGGAAGCCCCCAAACATATAATGGCAGTTAGACAAGATGAAAATACAAACATAGGCAGAAAATAGACTGAGCAAATGCTGGGGCCACAAGCTGACTAAATAGGATAGGACAGGAGAGATTACTTTCCGCAACCCAGAAAACCCTACAAAAATCCAACAATTCTGATTACAAAAATACTGAGATCACACTATCTCGCCACCCACTAAATCAGATCTCAGTGTGAACAAAAACCAAGCCGCAGCCGCTGAAAAAACAGGAAAAAGCAAATGAGCAAATAACAGTGGCTGCAGAAAAACTGTGAGGAGCTCAGGCCCCAGGAGGGGACCTAGCTGACCTCCACAAAAGTGCAGAAAACAATGCAAAAAGCAAGCACAAAAAGAAAAGCAAAAAATATCTTATCTGAAAGCAGGAGATGCAGGCAAGACTCCAGCAAACTTCCAAATGAACCAGGAAACACAATTGAGACAAGAACAATTGATCACCGGCAACCATCATGGGAGGGAACCTCCCTTATATCAGACCAGTCCGTGATTCCAGATTGCCACTCCTCGCTGAAAGGTTCAGTACTGTCTGTAACCACCAGAGGGAGCCTCTGCTCAGAAACCATCTCTAGCATATTTATAATAGAGAGGCCAGAAATTTGGGATGTACGTGATGCACATTATGCCGACCTTGCTCGCAAAAACGCCTCATGGAAGTGGATCTGCCGGCAAATGTTTCCTACCTATGAAGAAAGTACACCTGAGGTGCAGCATGAGATGAGTAAGTACTACCCTAAATATAAAAAACTTAAATTGTTTAAAATGAAGAAACAAATGACCCAAACATCATCACATGTGATGTTATGCTTGCTATCCTGGCTTTTTGCCAGTTTACACTTGTCAAGTAGCATGCCACATTAGGCTGTAACCTATATTTGCCTATACTTACACTGTGATCCTCATGTAAAACATTTGTTGGGTTATGTTTGCAGTGTCTGATGTCATGAGATGGCGGGGAGCTGCCGTGACCAGTTCCCCAGAAAGACTCAGAATCGGGCCAGGAGTGCGTCAGAGGGCCTCAAAAAGCGAAAATATATATACTATTAAAGCTTAAACTTTCTTGCTCCAGTTCTGGATCTCCGTCCGTAAGTGCATGATTCACCACACATTTGCCACGTGGCCTTACGGTATGAAATCATTTTTTGCTTTTTCTTTTTCTGAAAAACAGAACAGAATCAATCATAACTGAGCGGGAGACTGCCTCGGACTCGGAGGTCCATGTCGACACAATTGGTGAAGGGGAAGAAGAGGCTGGATCATCTTCCCAACCCTCAACAAGTCACCAACCACCACCACCAGCACGCCCTTCTGCAGGACAGGAGCCAACTCAAGAAGAGGATGACCATGAGCAGAGTAGCAGCCCAAAACTCCCGATTAATACCTCACCTCAGCCTGCAGTAGTCTTACGCCGTGGCCGCAGCAGGAGGGTGCTTGCCACCACTGGGACCAAACGGCAAGTGGATACTGGGGTATTGAAATTCCTGTCCCACACTGCCAGTGATGATGGGGAAGAGGTCTATGCACGGAGTCTGGCACGCTATCTCCGCAGAATCCCCCAAGAAGTGAGGCTGCGGGCCAGAGGTGCACTCCAAATAGTTATAGATGCATGCACCCCACCCAATAACCCCACTCCGATCTTGGCTTACCTTGAAAGATGGCAACTTTCACGGCAAAACCTCCTCCAAATGTGTGGACTACCAGAGGAGACCACAAGATCTGAAAGTGAACCCCCTCCCACACGGAGTCCTTCACCACAAATACCTGAAGGCCCAATACAACACCGGCCACAACATGGCCATTTTATGGCAACAGCTGCACCTCACCAGTATGGCCACTTGACCATACCCAGTGTAGGAGACTGGCCACTACATGGGTATGGTCGACACGGACATTCTGTGGGGTATCCACAAATGTGTCCTGCCAATGCACAGGATTATTATGTTCATCAATACCCAAGTGCTCAGTACAGCATGTTCCACACCCTGTCCCTTCCATGCTCCATCATGCAGCCTTACCCACCACTCAGGCTCAATTAGCCACACAAAGTAGCCAAAGCACTCAGGCTGCTGGTCCGCCATCTCCTCCACCTACTTACATCAATTTGTAAATAATTTTTTTAAGTTGTTCTTGGTTTTTAGGCTGTTATTTTATGTATATTTTTTATTTTCTTATTTTTATTTTTGTTCAAAACACTTGTTTGAGGGCCGATAATAGTGACCATAAATGCCATATGATGTGAATATGGTTAATTTGTCTAAATAACATTATGTAAGTAAACTGAGTTACTTCAATGTGTGTGTTTGTTTGTTTCCACTATATAGATGATGTTTTTATATGAATTTTGTGAACACATTTTGAAAAACACATCATGCTTTGGAAAAATTTACATCTTTTTATTTAACAAACATAACAACAAAAAATTATAACACAATGCATTCTCTTGCCATGGAGTATATCCCTCCGGTGAAACAAAATAATTAATAAAGACATCCCGCACTTTCAGTTCAAGCCTAGGGAACATAGCAGAATTAGAACGAGCAGGTAATGTGAAAGGCATAATGATTAACACCAAAAAAATAAAACATAGAAAAAAATAACCAAAAGGACGGGAAATGTGTGTTTTGAAAATACCCACATCAAATACATACACAACTTAGAATAAGTAGAAGCTGCTTCTCTGCCAAAATAGACTTGCGCATCACTGTGTCCTTGTAGGTGATCCCAGGGCGCAGAGTCTCAAGAAGAATATCAAATGTGGCCAGGCTCATCCGAGAATATTGGTAGAATTTGTCTGGATGGTTGTGTAGTGAAGCATACAGACGGTGAAAATGCCCTTTAGTCAGCCGTCGCCTCAAAAGTGGATGGACTCACATTCTTCTCCTCCTCCTCGGATCCACAATCACTTGGTAAGGCTCCCCAAAATGCTGGGACAAAACTCAGTGTAAAAGCACCTGCTCAGTGGTGTTAAAGGTTAGCCTGTATGACATGTTGCACACAATTCTGCTACAGAAATACACCAGCAAACACTGTCATGCAAAGCTAGGAGGAGGGGACTTGTTATTGAGCCAATAAATAGGGTCCCACATTAATTTCTAATGATTTTCAAGCCATGGATCCATCATTTGCTCATTTTGCAAGTATGCGACAAAATCACGCCATACGGATTGCATACGGATGTCACACGGATCCTTAGATGCGAGAAAATCGCATCCTCGCATTGAAAACGGATTACATACGGAGAACATTTGTGTGATTCTCAGCAGACAAAATCAAACCGATTTTTTTATACGTTGTGTCTGACTCCGGCCTAAGGTTGAGCTTCAGAGGAGTATTAGGATGGGGGCAATGGTGGCCTTCTCCAGGCCCCCAGCTGCCATAGTAACACATCAGCGCCCTCAATCACATCTCAGGACGATAATAGGAGCAAGTAAAGCGAGAGCAGCGGTGCGTGTTCTAGTGAAATGTCGCTGCCAGAGATTCACGGCAGAATTTAAATGGTTAACAGCTGATGCCGGAGCTCATTTCCAGTCACATCTATTAGAGCTTATACTCAATTGCGAAAAAACGGACGAGTGCAATCCGATAAAAAATCGGATTGCACTCGAACCAATGTTATTCAATGGGTGACATCTCATTTACGATGTTTTTTATCAGCTGAAAGCGGACTCAGAAAAAAATCGCTGCATGCTGTGATTTGCTGCGTATCTCAGACGAGACTCGCCAATGCAAGTCAATGGATGCGGGAAAGAATCGAACAGCACTCGCACCATGTGAGTGCTGTCCGATTTTTATGCAGTGGTGTCCTTTGAAAAGCCGGCAATTCATGTGCGGTGTACAGTAAAATCACACTGTCACACTGACAGGTTAGAAAAGAATAGATATATACTGTATATATGTATTTATATTGCATAGAGAGATAGATATTAGAAAAGTTGGTAATACATCTGCTGGGTTCTGTAAAATCACTGCAGGAGCCGACAGGATATAAGAGATAGATTACATACACAGACACCCTCTGACCTTTCCCAGCGCCTGCGCACTGCAGTACTCTGCTCTGCCCTCAACAGGGCAGATAAAGTACGCCTGCACAGGAGCCGCGACAGAAGCCGGACCCGGACAGTGACACCCATCGGACCAGGACCTGCGACACCCATCGGACCCGGACCGCCCCCCCGGTGAGTATAATTTAACTCATTTTTCTTATCTTTCAGGTTACATCGGGGGCTAATCTACAGCATTATAGAATTCTGTAGATAAGCCCCTGATGGCGGTGGCCACATCTCATAGGGGGAAAAATAGGTGACAGATTCCCTTTAAACGGGCCTGGACATGTGCTGGCGTGAGCAGGAGGACCTTGCGTGCCCTGCAGGATTTTAATCCATGACAACATATGTGTTACCAACGGTAATGTTTGAGCCTGTGGTCCCAGGTCTCTTCAGGTCATTAACTAGGTCTTCCCGTGTAGTTCTGGGCCGATTCCTGACTTTTCTCAGAATCATCCTTGCCTCAGGAGGATCTTGCACGGAGACCCAGACCGAGGAAGACTGACAGTCATCTTGTGTTCTTCCATTTTCTAATAATTGTGCCAACAGTTTTTGCCTTCTCACCAAGCTACTTGCCTATTGTCCTGTAGCTCATCCAAGCCTTGTGCAGGTCTACAATTTTGTCCCTGGTGTCCTTAGACAGCTCTTGGGTTTTGGCCATGGTGGAGAGGTTGGAGTGTGATTGAGTGTGTAGACAATTGTTTTTTATACAGGTAACAAGTTCAAACAGGTACAATTAATACAGGTTGGTAGGTGATCAAATACTTATTTCATGCAATAAAATGCAATTTAATTATTTAAAAATCATAGAATGTGATTTTCTGTTTTTTATTTTTAGATTCTGTCTCTCACAGTTCAAGTATACCTATGAAAAAAAACACGGACCTCTCCACTAGTGGCTTTTATCACGTATTATTTTTAAGCAGAATTATTTTGAGGACTTTTTTTTTTTAACTAAACTTTACGTCTCATCTCTTTTAGTGTCTCTGTGCACATTTGACTGCGTCCATCATACATTCACATGCTCAGTATTCTCATCATCATTGCCTGTCAGTGTTACGCTGACAACCTATTAGGCCCTGCAAATCTTATTTGGTCTACTAGACCTATAACCTGCTTGGCTCTAATCACCACGTTAACGCACTGGCATCTCACGAACACGTTGTTACAAGTGCTGCGCAATATGTTGGTGCTATTAATCTAATATCAAACTCCTTAGATGCTACGGACACAATGAACCCTGATATCTAAGGGGGTCAAACAGCTGAGATCAGAGCTTATTCTGATCACCAGTACGGCAGGAGCCCACGCTAGTTACCGGAGGGCCTGTCACCATGACTGTGTTATTATATGTAAATACAGTTGAAACCAGAAGTTTACATACATTATACAAAAAGACACATATACATGTTTTTCTCAATATCTGACATAAAATCAGAATAAACCCTTCCTGTTTTAGGTCAATTAGGATTACCATAATTATGAATATTTGCCAAATGCCAGAAAAATGAGAGCGAGAATGTTTTACGGCATTTTTACTACTTACTGCAAAGTCAAAAGTTTACATACACTGAGATTACTATGACTTTAACAGTTCTGGACTGCCCATACAATGATGTAATATGTTTGAAAGCTTCTGTTTTTTTTTGGCAACATCTGAGTTAATTAGAGACATACCTGTGGATGGATTTTAATGCACACCTGAAACACACTGCTTCTTTGTGTAGCATCATGGGAAAGTCTAAAGAAATCAGCCGATATATCAGGAAGAGAATTGTGGCTTTGCACAAGTCTGGCTCATCCTTGGGTACAACTTCAATATATCTGAAGGTGCCTCATTCATCTGTACAAACAATTATACCAAAGTACAAACAAGATGTGAATGTCCAGGAACGAGGTGTGTTCTGTGCCCCAGATGTGAACGTGCTTTGGTCCGACATGTGCATATCAACACCAAGGAAGAAAACAAAAGACCTTGTGAAGATGATGGGGGAAGCTGATAAGTTTGTGTTAATATCCACAGTGAAAAGAGTTGTATATCAACATGGGCTGAAAGGATACTCTACCAGGAAGAAGCCATTACTCAAAAATAAACATAAAAAAGCCAGATTAATGTTTTCATGGTCTGATGAAAATAAAATTTTACTTTTAGGTCATAAATTCATAATGACTATCGTTACGTTTAGAGGAAAAAGGGCGAAGCTTGGAAGCCTAAGAACACCATCCTAACTGTGAAACATGGGGGTGGCAGGATCATGTTATGGGGTTGTTTTGCTGCAGGATTGAATTGAGCACTTCACAAAATAGATGGCATCATGAGAAAAGAAGATTATGTGGCAATACTGAAGCAACATCTCAAGATATCAGCCAGGAAGTTAAAGCTTGGCGGAAATGGGTCTTTCAAATAGACAATGACCCGAAGCATACTGCCAAAATAGTAACAAAGTGGCTTAAGGATAACAAAGTCAATGTTTTGGAGAGGCCATTACAAAGCCCTGATCTCAATCCTATTGAAAATTTATGGGCAAAGCTGAAAAGGCAGGTGCGAGCAAGGCGACCTACAAACCTGGATCAGTTACACCAGTTCTGTCAGGAGGAATGGGCCCAAATTCCGACCAACTATTGTGAGAATCTTGTGGAAGAATATCTCAAATGTTCTACCCAAGTCATTCAGTTTAAGGGCAATGGTACCAAATACTAATGAAATATATGTAAGCTTTTAACTTTGCAGTAAGTAATAAAAATGCCTTAAAACATTCTCTCTCATTATTCTGGCATTTGGCAGATATTAACCCCTCTCTGACATTAGACGTACTATCCCGTCCATGAAACACGTGACAATCTGACCATGGACGGGAGAGTACGTCATAGGCGATTAGCTGCGCTCCCTGAGGGAGCGCAGCTAATCGCCGCCGGGTGTCAGCTGATTATCACAGCTGACACCCGTGACTGTGTGTTAGGAGCGGTCACGGACCGCTCCCGGCACATTAACCCCTAGCACACTGCGATCAAACATGATCGCGGTGTACTGGGGGCACAGGGAAGCATCGCGCAGGGAGGGGGCTCCCTGCGCGCCCCCTGAGACCCTCAGACCATCGCGATGTGTTCGCGCTGTTCTGAGGGCTTCCTCCCTCCCAGGACCCGGATCCAAGATGGCGCCGGGGTCCTGGAGGGAGGCGGCTTCCTCAGTGCCTGCTGAGAGCAGGCACTGAGAAGCCTGCAGCTATGCCTGTGCGATCACTGGTGTGACAGAGTGCTGTGCACACTGTCACACCAGCGATCTGATAAAAAACAATGATGTCCCACCCTGGGACAAAGTAAAAAAGTAAAAAAAATTAAAAAATAAACATGTTTTAAAAAAAAAAATCCAAAATAAATTAAAAAAAAAAAAATTCCCCAATAAATTCATTTCTTCCTGTAAATGAAAAAAACAAAACAATAAAAGTACACATATTTGGTATCGCCGCGTCCGTAACGACCCCCCCTATAAAACTGTCCCACTAGTTAACCCCTTTAGTGAACCCCTTAAAAAAACAAAAAAAAAACAAAGCAAAAAATCAATGCTTTATCATCATATAGCCGAACAAAAAGTGGAATAACACGCGAACAAAAAGACCGATATAATTAAACATGGTACCGCTGAAAACGTCATCTTGTCCCGCAAAAAACAAGCCGTGATACAGCATCATCAGCGAAAAAATAAAAAAGTTATAGCTCGCAGAATAAAGCGATGCAAAAATAATTATTTTTCATATAAAATTGTTTTTATTCTATAAAAGCGCCAAAACATAAAAAAATGATATAAATGAGGTATCGCCGTAATCGTACTGACCCGAAGAATAAAACTGCTTTATCAATTTTACCACACGCGGAACGATAAAAACGCCTCCCCCAAAAGAAATTCATGAATTGCTAATTTTTGTTCATTCTAACCTCCCAAAAATCGAAATAAAAAGCGATCAAAAAATGTCACGTGCTCAAAAATGGTACCAATAAAAATGTCACCTCGTCCCACAAAAAATAAGACCTCACATGACTCTGTGGGCAAAAATATGCAAAAATTATAGCTCTCAAAATGTGGCGATGCAAAAAACTATTTTTTGCAATAAAAAGCGTCTTTTAGCGTGACAGCTGCCAATCATAAAAACCCGCTATAAATGGTAAATCAAACCCCCCTTTATCACCCCTTAGTTAGGGAAAAATAATAAAATAAAACAAATGTATTTATTTCCATTTTCCCATTAGGGTTAGGGTTGCGGCTAAAGTTAGGGTTAGGGTTGGCGCTAAAGTTAGGATTAGGGTTAGGGTTGGGATTAGGGGTGTGTTAGGGTTAGGTTTGTGGTTAGGGTTGGGACTAGGGTTAGGGGTGTGTTGGGGTTAGGGTTGGAGTTAGAATTGGGCGGTTTCCGCTGTTTAGGCACATCAGGGGCTCTCCAAATGTGACATGGGGTCTGATCTCAATTCCAGCCAATTCTGCGTTGAAAAAGTCAAACGGTGCTCCTTCACTTCTGAGCTCTGCCATGCGTCCAAACAGTAGTTTATTCCCACATATGGGGTATCAGCGTACTCTGGACCCCAAGCGTTATTGTGCAATTTGTCCTATTTCTTCTGCTACCCTTGGGAAAATAAAAAACTGGGGGCGAAAATATCATTTTTGTAAAAAAAAAATGATTTTTTTGTTTTTACGGCTGTACATTATAAACTTCTGTGAAGCACTTGGGCTTCATAGCGCTCACCACACATCTAGATAAGTTCCTTGTGGGGTCTATTTTCCAAAATGGGGTCACTTGTTGGGGATTTCCACTGTTTAGGCGCATCAGGGGCTCTCCAAATGCGACATGACGCCCCCAGACCATTCCATCAAAGTCTGCAATCCAAAACGTCACTACTTCCCTTCCGAGCCCCAACGTGTACCCATACAGTAGTTTTCTCCCACATATTGGGTATCAGCGTACTCAGGACAAATTGGACAACAACTTTTGGGGTCCAATTTCTCCTGTTACCCTTGTGAAAATAAAATATTGGGGGCGAAAAAATCATTTTTGTAAAAAAAAAAAGGATTTTTCATTTTTACGGCTGTACGTTATAAACTTCTGTGAAGCACTTCGGGGTTCAAAGTGCTCACCACACATCTAGATAAGTTCCTTTTGGGGTCTATTTGCCAAAATGGGGTCACTTGTGGGGGGTTTCCACTGTTTAGGTGCATCAGGGGCTCTCCAAATGCGACATGACACCCCCAGACCATTCCATCAAAGTCTGCAATCCAAAACGTCACTACTTCCCTTCCGAGCCCGACGTGTGCCCATACATTAGTTTTCGCCCACATATTGGGTATCAGCGTACTCAGCACAAATTGGACAACAACTTTTGGGTTCCAATTTCTTCTGTTACCCTTGTGAAAATAAAAAATTGGGGGCGAAAAAATCATTTTTGTAAGAAAAAAAAAGATTTTTTTATTTTACGGCTGTACGTTATAAACTTTAGTGAAACACTTGGGGGTTCAAAGTTCTCACCACACATCTAGATAAGTTCCTTGAGGGGTCTAGTTTCCAAAATGGTGTCATTTATGGTGGTTTCCACTGTTTAGGCAGACCAGGAGCTCTCCAAACACGACATGGCGTCCAGCCAATTCTGCGTTGAAAAAGTCAGACGGCGCTCCTTCCCTTCCAAACTCTGCCATGCACCCAAACAGTGGTTTACTCCCACATATGGGGTATCAGCGCACTCAGGACAAATTGCACAATAACTTTTGGAGTCTTGTTACCCTTGGAAAAATAAAAATTGGGGTGAAAAGATCATTTTTGTGGAAAAAATATGATTTTTAAATTTTACGGCTCTACGTTATAAACTTGTGTGAAGCACTTGGGGGTTCAAATTGCTCACCAAAGATCTAGATAAGTTCCTTAGGGGGTCTAGTTTCCCAAATGGGGTCATTTGTGGGGGGTTTCCACTGTTTAGGCACATCAGGGGCTCTCCAAATGCAACATGGCATCCAATCTCAATTCCAGCCAATTTTGGTTGGAAAAAGTCAAATGGTGCTCCTTACCTTCCGAGCTCTGCCGTGCGCCCAAACAGTGGTTCCCCCCCACATATGGGGTATCAGCGTACTCAGGACAAATTGGACAACAACTTTTGTGGTCCAATTTCTCCTGTTACCCTTGGGAAAATAAAAAATTAGTGACTAAAAGATAATTTTTGTGGGAATAAAATAGGATTTTTTATTTTCATGCCCGGCATTATAAACTTGTGTGAAGCACTTGGGGGTTCAAAGTGCTCACCAAAGATCTAGATAAGATCCTTAGGGGGTCTAGCTTCCAAAATGGGGTCACTTGTGGGGGGTTTCCACTGTTTAGGCTCATCTGGGGCACTGCAAATGGAACATGACCCCCATCAACGTCTGCATTCCAAAACGTTACTACTTCCTTTCCAAGCCCTGCCGTGCACCCAAACAGTTTCCCCCCCCCCACATATGGCGTATCAGCGTACTCAGGACAAATTGGACAACAACTTTTGGGGTCCAATTTCCTTGGGAAAATTCAAAAATTTGGGACTAAAAAATCATTTTTTGGAAAATTGTTTTTTTTTTTTTCACACCCAGGCATTATAAACTTTTGTGAAACACTTGGGGGTTCAAAGTGCTCACAACAGATCTAGATAAGTACTTTAGGGGGTCTAGTTTCCAAATGGTGTCACTTGTGGGGGTTTCCACTGTTTAGGCGCATCAGAGGTTCTCCAAACGCGACATGGCGTCCAATCTCAATTCCAGCCAATTTTAGTTTGAAAAAGTCAAACGGCGCTCCTTCCCTTACGAGCTCTGCCGTGTGCCCAAACAGTGGTTTTCCCCCACATATTGGGTATTGGCGTACTCAGGAGAAATTGCATAACAACCTTATCTGTGCATTTTCTCCTTTTACCCTTGTGAAAATAAAAAAAAAAGTTTGTAATAGATAATTTTTGTGGCTAAAAAGTTAAATATTCATTTTTTCCTTCCACATTGCTTTAGTTCCTGTGAAGCACCTGAAGGGTTAATAAACTTGTTGAATGTGGTTTTGAGTACCTTGAGGGGTGCAGTTTTTAGAATGGTGTCACTTTTGGGTATTTTCTGCCATATAGACCCCTCAAAGTGACTTCAAATGTGAGGTGGTCCCTAAAAAAAATGGCTTTGTAAATTTTGTTGTAAAAATGAGAAATCACTGGTCAACTTTTAACCCTTATAACTTCCTAACAAAAAAAAATTTTGGTTCCAAAATTGTGCTGATGTAAAGTAGACATGTGGAAAATGTTATTTCTTAACTATTGTGTGTGATATATTTCTCTGTTTTAAGGGAATAAGAATTCAAAGTTTGAAAATTGCAAAATTTTAAAAATTTTCGCCATATTTGCGTTTTTTTCAAAAATAAACGCAAGTTATATCGAAGAAATTTTACTTCTAACGTGAAGTACAATATGTCACGAGAAAACAATCTCAGAATCGCGAATATCCGTTGAAGCGTTCCAGAGTTATAACTCATAAAGAGACAGTGGTCAGAATTGTAAAAATTGGCCCGGTCATTAACGTGCAAACCACCCTTGGGGGTGAAGGGGTTAATAATTATGATCAGGGTCGGACTGGCCCACCAGAGAACTGGAGGATTCTCCGGTGGGCCCTGGCACCTGCTGGCATACAGGGGCCAGTTGCCTAGGGTCCCCAATGCTCCAGGGGCCCCCAGCCAGTGGCGTCGCTAATAGCGGCACACCACGCAGCTGCTATGGGGGCCCTGTGCCAGCGGGAGCAGCAGCGGTGACAGGAGGCAGGAGCCCCTGCACCCGCTGCTACAGAGAAATGAATATTCACTGCTTCCCACCAGGGCCCTCGCTCCCCCAGCCCAGGCAGCCCCTATGCGGCAGTAAGTCAGGGCCGGCGCCGCCCTCAATGGTAATGGAAGAGAGAGCATCATCTGACGCTCTCTCTCCCATCAGTCCCCTCTGATTCTGACTCACAGCCGATGCGTGATGACTAGTGTTGAGCGATATTGCTCGATATCTAAAAATATCGTATCGAAATTGTATCGCCGATAGCACTAAATATCGTCGATATCCGATTTCGATACCGGAAGTCCCATGTAAGTCTATGGGAACAAAATATCGCAACAAAAAAAACCCCTTTCTTTCGTTGTAAACACAAAATATACACACATAGAATACATATATATATATATATATATACATGTCATTGTGACATATATATATACATATATTATAGTTTATACACTTCTACATAGTAAAATCGACTCTAATTCAATTGCCGGGTAAAGACGTGACATACCCCATAGAAGTCGACGGGCTCGGTGCCGAGTACCCCGAAAACCTCTGGCTCTGTGCGACTCAACTTGGGCGTCACGAACAGGATTCTGTAGCTCGCTATAAGCGAGTCCTGTGTGCCTGAATTGCACTGGTTTTGTGCTTGAGAATTGCTAAAATCATCAGAGAATGTATTTGCCATTTTTCCGCCATATCTGCGTCACGACGAGGCACTGGTGAAGAAGAAGGGCGTGCTCTTCGTGGGTGTCACTCACTCAGTTGCGTGAAAACGATGGCCGCCCACTGTAAATGGTACTGCAATGTAACATCGTGCCCCACAGCTCTTCAGTTCCGCCTCCTCATCCTCCTCAGTGTGTGGAAACTAACACGAAGGTCCCGCCTCCCTACAAAAGAGGGGCCCTCTCCAGATGCTAATGACACATGTGACTTGGCAGAGATGGCTAATGGACACGACGAGCAGAAGTGGGAAGGGATGGAGCAGTCAGAGCTCTCCCCCCACGGAAGCGACCCGATCGCCACAGAATCACCGTGGGCACCCGGCCTGTAAACCCTCCTACGCTGCAAGAAGCG
The DNA here is from genome assembly GCA_033576555.1 of Oophaga sylvatica. Lineage (NCBI taxonomy): Eukaryota > Metazoa > Chordata > Amphibia > Anura > Dendrobatidae > Oophaga > Oophaga sylvatica. The sequence goes on along the minus strand of JARQOD010000006.1, from coordinate 77,438,943 downwards.
GCGGATACCCTAAGAGGCCTGGCCCGGCACGGGAGGAGGTCGCCAGGATGGAAGCCAGCTGGCGTGCCCTAAAACTAAACTTGGAGCGGCGCCAATCCCTCTTACCTGAAGTGTCTGTACCGGAAAGTGAGGCACCTGTTCTAGTAGAGGAGTCCTTGCAATGTGATCCGGTTGACGTTGTCGCAGTGGAGGCACCCGTTCTTGCAAAAACCGCAGCACCGTCAGCAGCACCCCAGATCCCGCTGTCTGCCCCCGTCGCTGAGACAGAAGAAGCGACACCCGTCCTCATGGAGGAGGCCGCGCAGGCACCAGAGCACTACCTGCCTGTACCGGAGCCCCGACTGTCATCTGATTTAGAGCCGTCTGCTTCCTCCGCAGGGGAGCGCCGCCAGGACTGGGGGGCGACAGGAGAGCTGCCGCAAACCGGACACTGTAAGCTGCAGTGGAGTGGTGGAGACATGGAGCAGCTGGTGGAGGAGAATTACAACCGGCGTCAGGAGGAAGAGTGGAGACGTTGGGAGCGGGAAGCAGAGCGACAAAGGGAGCAGCGAGAAACCCTAAAACTTCGCCAACGTCAGCTGGAGAAGGACCGGGCAGATAAGGACCGGATGAGAAAGGATAAAGGAACCCTGAGTGAGCCGCGGCGTAAGGGTGCAGTACGGAGCTTTAAATTGAAAGGTGGTTGGGGCTTCATCAAGGAGCCTGGACTTTATTTAGAAGTTTTTGTGAACCGGCGGGACGTGGAGGCTCACCTCCAGAAGGACACCCGGGGAGGGACCTGTTGCCAGGAGACTTGGTGACTTACACCCGACACTGGGTTTACAATGGGTGGTACGCCCTAAATGTTACCAGGTGCGACCCCTACTCCCCAGTGTGTCAGGAACCTGTGAGACCCTCGAAGCCTTCAGCCTCCCACATCCAGACCTCTGCAAAAGTGCCCACCCCACGCCGTAAATCTCCCCAGCCTCCCTCAGTGGTCTCCTCAGCAGCCCCAGCTATGGACATGATAAGTATAGGCTGGCCCGTACCCGGCGCCTGTTAGGCACCCTGGGGTTCGTACAGTCCGGGACATAGGGGTCCAGACCCGGAGGGAGATGAAAGAGGTGGCCACACAGACCCAGATAGCGGGTCACGACGTCACTGTACAGGCCACACGACGTCATCAGGTCCTGGTGGTCCTTGGTGCCTCGGATTTTGGCAATCTCAAGAAGAGTACCAGGTGGTACCTGGAAGAGGCCAGCCAAAGAAGTCTAAATAACCCGGACAGGGTCCCTGTATGTAAATAGTTAAATTGTTTATGTACCCGGACGGGTGAATGTTCCTAAAAAAGTTTTTTTAATTTAATAAAAAAAAAAACAACACAGTTTTCATTTATTTTATTACTGTCTCATCCTGCGACGCCATCGATCTCCTGTAAAAAAATGAAAAAAAAAAAAGTATACCACCTGACGACGCAGTCCATAGTAACGAGTGTCCCACGACGATCCAGCTCTGCTACTCAGAATGACAGGCAGAGCCTGTCATCCCGGCGCAGCACAGCTGATTACCTGCTTCCCCGGCGGGTGGTGACGTCATCGGACTGACTGCTTTACGGCCGGGATTACCCTGCAGTCACTGCAGTTATCGCGAAAAACTGCATGTGACCGCCAGGGAGAAGATAATGGCGGCCATCAAGCAGTCCAGGACGTGACCGCCGGAGATCTTCTGCCAGGTAAGTGCCGCTGACTCCTGACAGACCCGACCGACGGACACTCACAGTGACAGTGACAAATCCGATTCCGGTATTCGATAAGACGAAAATATCGAAACGAATTATCGAAAGGCCGATAGAGCTAATATCGGCCGATAGCCGATATTTGCATTATCGTATCGCTCAACACTAGTGATGACGTCACTTCATCGCATACCCGCTGTGTGTCTGGCAGACGGCAGCTCCTGACACTGAAGCAGAGCCGCTGCCGGACTCAGCGTGGGAGCGAGGAGGAGAGGTAAGTATTGTGTTTTGTTTTTTTTATGTCGCTATATCTATCTCCTCTATCGTCTATATCACCAATCTATCTCTATATCTATCCATATCTACTATCTCTATATCTATCTATCTATCTATCTATCTATCTATCTATCTATCTATCCATTAGCTATCTATCCATAATCTTTTTATCCCATATTTATCTATCTCTATATCTATCTAAAATTTCTATCTCCATATCTCTCTATCTCTATATATAGCTTTATACCCTATGAGTGAGGGCCGCATTATACTATGGACGGGGTGCATTATACCCAATAAGCGGGCAGCGTTATACCCTATGAGGGGTGCATTATACCCTATAAGGGGGACAAGCATTATACCCTATGAGGGGGCAACCGGTTATACCCTATGAGGGGGTGCATTATACACTAGGGAGGGGGACAGCATTATACCCTATGAGGAGGGCAGCATTATATTCTATGGAGGGCTACATTATATTCTATGAGTGGGCTATATTCTATGAGATGGCTGCATTATTTCTATGTGGGGGATGCATTATACTATATGAGGGGGCCGCTTTGTATTCTATGAGGGAGGTTACCCCAACTCCTGCTACATAATTAAGATTTCTACTACCTTATATTATACCCTGATATTAGCGCGTTTTACAGCACAATTGGTTGTCTTATATTTATTTCTATGTAGCTACATAGTAGGCCCCAAGAATGATTTTCTCTGGTGGGACCAAGGAGTTCCAGTCCAACGCTGATTATAGTAATCCTAATTGACCTAAAATGTATATACAGTATATATATTATTATTTTTTTATATAACGCCATTAATTCCATGGTGCTGTACATGAGAAGGGGTTACATACAAAGTTATAGATATCGTTTACAGTAAACAAATTTACACTGACAGACTGGTACAGAGGGGAGAGGACCTGTCCTTGCGGACTTACATCTATGGGATAATGGGGAAGAAACAGAAGGTCGGGGGTGCGGCAGCTGTTGTGGTGGTGGTGTGTAGCCCTGGTGTGTAAGGCACACATAAAACCCTGGAGGATGTGCGGAGAGGTAACAGTTTAATGCTTGATATCCATTCACTCCATCACACACTTGGACACACCCATAGGGTATATAAGCTAGTGATGACATGCAGGAGAGAGAGAGTCTGTTTCCTGTCTTCGGACAGGGTCAGTTTAGTCTGTGCAGGAGGAGAGGAGATCAGATTGCATTTCCTGTCAGAGCTCTGTGTGAGCTAAAGTCAGACAGACGGAGACAGCTTTGGAGAAAGGGAAAGTTTGCAGCAGAAACTTCAGTCGCCTGTCCCAAGGACAGTGAAGTTCAGTTGATGTGTTCCTGAACTAGGAGAATACTGAGAATCTGTCAGCAAGCCCCAAGGAAGAAGTAAGAAAGGATTGGCTTGTACTATCCTAGGAAGTGTGGAGTGCTTATGTTAAGAGCGCGAACAGGGCGAAGGGCGCAGTGGAAGAAGTTAGAGCAGTGCCTTAGGTATAGGATTACTGCACAATTTACCCGGTCACTGGGGACCGAAGTGTTGCTCTCGCTTCACGCATAGTAACGGAACAACCAGAGCTTACTGGACCTTAGGTCGCAGAAAGCAGCCCTTGAAGTGTCGGTACGTAACCGGGGTCAGGTGGAATAGGGACTTTGAGCTAGGCCAAGCATAGAAGAACCTAGTTTCATCACTGGAAGGCTCCACCACAAAACTGACGGGCAGTACAGCTATGGAGTTAGCTGGAGTATTCGGAGTTAACTTAGCTTCAAGCAAGTTGGATTCATCATATTGAAAGTTAAGGAGGCCTCTAACCTGTTCAGCTGTTATCTCGAAGCACATTCTCCAACCCCAACCAGCTCCCCGGGACCTGCCTAAACATCTGACAAGTAAAAGGTATGGAAAGACGCTGGATGGTGTGAGACTGATTCATTTAATCTGCACCCTACATCATTAATACCATAGACTTTGAGGGACCAGTCCCACCTGTGGGGGACCCGTCATCTAGCTGCCACAACATCCCCTCAGAGATCTACAGCAGCGCTGGTCTTAGTGATCAGAAAACTACAGGTGGCGTCACGAACTGTTATCTACCAAATCCCCTGTAAATAAATCCCCTTTAACGCCTGACCGCCAGGGACACGGACCGAGCCACGCTACCAGTGACATCCCCTATAGAAATCTACAGGCTCGGCTCCGAGTACCCCATATCCCTGGAAACCCACAATTGTGGTGCGGGTCACACAAACTTGGCGTCACGAACAGGATCCGAAACTTGCAGAATTGCGAGCCTGTGTGCCTGTGGAATGTTTCAGTGAAAAAGGACTGATTGCACTTTTGGCGCCAAATTCCGCCATTTTACCGCCAAGTTGGCGCCCTGAGGCGCTGCAGAAGAAGGTGGGCGTGCATTCGTGGGCGTGTACCCCCTGAGGCGCGAAAGTTATGGCCGCCCTCTCCAAGTGTTATTACAATATGCGATCCTGCCCTACAGCAAAAGAGATCCGCCTCCTCTTCACCTTCCCTGCGAAGAGGAGGAGACGCAAACCCCGCCTCCACGGAAGAGACCAGACGATGTTCTGGAAAAGTACGAGAGACGGACTTGGAGTGAGATGGAGGCAGGATGTGAGCGGTTGTGCGGGGAAGCGGAGGAGCCTAGGCCCCGTTCCCCAGCCAAGCTGCTACCGGAACCGGACCTATCCTCAGTCCGGGACCTTCAGATGATGTTGCTGGAGATCAAAGAAGAGAATAACGAACTAAAGAGATTGCTGAGGCGACAAGCTGAAATGAAGGAAACCGAGAGACACTGGCGTACCCAGAAACAGCGGCTGCTGTGGGACGCAGTGTTATCTCCCCCCGACACCACCGACCTCACTCCATGGCTTGACCTTCCAAAGGCCCTGCTGCTAAAGGCTAAAGGACGACCGGAGGCTACCCCCAAAAGTACCGACCCTGATCCCACCGATGGAGCGGTGGAGGCGAAGGAGGTTGAGGAGGTCCTGCCCGTTCCGGAACGCCCGCCCGGCCAGGAGGCCGCAGCAGATGATTGTTCCCGGTAGGGACACCGGAGGGATCCTGTCCGTCGCTGCCGGAGGTCGACTGGGACGCGATGGAGCGTCTTGATGACGTCGCATATGCCGTAAAATGGGAAAGTGCGTGGCAGCAACGCCGACAGGAGGAAGAACAGGAGGCCCAGCGTAACCGACAGCGGCAGCATGCAGAGCTCATCGCGGACAAGGAGACCGTTCGCCGCGATAAAGGTACCCGGAGGGAACCACGACGTCAGGGGTGCGTCACCGAATTCCAGTTCCGCAAGGGCTGGGGTTTTATCCGGGAACCGGGACTTTACCCAGGGGTATTTGTGAGCCGACGCGATGTAGAGTCCCACCTACCACAAGGCCATCCGGGAAGGGACCTGGTTAATGGGGACATAGTCACCTACACACGGCACTGGGGTATGAAGGGATGGTATGCCCTTAATGTCACAATCGTCCGTGACCCCGTCCCTGACGCAGGTAACGTCACCATTGCCAGCGCGTCACAGTCCCGAGCTCCCGCTGCACCAGGCCGTGCCCCGGCATCGCCCCCTGAATGTCCATTGCAGTTTGAAGCGCCCCCGGCATATTCTGCTCTGCCAGTGCCTTGCACCAAATCGCAACCTGCGACCCGTTCAAACCACAAATTATATCGCCGGACGTAGCATCACCAGCAGCGATGCCATCAGCATCTTGTAATGAAGAGATACCCGTTGCGCCCCCAGTGGTTCGCACGAGGACTGTAGCGACACAAACGTTGATAGCCGGTCACGACCTGTTTGTCATGTGCTCTAAGGAGCATCGCGTCGTTCCAGCACCCGGTGTGGAAGACGTCACTGAAATTAGTAAATAATAAAGACTGGTAGGACCCAGACAGGGTTTACCACATTCAATATGTATATAAGTTCATAAAAAGTGAAAATAATTTGCACATTTGATATGAGTATGTAATGTTTACATATTTTGCAAAAATAGAATACCCGGCTGGGTAAGCAGATAAAGAGAGTATTTGCACTTTATTGTAAGTTTTAAAAATGTGTTTTGATGTGGATATAATATATGTGTCTTTTCCTCGTAATGGACTGAGAGGCTGAGGACTGAGCCAGCCCAAAGACTGTATCCTGTAAATAGTTGCACTAAGGTGCATTATCTTGGTTTTACATAAAACCACCACAACTACCTCTGAACAGAAAACCGTATGGTGTGGCACTGAGTGAGGTCTGCATTCAGAAGTCCTGCAGCCCACCAGGACCCCCGTTGAAGGTTTGGTGCGGGTCCTTCACAAGAATATTGCATACGTATTGATGTGTCTTCATGTTTTGATACTTTTGTATTTTCTTATTGTAAATATTGCAACGTTTAAGAATTTCTCACCTCCTGCTGGGAAGAGTTTCATGTTATTGTTTAAATGCAAAACAAAATGTCTTTCTTTGTCTATTTCACAGCCCGGGAGTGCTGTATTTTACCAAGGGGGAATGTGTAGCCCTGGTGTGTAAGGCACACATAAAACCCTGGAGGATGTGCGGAGAGGTAACAGTTTAATGCTTGATATCCATTCACTCCATCACACACTTGGACACACCCATAGGGTATATAAGCTAGTGATGACATGCAGGAGAGAGAGAGTCTGTTTCCTGTCTTCGGACAGGGTCAGTTTAGTCTGTGCAGGAGGAGAGGAGATCAGATTGCATTTCCTGTCAGAGCTCTGTGTGAGCTAAAGTCAGACAGACGGAGACAGCTTTGGAGAAAGGGAAGTTTGCAGCAGAAACTTCAGTCGCCTGTCCCAAGGACAGTGAAGTTCAGTTGATGTGTTCCTGAACTAGGAGAATACTGAGAATCTGTCAGCAAGCCCCAAGGAAGAAGTAAGAAAGGATTGGCTTGTACTATCCTAGGAAGTGTGGAGTGCTTATGTTAAGAGCGCGAACAGGGCGAAGGGCGCAGTGGAAGAAGTTAGAGCAGTGCCTTAGGTATAGGATTACCTGCACAATTTACCCGGTCACTGGGGACCGAAGTGTTGCTCTCGCTTCACGCATAGTAACGGAACAACCAGAGTCTTACTGGACCTTAGGTCGCAGAAAGCAGCCCTTGAAGTGTCGGTACGTAACCGGGGTCAGGTGGAATAGGGACTTTGAGCTAGGCCAAGCATAGAAGAACCTAGTTTCATCACTGGAAGGCTCCACCACAAAACTGACCGGGCAGTACAGCTATGGAGTTAGCTGGAGTATTCGGAGTTAACTTAGCTTCAAGCAAGTTGGATTCATCATATTGAAAGTTAAGGAGGCCTCTAACCTGTTCAGCTGTTATCTCGAAGCACATTCTCCAACCCCAACCAGCTCCCCGGGACCTGCCTAAACATCTGACAAGTAAAAGGTATGGAAAGACGCTGGATGGTGTGAGACTGATTCATTTATCTGCACCCTACATCATTAATACCATAGACTTTGAGGGACCAGTCCCACCTGTGGGGACCCGTCATCTAGCTGCCACAACATCCCCTCAGAGATCTACAGCAGCGCTGGTCTTAGTGATCAGAAAACTACAGGTGGCGTCACGAACTGTTATCTACCAAATCCCCTGTAAATAAATCCCCTTTAACGCCTGACCGCCAGGGACACGGACCGAGCCACGCTACCAGTGACATCCCCTATAGAAATCTACAGGCTCGGCTCCGAGTACCCCATATCCCTGGAAACCCACAATTGTGGTGCGGGTCACACAGTGGCAAGGCGGCAGCTCGGGTGGTGGTGGCGAGGCAGCAGCTAGGGTGGTGGTGGCGAGGCGGCAGCTAGGGTGGTGGTGGCGAGATAGAAGCTCGGGCGGTGGCGAGGCGACAGAATGGTTATTGCAGGCTGTAGGCTTTCCGGAAGAGATGGGTTTTCAGGTTCCGTCTGAGGGATCCAAGGCTGGTGGATAATCAGACATGTTGTGGCGTGGAACTTAAGAGGATGGGGGATATTCGGGAGAAATCTTGGAGGCGGTTGCGTGAGGAACGAATAAGTGTGGAGGATAGTAGGAGGTCTTGGGAGGATCGAAGATTACGTGAAGGAAGATATTGGGAGATTAGTTCAGAGATATAGGGAGGAGACAGGTTGTGGACGGCAGGAATAAATATGACCTCACGTTAGTTGCTGGAGGGGAGGTCACCATGACTGTGAGCTATATATATATATATATATATATATATCTATATGTGCAGCGCTCTTTATGTAAGCGATGACAGAACGTCTTCTTGCTCGGCCCCTCCATTTGTGTAGTGGCTAGGCTTGCAGGGCCCTGTTATGTAACCCATGGCCGTTCCCAGCACTACTTCTCCCATAGTCGCCATTCTCCTCCCAGGATGTGCGGGCTATGTGGATCACGCATGCAGACCGCTCACGCAGCACAGCCGAGCTCCCGCCGTACAGTATGAGGCAGTGTCTGTACTGCTGTGGAGCAGAGGCTGCCTCCTCCTCCTCCTCCTCACACTCCCGCCCTCCCTATCCTTGTTCGTCCTCCCCAGGCAGGGTCATTTCAGGACAAGCCCAGCGCCCTGCTGCAGAATCAGCTGGAGCCGGAGCTTTCCTCCTGCCTGTGCTGCTGCTCGTCCAGTGCATTTGCCTGGCTGTCAGGTGAGCGCTCTCCTTCTCTTCCTATGTGCTGATCCCCACATAAGAGGCTTCTGCCTGCAGTACACCATGTCTGTGCTGCAGCTCTGCGGGTTGTGCAATGCTCCTGTCATGTTATTAGAATATCTCTGCTGCTGCTATAAGCTGCTCTGGGTGATTGTCTGCGCTGAGGTGGTTAATGCAGCAATGTGTCATGTAGGCTCCAGTCATGTGACTTTATCCCATTCTAATGGTGAGGAGAGAAGGAGCCACATGCACCGGCTGTGCAGGCAGTGTGCAGCTGACAGCTGACTGAGGTACGGTGCTCAGGGTTGTGTGTGACATGGGGTGTCTGGGGGGCTGTCACCTGTGGTGGTCGTTAGTGACATGGTGTAGTCTGCACTTGTGTCACTCAGGGTGCAGTCCTGGGAAAGATGGGGGCTGAGAATGGGGCAATATCTGTGTGGAGTATGTCCTTTCCATGGATCTATATCTCCTGTATACTGCATTGTCTTCTCTATACACTAAATATATACTGATTGGTTACAGGGGGTTTTCAGGGGGAAAAATGTCCAGAAGTTATATAACTCACTAATATAATTGTACTATCCCCGTTTTCTGATGCGATCATCCAATAGTCGCGTCATCCTGGGTCCTGGCCATTTTTCTGTGATGACACGGAACAGTTTTTTGTTTGTTTTTGGGCAGCACGTGACTGGAGCAGTGCTTGTGAGAACGCAGGCTGACTGCTTATTCCTGTAATCAAAGAGTTATTCCCACGTTCTTGTATGGTAAAATTACACAGTGCTTTGTTATAAAAAAAAATAATCTCCCTTTTCAAGATATGTTTTATTTTTTTATGTTATTGTTTACTGCTTGTTGCCTAGGTTACTGGCCACCGCTGAGGACTGACAGCAGTGGTCAAACATGCACAGCGCTTACAAGCTCTTTTCTAGAAAGCTTGTAACAGCTCCTCCCAAGCTGGCAGAAGCGCGCTGATAGATCACGATCCCGTCAGCGTCAGTGTCACTGCGCTCCTGCGATGCTGCAGAGTCAAAGCCATCTTATAGAGCATTACATTGAGTGCACAGCTCAGGCCAACAGTGCAACAGGGCCGCTGGTCTGAACTATCAATCAAGCAAGAGCACAACACCCCCTGCAATCACAAGGAATGGAGTGGTGCTGCCCAAGATCTTGAGTCAGCCCCCTTCTCAGTCAATATATCAGCAGTGACAGAGAATGGGGCTGGCTTAGACACTGAAATTAGCAGTCAGCTGGGAGCACAGGACTGCAAGCCAAACTGCTGGAGCTCAGGATAGAACCCAGAATAAGGCACCTACCATAGGATCAGGACAATATATTACGTGATCTGTATAACTTATTGTTTATAGCTAGTTTGTGAGCATTTTTTCTCCCTGAAACCACTATTTGGGGTCTTCTGTACATAAAATGGGACAATTTAGTTGTGAGTTCTAGGATAAAGCTTTGTAGAGTGCTATGGTATACGAGGGTGCTATATACATAGTAAAACAGGCTTCTTTGGGCATTTGTTTGTCGACCCTTATAGACATATTCCAGACCTATATGGATGCCCAGAGGCTACAATACGCCAACACTACATAGGCGCAGGAGTGGCCATTGCACCCGGGCCCTGGAGCTTAGGGTGCCCAGAAGGTCGATATGAAAAGAAATATACTGTTAAAGACCTGTGATTATTTGTATAGAAATAGCAACTCTTGTCCCTATTTGTACATAGAGCCATGTATATGTAATATATTTGTACATAACATGAGGTTTACATTACTTATTATCCATTGTAGCATTTCTTAATCTCAGGCTGTGCATTGATGGGGAACAATTCATGTAAAGGTCATGTCACTTTAAGTGATGTAATGGCATCCAAGGTGACAAGCGAAAACTCTCGGTAATAATGTCGTAAACTATAGATTATATGCCTGGAGTGATCGTCTCAGATGTATATAGACGATTGCAGTCATAAGGTCAGAGGCAGATAAGTAGAAGCAGTCATCATACAGTAGAGTAGGTCAGCAATCATCTGCCGGCTCTCTGTCAGCGGTGCTGCTTTCGAGGCACCCCGAGTAGGGTCCCCTGCTGGTCCTGAAGGGGTGAACAGTTCAGTGATGCCAGAAAGGATTATGTTTGGATTATGTGAAATAGAGAGGTTTGTTTTTTTTATTCCACTTTAGCTTTTCGGAAGAATACAGCGTGTTCTCTGGTCTGAAGAGATTCCTGCATTCTTGATGAAAACATTGGAGGGAGACAGGTCAGATGGGAGAGTGTGCCAGCCAGTTTTTTATTACAGACATTTTCGTGTAAACTAACCTAGTTCTTCCCGTGTCCACCCTCCCGCTCCCTCCCTTCATGGGCATTTACAGACACTTGTGCAGATGCCAACTGTGAAGTTCACAGACTGCAAGTGCTGCTACCTTGCCCTTGTTTGAAATATCAGGCCTGCACGCTCTGAGATCCTGCACGCTCTGAGATCCTGCACGCTCAGAGATCCTGCACGCTCTAAGATCCTGCACGCTCTGAGATCCTGCACGCGCTGAGATCCTGCACGCTCTAAGATCATGCACGCTTAAGATCCTGCACGCTCTAAGATCCTGCACGCTCTAAGATCCTGCACGATCTGAGATCCTGCACGCTCTGAGATCCTGCACGCTCTGAGATCCTGCACGCTCAGAGATCCTGCACGCTCTAGATCCTGCACGCTCTGAGATCCTGCACGCTCTGAGATCCTGCATGCGCTTGAGATCCTGCACGCTCTAAGATCATGCACCTTAAGATCCTGCACGCTCTAAAATCCTGCACGCTCTAAGATCCTGCACGCTCTGAGATCCTGCACGCTCTGAGATAATGCACGCTCTGAGATCCTGCACGGTCTGAGATCCTGCACGCTCTGAGATCCTGCACGCTCTAAGATCCTGCACGCTCTAAGATCCTGCACGCTCTGAGATCCTGCACGCTCTGAGATCCTGCACTCTCTGAGATAATGCACGCTCTGAGATCCTGCACGCTCTGAGATCCTGCACTCTCTGAGATAATGCACGCTCTGAGATCCTGCACGCTCTGAGATCCTGCACTCTCTGAGATAATGCACGCTCTGAGATCCTGCACGCTCTGAGATCCTGCACTCTCTGAGATAATGCACGCTCTGAGATCCTGCACGCTCTGAGATCCTGCACTCTCTGAGATCCTGCACGCTCTGAGATCCTGCACGCTCTGAGATCCTGCACGCTCTTAAGATCCTGCACGCTCTGAGATCCTACACTCTCTGAGATAATGCACGCTCTGAGATCCTGCACGCTCTGAGATCCTGCACGCTTTGAGATCCTGCACGCTCTAAGATCCTGCACGCTCTGAGATCCTACACTCTCTGAGATAATGCACGCTCTGAGATCCTGCACGCTTTGAGATCCTGCACGCTCTGAGATCCTGCACTCACTGAGATCCTGCACTCACTGAGATGCTGCTGCTCTGATCTGCATGCTTGAGATTCTGCATGCTCTGAGATCCTGCACTCTCTGAGATCCTGCATGCTCTGAGATGCTGCTCGCTCTGAGATGCTACTCCCTCTGAGATCCTGCATGCTCTGAGATCCTGCATGCTCTGAGATGCTGCTCTCTCTGAGATCCTGCACGCTCTGAGATCCTGCATGCTCTGAGATCCTGCACGCTCTGAGATCCTACACTCTCTGAGATAATGCACGCTCTGAGATCCTGCACGCTTTGAGATCCTGCACGCTCTGAGATCCTGCACTCACTGAGATCCTGCACCAGAGTCTGCTCGCTCTGAGATTCTGCATGCTCTGAGATTCTGCATGCTCTGAGATCCTGCACTCTCTGAGATCCTGCATGCTCTGAGATGTTGCTCGCTCTGAGATGCTACTCCCTCTGAGATCCTGCACGCTCTGAGATCCTGCACGCTCTGAGATGCTGCTCTCTCTGAATCCTGCGCTGAATCCTGCACTCTCTGAGATCCTGCACGCCCTGAGATCCTGCACGCCCTGAGATCCTGCACGCTCTGAGACCCTGCACGCTCTGAGAATCTGCACGCTCTGAGATCCTGCTCACTCTAAAATCCTGCACACTCTGAGATCCTGCACACTCTGAGATCCTGCTCGCTCTGAGATCCTGCACATTCTGAGATCCTGCACATTCTGAGATCCTGCACACTGCTGTTTTGTTTGATTTACACTTTGCCGCTTACACGTCTTTTGTGTTGCTATGATAATTCGCTCTTTTCTTCTTTTTTTTTTATCTTCCTGCTCTCCTATATTAGTCAGACAAAAGCCGGGCCTTTTTTATACTAGGCTTTTCAGGTCATCAATCTCATTAGGATTATCCAGTACTGTCGCTATGTTCCTGAACAGCAGGCTACAGAATTTCCCCACTCATGTGATCACTTTTTGTTGCCGTTTAATTGCTCGCAAATGAATAGTAATTTATTTTTAACAGCAACATTGCATTGGAGACTCCAAGTGAAATCATACCTTGGTAAACATAGCGGTGGACAAAAAATAATACTTTATAACTATATATATATATATATATTTATATATATATATATTTTAAATATAAATTACATCTGTTAATAATTTTGAGAGATCTAAAAACCTAATTTGTTTCAGAAAATTCTTGAAAAAAGTCCAAAAACTTAGAACATTAATATATTTCTTACTTTCAGGTTATATATTGCTGTGTTTACTGTTTATTGAATAATATTTTCAGTTTGGTGTCATCTTTTTATGAATATCGTATAAACAGCAATCCTACGATATTCTCCAAACTAAATCCATATCTGGGGCAGAACATATAGGAGAGTGACCTGTGGAAAATTCACTTGCTCGTGGTGTGGTAAGATCCTGCCAACTGGCTGAGCCCTTTATGACAGTCATTTTTATGATAGTCTCCAGACTACAACTCACTTGCAGACTACAGCCCATAGCCTGTTGACAAATTCTGGAAAAGGGATTTCTTTTTAAACTAAAAAGACAGAATATTATATACCATTATACAAAAGCCCTTTTTGGTAGTGCTCCAGCATATACTTTTATACATTTTTTGTACCAGTTTAATATACTGTCGCATACAAAGTACAAAGTGCTTTACCATTATAGATTTTAATGCAGAGATTTTTATTAAAGAAGGACATAATTAGAGTTTATCAGCGCAAAATGACTGTTCAAATCAAGCACCTGTGCTTAGCGGTGCACCTTTGACGTGGCCAAATAGTTTGGTACACCTTTCCATCCACTTGTTTTCCATCTATCTCCTTCCACTCTTGTGTGATTGATAGCCCTGGCATTACAAGAGCATAGATAGTTAGAAAATAAGTGAAAAGATACACTGAAGAGTTTGACCATGTCTTGGGTGCAGGATGCTCTTGTGCTTGGTTTGAACAGTCATTTTGTGCAGATACAGTCTCCTTAAATGGAGTATCCGGGAATTTACAAAAAGCAAAAAATGTACCTAAGCAGTAACAGGCTGCACGGCGCCGTTCTTCCCAAACATAGAGGGGTCACAGACCGCTCCTGCTAGGGATTCAGCTGCTTCTGCTGACGCAACAGGGTAGGACTTCCATCATCATTCTGACTGACAGACAGCTCCCCCATTTAGGTAGCGGGGATCCAGCTGTCAATCGGAATGACTTCGGAAGTCCCGCACCGTCGACGGACCGGAGCAGAAAAGAAGTCTCCGCCCTGTAGACGTGATGTCAGCAGAGGCTTTTGAATCCCCGGCAGGAGCACTTTGTGACCGCTCTGTGCCGGGAAGAACGGCGCCGGGCACAACAGGCAGGTAAGTTGCAGTTACCTGCATGTTAGTGCTTAGGTACATTTTTTGTTTTATGTAAAGTCCCAGATATACCCTTTATTTATGTTCTTCTTTTATAGTCTGCTAAATATCTTTACATTAAAATATATGACTGTAAAGCATTTTGTATGCAGTGTATAAATTTATACATGATGCATAGTTATTAAACTAGTGTAAAAAAACAAAAAAAAAGTAACGTCCAGAAGGTCAAGACTTCTGGTTTGAACAGTGATTTTGAGCAGGTAGACTCTCTTTCAATTTTATGCCTAATCCGTTTATGTCCAAAATGATATGCAAGATAACTTTTGGACCCTAAGGCTAAGGAGTGATGAAATTAAAAAACAAACAAAAAAGTTTTATTATGCTCTGCAGCCACTATTACATCATGTGTCTAACTCAACATGTAAAATTTGGTCCAAAACACTAAAGATTCACATAAAGTCAATTGTGTCATCAGTCTAGTTACAGTGCCTACAAGTAGTGCCTGCAGATTTAGCTGGTTGACACATGTGAAATTAACTTGGCATTGTGACATTTGTACTGTAGATCAGCCTGGAAGTGGGAAATGCACTGCTGCAAAATTTTTGTTTTAATTTTTTTTTTTTTTTTTTTAAAAACGTTAAAAGTTAATTCAGAGTGTCATTTATTATTCAACCCCTCAAACCACAAGAATTCTGTTTGGTCCCCCTAAAGTATTAAGAAGTAGTTCAGGCACCAAGAATAATGAGCTTCACATGTGTGGATTAATGATCTCTTTTGCCAGCCTTTTCTGACTATTTAAGACCCTCCCCAAACTTGTGAATAGCACTCATACATGGTCAACATGGGAAAGACAAAGGAGCATTCCAAGGCCATCAGAGACAAGATCGTGGAGGGTCACAAGGCTGGCAAGGGGTACAAAACCCTTTCCAAGGAGTTGGCCCTACCTGTCTCCACTGTTGGGAGCATCATCCGTAAGTGGATATGGAACTACTGTTAGCCTTCCACGGCCTGGACAGCCTTTGAAAGTTTCCTCCCGTGCCGAGGCCAGGCTTGTCCGAAGAGTCAAGGCTAACGCAAGGACAACAAGGAAGGAGCTCCGGGAAGATCTCATGGCAGTGGGGACATTGGTTTCAGTCAATACCATAAGTAACGTACTCCACCGCAATGGTCTCCGTTCCAGACGAGCCCGTAAGGTACCTTTACTTTCAAAGCGTCATGTCAAGGCTCGTCTACAGTTTGCTCATGATCACTTGGAGGACTCTGAGACAGACTGGTTCAAGGTTCTATGGTCTGATGAGACCAAGATCGAGATCTTTGGTGCCAACCACACACGTGACGTTTGGAGACTGGATGGCACTGCATACGACCCCAAGAATACCATCCCTACAGTCAAGCATGGTGGTGGCAGCATCATGCTGTGGGGCTGTTTCTCAGCCAAGGGGCCTGGCCATCTGGTCCGCATCCATGGGAGGATGGATAGCACGGCCTACCTGGAGATTTTGGCCAAGAACCTCCGCTCCTCCATCAAGGATCTTAAGATGGGTCGTAATTTCATCTTCCAACAAGACAACGACCCAAAGCACACAGCCAAGAAAACCAAGGCCTGGTTCAAGAGGGAAAAAGTCAAGGTGTTGGAGTGGCCTAGTCAGTCTCCTGACCTTAACCCAATTGAAAACTTGTGGAAGGAGCTCAAGATTAAAGTCCACATGAGACACCCAAAGAACCTAGATAACTTGGAGAAGATCTGCATGGAGGAGTGGGCCAAGATAACTCCACAGACCTGTGCCGGCCTGATCAGGTCTTATAAAAGACGATTATTAGCTGTAATTGCAAACAAGGGTTATTCCACGAAATATTAAACATAGGGGTTGTATAATAATTGACCCACACTTTTATGTTTAAAATTTATTAAAATTCAACTGAGCAACATAACTTTTTGTTTTGTAAGATTTATGCTTCTGTTAATAAATCCTACTCTTGTTTGCAGTTTGAAGGCTCTAACTTATTTGCATCTTATCAAACCAGCTAAATCTGCAGGGGGTTGAATACTACTTGTAGGCACTGTATACTTCTATAATATAACGCTGGGAGCGTCACTCTGTCCGAAGCCTTTATAGACTGCGCAAGCGCGACCTACCTGCGCAGTCTGGCTCCAGACAGAAGACGGCATACAGTGGTGAGAATTGTGTATGGCGCCGGAGATCGCGGTACGTGTAGACACTGAATGCATACCGCGATCTCCGGCGCCATACTTACATACTTACCTGACCAGGAGGAGCGTTGCCTTGGCGCTTCTCTGTCCGGAGACCGGGGCAGGAGTGCGGCGTTGGAATCGCGCATGCGCATAGCGCTATTCGGCGCCATTTTACTGAAGACACATTTGCAGTGTCAGGTAAAAAAGGGGGAGAAGCCAGCGCCGCACATGGTCAGCATGCAATATATAAAGTGCATATGCACATATTGGATTCTAACTGTATTAAAAATGAGACATTTGGCAAATAATTGATCAATTCTTTGAGCCACCCCGCCACGACAAGGCATTCTCATATGGGGCAGTCCTACTCTACGTTTTTTATATTCGCTGTGCCATTACGGCCTCCTGAATGCACAAAAGCAAGACTGCAAACAATCAAAACAAAAGTACCTGAAGCTTTGCAATATGTGCATATGCACTTTATATATTGCATGCTGACCATGTGCGTCGCTGGCTTCTCCCCTTTTTTTACATTGGCAGTGTGTCTTCAGCAATATGGGGCCGGACAGCGCGGTATGGGCATGCGCGTTCTCCGGCGCCACACTTCTCCCCCAGCCTCCGGCAGAACAGGACAGCGCTAGAGCACAGGGAAGAAAGGGGAGTATAAATGTTTTTTTTTATAGGTGTACAGTTAAATAGGGGTGAGGGGGACCATACATATCAGGATAGGGGGGGGAGGGGACCATGCATACCAGAATAGGGGGTGAGAGGACCATGCATACCAGGATTGGGGGGGTGAGAAGACCATGCATACCAGGATTCGGTGGTGAGGGGACCATGCATATCAGGATAGGGGGGTGAGGGGTAGCATGCATACCAGAATAGGGGGTGAGGGGACCATGCACACCAGGATTGGGGGGTGAGGGGACCATGCATTCCAGGATTGGGGATTGAGGGGTGGCATGCATACCAGAATAGGGGGTGAGGGGACCATGCACACCAGGATTGGGGGGTGAGGGGACCATGCACTCCAGGATTGGGGGGGTGAGAGGACCATGCATACCAGGATTCGGTGGTGAGGGGACCATGCATATCAGGATAGGGGGTGAGGGGTAGCATGCATACCAGAATAGAGGGTGAGGGGACCATGCACACCAGGATTGGGGGGTGAGGGGACCATGCATTCCAGGATTGGGGGGTGAGGGGTAGCATGCATACCAGAATAGCGGGTGAGGGAACCATGCACACCAGGATTTGGGGTTGAGGGGACCATGCACTCCAGGATTGTGGGGTGAGAGGACCATGCATACTAGGATTGGGGGTTGAGGGGACCATGCATTCCAGGATAGGGGTGTGAGGGAATCATGCATACCAGGATTGGGAGGGGTGAGGAGACCATGCATTCCAGGATTGGGGGGTGAGGGGACCATGCATTCCAGGATTGGGGGGTGAGGGGACCATGCACACCAGGATTGGGGGGTGAGAGGGACCATATATACCAGGATAGGGGGGTGAGGGGACCTTGCATTCTAGGATTGTGGGGTGAGAGGACCATGCATTCCTGGATTGGGGGTGAGAGGACCATGCACTCCAGGATAGGGGGGTGAGGGAATCATGCATACCAGGATTGGGGATGAGGGGACCATGCATATCAGGATTGGGGGTTGAGGGGGTACCATACATCTTACGATAGGGATGAGGGGGGACCATGCATACCAGGATTGGGGGGTGAGGGGACCATGCATTCCAGGATTGGGGGAGAGAGGGGACCATGCATTCCAAGATTTGGTGGTGAGGGGACCATGCACACCAGAATTGGGGAGTGAGGGGACCATGCATTCCAGGATTGGGGGTGAGAGGACCATGCACTCCAGGATAGGGGGATGAGGGAATCATGCATACCAGGATTGGGGGTGAGGGGACCATGCATTCCAGGATTGGCGGGTGAGAGGACCATGCATTCCAGGATAGGGGGGTGTGGGGATCATGCACACAAGGATTGAGGGGTGAAGGGACCATGCATTCCAGGATTGGAGGGTGAGGGGACCATGAATTCCAGGATTGGAGGTGAGGGGACCATGCATTCCAGGATTGGGTGGTGAGGGGACCATGCACACCAGGATTGTAGAGTGAGGGGACCATGCATTCCTGGATTGGGGGGTGAGAGGACCATGCATTCCAGGATAGGGGGGTGAGGGAATCATGCATACCAGGATTGGGGGTGAGAGGACCATGCATTCCAGGATTGGGGGGTGAGAGGACCATGCATTCCAGGATAGGGGGTGAGGGGACCATGCACACCAGGATTGGGGGATGAGGGGACCATGCATTCCAGGATTGGGAGTTGAGAGGACCGTGCATTCCAGGGTTGGGGGGTGAGGGAACCATGCATATCAGGATTGGGTGTTGAGGGGGTACCATACATCCTACGATAGGGATGAGGGGGGACCATGTATACCAGGCTAGGGGGGTGAGAGAACCATGCATACCAGGATTGGGGGGTGTGGGATCATGCACACAAGGATTGAGGGGTGAAGGGACCATGCATTCCAGGATTGGAGGGTGAGGGGACAATGCATTCCAGGATTGGAGGTGAGGGACCATGCATTCCAGGATTGGGTGGTGAGGGGACCATGCACACCAGGATTGTAGAGTGAGGGGACCATGCATTCCTGGATTGGGGGGTGAGAGGACCATGCATTCCAGGATAGGGGGGTGAGGGAATCATGCATACCAGGATTGGGGGTGAGAGGACCATGCATTCCAGGATTGGGGGGTGAGAGGACCATGCATTCCAGGATAGGGGGTGAGGGGACCATGCACACCAGGATTGGGGGATGAGGGGACCATGCATTCCAGGATTGGGAGTTGAGAGGACCATGAATTCCAGGGTTGGGGGTGAGGGAACCATGCATATCAGGATTGGGTGTTGAGGGGGTACCATACATCCTACGATAGGGATGAGGGGGGACCATGCATTCCAGGATAGGGGGGGTGAGGGAATCATGCATACCAGGATTGGGGGTGAGAGGACCATGCATTCCAGGATTGGGGGGTGAGAGGACCATGCATTCCAGGATAGGGGGTGAGGGGACCATGCACACCAGGATTGGGGGATGAGGGTACCATGCATTCCTGGATTGGGGGGTGAGAGGACCATGCATTCCAGGATAGGGGGGGTGAGGGAATCATGCATACCAGGATTGGGGGTGAGAGGACCATGCATTCCAGGATTGGGGGGTGAGAGAACCATGCATACCAGGATTGGGGGTGAGAGGACCATGCATATTAGGATTGGGGGTGAGGGGACCATGCATATCAGGATTGGGGGTGAGGGGACCAAGGATATCAGGATTGGGGTTGGGGGAAAAGGATATCATGATTGGGTTGTGAGGGGACCATGTATATCAGGATTGGGGGGTGAGGGGACCATACATTCCAGGATTGGGGGAGGGGACCATGCATACCAGGATTGGGGGGTGAGGGAATCATGCATTCCAGGATTGGGGGGTGAGGGGACCATGCATTCCAGGATTGGGGGGGTGAGGGGACCATGCATACCAGCATTGGGGGGTGAGGGGACCATGCATTCCGGATTGGGGAGGAGGGGACATGCATACCAGGATTGGGGGGTGAGGGGACCATGCATACCAGGATTGAGGGGTGAGGGGACCATGCATACCAGGATTGGGGGTGAGGGAACCATGAAACCAGGATATGGATGAGCAGGTACCATGCATACCAGGATAGGGATGAGGGGGTACCATGCATACCAGGATTGGGGGGTGAGGACCATGCATACCAGGATTGGGGGGTGAGGGGACCATACATTCCAGGATTGGGGGGAGGGGACCATGCATACCAGGATTGGGGGGAGGGACCATGCATACCAGGATTGGGGGGTGAGGGGATCATGCATTCCAGGATTGGGGGGTGAGGGGACTATGCATTCCAGGATTGGGGGGTGAGGGAACCATGCATAGCAGCATTGGGGGGTGAGGGGACCATGCATTCCAGGATTGGGGAGGAGGGGACCATGCATACCAGGATTGGGGGGTGAGGGGACCATGCATACCAGGATTGGGGGTGAGGGAACCATGAATACCAGGATATGGATGAGCAGGTACAATGCATACCAGGATAGGAATGAGGGGGTACCATGCATACCAGGATTGAAGGGTGAGGGGACCATACATACCAGGATGAGGAATGGGGTGCTAAGCATACCAGGATTGGGTGGGGGTGAGGGGACCATGCATACCAGGATAGGAGGGGGGCAGCACATGCCAGGATGGGAGACTATATACCAATAAAAATGCTTGCCACCTGGGCGTAGAACGGGTTCATAGCTAGTTCATATATAAAGTAATATACCGATTGACTCGGCCATTTGATCATACATATTTTAAGACAAGCTATCATTAAAAAATGACATTGTTTAAATCAGGATCCTGCTCTAAATGTATTTTTTTAATTTGGCATTTTTTTATACCATGATTTTTAATTAACCCCTTAACCCCTGGAGGTATTTTCATTCTTGCGTTTTCGTTTTTTGCTCCCTTTCTTCCCAGAGCCATAACTTTTTTATTTTTTGGTCAATATGGCCATGTTAGGCTTGTTTTTTGTGGGACGAGTTGTATTTTTGAGGACACCATTGGTTTCAACATATCATGTACTGGAAAACGGGGAAAAAAAATCCAAGTGCGGTGAAATTGCAAGAAAAATGCAATCCCACAGTTGTTTTTTTATTTTTTACCATGTTCATTAAATGCTAAAACTTACATGCCATTTTGGTTCTCCAGGTCATTATGAGTTCATAGACACCAAACATGTCTAGGTTCTTTTTTATCTAAGTGGTGAAAAAAAATTACAAAGTTTGTTAAAAAAAAAAAAGAAAATTGCGACATTTTCCGATACCCGTAGCATCTCTATTTTTCATGATCTCAGGTTGGGTATTATTTTTGCACACCGAGCTGATGTTTCTAATGATACCATTTTAGTGCAGATACGATCTTTTGATCACCCATTATTGCATTTTAATTCAGTGTTGCAGTGACCACAAAAACGTAATTCTGGCTTTTTGACTTTTTTTTCTCATTACACCGTTTAGCGATTGGATTCATTTTTTTTAATTTTGATAGATCGGGCTAATCTGAACGCGGTGATACCAAATATGTGTATATTTGTTTTTTTAATTGTTTTATTTTGAATGGGGTGAAAGGGGGGAGATTCAGCTGCCTCTTCTGACGTGACAGGGCAAAACTTCCATCGTCATTCTGACTGACAGCCATCTCACCCCGGCAGAGATTGACATCTGCATTTAACAAGTTAACAGCCGCGGGTGGATCGTGATTCCACCCGCGGCTGTTAGAGGCACTTGTCAGCTGTTCGAAACAGCTGACATGTGCTGGAAAAGATGTGGGCTCAGTGACAGAGCCCACATCAAAGGGAGGCAGTCTGACATCGGTGTACTGTTATGCCCGATGTTGGAAAGGGGTTAAAAATAATATTAGTAATCTTGCAATTTTCACACTGGCTACTGAGGCCTATTTTTTAGATTCCTCTTTCCTGTCCTTTAAGCCCCCGTCTCACACAGCGATCTCGCAAGCGAGATCGCTGCTGAGTCACTAGTTTTGTGACGCAGCAGCGATCTCCCCAGCGATATCGCTGTGTGTGACATTCAGCGACGATCAGCCCCCCTGCTGGGTATCGCTGATCGTGCTGAATGTCCTGGACATTTTTTTGATCGCTGGTCTCCCGCTGACAGGCACGCATCGCTGCGTGTGACAGGCGGGAGACCAGCGATCCGCTGGTAACCAAGGTACACAGCGGGTTTCCAGGCGCGGGGCTGTGCCTAGAAACCCGCTGTGTACCTTGGATACCAGCGCCCTGATGCAGGGAGCTGGTAACCAATGTACACAGCGGGTTTCCAGGCACCGCGCAGCGCCTGGAAACCCGATGTGTACCTTGGTTACCAGCTCCCTGCATCAGGGCGCTGGTATCCAACGTACACTGCGGGTAACTAAGCGATCGTTTACCCCAGTGTCGCTGTGCTGATCGCTGCCTGAGCTGTCTGTTTGGCAGCTCAGGAGTGATCATGTAGCGATACACCAGCGATCCTGACAAGTGCATATCGTTGTCAGGATCGCTGGTGTATCGCTATGTGAGACCCAGGCCTTAAGGAAGAATTTTCAGCAAGTTTTCTTATCTTCAGAGGCAGGATTACAATGACAGGTAACACTTCTATACAGATAACACAGGGTCCACCAACCACAATATGCAATGTCCAGCTGACCCTGATCCTCCTCCCGTCACAATCACTTTTGCACAACAATCAGGGGTCTCACCACAGTGGCTACGAACATGTGTTGTGTCCTGAAGCAACGGGAAATTAGAGTCTTAAAATGGGTGTTGATGCGAGAGACTCGCACAAGTTTCTCGCATCACACTCGCAAGTGTGACCCCGGCCTAAGGCCAGGATCACACATGCGAGGAAATCGTCCGACACTCGCATGTGAAATCCCAGCTCTGGCGCCGGCACTCGGGAGTGGAGTGCGCGGCTGCATATAAATACATGCAGCCGTGCGCTCCACTCCCGAGTGCCGGCGTCAGAGCTGGGATTTCACATGCGAGTGTCGGACGATTTCCTCGCATGTGTGATCCCGGCCTAAAGAGTATTTTGGTAATGAATGAGACAATTTTATCCACAGGTCTATAAAAATATAAAAACAATGCTGTGGTTATTCTTAATGATGTGGTGATTTTCATTTTTTTTCCATTTTTTCTTCCAAGAGGCATTTTTTACATTTTTTTTTCAATATAGCCGTATGACGGCTTGTTTATTGCATTGATTTTACAATATAGTGTACTGAACAGCGGGAAAAAAATTCCAAGTGTGTGTTTTTTATTTACCATGTTCAATATTTGGGAGGACTGAATTGGCAATATGATTCCCCAGGGCAGTATGAGTACATAGATGCCAAACATGTAAAAAAAATATTGTTTTTTTTTAATTTGGAAATTAAAAAAAATTGCTCTTGTCACCATTTTCCGAGACCTGTAACGTTTTCATTTTTCATTATATGGGGCTGTGTGAGGGCTTATTTTTTTGTGCCCTGAGCTGACGTTTTCACTGATATTTTGGGGTAAATATGATGTTTTGATCGCCTCTTATTGCATTTTATTGCAATGTTGCGTTGGCCAAAAAACACATAATTTTGCCATTTTGATTTTTTTTTCTCATTGCGCTGTTTACCGATCGGATTAATTTTCTTATATTTTTATAGATCGGACTTTTACGAATGCGATAGCATATATGTGTTTTGTTTATTGTTTTGTTTATTTTTTCCTATTTTTAAAAACTGTTTTTAAAACTTCTTACTGTATGTAATAGTTCCCATACGGGGCTTGAAGTTGCGATCATTTGTGCTATACATTGTAGGGCTTTAGTACTGCTCTGTGTAGAGAAAATCATGATCTCCAATGAGCGCCAGCCACGGGCTTGCTTTCACAGAAGAATCGCAATGACAGGCATGGGGGTCAGCGACAAACTCCCTGAATGTCATGACAACCCATCAGTATCCTGTGATTACATCACAGGTGCGCTGATGGGCGCGTGGAATGACGCGTCCTCTGCCGACTCGTGTTTAATGCAGCTGTCAGAGATTTACAGCAGCATTTAACAGGTTAACAGCCACAGGCGGAGCTCTGTTCCACCAGCGGCTGTTAAAGGCACATGATAGCCGATTAAATCAGCCATCATCTTCCAGGAAAGATGAGGGTTTGGCATGCAAGCCTGTATCAAAGGCAGGGACATGAAATATGACATACATATACGTCATATGTCATGAAGGAGTTAAAGGCACAAATATGGCATTAACTAGTGAATCTCAGTCTTGGAAGGATCAATGTATTTTATATGAAAGGATAGTATAGAGATCTTTCTAATGACCTTTTAACAAAAAGAAGAAGGTTTAATTATCATCACAGACACAATTCTTTACAGTAAGAGCAGTGAGACTATGGAACTCTCTGTCACAGCATGCTGTAATCGTTGATTCACTACTAAAGAACAATAAAGGAAATTTTACCTAACATTGGGCTTTTAGCTTTTGCCCCATGCTTTTTTTTGTCTTATTTTGTATGTTAAACCGTAGGTTGAACTTGATGGACTTATGTCTACATTCAACCTCATTCTAATTTTTTAATGCCCATATTAAAGTCCCGGACAACCCCTTTAACCCCTTTCTTCCAGCTGACGTACTATTCCGTCCATGTGCCCTGGGACTTAATTCCCAAGGACGCGCATGCGCTCCAGGTGGGAGCGCAGCTGATCGCGGTCGGGTGTCAGCTGTGATAATCAGCTGACACCCGGCACTATGTCACGGACCGCTCCGGGCACATTAACCCCCGGCACACTGTGATCAAAGATGATCGCAGTGTATCAGGGGCACAGGGAAGCATCACGCAGGGAGGGAGCTCCCTGCATGCTTCCCTGAGACCCTCCGAACAGCGCAATGTGATCGCGCTTTTCCGAGGGACCCTCCTCCCTGAGAGCAGGCGCTGAGAAAGCCTGCAGCACTGCCTGTGAGATTGGCGATCTGACAGAATGCTGTGCACAGTGTCAGATCGGCGATCTGACCTTATACCCTGGGACAAAGTAAAAAAGTTAAAAAAAATAAAAACGTGTAAAAAAAACCCTTCTAAATAAATAAAAAAAAAATTCCCCAATAAATTCATTTCTTCACGTAAATAAAAAAACAACAAAAGTACACATTTTTAGTATCGCCGCGTCCGTAACGACCCGCCCTATATACCTATCCCATTAGTTAACCCCTTTAGTGAACCCCTTAAAAAAAGGCAAAAAAACAATGATTTATCATCATACCGCCGAACAAAAAGTGCAATAACACGCAATCAAAAAGACGTATATAAATAAACATGGTACCTCTGAAAACGTCATCTTGTCCGCAAAAACGAGCCGCCATACAGCATCATCAGCGAAAAAATAAAAAAGTATAGCTCGCAGAATAAAGCGATGCAAAAATAATTATTTTTTATATATAATCGTTTTATTGTATAAAAGCGCCAAAACATAAAAAAAGATATAAATGAGGTATAGCTGTAATCGTACTGACCCAAGAATAAAACTGCTTTATCAATTTTACCACACGTGGAACGGTATAAACGCCCCCCCCCAAAAGAAATTCATGAATTGCTGGTTTTTGTTCATTCTGCCTCCCAAATATCGTAATAAAAAGCGATCAAAAATTGTCACATGCCCAAACACGGTACAAATAAAATGTCAACCTCGTCCCGCAAAAAATAAGATCTCATATGACTCTGTGGGCCAAAATATGGAAAAATTATAGCTCTCAAAATGTGATGCAAAAGCTATTTTTTGCAATAAATAGCGTCTTTTAGCATGTGACAGCTGCCAAGCATAAAAACCCACTATAAATAGTAAATGAAACCCCCTTATCACCACCTTAGTTAGGGAAAAATAATAAAGTTTAAAAAATGTATTTATTTCCATTTTCCTATTAGGGTTAGGGTTGGGGCTAAAGTTAGGGTTAGGGTTGGGATTAGGGTTAGGGGTGTGTTAGGCCTCTTTCACACATCAGTTTTTTGCAATCAGGCACAATCCGTCCAATTGCTAAAAAGACGGATACGGCTTAGATTGGAAAAAACTGATGTGCCGGATCCGTTTTTTCGCCGGATCCGTCGTAAACTTTTGAACCCGGAAAATGTATTGTACACATGTCTGGCACGGAGGAGAGAGAGAGAGAGACCTTGGTTCGGCTTCCAGGCAGACGTACATGAACAAAATGGAGTCTGGTGGCCGGATCAGTCCTATGCCTGATCCGGCTCCCATAGACTTGTATTGTATGACCAAGCCTGACGCGCCGCTTCAAGCGCTGTCAGGCATTTCCGGCAGAAAAAAAAAAACGTTACATGATACGTCCTGTCCGGCCGCCGGAATTAAAATCTATGAACGGATCCGGCAGAAAACGGACTAAACGCAATGACATGCGGCGTGATCCGGCGCCAATGCATGTCAATGAGAAAAAAATGGATCCGGCGGTAAAAAAAAATGGATCAGTTTTTTTAAAAAACTGCTGGATCGCGCCTGACAGCAAAAAACTGATGTGTGAAAGTAGCCTTAGGGTTAGGTTTGTGGTTAGGGTTATGATTACGATACAATACACTTTATCACAGCAGCGTTACAACAGCATTACAAGCAAACCATTACAAACAGCATTACATAGAGTAATTACTAGACACAGATTTGCACATGACTAACCACAATACGTAACAAACAAAGGTACACAAATCTCTAATCATTTCCATTAGTGCGCCAGTCCTAGGTCGTAGTCATCTTTCACCCTTAGTGAATTGTTATACATCCCCATAGCGGTAGGCACAAACGATTTCCTGAATTTCTCCTTCTTGCACCTTGGAAGGATTAGACGGCTGCTGAATGTGCTCTTCTGCTTCAAGAACAGCTCGACTAGTGGGTGTGTATTATTGTTCATTATAGCCCTGCACTTCTTTTGAATCCTATCCTCCACTACTTCCTCAAAAGGGTTGGGATTAGGTTTAGGGGTGTGTTGGGGTTAGGGTTGGAGTTAGAATTGGGGGGTTTCCACTGTTTAGGCACATCAGGTGCTCTCCAAGCATGGCATGGCGTCTGATCTCAATTCCAGCCAATTTGGCATTGAAAAAGTCAAACGGTGCTCCTTCCCTTCTGAGCTCTGCCATGCGCCCAAACAGTAGTTTACCCCCACACATGGGGTATCAGCGTACTCAGGAAAAATTGCACAATAACTCTTGGGGTCCAATTTCTTTTGATACCCTAGGGAAAATAAAAAATTGGGGCGCAAATATCATTGATTTTTAATATCAATATGATTTTTTATTTTTATGGCTCTATGTTATAAACTTCTGTGAAGCACTTGGGGATTTAAAGTTCTCCCCACACATCTAGATAAGTTCCTTTGGGGGTCTAGTTTCCAAAATGGGGTCACTTGTGGGGGTTTCCACTGTTTAGGCACATCAGGGGCTCTCCAAACGTGACATGACACCCGCAGACTATTCCATCAAAGTCTGCAATGCAAAACGTCACTACTTCCCTTCCGAGCCCCGACGTCTGCCCATACAGTAGTTTTCTCCCACATATGGGGTATCAGCGTACTCAGGACAAATTGAACAACAACTTTTGGGGTCCAATTTCTCCTGGTACCCTTGGGAAAATAAAAAACTGGGGACTAAAAGATCATGCTTGTGGAAAAAATATGATTTTTTTATTTTCACGCCCGGCGTTATAAACTTCTGTGAAGCACTTGGGGGGTTCAAAGTGCTCACCACACATCTGGATTGTTTCCTTTGGGGGTCTAGGTTCCAAAATCAGGTCACTTGTGGGGGGTTTCCTCTGTTTAGGCACATCAGGGGCTCTGCAAACTGAACATGACACCCATCAAAGGCTGCATTCCAAAATATCATTACTTCCTTTCCGAGCCCTGCTGTGGTCTCAAACAGTATTTCCCCCCCACATATGGGGTATCAGCGTACTCAGGACAAATTGGACAACAACTTTTGGGGTCCAATTTCCTTGGGAAATATCAAAAATTGGGGACTAAAAAATCATTTTTGTGGATTTTTTTTTTTCACACCCAGGCATTATAAACTTTAGTGAAACACTTGGGGGTTCAAAGTGCTCACCACAAATCTAGATAAGTTCCTTAGAGGGTCTAGTTTCCAAAATGGTGTCACTTGTGGGGGTTTTTCACTGTTTAGGCACATCATGGGCTCTCCAAATGCGACATGGCGTCCAATCTCAATTCCAGACAATTTTGGTTTGAAAAAGTCAAACGGCGCTCCTTCCCTTCCAAGCCCTGCCGTGTGCCCAGAGAGTGGTTTTCCCCCACATATGTGGTATCGGCGTACTCAGGAGAAATTGGACAACAACTTTTTCTGTCCATTTTCTTCTTTTACCCTTGTTAAAATAAAAAATTTTTGTAAAACATCATTTTTGTAACTAAAAAGTTAAATGTTCATTTTTTTTTGCAAGTTGCTTCAGCTCCTGTGAATGTTATTTATTAACTATTTTGTGTGACATATTTCTCTGTTTTAAGGGAATAAAAATTCAAATTTAAAAAATTGCAAAATTTTCACAATTTTCGTCATATTTCCATTTTTTTCATAAATAACCGCAAGTTATATCGAATAAATTTTACCACTATCATGAAGTACAATATGTCATGAGAAAACATGACGCTAAGATCCGTTGAAGCGTTCCAGAGGTATAGCCTCATGGACAGTGGTCATAAGGCCGGCGTCACACTGGCGACATAATCGGACGACTGCAATGCGATGAAAAATCGTATTGCAGTCGGACCTATGTTAATCTATGGAGCAGCTCCCAGTATCCGTTATTTTGTGGTCCGTTTTAAACGTCCGTGTACAATCGCAGCATGCTGCGATTGTCACCGATTGTGGGTCGACAATCGCCAATGCAAGTCTATGGGAGCGATGAAAAATCGGATTACAAACGGACCACACTGTGTGACTTGCGATGAAATCGCATCGGTGTCCTTTAGAAAAGCCGGCAATTCATCCCGGCTATACTGTAAAATCACACTGACAGCTTTAATAAAGACTAGAAAGAATAGGTATACACACATAGAATACATATATATAATATATATATATATATATATGTAATTGTGACATGTATATATATACATATATTTATATTTCCTAGACTTCTACATACTGTAATAGCCGCAAATTCAATTGCCGGCTTCTGTGAAATCACAGAAGCCGACATGAAATGATACATTGTTTCCACACAGTTAACCATGTCATTTCCTGTATTTTGATATTTGTTTAGAACTTACAATTACATGAGTGTATTTGTGCAAAATTTCAGACATGTAGGGGTTAATTAAAGGTGTAATTTCGTTGAAAAAAAATGCGTGGGCTCCCGCTGTATTTTCTCCACCAGACAGACAAAGCAAAGCGAGTGGGGGCAGATAATAATAGCCTAGGGAGGGTACATTTTTTGTGCCCCCCTGGCTACTAACATCTGCCCCCAGACACCCAAAAAGGGCAAATCTATAATTAGATTCACCCTTTCTGGCACTTTGCCCGTCTATTCCCATTGCCCTGTAGCGGTGGCGAATGGGTTAATAATCTCACCTTACTGTCACCTTAGTATTGAAAGGTGACCTTAAGGCAGGTTAATAATTGAGAGCTGTCAATTAGACAACTATCAATTATTAATCCTATTGAAGTAAATAAAAAAACACACACACACTTTAAGAATAAATAATTTTAATGAAATAAAAACACATTTTTTTGACCATATTTTATTTTACACTTAATCCGTGCGAAGCCATTGATCTCCTAAAATAAAGAAAAAAAAATAAAACAACATTATTCTTACCTATTCCCCCGATCTGTCACGTCCCACGCTGTAATCCTTCACAAAGGGTTAACTAGCTTTGAGCCAAGCAGTGCAAGTAATCCTGCATGCTCAGCTCAAAGCTCCTGAATGAATAAGTTCCTCTCCTGGCGACAGGAGAGGATGTGTTTAATGAATGAAGCTTAATTGATTGTGTCCACTTTCCCTTTAGGTCAGGTCACTAAAGTTAAATTGCCAATAAATCAATTAAGCTCCATTCATGAATCTATTCCTCTCCTTTCGCTGGGAGAGTAACTTATTCATTCAGGGGAATACAGGTCTGAGACAGCATTATTAGCTCTCTGCGACCTGTAACCTGTTAACCCTTTCTGATGGATTACAGCGTGGGACCTGACTGTACTTCGGATTGGTAAGAATCATTTTGCTTTTTTATTTTATTTTTATTACAGGGAAATGGTTTTAGCAGGAAAATAAAATATTGTCAAAAACTGTGTGATTATTTCATTAAACTTCTTTTTTATTAAAGTGTGTGTGTTTGATTTTTCTATCATACAATAGGATTAATAATTGATAGTTGTCTAATTGACAGCTCTCAATTATTAACCTGCCTTAAGGTCACCTTTCAATACTAAGGTGACAGTAAGGTGAGATTATTAACCCATTCGCCACCGCTACAGGGCAATGGGAATAGACGGGCAAAGTGCCAGAAAGGGCGAATCTAATTATAGATTTGCCCTTTCTGGGGTGTCTGGGGGCAGATGTTAGTAGCCAGGGGGGGCACAAAAATGTACCCTCCCTAGGCTGTTATTATCTGCCCCCACTCGCTTGCTTTGTCTGTCTGTGGAGAAAATACAGCGGGAGCCCACGCATTTTTTTTCAACGAAATTACACCTTTAATTAACCCCTACATGTCTGAAATTTTGCACAAATACACTCATGTAATTGTAAGTTCTAAACAAATATCAAAATACAGGAAATGACATGGTTAACTGTGTCTAAACAATGTATCATTTCATGTCGGCTTCTGTGATTTCACAGAAGCCGGCAATTGAATTAGTGGCTATAACAGTATGTAGAAGTCTAGGAACTATAAATATATGTATATATACATGTCACAATGACATGTATATATATATATATGTGTTCTATGTGTATATATCTATTCTTTTTTTTGTGATTGAAATACTATTCTTTTGGATCCATTATATGTCAGTTTTGCAAGCCTGCGAGAAAATCTCGCAAGTCGGATGAAAATCGAATGTTACAAGGTACACACACATGCGACTAAATCGCATCTTTGAAGGAAAATCGGATGCCAGAAGGATGTGTGATGTTTGCATTTTGATCCGACAATCGACCGTCTAAAACGGACCGATTTTTTGTGGTTGTGTGTGACGCCGGCCTAATTGTAAAAATTTACCCGGTCATTAACGTGCAAACCACCCTTGGGGGTTAAGGGGTTAAGCATAGCACCTATAGTAAGTGTTTTATCAAAGGATTATGGTGCACATCTTCATTATATTCTTGCTTTTGCTTGTAAAGGATTTCCTCCTTAAATCAAGTTGCTTCTTCTCTTTTTCACAAGTGCACAAAGAGGGGTCCGGCAGGGGAAGCCTCATGAATATGCAGATATAGACGTAGGATGATATTGGACGCAGTACAGATTGCTTCTATAAACTAGACAAAATAAAAGAGGACATCAAACTCCTGCAGGAAGGACAGCTGGTTTATACTAGATGTTTTTTTTTCTGCATTGCAGCTGATGAGGACTGATGATTGTCCTGACGTTATTAACGTGAAACATATGAGTTTCTTGTGTTTGATTAATAACAGGCTGGTAATTATATAAACAGGAGAAAAGCCGTCTGTGTTAGGGTTTATTTGTAGTAAGCAATTGATTGTGATACAATACAGAATGCAGGAATACAGTTAGTTCATGTTTCTAATAGCGGCTGTTAACATTTTATTATAGGGATATCCCAGGTAGAAGAAGTTATCACATATCATTGAGATTGATGAAAACTTCCAGATTGGTAGAAGCCCAACTGCTGGGACCCCACAGACAGGGGTGGGATTCAGCCGGTTCTCCCCGGTTCGATGGAACCGCTTGTTAAAAAAGTAGCCGGTTCCCCGAACCGGGGAGATTCAGGGCCGCGATTCGGTACTGGCCCCACTGCCCCAGCACATCTATAGGGCCGGCCGCACAGCAAATTGTGTGCGGCCGTGCCTGCTGTACTGTGACGCGGCCGGCAGCAGACACAGCCGCCCGCGTCACACTGTATAGGGCTGGGAGCTGTGCACAGCCGTCACCTTGATGGCTGTGCGCAGCTCCTTCTTCCTGGCTAAATGCTAGACCAGTGATGGCGAACCTATGGCACGCATGCCAGCGAGGGCACGCAGAGCCCTCTCAGCTGGCACGCGGCCTCGCCTCAGTTATTCCCTGCAGCTCCCTCTCACATTGAGCGGCGTGGCTGCGGAGCTGAAAAATGACGTCAGCCGGCCGGCAGCGCCGCTCAATGTGTAAGAGGAAGTGAGAAGAAGGAAGCTGCCGGATCGTGGAGAGGTGAGTCTGGCCGCTGTGCCTGTGAAGCTGCTGTGTGTGTGTGTGACGCTGTGTGTGTGTGGTGTGAGACGCTGTGTGTGTGACGCTGTGTGTATGTATGTGTGTGTGTGTGTGTGTGAGACGCTGTGTGTGTGTGTGATAGATGAGGAAGCGATATCAGCGTTGGAACGGGCAGAGGTGAGTAGTTTTTTTTTATGCAAGGCCATTATTCAGTATGGAGCATCATGTGGGGCCATTATACTGTATGCAGCAGTATATGGGGCCATTATTCAGTATGGAGCATCATGTGGGACCATTTTACTGTATGCAGCAGTATATGGGGCCATTATTCAGTATGGAGCATCATGTGGGGCCATTATACTGTATGCATCATTATGTGGGGCCATTATTCAGTATGGAGCATCATGTGGGGCCATTATACTGTATGCAGCAGTATATGGGGCCATTATTCAGTATGGAGCATCATGTGGGGCCATTTTACTGTATGCAGATCATGGGCATTATTATGAGCATCATGGGGCCATTATTCAGTATGGAGCATCATGTGGGGCCATTATACTGTATGCAGCAGTATATGGGGCCATTATTCAGTATGGAGCATCATGTGGGGCCATTATACTGCATGCATCATCATGTGGGGCCATTATACTGCATGCAGCATCATGTGGGGCCATTATACTGTATGCGTCATCATGTGGGGCCATTATACTGTATGCGTCATCATGTGGGGCCATTATACAGTATGGAGCATCATTTGTGGCCAGTATACTGTATGCAGCATCATGTGGGGCCATTATACTGTATGCATCATCATGTGGGGCCATTATACTGCATGCAGCATCATGTGTGGCCTTTATACAGTATGGAGCATCATGTGTCGCCATTATACAGTATGCAGCATCATGTGCGGCGATTATACAGTATGGAGTTGTTTTTCTAATCTAAAACTGAGTATTCCGGTTAAATTGCCGTGTTGGCACTTTGCGATAAATAAGTGGGTTTTATATTGCAGTTTGGGCACTCGGTCTCAAAAAGGTTCGCCATCACTGTGCTAGACTGTCTGCGCTCCTTCCAGGTGTGACGTCGTTTCTGGAGGCGCGTCATACCATGAGGGGGCGTGTTCTGCCAAAGCCAGGAAGAGAAGCGTCCATTGGTCTCTGCAGTCTGATGCCGGCGTCTGTAGCTGCAGGAGGGAAATCACAGGTCAGAGTCCTCAGTGACACCGAGGAGGATTTATTAACAGGTTGGGGCAGATACTTGGGGCTGTATAGTGGGGTTTCAGGGGATGATTGAACACTTGTGGGGGTCTGTGTGTGCTCCTAGGGGGTTCTGCACACTTGTGGGGGTCTGTGTGTACTCCTGGGGGGGTTATGCACACTTGTGGGGGTCTGTGTGTGCTCCTGGGGGGTTATGCACACTTGTGGGGGTCTGTGTGTGCTCCTAGGGGGTTCTGCACGCTTGTGGGGTCTGTGTGTGCTCCTAGGGGGTTCTGCACACTTGTGGGGGTCTGTGTGTGCTCCTAGGGGGATATGCACACTGTGGGGTCTGTGTGTGCTCCTGGGGGGTTCTGCACACTTGTGGGGTCTGTGTGTGCTCCTAGAGGTTTGTATATGTTTGAGGAAAAGATGCGTGTAAATGGGTGTGGCTTAAAAATGGGTGTGGTTTAAAAATGGGTGTGGTTTTCCTACACACAAACACAGAACCTGTTGTTAAAAATTTGAATCCCACCCCTGCCCTCACCTGAACTGGTCACTTTTATCCCCAAAAGAATAGAATGATGAAGCAGTGCAAATGCCTGACCACTCATTCATTCTCTGAGACTGCAGGAGCGCTATACTCGACTTTCTCAAGCATTCCCATAGGAGTGAATGGAGCAGCAGTTGAGTGTGCCCACTGCCTCTTCATGTTAAGGGGGATAAGAGTGCCCTATTCCCATGATCAGTGGGGAGCTCAGCAATCAGAAGAACCCTAGCAATCTAGAAGGTAATATAGGTGATACATTCTAACCAGAATACCCCTAGTAACATTTTTGATTACTTTAATGTATCCAAAATAAAATCAATGGAACTTTGTAAATATTGTACAGTTTTGTGTACGCAGCCCCTATGCAGACTAATGTCTACATAGTGCCCTCATAGGTCTGATCCTGTAGACATACTGTACACCATATTGAAAACAGTAACAGAAATAAATTGCAAATATACTAAAATAAAGAAACAACAGAATATTCAGTAGTATCCTGATCCCAGCATTGATGACACTATTCATGGTACATGATTGCTGAAGCCAGTGATGGGCTGCAGTGGTCACGTGGTGATGTGACTGGCAGGTGAAAATAGACCAGCAGATGACTATCATACATTGTATGCTAGATTGGTGGGAATTGAAGAAGTGAGTCATTATAATAGGTTTTTGTTTTTATAGTTAACTCTTTGACAACTCTTCTAATGCTTGATCATTGGGACAAATTTTTGTATGCTTTCATGTTAGGGCTCATTCAAATGTCAGTTTTTCTCATACAAGCTCTATCCCTGTTTTTTACCGATAGACCTCGTGAAATGCAACTGCAGAGCAGTTGCACGCAACCTCCACCAGGGGAGCTGGTAAGGGAAAAAGGCTTGCACTCACCGTGTAGCACCACAGAGCAGACGTGCATGCCACCACTAGGAGAGCAGAGTAGTCAGACAGGCCAGGTCAGCAACAAACAGGAAGACGAAGTACCAGAGGTCACAGCATTGCACATGGTCAGAGACAAGCCAAAACTCAGAGCCAGACGGGAACGCGGTATCCAAAACATGAGAAGGAAAGGGGAGTCAGGGTACAAGCCAGTGAGTCAAAAGCCGGTCGGTAACGTAGCATCAGAGACAGAAAAACAGGAGGCGGGGTTGAGGTTCAAGCCGAGGCATACACTGTAGGGAAACCACCAAACGTACACAAAGTCAGGGATAGGGAACGGGTCAGACACTAATACGGGAAGTCAGAGGCAGAAGGATCACTAGGGTATACTGGTCAGCTTCTCTAGCCTGGAAGCATGAACTATCACTGATGTCGCATGCAGGCCGCAGCAACTGAAATAGCAAAAACAGATCCAAAACGAGGAAGAGGGGATTAACCCCCGTATGACCAGTTCAGGGAGAGGATAGCAGAAAACAAACCCCGGACAGGATCATGACACCTCGTACCTATTATAATCTGTGGGGTTGTGTACTTGTCCGTGTTTTCTTGTAGACTGAGTGGTCGGCATAAAATCAAGTAGACAAGACCGATATGGATCAGAGTCTCATACCAAAATTGCCAATGCAAGTCCGTATTGTGTTCTTAATTGGGCTTTAATTTATGTCCTGACAGAACTCGTGTAATAAGAATTGTTATTAAAATACGTAACTCAACACACACTGTGTGGACAAAAGTATTGGGACACCTGC
Source organism: Oophaga sylvatica (assembly GCA_033576555.1). Taxonomy (NCBI): domain Eukaryota; kingdom Metazoa; phylum Chordata; class Amphibia; order Anura; family Dendrobatidae; genus Oophaga; species Oophaga sylvatica. The sequence goes on along the minus strand of JARQOD010000006.1, from coordinate 77,402,913 downwards.
ACAGTAGACCTAAAGTTTTTATGACCATCCATTCTAAATTCATAGACTTTAATATGGGGGTGTTCCTCCCTCTGTAGCTTCTACTCTTCTGGGATGGCTTTTTACAAGATTTTGGACTGTGTCTGTGGAAATTTTTGCCTCTTCATCCGGACCTGTTTTAGGACAAGAGGGTTTGGCTTGCATTCTCCCTTCCAGTTCATCTGAAAGGTGTTCTGTGTTGGCCAATCGAGTTCTTCTACAACACACTCACACAATTATGCCTTTATGGACTTTGTTTGGGATGACAGCAAAAAACGCTGCGCTATCACATTGAGTGAAAACATCCCTGATGGGCTGTGTTCCCACGTAGCTTAATCATTGCATTTATTCCACTTTTTTGTGTGGGAAATTTGCTGCATTAATAGTTCAAATAAAGCGGATGTATTTCACAAAACCCCATGATCTGTAGGAAGCTTGAAAAAAATGCAGATAGAATCATAATTTTCTTCATCAGTGCATCAAATCTGCACCAAAAACACATCAAAAAGCATAAAAAAAACCACAATAAACCGAGCAGTTTACTGTAGCAGAACTCATGCTGAAAACACATTGTTTCCACATGTGGGGATATGGCCTCACGCTACACAGAGAGGACATACATCACAGCTTTCAGGACATTTTCATTACTATATAAATAGCAATCATTATAGAATCACACATGACACACTTTGGTGAAACTGAAAGTCATTGGAAAGGGTTAGACAGGGCTACTGGGTCTAAGAAAGTGACTAATAGATATGCTCTTCAGATGTATTAGATTTAAGCCTCCTTTATCATTTTAAGCAGTTTCTCAGTTATTTGCTAGTCATTACATTTTATCAGAAGACAATTCATTACCAATACATTAAGGCTCAGGGTGCTTTCATCTTGCGCTTTCTCCATGTTCATGGGTCTAGCCAGGGTTTACGTCCGAACTCCCCAACAAAACGGGATTCAGATGTATGCAGCCTTAGGCTGTGGTTCCACGGTCCGGAACCACAGCTCTTTGGACGGAGCGGAAAGTCTGCTCCGTCCAAAGCCCCGCCCCCTTCTGAATGCGCGGTGAATCCGGATGTTCTCATTGAACACATCTGGAATCACCGCAGCGCTACATAGCCCTGTGTTATTTCCCTTGCGGCGACGGAGGTCGCCGCAAGGGAAAAGGACATGCTGCGATCTAAAAAGACGCGCAGCATGTCCGTTAACGCAGGTCTGCCGCCTGCGTGTTTTTTACGCATAGTGGAGACGGGATTTCTTGAAATCCCCTCCACTATGCTGTAACATCTGGACGCTGCGTGTTTGACGCTGCGCCAGTACACAGCGTCAAACACGCGGCATTTACTGACCGTGGAATCACACCCTTACAATCATCGCAATATGCATTTGTCCAAGTACAACCCAGGAAATGATCACTAAGATACCTAATAGCACAAAACAAGTTGTAGCCAGTCATCTGAGGGCAGACTTGTGATATACTGTCAATTTATGGCAATTACATGGTTTGCAAAGCTGTAATTGTTCATATACCTGCAGCACATAAATACCCATGCAGTTTTACAAATAAGCAGCCTTTCCCAGGACCATATCTACAGCTCACTCTGTCCTGGTCACCAAGACAGAATATGCCCCCATTAAAGGCCTTTTACACTCAGTAATTATCATCATGATTCCGTCATTTCCTAGTAATTATCATGATGCGTTGTCAGCATTAACAATAGAAATATGCATTATACAATAAATGTACCATAATGCAATCAAATTATCAGTGGTGAGACTGATCATGTAAGTTTAGCTCCAAGGAATATGTAATCTCGGCATTGCTGCAATCTCGACCTCTTCCAAGTCAGTCTTATCGCCCATTTATAAGAGACAGACATTCTTAGGAACGCTCGTTTCCCGATAATCAGGCAGTATTAACAGACTGACCTACTCCTGACGAACGCATAAAAGATCATTGTTGCCGTACAGAACATCTTTGTTCTCAGACGTGCACTGATCGATCTGTAATACATTGCTCGGTGTGTATGCTGCTATTGTTCTTGGCAGCATGAGTCCTGTTAAAAATGGATGATGCGCTGTATACAGTAACCACATGTCGAACATTATATTACAATCAATCAGTGCATGATTGATGACAGGTCGGCCTGTGTAAACTGGCTATTAAACGGCTGCCAAGTGGCCATAATGTTGCAGTCCAGCAGTCTTTTAAAAGCGCTTAGTGGTCTCATATACTTATTAAAATTGAAACAGGACATTTTTTGTTACTATGGGCCTAATAACTAACAGGCAGTCAGTTGTTAACTGCCTGCATGTTCTACCCAGCACTAGCTCAGAGCAGTCACCGACCTCTCCTTCCGGCCTTTTTAGCTGGCTACACATCAACAGAGCAGCTGTTCTTCCGGGCTGTGCTGTCGATTGCGCCTGACTTACGACTTTTGACATCAAGCTGATTGACAGATGTCTCATTGCAGAAAGGCATTCGGAAGCCAGCTGTCAATCAGCTTGACACCAACAGTCACGCACCGTCAACAGAGCAGAGTGGAACAGAAGCCGCTGCTCTGACGACGTGACGTCAGCGGAAGCCCTGAATCTCCGGCAGGAGTGGTCTGTGACCGCTCTGTGTTGGCATAGATCGACATCGGACACAGTTGGCAACTACCTGCCTATTAGTACTTAGATACATAGTAAAAAAAAAATAGTCCCGGATGGCCCCTTTAAGTTCGAGAAACATAGTAGGATCACTGCTCATCAGCTGGTCCCTCAGTGTCTCATACAACAGTCTCTATAGATACACTAATTTAGGAAGGAGGCACTAGCACTGGGTCCTCTTTCACCAGTACCCGATCAGTTGGTCATTCACTGTCCTCCACTAAGTTGAATTCCTACCCAGCGTCTTGTTCCATCATTCCCCGCTCTTCTTTAGATTATAAAGACCGAAGACATGGGCTAAACATTGCCCCATAGAGGGTCCGCTCCTCCTGTGACTGCTCAGCATAGAGTTTCAATGACTGTGCAGTGCCACATTATAGTGCGAATGTGATGCATAGGGTGGGGGTTATAGGGAAAAAATAGTAATATTTTTTAAAAGTAGCTGGCACAGCCATCCTTATCCTAGTGGTAAATCTGACTTTGTCCATTTATTGCACAATGTTCACATAGACCATGAACATTTAGTTATGAACTTATGGCAGCTTCTCAGTAAACTACAAAAATCTGGTTGTCATCTGACCATATAGGATTTCTTCAGGTTAGTGACAGAGCAGAGGTATTCGTAGAATTTTGAGATATAACTTGGCAGTGATGTTCATGATGGATTATAGTGGAGACAGTATGGCTGACAGAATACCCGCTAGTAAAAAGTTACAGTATCCAAGCACATAAAACTGATTGGGGCCAGGATTAGTGTTTTCACAGTGTCAATAGTGGCAAATGAGGGACATATTCTTTAGGTGACAGTGACGAGATTTCACAATGATCTGAAAGTAAGGTGTAATTGCATACAACCTCAAGAAATCATGCCTTGGGTCTAGAAAGGATACTAGTGTTGTTCAGAGAAATGGAAACATCTGGTTTAGGTGTATAAGAAGATTGAGGAAACAGAAGGATCTCAGTTTTAGAGAAAGTACACGTTAGGTTAAAAAAAAACAGCTGATAGACTCCAATGCCAGGATAGTGAGAAGTCCATATTTGTAACATCAGAGACAATGCCTCTGAAAATGCTCTGGGAATGCCTGCCAAACAGGTGATTTTGCTAGTGGAAGCCTTGCCTCATCCACAGAACCCCTCTAGATGTTCATAAATAAGAGCATTCCACCTTTTATGATGTCCATATACCCTAATGGGCAAGGGTTGTCGAAGATGCAACTAGAAGATGCATTGAGGGATTGTCCCACAGATCCCAAAAATTAAGAGAATTGGTAGGCTTGGCAATTGAGAACATGGTTGCAGCTATTTTAAGAGAATTTAAGGCAGGGTTCTGATATGGCATCTGGGGAGAACGTGTTCTGTGTGGCCAGGAACCTAGCTGTAAAATCTTCCGGATTTATAGCAAATCAGTCTGAAGTACATGATTTTTGTGATCTTTAACTGGAATTGCTGCAAAACTGAGGAAAAACATTCCACTTGTTGTAGTGCCACATGCTGCTCTTGGCTCCTCAGCCATGTGGCCCACTCCTGCCCCACAAAAGCCATGTGAAAACCCAGCCCTGAGCCTCAGTCACACATCCGTGAATATACAGTGGGGGAAATAATTATTTGATCCCTTGCTATTTTTGTAAGTTTGCCCACTGACAAAGACATGAACAGTTTATAATTTTAAGGGTAGGTTAATTTTAACATTAAGAGATAGAATATCAAATATAAAATCCAGAAAATCACAATGTATAAATTATATAAATTTATTTGCATTTTGCAGTGAGAAATAAGTATTTGATCCCTCTGCCAAACAAGACTTAATACTTGGTGGCAAAACCCTTGTTGGCAAGCACAGCAGTCAGATGTTTTTTGCAGTTGATGATGAGGTTTGTGCACATATCAGGAGGATTGTGGTCCACTCCTCTTTGCAGATCATCTCTAAATCATTAAGATTTTGAGGCTGTCGCTTTTCAACTCTGAGCTTCAACTTCCTCCATAAGTTTTCTATGGGATTAAGGTCTGGAGACTGGCTAGGCCACTCCATGACCTTAATGTGCTTCTTTTTGAGCCATTCCTTTGTTGCCTTGGCTGTATGTTTTGGGTCATTGTCTTGCCGGAAGACCCAGCCAGAACCATTTTTAATGTCCTGGCGGAGGGAAGGAGGTTGTGACTCAGAATTTTATGATACATGGCTCCATCCATTCTTCCATTGATGCGGTGAAGTGGTCCTGTGCCCTTAGCAGAGAAACACCCCCAAAGCATAATGTTTCCACCTCCATGCTGGACAGTGGGGACGGTGTTCTATGGGTCATAGGCAGTATTTCTGTTCCTCCAAACACGGCAAGTTGAGTTAATGCCAAAGACCTCAATTTTTGTTTCATTTGACCACAGCACCTTCTCCCAATCACTCACAGAGTCATCCAGGTGTTCATTTTCAAACTTCAGATGGGCCTGCACATGTGCCTTCTTGAGCAGGGGACCTTGCGGGCACTGCAGGATTTTAAACCTTTTCAGCGTAAGGTGTTACCAATGGTTTTCTTGGTGACTGTGGTCCCAGCTGCCTTGAGATCATTAACATGTTCTCCCTGTGTAATTTTAGGCTGATCTCTCACCTTCCTCATGATCAACGATACCCCACAAGGTGAGATTTTGCATGGTTCCCCAGATCGATGTCGATTGATAATCATTTTGTATTTCTTCCATTTTCTTACTATTGCACAAACAGCTGTCTCCTTCTCACCCAGCGTCTCACTTATGGTTTTGTAGCCTATTCCTGCTTTGTGCAGGTCTATAAACTTGTCCCTGACATCCTTATAAAGCTCTTTGGTCTTGCCCATGTTGTAGAGGTTAGAGTCTGACTGAGTAATTGAGTCTATGGACAGGGGTCTTTTTTAAAGGTGACTATGTAGGACAGCTGTCTTTAATGCAGGTAATGAGTTGATTAGGAGCGTCTAACTAGTCTGTAGGAGCCAAAACTCTTAATGGTTGGTAGGAGTTCAAATACGTATTTCTCACTGCAAAATGTAAATAAATATATAATTTATACAATGTGATTTTCTGGATTTTATTTTTGATATTCTATCTCTCAATGTTAAAATTAACTTAACCTTAAAATTATAAACTGTTCATGTCTTTGTCAGTGGGCAAAATCAGCAAGGGATCAAATACTTATTTCCCCTACTGTACATGTGTATGAAGAAGGGTACTGGTGTCATCAGTGTTTTTGATCTGTGTATCATCAGTGTACGGTCCATCAGTTTGTCATCAGTGTTTTTCACGGTTGGTTAAAGAATTAAATAAATAGATGACAAAGCTTCTCCTATTCTTTTCAGTGTTAAATACATGGAGCACACGGACATGTTTTTCATGGACCCATACACTTGTATTGGCCCTTGTCATCCGTGATGCCGGAAGTAAACAGACATGTGTCCATGAGCTTTGCATGGACATATTGTCCATAAAAATACACGGACATGTGCATAGCACCATAGATTATAATGTAGGGGGGCAGATGTCGCATCCCCGTTCTGCTTATGATGACATATCCTGAAGATAGGTTATAAAATATAAAGTATTGTACAACTTCTCTAACGCTCCTTGTTAGTTCATCAATTAGATCACTAAAGAACGGAGGATTCCAGTTACAGAGACTGTTCCTCTAATAGTAGACTCAGCTGCGCTCTTGCTTTGATAGAGACAATAGGACTGTTACCTCGACGCTCTTCCTATACTTATTCTCACTGCTATATCTGACGGAGGACAATTTATCACACTTTCAGTTATGTTACATATTTTAGGTAGGCGGCTACCCCTCCCAGTTGGCAGAGATTCAGACATATGATTTATGTTTAGGCAATGTTTTTTCAAAGTATCCTACAAAAATATTTATGTCAGTGTTCTTCCAGTTCAAGGATTTATGGCATTGTATAATATTCTGTGTTTAATGTCATTTACGAGGAAGAAGTGCGAAGAACAAAAGGCTTTGTAATTCCAGTTGTTGACACATTGCTTGTATGTTGGGTAAATATAGATAGTAATGAGTAGTAAGCACCAGTTAATTAAAGCGTGTATAACACCTTGATAAAACGATGAAAAGGTACTAATAGAATGTATAACTGATATAAAAGATGTTCCTAAAAATGCAAAAACTGTAGGTAATTTTGCAGATAATAGCAAAAAAGTACCGTATATACTCATGTATAAGCCGACCTGTGTATAAGCCGACCCCCCTAATTTTGCCACAAAAAACTGGGAAAACTTATTGACTCGTGTATAAGCCTAGGGTGAAAAATGATTATGCCCCCATATGATGCTCCACAGATTATGCCCCCAATATGCTTCCCACAGATTATGCCCCTATATGCTCCAGATTATGCCCCCATATGCTCCAGATTATGCCCAATATGCTTCAGAGATTATGCCCCATATGCTCCAGATTATGCCCCGTATGATCCACAGATTATGCCCCCATATGCTCCAGATTATGCCCCCATATGTTCCACAGATTATGCCCCCATATGCTCCAGATTATGCCCCATATGTTACACAGTTATGCCCCCATATGCTCCATATTATGCCCCATATGCTCCATATTATGCCCCATATGCTCCATATTATGCCCCCATATTTCCAGATTATGCCCCATATGCTGCTGCAAAGAAAAAAAAAAAAATGACATACTCACCTCTCGTCGCTGGGGGACAGCGGCACCTAGATATTTACCTGTCCTCTATGCACCTCAGCGCTACTCCCTCTTCCTGGTCCTTTGCAGTGAATGATCAGGCAGGGGGCGCGGCGCTCACTAACGACGTCATTGCGCCCTCTGCCTGAACATTCACAACCAGAGGAGTCAGGGAGCAGCGATACGGTGGACCGAGGGACAGGTAAATATCGCTGTACTCACCCCTCCGCCGCGCGTCCCTGCAGCCTCTCCTCTTCTCCCGGCGCTCTCCATAGCGCTTCCTTCCTACAGCGGTCACATGGTACCGCTCATTAAAGTCATGAATATGTGCATATTCATGACTTTAATGAGCGGTGCCATGTGACCGCTGCAGGAAGGAGCCGGAGATCGTGGGAGAAGCAGGGGGGCTGCAGAGACCGCGCCGGCGGAGGGGTGAGTATAATCCGACACCCCCGCTCCCCCGCCGACCCCCGTATATGACCCGCGTATAAGCCGAGAGGGGGACTTTCAGCTCTAAAAAATGGGCTGAAAATCTCGGCTTATACACGAGTATATACGGTAAATACCGGGGACTAAAAGGCCCCCCGATACGCATTGTAGGGTAAGTATGATGAATTTTAATACCCCAGCCGTGCACATTTTATTCATCCGTTGGCAAAAATTTTAGTTTTCACTCCTTTATTTTGTTAAAGCACCACTCCAATGTGTTTTTTAGCGCTGGAGTGGTGCTTTAAATGTAAGCCGCCTGTCATAAATTCAACTACCAGCTTCTTCACCGTTTTTCGGGGGCCGCTCCAGTCCCGGGTTGCCATCTTATGAACCCAGGTTCTGACTGGCCAGAAGTCAGAAGATAAGTCACAAGCTCTATGAGAGCCAGAACGAGGCAAGAACAAGGCGCGCATAGACTTACATTGATTAGTGACTTCCAGCGTACTCCATGAAACACTGGAGCAGCCAGCAGGTCACAAACTGCAGGAGGCGGACCGGATCGGCAGCAAAAAACAGCTGAAAATGCCAGAAGGTAGGTATCAGACAGGGCACTTGGATTTTAAGCACCACTCCAGCGGTGAGATAAAAAAAAAACCCTGAAGTGTTGCTTTTAGCTTCTATGGGGATATCTACTAAGGAAGTGCTAAAGTTCCCTGTGGAAATCAGCAACTGGCTTTGATTCATATCGTTATTTACTGAGGTTTCCAGTGGTATTACTTCATTTTCTCTGCTCTGCTATTTCTAAGCAAGGACAACATAACATCCAGATCAAATGTACTAGGGCAGCATAGCATTCAAAGTTGATGTGTGTCTGTGCATTAATTAGTGCTGGCAATGGCTGGATAGAAATTCTAGATGCATCAGCACATATATCATAATTAACACCTTTACAGCTTCTGTCTACAATGATATGTCATAGATTCAACAGGAGTAAACTAGTTTACGAGTTCCCGAGGAGAGGGCCAGAACACAGGCTTCTGCTGTGGAGGTCAGATGCTAAGTCTGCTCCTTCCTACACTTCCTGGCTTGTAATTTTTCTAATGTTATTAAATGGAGAAATATTTTAAAAAATGCTTTTCGTAAATTACACATTATTTTATTAACAAGTAACCAGAGCAATAAATAATTTGATATTGTGATAAATACAGTCAGATACCTTATTAGTCTAAATATGTAATCTGTAATAATGAATAAATATTGTATTTGGCAGCAATTGGGCTAATACGCAATGAGAACAAGAAACCTGAAAATGGATGCCAAGCCGTTTTAAACCTAGACACTGTTATCTCTAGTATATGGTACAATGTATTTATATAGGGGGCATGTTATTTTAATATACTGTATATTAAAAAATATATACTTTTTTTAAATTATTTTTTTTTTCATTATTTTATTCAATGAGATAGTAGTCATAAAAGAATTGCACTGTTTTCCTTCTTGGCCATGGATGGTATGATTTTCTACACGTCATTGAACGTAGTGAATTTAATTTAATATATGTGGATTACACAACTTGAAACCTTAAAATACCAGAGAATATGGAAATGGCATCAGGTTGACTACTGTGCGGAGTATCAAATGCTGCAAAGTGTTTTATCACACAAAACAACACAACAACATATGCAAAAGTGAAAATCCTTATTGCTACAAGTGGTGGTAATAGGAAGAAAATCCTTCACAATTGTGATACATGGTAGATATTTAGTCTTAGGGCTCATACCCATTTGTGGGGAAAAAAAAGGTCAGTTTTCTGGATGGAAAAAACGGTACGATTATATGTAATTGTCATGCGATTTGCATGCGATTTGTATGCGATTTTTAATTGCTCCATCCGTTTTCCATCAGTTTTCCATCTGCATGCAATGCGATTTTAACATGACGTTTTACATAGAGCAGTTATCTCTATGTAAAAAATCATGTAAAAATCACATTGTAAAAAAAAATGTACACAAAAAGCAAATAATTATATATATATATATATTATATATATATATATATATATATATATATATAGGTCATACACTTCTACATAGTATAATAGCTGCTAATTCATCCCCGGCTATACTGTAAAATCACACTGACAGCTTTAATAAAGAATAGAAACAATACATATACACACATAGAATACATATATATATATATATGTCATTGTGACATATATATATATATACATATATTTATAGTTCATACACTTCTATATACTGTAATAGCCGCTAATTCAATTGCCGGCTTTTGTGAAATCACAGAACCCGACATGAAATGACACATGATTTACATACAGTTAACCATGTCATTTCATGTATTTTGATATATGGTTTTAACTTACAATTACATGAGTGTATGTGTGCAAAATTGCAGACATGTAGGGGTTAATTAAAGGTGTAAATTCGTTGAAAAAAAATGCGTGGGCTCCCGCTGTATTTTCTCCACCAGACAGACAAAGCAAGCGAGTGGGGGCAAATAATAATAGTCCAGGGAGGGTGCATTTATTTTGTGCCCCCCTGGCTACTAACATCTGCCCCAGACACCCCAGAAAAGGCAAATCTATAATTAGATTAGCCCTTTCTGGCACTTTGCCCATCTATTCCCATTGCCCTGTAGCGGTGGCGAATGGGTTAATAAGGGGTTAAAGCCACCTTGCAATTGAAAGGTGACTTTAAGCCAGGTTAATAATTGAGAGTTGTCAATTTGACAACTATCAATTATTAATCCTATTGTATGAAAGGAAAAAAAACACACACACACAATTAATTATTAATCCTTTTAATGAAATAAAGACACAGTTTTGGACCATATTTTATTGCTCAGCTGTAATTGCCTGAATGAATCAGTTCCTCTCCCGGCGTCAGGAGAGGAAGTGATTAGTGTGTGAAGCTTAATTGATTGCTTCCCACTTTCACTTCAGGTCAGGTCATGGTGACCTGACCTGAAGTGAAAGTGGGAATAAATCAATTAAGCTTCACACATTAATCACTTCCTCTCCTTTCGCCGGGAGAGGAACTTATTCATTCAGGGGTTAACAGCTCAGCAGGCAGCATTGCCTGCTAGCTGTAACCTGTTAACCCTTTCTGATGGATTACAGCGTGGGACCTGACTGTGCATCAGATAGGTAAGAATAATTTTGCTTTTTTATTTTATTTTTATTACAGGAAATGGTTTTAGCAGGAAAATAAAAGATGGTCAAAAACTGTTTGATTATTTCATTAAAATTATTTTTTATTAAAGTGTGTGTGTTTGATTTTTCTTTCATACAATAGGATTAATAATTGAGAGTTGTCTAATTGACAACTCTCAATTATTAACCTGGCTTAAAGTCACCTTTCAATTGCAAGGTGGCTTTAACCCCTTATTAACCCATTCGCCACCGCTACAGGGCAATGGGAATAGACGGGCAAAGTGCCAGAAAGGGCTAATCTAATTATAGATTTGCCTTTTCTGGGGTGTCTGGGGGCAGATGTTAGTAGCCAGGGGGGGCACAAAATAAATGCACCCTCCCTGGGCTAATATTATTTGCCCCCACTCGCTTGCTTTGTCTGTCTGATGGAGAAAATACAGCGGGAGCCCACACATTTTTTTTCAACGAATTTACACCTTTAATTAACCCCTACATGTCTGCAATTTTGCACACATACACTCATGTAATTGTTAGTGAAAACCATATATCAAAATACATGAAATTACATGGTTAACTGTATGTAAACCATGTGTCATTTCATGTCGGGTTCTGTGATTTCACAAAAGCCGGTAATTGAATTAACGGCTATTATACTATGTAGAAGTGTATGAACTATAAATATATATATATGTATGTGTCACAATAACATGTATATATATATATATGTATTCTATGTGTATGTATCTAGTGTTTTGTGAGCTGATTTTACAGTAGCCGGGGATGAATTGCCAGCTTTTCAAAGGAGACTGGTGCGTATAAATCGGACAGCACTCGCATGGTGCGAGTGCTGTGCGATGATTTCTCGCACCCATTGACTTGCATTGGTGATTATCATGCCAAATTTGCATCAAATCGCAGCATGCTGCGATTTTTTTCTCACACCGATTTCGGCTGAGAAAAAAATCGCAAATGAGATGTCACCTATTGAATAACATTGGTCCGATTTGAATCAGATTTTTTATCGGCTGAAAATCATCCATTTTCGGCTCAAGTGAGTATGAGCCCTTAACCCTGTTTTCACCTTCCTGACTAGGCCAAATTTTACAAATCTGACCAGTGTCACTTTGTGGTAATAACGCTGGAACTCTCCAACGTATCCCAGTGATTCTGAGAATGTTTTTTCGTGACACATTGTTAGTGGTGAATTTTGGGCCATGTGACTTGCGTTTATTTATGAAAATATCGAAAATTTGCCAAAAAATTAAAACATTTATCAAGTTTATGTCCTTTAATCAGAGAGTTATATCACACAAAATAGTTAATAAATAACATTTACCACATGTGCACTTTACATCAGCACAATTTTTAACATATAATTTCTTTTTGTTAGGAAGTTAGAAGGGTGAAAAGTTAATCAGCAGTTTTTCATTTTTCCAACAAAAAAATGGCCACGGCTTTAGGAAAATGGCCACCTCTGGCAGCATATGCATGGACTGAGATCTCAGCTCAGCCGAGATTTCAGTCTGCGCAAGCACCGCCGGAGGCAGAATTTTGATTTCTTTTTTTCAGAGAATATGAATGATAACACCAAACCTTTTTCTCCACTCATGGTTAGTGGTTGGGAGAAGCAATTTATTGTCAAACCACTGTGTTTTCTCTTTTTAAATCATATTGACAACCCAAAACATCCAAATGACCCTGATCAAAAGTTCACATACCCCATTCATTAATACCGTGTATTGCCCCCACTAACATCAATGACAGCTTGAAGTCTTTTGTAGTAGTTGTGGATGAGATTCCAGATTTGACTCCAGTATTTGCTGATAACGTGTTGCATTCATCTTTCCTTCAACTTTGACGAAGTTTCCTGTGCCTTTGCAGCTCACACATCCCCAAATTATCAGCAATCCACCTCCTTGCTTTACAGTAGGAATGGTGTTCCTTTCATCATAGGCCTTGTTGACCTCTCTGCAAATGTAACGTGTATGGTTGTGGCCAAAAAGTTCAATTTTGATTTCATCACTCCAAATTACCTTGTTCCAGAAGTTTTGAGGCTTGTCTCTTTGCTGTTTTGTGTATTGTAGGCGAGATACTTTGTGGCATTTGCGCAGGAATGGATTTCTTCTGGCAACTCAACCATGCAGCCCATTTTTCTTCAAGTGCCTCCTTATTGTGCATCTTGAAACAGCCACACCGAAAGTTTTCAGAGAGTCCAGTATTTCAACTGATGTTATTTGTGAGCTTTTATTTTCATCCCAAACAATTGTCCTGGCAATTGTGGATGACATTTTTGTTGGTCTACCTGACCGTGGTTTTGTTTTTACAGAGCCTCTGATTTTCCATTTGTTAATCACACTTTGAATGTTGCTGACTATCATTATCAATTCCTTGGATATCTTTTTGTATCCCTTTCATGTTTTATACAATTCAACTACCTTTTCCCGTAGATCCGTTAACAATTCTTTTGCTTTCCCCATGAATCACAATCCAGAAACGTCAGTGGCTGGATGAAAGATGCAAGAGTCTGTCTGGATCTCAGAAACTCACTCAGCTTTTATGCACACACACTGATTACAAGCAAACAGGTCACATGTGAGGATGTTACCTTTAGTAGCCATTCAAATCCATTTGTGTCAAATTCTGTGCATGTTATCAAGCCAAAATCACCAGGGTATGTGAACTTTTGATCAGGATCATTTGGATGTTTTGGGTTGTCTTTATGATTTAAAAAGAGAAAACACAGTAGTTTGACAATAAATGGCTACACCCAACACTAACCATGAGTGGAGAAAAAGTTTTTTGGTGTTATCATTCATATTCTCTGAAAAAAGGCTAAGAAAGCAAAAATTCTGCTGGGGTATGTAAACTTTTGAGCACAGCTGTACTTTAAAGACAGATTTCTTCTTTACTTACTGTTCAGCATTTTTATCCTAGGTTTTGTCTGTTAATGGCCCTATTGTGAATATGCACCTACACATTGACCTTATACCAACAGGTGTGTTGTCCCATTTCTTCGATTTTGCAAAAAGATAAAAGTAATGGCTCTTGGGATATGTAAATGAAAAAAAAAGGGTAAAAAAAAATAGTTTTGCTCTGAACGCCCAAAATAGGCTGATCCTTAGGGAAATCGAAAAAAAATTCCCAAAATGTAGAATAAAATATGTCCCACACTAAAAAAAATGCTGTAAACAATAGGTCATTATTTCTAATTTGAGACTTGTTTCTAATGAAAATTTCATTTAAGAAAAGAAGTTACACGGCTGCCTCGCGTCTCCACGGAAGAGTCAGATGATAATTATTACACCAATGTAAGATAGCCAAAACAAGCAATGCCGGCTCCCACAGCTCCTGAGCTATCAAATGAATAAGCGGCAATAAACAGAAGAGACAATAGGATCATAAACTCCTTTTTAGTAGATCAAAGATTAAACAAAAGCAAATTCAGTGCAGAGACTCCAGGACTGACATTTATCTGTGATACTATGCAGCTTCTATTAAATAATCTTTTTTTTTTTTTTTGCTTAATGGACTGTAAACAATATTGCATTTTAATTCAGTTTTCTATTCACACATTTAAGTGGCTAATTGTAGTTCATGTTGCACCTATGAGAGACAAATGTGCTTTCTGCTTTGCCAGTGAGCTAAAAATTGCTTTTTAAGTCAATCTTTGTTTGCATAATTGGAAACATAAAATGTTGTCACGACTGCGCAGTGTAATGTGTCTGGTGTCAGAATTATTAATATGGAAAAATGGGCAGATGTAAAAACACACTGCTTTATTTGTAATATCATCACCACATAGCTCACCTTATAATTCTTCTCCCATTAAGTCACTAATAGGGTTTTAGAAGGTGAAGGATGGAAAATACATAGATGAGGAAGTAAAAGGATGCTCTCTGACAAATACAACCACTCTTCGGCATGGATTCCTTATGTAAGGGTTCACAGCATGCCTTTTTCCAAACATTTTTGATTGTTCAGTAAATTAAAAAAAAACTCTGGAAAACACAAATAAATAGATGACTAAAAAACGCAGACACCAGCAGAAATAACAGTAGCTGACAAGTGCTACAAAAAGAAATGCTTCAGATTTACAAAACTCCATAGAAAAGGAGTACCTGTATTTTTCGGACTATAAGACGCTCTTTTCCTCCAAAATTGTGGAGGAAAATGGGGGGTACGTCTTACAGTCCGTATGTACCGGCTCTGGCTGTGATGGGGAGGTGTGGCGGGTCACAGGAGGCTGGAGCCGAAGGAGCTGAATTTTCACTGCATTCCACGCCCCCAACCCTGGTCCTGATATGCATGGCCCCATCAGAAAACACTAAAAAAAAAAAAAAAAACATTACACTTACTTTCCTGCGCTCTCTCGCTCCCTGTGCGCGCAGAGAGCAGTGAGCATTCATTGCTCTTTAGTAGCGCGCAGTGTCAGCCACTGGCTTCCTGCTGCTGCCGGCGGTCACATATGCCGCTACTTAAGAGAAATGAATATTCATTGAATAATCATTGCTCTCTGCGCGCAGAGTCCCGGCGAGTATTCTGGCAGCTGTGCCCTGCTTGTGAGCAGCGCATGATGTCCCTGCCATGCGCTGCTTACAAGCATAAAGCAGTTGCAGGCACCAGAGCAGGATGCTGCGAGGGAGCGCAGGAAGGTAAGTATAATGTTTTTTTTTAAGGTTTTCTGATGGGGCCATGCATACCAGAATAGGAATGGGCCATGCATACCAGGACGAGATGGGGGCCCTGCATACCAGGATAAGTATGGGGGCTATGCATACTAGGACGAGATGGGGGCCCTTCATACCAGGATAGGGATGGGGCCATGCATACTAGGACGAGATGGGGACCCTGAATGCCAGGATAGGGGGGGATCATGCATACTAGGAAGGGATTTGGGCCATTCATGCCAGGATAGTGATGGGGCCATGCATACTAGAACGAGATGGGGGGCCCTGCATACCAGGATAGGGATGGGGCCATGCATGCTAGTATATGGATGAGGGTGATCATTCTTGCCAGGATAGGGATGAGGGGGCATGCATGCCAGGATAGGTATGAGGGATCCATGCATACCAGGCTAGGGATGAGGGGGCCATGCATACCAGGGTAGAGATGAGGGGACCATGTGTGTCAGGATGGGGATGAGGGGACCATATATACCAGGATAGAGGATATTAAGTACATAATTGACCACATTTTTTGCTTCAATTTTTTTTTCTAATTTCCTCCTCTAAAACTTAGGTGCGTCTTATAGTACGAAAAATATGGTAATTCCCAAAGTGTCTTCTTGAAAAACTGATGGTTTTGATATGTGGAAAAAGATGCAGTGTGAACATACTCTAAGTCCACATCAAATCCTCCATTATTCTATACCCAGTGCATGTAAATGGTTTTTTGTAACCCATTCACATGCTCCAAAAAGACTCTGGGTGGATTTTCACACTTGGCAGCAATCATCCACAAATATTGCGCACGCACATTTTTAACTCTGCACAGAAAAGCTATAGTTTAGCAGTAGTGATGAGTGAGCGTGCTCGGATAAGGTGTTATCCGAGCATGCTAGTGTGCTCACTGAGTGTCTTCAGCGTACTCGTAAAATAAGTTCAAGTCCTCACGGCTGCATGTCTCATAGTTATTCGACAGCCGCAGCACATACACTGTTTGTTAGGCAATCCCTGTATGTGTTGCAGCTGTCGAACATCTGTGAGACATGGAGCCACTCAGTTAGCGCACCAGCATGCTCAGATAACACCATATCCGAGCATGCTCACTCATCACTTGTTAGCACCAATGAATGACAGTTTGCTTAGTCCTAAAGTCAATCTGTACTATCTGCTCCACCAGACCAGGCGATTTGGAGTCCAGATAATAATGTGTATAAAATGCTCTGCTGTTCTTCATTCGGCATGTGTTGGAGGGGAAAATATAATCTGGCATATTCAATCTCAACATATCCGATCCTTTGTACTTAAGGAAGATCATCCAGAGGTGTCTGGCATTGGCCTATTCCCTTCTCCTCATTAAAAGCATATGCACACTATCCTGACCGAGAGTGCATATGTTTGGGATGTTTGCTAGAATTAATATTAGTGCATGGACACCTTTAGGCTTGCGTTGCTCAGTATAGGATAAATAGGATACTTATAGGATACTTTGGCAGTGGCTGAATGAAAACTGCAGTGGAACATCACAAATCTGTACACTGATCTGTGGCTGCTGCTGAATACTGCAGGTCAGCTCCTGTGCTCTTCAATAGGAGCTGCATTGCAATACCCCGCAGTGGCCACTAAGCGGTGTGCAGAGTTGTGTTGTTTTGGTTATAAAGTTTGTATCTGGCTGCCACCTACGGTTATAACAGCTTATTGGTGGGGGTGCAAGATATCGGACCCCTAGCAATCTTATATTGATTACCTACTCTAACGTTGAAGTATATGTCATCAATATTAAAATAGTGGACAGTCCCTTTAACTGACTGTTTTTTATTTTACTCGCAGTTTAGTAGTTTGCCCTTTATAATCCTTCATTCTGCTTTTGCTGTAAAAAAAAATCAAAACTCCATGACATTTACAGCACAGCCAATCTGAGGAGGCAGAACTGCAGGTAGGCGGGACAACAGCAGCACTGCAGGAATTAAAACCTTTTTACCAATGGTTTTCTTGGTGACTCTAGTCCCAGCTGCCTTGAGATCATTAACATGTTCTCCCCGTGTAGTTTTAGGCTGATCTCTCACCTTCCTTGTGATCAAGGATACCCCGAGGTCAGATTTTCCATGGTTCCCGATCGATGTTGATTGATAATATCATTTTGTATTTCTACCATTTTCTTACTATTGCACCAACAGTTGTCTCCTTCTCCCCCAGCGTCTTACTTATGGTTTTGTAGCCCATTCCAGCTTTGTGCAGGTCTATGATCTTGTCTCTGACATCGTTAGAAAGCTCTTTGGTCTAGCCCATGTTGTAGAGGTTAGAGTCTGACTGATTAATTTAGTCTTTGGACAGGAGTCTTTTATAAAGGTGACTATGTAGGACAGCTGTCTTTAAAGGGAATCTGTCACCTCATTTTCGCCCTATGAGATAGGGCCACCGGCATCAGGTGCTTATCTACAGCATTCTGTAATGCTGTAGTTAAGCCCCCGATGTTACCTGAAAGTGAAGAAAAACGAGTTATATTATACTGACCCAGGGGCGTTCCGCCGTCCGTTCGGGTCAGATGGGCGTCGCAGGACGGTCTGGGGCTTCCCATCTTGTGACGAAGCCGGCGTCTTCTTTCTGTCCCATCGCAGCTCCTGCACAGGCGCACTGCTCTGCCCTGGTGAGGGCAGAGCAGAGTACTACAGTGCGCAGGCGCCGGACCCTCTTGACCTTTCCCGGCACCTGCGCACTGCAGTACTCACTACCTACCACTATTTTGAATCCCAAAGTTATATATTTGAATACTGAATGCTACCATAGGGGTATTGCATACGATGTCTTTTAGATGTCTGTGCACCCTTCGAGAGGGAGACACTTGAGAACATGCTGGCATCTTTTCTCCTGGTGCCTTTTTTAGACGTCTTTTGCATCGTTTCTCCAGTGTTTTTTGTGCTGTCTTCGCCTGCTGTTATTTTTTATCAACTTTTTTAAGTACAGTAGTAGAAGCCGCCTGAAGAACGGTCAGGTTATCTCATCTAAACACTTTACATCTTTGGAGAAGATTAGAAGAAGCTCAGAAGACTGAACATGTGAACTGCGAGTTGTTTTTACATTGCATATGTTCATTATTTTAGCATTTATTAAGCGCTTTATCAGGAGCATACCCGCTTGAAAAAGATATCGTGTGCACTTGCCCTAGGTGTGCAGTCTATTTCAATAAATCAGTAAATCTGCCTGTGCCCCCTTATTTCTTTCACCTTAGTAGTCATAAATGGCCTCTGTACCTTGTAATAGAGTAGTTGATATTGAACAATAGGTCTGATTGTGTAGACAGACATAATAATCCTATCACTTGACCTATGCGTGCCCTGCTACTGACAAACACAGAGGTAAATTACAAAGCAGTGTTAAATCAACCCAAAGCAAACACATTGAGGTGATAGGTGCCATGTATTCATTTGTGCAGTGCAGAATATTCAGGCAATGTCCTCTTTGTGGGACACAGTGACTTGTAGCGTTCTCTATTGTTTAGGACTGCTATTAATTATGTGGGCATTTACATCAGATCGTTCACTTTTGTTGCAGTCATTTTGGCCCATACACATGATAATGTCAAACAACAATTGTCGTGTGTTGAGGATTTGGTCTTATACTTATTATGAATTGGTAATAAAACATATTTGTGCTTCAGATTTTTAACTTTTTACAGAGATACTGTTCGAAGTATAATTTATTGTAAATGTATTGTGCCACCACATGACTGCACGAACAGTGCCTGCATAATAGCAAAAAGTATAGGCTCTGTGTGTTTCCATGCTGGGCTTCAATACAGGGTCTTTATTAGATGTATGGTATTTTCACAGTTTGACACATTTATCAGAATGCATTATTTCTTTTTACGACCATGTAGACCAGTGGTCCCCAATCTTTCTGACGCTGAGCCACATTCAGCTCTGAAAGAGGGTCGCGAGCCACATCCAGCTCCTGCCCCACCATGGGTACCCAGGATCAAAACTAGGGGGGGGAAGCCATCATTCAGGTTGTAAAATTTTAGAACGAAAAAGGTGAATGAAACGAAACGAAAATGAACAAATGATCGCCATACACAACACAATCCCCTATACCAAGACCAATAATACCACATCCAAGGAGAAATACCGCCACAATCAATCCTATTATGTAAACAATTCATTGATTTTAAGCTTATCTTTGCAGTCTTCTCTTCTGTTCAGCAGGGGGGCTTCAAGCTCATATGTGCTTATCACGCACTGACACTGAGTCACTCAGTACTGCCCTTTCCAGACACAGCAATTGGATTGATCTTTAGGGAAAAACAATGAAGAATATTGGATAGATAAATAGATAGATAGAAATCTAGAGAAATTGGAGGTAGCACACCATTTGTAGTGGAAAAAAAAAGCTATTTAATAAGCCCAAAAGATGACATTTCGGTCCAAACAACAGGAACCTTTCTCAAGACTTGAGAAAGGTTCCTGTTGTTTGGACCAAAACGTCGCCTTTTGGGCTTATTAAATAGCTTTTTTCAGCTGCAGATGGAAGGAAGAGAGCCACAGTCATTACTAGTGGGTAGGCGGAGCCCAGATAGGATTGACACCTCAGATTAAAAAGAGTGTTGACCGGCCCCTCCAGCTCGGGCTCCTCCTACTCAGCTCTCCAGTTTACAATTTGAGGTCTCAGAGGATAGTCGCTGCTGGAAGCAGCTCCTCAGAAGATTTTATTATTTTTTATCGGACAAGAGACTTGGATCACCAAATGTGGTCTAGAGGTCTCAGGAGTCTCAGCGCTGCTGGACTCCCACCTCTCCCTTGGCGGATCTGCATTACCCTAATGGTGGTCCCTGCAGAACCCTGCCGGCCCGGGGGGATGAGGATGGCTTCCCTGGCGGGGCGCAAACCGCGCTGCAGGGGTCACTGCGTCCCCCGCCTTGGGGGGAAGCATGGGCATAGCGCCAGAAACCCCTGGGGGTCCCTGTGGCGCTTCGGCTGGTGAGTACCTCACATTTTTACCTCACATTTTTATTAATGTGTGTGTGAGTGTTTAAGCGACTGCTGCGGCAGCCGCTGTACAATACATGTCGGTGACTGGTGTTTTTTGTCCGCAGGTGGATGCCTGCAGGACATAGGAGAGGAGTGCGCGCCTTTTTATTTGAATTTTCGCGCCGCTCTGAGCGCGCGCTTTACTGCTGTCTCCATTTCCGGCTTCCCTCATGGAGCACACGAGGCACAGCGCGGCGGCCATTAAAGAAGCAGGCTGAAAGCTTCTTCTGGCTCTTCTCCCTCCTCCCCTCCCGGCAAGATGTTACACTGTTACCAGCTGGGTGAGTCGCTTCTAGCCCGCAGGCAGAAGCTTAACCCCTTCACCCCCACAGCGCGGGCGCCTTCTGGGGCACTAATGAGTGACAGACTGCGCTGTCCTGCGGCTGTTATCGCATAAGGGGCTCGCACACTCTTTTCAATAATAATAAAGAGTTTGTGGGAGTCTGCGATTTTAATACTGCCACTATACGTTCCCACTAACGATCCTGATAACGACGCATACTAATGCGATCGTTTGTGTGATCATTTTTTAATGTCGCTAGTAGCTGCCAATCTGGGCGATCTCATTAACATCGCATAAGCGGTTAGCGATCCCCTTAACAACTTTGGCGGTCATTGCGATATACAAAACAGCGCAATTTTTAGCGATCTTGTGGAACGTTTTTCTGTTTAGTGTGGCATAAAAAGCTGTCCTGCAGCTGCTGCCTTATAAGAGGCACTTGGGGCTCGCACAACTTTTTCATTATCAAGGTTGTGGGAGTCTGCTACTTTAACCCCTTCTTAGGCGGTTAACTATTAATGCTGGGGTAGCTCTCTCTTTAAGAGCTTTAACCCTTCAGCGATTGTTTTTTCTTTAAGAAACTCACTGTTCTAGTTACTGACAGGTTTAACCTGCCATATACTGTGCAAGGACATGTCAGATGCGGACTATCTGACACGCAGACCCCGACAGCGTCATGCGCAGCGGTCGGAGGTTCCAGTGGTGTCAAAATGGAGGCCCTCGCTAGTTTCTATGATGGCCTGTCTGACCTTCTAGGTTATGGAGTGTCAGCTAGATCCTCTCAAGGAAGCGACACAAATCGGTGCCTTCCTTCTCGCGTAGCGAAGATGTCCGTTTCGGACAAGGAGGATCGGCAGGGACACTCTGCCTCTTTCATGGACCGTACTATTGGAGCCATGAGGGCGTTACAGTTACCAGAGAGAGGTAACTAGGCGTCCTGGTAAGTCGTCCCGGATGTTTCAGGAGTCGCATAGGTCGCGACGGCTTTACAATCTGTATCCGTTTTCTACGGAGTTGATTGTTAATTGGATCTCCTGAAGTGAATGTCCCTTTATCCTGGTAAAGGAAGGCGAGTCTGCAGGACCTGCTGGACAGAAAAATGGAGATGGCAACAATATCCATCTGCTAGGCCACGGGTCATGGATTCAGTATTAAGGATCTATGTGTACTTGTAAAGTTTCCCTGAGCCGTTTGGACCGTCTACGGACGGCGTGACAAGATGGATCCCCTCTATCGAGATAGATGGGCTTTTCAAGTTGAAGGATTCTGCTTCACTGCTATCCAGGGCGCAATCCTCGGCAGTCACAGTCAGAAGAGCACTGTGGCTTAGACAGTGGAACGCGGTTTCCAAGCAGGGTTTGCTATCTTTAGCTTACAAAGTGGTCAGCTATTTGAATCTGACCTCACAGAGCTGATTTCTGAGGCAAAAGAAACAGCTTTACCGCAGCGCAGAGCTGTGACTTCTGCGTCTGGCAGGACTAGTGCCGGTAGTTGTCGGCGGTCCTTTCGGTCCAGGGGATGATCCGGTCAACCCTCTGGGGGTTTGGGTCGTTCCTCTCTTTTTAAAAAAAAAAAAAAAAGGGGGAATTTCTCAGAAATTCCGCATACCCTGGAAACAGAACTTCCATTAAGACAGAAGCTGGCAAAAAAACCCGCTAAAGCGGTCTGACGTCTGGGTCTCACTCGAGCGCTCTCGAGTGGAGGGTCGTTTACTCCAATTCAAACCGACTTGGGTTTCCCGTGTGTCGGACGCCTGGGTAACACAGGTTGTGTTGGCAGGCTACTTCATAGAGTTTCTTTCTCGACCCCCGGACAGGTTTTGCCAATCTCGCATTCCGTCAGAGCCGAGCTATTTGCCGCTCTACTACGAGAGGTCGATTCCCTTCTGAGAAGGGTGTGGTGATACCGGTTCCGCAGAGGACCGGGGAAGAGGATTCTTATTCCAACCTCTTTGTGGTCCCCAAAAAGGAGGACAAATTTCGCCCTATTTTGGATTTCAAAGATTGAATCGGCATGTTTACATCCCGAAAATTCCGCATGGAGTCGCTTCGCTCCGTTGTGGCAGCCCTGTCGCAGAACGTCTTTTTGGTCAATCGACATTCGCGACGTTTATTTGCATGTTCCCGTAGGAAGGGCTCACCGGCGCTTCCTTCGTTTTGCCATAGGTCAGGACCATTGCCAGTTTGTGGCTCTGCCATTCGGCTTGGCCTCGGCGCCCAGAGTTTTTACAAAAATTCTAGCGCCCCTCATGGCAATTCTTCGAAGACAGGAGGTTACGATTTCCCTACCTGGACGACCTTCTGATTGTGGCGTCCTCAAAGGAGGAGGCGGGGACGGCTCGCAATCTATCCCTTCAGCTCCTGGAGGATTTCGGGTGGCTGGTCAATTGGGAGAAGTCGTCTCTGGAAGTCAATCCTGTTTTTGGGAATGCATTTCGACACTGTACGGGCGGTGGTGTCCCTTCCTCCAGACAAGAAAAAAAGGTAGCACACTGTAGCGCTATAGCTTGCAAACACGAAATATGAAAAATATGAAAAATGAATTGCATCATTACCTTAGAAATATGAAAAATTGAGAAGTCTTAGCGCATAAGATGGCCAAATTATGTGAGCCTGATAGCCACGTCAAGGCTCTTTTCGTATATCAGGTCCTAACTAATGCCTATCCTCACTTAGAAAAGTCTGTCTGCATGGGAACATATGAATCCTCTCTTCAGACTAAAATCTACATCTCTGTGGAGGGGTGATGAACCTGTTGTAATTAAAAAGCCTGTGACCACCAGGTGGAGTGCTCAGGTAGAAGGTAAATGAATACATATCAAAAAACTGACCGGCACATCCAAACATAGATTCAGTGTGAACAGGTGCTAAACCTAGAGTCACCAACTCATGAAGAAAAAAAGGTAGCACACTGTAGCGCTATAGCTTGCAAACACGAAATATGAAAAATATGAAAAATGAATTGCATCATTACCTTAGAAATATGAAAAATTGAGAAGTCTTAGCGCATAAGATGGCCAAATTATGTGAGCCTGATAGCCACGTCAAGGCTCTTCTCGTATATCAGGTCCTAACTAATGCCTATCCTCGCTTAGAAAAGTCTGTCTGCATGGGAACATATGAATCCTCTCTTCAGACTAAAATCTACATCTCTGTGGAGGGGTGATGAACCTGTTGTAATTAAAAAGCCTGTGACCACCAGGTGGAGTGCTCAGGTAGAAGGTAAATGAATACATATCAAAAAACTGACCGGCACATCCAAACATAGATTCAGTGTGAACAGGTGCTAAACCTAGAGTCACCAACTCATAAAACTCATTCTTATGAGTTGGTGACTCTAGGTTTAGCACCTGTTCACACTGAATCTATGTTTGGATGTGCCGGTCAGTTTTTTGATATGTATTCATTTACCTTCTACCTGAGCACTCCACCTGGTGGTCACAGGCTTTTTAATTACAACAGGTTCATCACCCCCACAGAGATGTAGATTTTAGTCTGAAGAGAGGATTCATATGTTCCCATGCAGACAGACTTTTCTAAGCGAGGATAGGCATTAGTTAGGACCTGATATACGAGAAGAGCCTTGACGTGGCTATCAGGCTCACATAATTTGGCCATCTTATGCGCTAAGACTTCTCAATTTTTCATATTTCTAAGGTAATGATGCAATTCATTTTTCATTTTTTCATATTTCGTGTTTGCAAGCTATAGCGCTACAGTGTGCTACCTTTTTTTCTTCATGAGTTGGTGACTCTAGGTTTAGCACCTGTTCACACTGAATCTATGTTTGGATGTGCCGGTCAGTTTTTTGATATATAACCTTCCTCCAGACAAGCGGGCATGTCTCTTTCGACATGTACAGATTATGAGGTCTACGGCAGCAATGTCCTTTCGGAAGTGTATGCGCCTTCTGGGTTTGACGTCCATGGAGGCACTTCCGTTTGCCCAATTTCATTCCAGGGCCCTCCAAAGGCTCATTCTGAGTCGTTGGGATCGATCGCAAGCTTCTCTGAATTGCAGCGTCATCATCTCTCACAGGGTGCGAGAATCCCTAGGATGGTGGTTACGTCCAGGAGCGTTATTCCTGGGGAAATCTTTCCTCCCTCCGAGGTGGTCGGTCATAACCACCGATGCCAGCCTGACGGGCTGGGGGGGGTGTCTGGAACTATCTTTGGATCCAGGGAGTATGGTCATCGGAAGAGTCTGTTCTACCGATCAACATCCTGGAGTTGAGGACAATTTTTCCTTTGCCTACAACACTGGACGGTCCCTTTAAGCGGTCTACCAGTCCAAGTGCAGACAGACAACGCGACGGCGTTGCGTATATCAACCACCAAGGCGGGACAAGGAGTTCCAGCCTCATGATGGAGGTGTCTCGGATCCTGCTATGGGCCGAGACCAAGGTTCCAGCCATCTCTGCGATCACATTCCAGGAGTCCAGAATACCACGGCGGACTTCCTCAGTCGCGAGAAGATGGATCCTGGAGAATGGAGTCTTCATCCGAAAATTTTTGCGCTGCTGTGCTTCCGTTGGGGAACTCCCCAAGTGGATTTGATGGCATCCAGGTTCAAATGCCAAACTACCGACCTTCATGTCCAGGTACAAGGACCCGAAGGCTGTGGCGGTGGTTGCTCTGGTGGCTCCGTGGGACCATTTCGAGCTAGTCTATGTGTTTCCGCCGATATCTTTACTTCCTCTGGTGCTGCGTCGGATCAGACTGGAAGAGAATTCCGGCTATGTTGATAGCCCCGGATTGGCCAAGGAGGACGTGGTTCTCGACACTGGTGTCGTTTTTGGCGGCACCGCCATTCCCACTTCCTCCTCGCCCGGACCTGTTAACCCAGGGGCCCGTTCGTCATCCGGACTTGAAGTCTCTGCGTTTGACGGCGTGGCTCTTGAGACCGAAATACTGACCCGTAGAGGTTTTTCAGCCGAAGTCATTGCCACTCTGCGAGCTGCCAGAGGTCCGGCTACTACTAAGATTTATCACAAGACTTGGTCTTTTCGTGGTTTCGGGTTCTTCAAGGAATCCGAGGATTTTTTTCCATTCCCAATTTGTTGGCTTTGCTACAGTACGGGCTGGACAAAAGGTTTGGCAGTTAGCACTCTGAAAGGTCAGGTTTCTGCCCTGTCTTTGCTATTTCGGAAGGCTATCGCCTCGCGTAGGGACGTACGTTCCTTTTTTCGCGGAGTAACCCGTCAGTTTCCACTGCGGAAGGCGCCTGTGTCTCCTTGGCGGCTCAACCTTGTCTTGGAGGCTCTTCAGCATATACCTTTTGAGCCTATGGGTTCTGCTAGCCTTTCTTTAATTTCTTGGAAGGTTACCTTCTTAGTGGCGGTAACCTCTTTAAGAAGGGTTTCTGAGTTGGCAGCTTTTTCCTGCTCGCCTCCTTTCCTGGAGTTTTACCCGGATCGAGTAGTGCTTCGCACACGGGGCGATTTTCTACCTAAGGTGGTGTCGCAATTTCATGTTAACCAGGATATTGTGTTGCCCTCGCTTTGCCCGGGCCCAGGGAATGCAAAGGAACGGAACTTGCACAAATTGGATTTAGTGCGGGTCTTGAAGTTCTATTTTGTCTATTACTCAAGGTTTTCGAAAGTCAGATTCCCTGTTTGTGATTACAGCAGGTCGTAGGCGTGATCAACGAGTTTTCAAGGACTCTATAGCTCGTTGGATTCGGTCGGCCATTTTGGAGGCTTACCGTCTTAATGGCGAACCTTGCCCGATTAAGATTCGAGCTCGCTCCACGAGGGCTGTGACTTCATCGTGGGCCTTTCATCAAGGGCTTCGGCAGCTCAGCTCTGCCGAGCGGCGACCTGGCGTTTCGTCCACACATTTACAAAGTTTTATAAGGTGGACGTCAGTGCTTCCGCTGATGCGGCCTTAGGACGTAGGGTCCTGCAGGCAGCGGTAATTTAAAGTTTTTAGTTAACTTGTATTTGGCGCCTGTGGCGCATTTATCTAGGTTCTTGGGTTTCTGCCTATTTTGTTTTTTTCCCACCCTAATTTTTGGACTGCTTTGGGACGTCCCACTAGTAATGACTGTGGCTCTCTTTCTTCCATCTGCAGCTGAAAGACGGATTTTGGTAAGAACTTACCTGTAAAATCCTTTTCAGCGAAGGAAGGAAGAGAGACACAGCTCCCTCCCATGGCAGAAGTGTGTTGTTGTATTTACAGATGCAGCGTGACCCTTCTCTGATAGCGATTATCTGGACTGAGGTCGACGCGCTACGGCTCTGTTCCAGCATTGCCAGCTTATCGCAGTAGTCAGGTTCAGTGAGTAGTACCTGTAACTGTGTGATTTTTTTGCCGAATGCATGCATAACCTGTACTCTTATGTTTTTTCTCTGAAGTCCTTCAGAAGGGGTTATGTTGCTTCGCTGGTGATATTGTTCTTCCTTAAGCTTGGGTACGACTGAAGAGCTTAGTAGGAGGAGCCCGAGCTGGAGGGGCCGGTCAACACTCTTTTTAATCTGAGGTGTCAATCCTATCTGGGCTCCGCCTACCCACTAGTAATGACTGTGTCTCTCTTCCTTCCTTCGCTGAAAAGGATTTTACAGGTAAGTTCTTACCAAAATCCGTCTTTTTACTACAAAGGGTGTGCTACCTCCAATTTCTCTAGAATTGAGGTTTGGTATTTGCCTGGGATGGCTCTGCACCCGGACTCTTTCTTTGTGCTGCTCTAATTTTCTTTTTAGATAGATAGATAGATAGATTTTAGCATGGAATGCAAGCAGATTCCACCCTGAAATATGCCCCATCATTGTCCCCTTCTTGTAGTAATATGCCCCATCAT
Source organism: Oophaga sylvatica (assembly GCA_033576555.1). Classification (NCBI taxonomy): domain Eukaryota; kingdom Metazoa; phylum Chordata; class Amphibia; order Anura; family Dendrobatidae; genus Oophaga; species Oophaga sylvatica. The sequence goes on along the minus strand of JARQOD010000006.1, from coordinate 77,375,211 downwards.
TGTCCCCTTCTTTTAATAATGTACACCATCATGGTCCCCTTCTTGTAGTATTGTACCATAATGATCCCCTCCATGTAGAAATGTACCCCATCCTGATCACCTTCATGTAGAAATTGCCCATTCTAGCACCCCAATCATTTCCTCCTCCCCTATCACCCCCATCATTGCCCTTTCCACCATCATTGTCCTTTCCACTACCACCATCATTGCCTTTTCCCCAACACCCCTATCATTGCCTATTCCACCATCTCCATAATTTCCTCCTCACCACACCATTATGGCCCTTTCGATCACCACCATCATTGCCTTCTCTGTCACCCCATCATTGGCTTCTCCCCACCACCCCATCATTACCTTCTCCATCACTCCCATCATCCCCATCATTGCCTTCTCCATCCCTCCCATCATGGCCTTCTCCATCATTCCCATCATCCCCTTCTCCATCCCTCCCATCATCCCCATTATTGCCTTCTCCATCACTCCCATCACACACACACTTCTTCATCCCTCCTATCATACCCATTATTGCCTTCTCCATCACTCCATTCATTGCCTTTTCCATCACTCCCATCATTGCCTTTTCCATCACTCCCGTTATTGCTTTCTCCATCACTCCCATCATACCCTTCTCCATCCCTCTCATCATCCCCATTATTGCCTTCTCCATCACTCCCATCGTTGCCCTTTTTATCACACCCATAATTGCCTTCTCCATCACTCCCATCACACACACACACTTCTCCATCCCTCCCATTATTGCCTTCTCCATCACTCCCATCATTGTCTTTTCCATCACTCCCATCATTGCCTTTTCCATCACTCCCATTATTGCCTTCTCCATCACTCCCATCATCCCCTTCTCCATCCCTCCCATCACCCCCATTATTTCCTTCTCCATCACGCCCATCATTGCCTTCTCCATCACTCCCATCATTGCCTTTTCCATCACTCCCATCATTGCCTTTTCCATCACTCCCATTATTGCCTTCTCCATCACTCCCATCATTGCCTTTTCCATCACTCCCATCATTGCCTTTTCCATCACTCCCGTTATTGCTTTCTCCATCACTCCCATCATCCCCTTCTCCATCCCTCTCATCATCCCCATTATTGCCTTCTCCATCACTCCCATCGTTGCCCTTTTTATCACACCCATAATTGCCTTCTCCATCACTCCCATAACACACACTTCTCCATCCCTCCCATCATCCCCATTATTGCCTTCTCCATCACTCCCATCATTGCCTTTTCCATCACTCCCATCATTGCCTTTTCCATCACTCCCATTATTGCCTTCTCCATCACTCCCATCATCCCCTTCTCCATCCCTCCCATCACCCCCGTTATTTCCTTCTCCATCACTCCCATCATTGCCTTCTCCATCACTCCCATCATTGCCTGTTCCATGACTCCCATCATTGCCTTTTCCATCACTCCCATTATTGCCTTCTCCATCACTCCCATCATTGCATTTTCCATCATTCCCATCACTGCCTTCTCCATCACTCCCATCAGCCCCTTCTCCATCACTCCCATCATCCCCATCACTGCCTTCTCCATCACTCCCATCATCCCCATCACTGCCTTCTCCATCACTCCCATCACTGCATTCTCCATCACTCCCATCATTCCCTTCTCCATCACTCCCATCATCCCCATTACTGCCTTCTCCATCACTCCCATCATCCCCTTCTCCATCACGCCCATCATCCCCATCACTGCCTTCTCCATCACTCCATCATCCCCTTCTCCATCACTCCCATCATCCCCATCATTGCTTTTTCCATCACTCCCATCGCCCATCGTTGCCCTCCCTATCACTCCCATAATTGCCTTCTCCATCACTCCCATCACACACACACACACACTTCTCCATTACTCTCATCACACACACACCTCACCACTGCTCTGAGCTGTCCTCCCGTCCTCCCGCGCTTCCTCCTCTTCTCCCGCGCTTCCTCTCACTGGCTACCCCCGTTTTCATATATAAATACCTTTGTAAACTTTGTTTTTCTGGTGTCAATCATGGCGGTCAGGTCAGGAAGGCGGCGGTTAGTCGCTTCCCCCAACCCCCCGCTCCTCTACTTCTGTCACGTAACGCTGCCTGTGAATATCACAGGCAGCGTAAGTTTTCAGCGCTTGCGCTCTGCAGCAGGGCCCCCGCGCTTGCGCAGTCTTATTTGCCCAGCTGTGGGCAAACTAGTCAAACAATACAGCGCATGCGTCACACTTCCTCAATTGAATTGGCTCAAATTACTGGCGCTTGCGCAGTAATTAAAATATGCTGCCCCACTGTTGGCAAAACAACATTGTGCACGCGCAAGGGTCTTTTTCACAGCGCAAGCGCTGAAAAACAACGCTCAAGGAAAAAAATAAATGCGTACGCCAAGAACGGAGGAGGGTTGGGGGAAGCGAATAACCGCCGCCTTCCTGACCTGACCGCCATGATTGACACCAGAAAAACAAAGTTTACAAAGGTATTTATATATGAAAACGGGGGTATCAGAATATAAGGAAAAGACAGATAGATTTGTTATGGGACGCTGTATTCAGCCATATCTTTATCTGATATGGCAATTTTGGGGTGACAGATTCCCTTTAAAAGATAGTTACTTGTCACGGCATAGAATCATAGAATGATAGAGTTGGAAGGGACCTCCTGGGCCATCTGCTCCAACCCCCTGCTCAAAGCAGGATTCACTAAATCATCCCAGACAGATATCAGTCCAGCCTCTGTTTGAAGACTTCCATTGAAGGAGAACTCACCACCTCTCATGGCAGCCTGTTCCACTCACTGATCACCCTGTCAAAAAGTTTTTTCTAATATCTAATCTGTGTCTCCTCCCATTCAGTTTCATCCCATTGCTTCTAGTCTTTCCTTGTGCAAATGAGAAAAAAGATGATCCTTCTACAATGTGACAGTCTTTGAGATATTTGTATACAGCTATTAAGTCTCCTCTCAGTCTTCTCTTTTGCAAGCTAAACATTCCAAATCCTGTAACCGTTCCTCATAGGACATGGTTTGCAGACCGCCCACCATTCTAGTCGCTCTTCTCTGAACTTGCTCCAGTTGATGTCTTTTTTAAAATGTGGTGCCCAAAACTGGACACAGTATTCCAGATGAGGCCTGACCAAAGAGGAGTAGAGGGCAATAATGACTTCACGTGATCTAGACTGTATGCTTCTGTTAATACATCCTAGAATTGTATTTGCCTTTTTTGCTGCTGCATCACACTGTTGACTCATGTTCAGTCTGTGATCTATTAGAATACCCAAGTCTTTTTCACATGTGCTGTTACTTAGCCCTATTCCTCCCATTTTGTATATGCTTTTTTCATTTTTATTGCCCAGATGTAGTACTTTGCATTTTTCCCTGTTAAAAACCATTCTGTTAGTTGCTGCCCACTGCTCCAGTTTATTTATATCTTTTGAATCCTCTCTCTTTTCCAGTATTAGCTATCCCTCCTAGCTTTGTGTCATCAGCAAATTTAATCAGCTTACCCTCAATTCCTTCATCTAAATCATTGATAAAGATGTTGAACAATACAGGGCACAGGACAGAGCCCTGTGGTACCCCACTTGAGACATTCTTCTAACTGGATGTGCAGCAATTTACAACTACTCTTTGGGACCGATCACTAAGCCAGTTATGAATCCACATAACAGTTGCCTTGTCTATTCCAGACTTAGTCATTTTTTCAATAAGGATTGTGTGAGATACTTTGTCAAATGCTTTGCTGAAGTCAAGATATACTATATCTACAGCATTTCCCTGATCCACCTAGTCAGTGATTCTGTCATAGAAGGAAATTAAGTTAGTCTGGCAAGACTTATTAGCTACAAACCCATGCTGACTCTGTTTAATCACTTCATTCTTATCCAGGTACTTACATACATGTTGTTTAATAATTTGTTCAAAGATCTTTCCTGGTATAGAAGTCAGACTCACTGGCCTATAATTCCCTGGGTCCACCTTCTTCCCCTTTTTGAAGATAAGAACAATATTTGCTCTTCAGTCTTCTGGGACTTCCCCTGTTCTCCAAGAATTTTCAAAGATTATGGAGAGTGGTTCAAGAATTTCTTCTGCTATCTCCTTCAGTACTCTGGGGTGTAATTCATCTGGTCCTGGAGACTTGAATTCATTTAGGTTAGCTAAGTGTTTCCTCACTATTTTTCTGTTTATAGATATCCTGGATTCATCTCTTCTCTTAATAGGACAGTGAAAATCAGTTGATGTTACATTTCCTTTCTGAGAGAAAACAGATGCAAAATCGGAATTTAAAAGTTCGGCCTTCTCAACATCCTGTCTTACCATTTCATCATTTTCATCCTGTAAAAATCCTATAGCATCTTTGACTTTTCTTTTACTTTTGACATATCCCCAAATCCTTTTTGTTGCTTTTGACGTCTCTTGCAAGCCTTAATTCATTGTCAGCTTTAGATAATCTGGTTTGTGCCCTGCAGATTCTGCAGACAGCATTATATTCTTCTTTAGATATGCCTCCCTCTTTCCATTTGATAAACATTTCTTTCTTCCTTTTTAGCATGTGTTTAAGCATGTAAAATGGTAGTAGCTGTATATGAACGGCATGTATAAAACATATATGTGCCTTTTCATATGGGGAATTGCATATAATGGGGATTGTATGGGCATATAATATTGATGACCTATATTTATCACTATGAGATCAGTAGGGGTCTAAGTCCCAGCACCCCACCCATCAGCTGTTATTAGCTACGGTGGTAGCCAGATGTTAACATTGCATGGAGCTCCGATCATTGCCTTTATACATTGAAATGAGAAGGTTCAGCTCCATTCGTTAGTTGCCCCTGGTCACCACTGGATCTAGTAACCAGCTGATCAGTAGGGGTGGTAAGTTTTGGATCCCCACCGATCTAATATGAATGATCTATCCCATCCTAATCATAGGTCATAAATATGTGTCCAACCTTTTAATATACCTTTGGTACAAGCTTATACTACCTCAGTGTGCACCTAAACTATAACAGTGAAGTGAAAATAGAGTTTTGTTGAGTTTTAGTCTTCTCTGTAAGCCAACATGTCATGTGTTTGCTTCATAATACAGCTGTCATAGATTTTGGCTTGTAACTTTAGATAGGAAATGTCTGTATTATTTCAAATGTTGCTGCACATTATTAAAATATTCTGAATATCCTGATTTGTTTTATAGCATAAACTGCTGTCTACCTAGGGCATGCTCACAAGTGCCATCGAATAATAGTGGCAGTAAATCCCAGGCCTTCTGTAGAGCCAGATGGCAAATTAATAGCATTGCTGGCGGTTCTGTGTATGTGACCCTAACTGTACACAGCTTTAATTCCTGTTTTCCAAATATGTTTTCGGACTTTTTTCTAAAACAGTACGAGTAAAAGTTATAACTGGTAGGTTACAACAAAAGATAACATACTTGGCCTTCTCAAAGATGACATAAGTACAGGTATAGCAGTCACCCTACTCCAGGGGTCTTCAACCTTCTTACAGTGAGAGCCATATTGAGCTCTCAGAGATAATGGCAAGTGACATTCTGAGCAAGGAGTTCATTAAAGCCCCTTGTGTGCCCTTTAGAAGATTCTAAGTCTCTAGTCGACCCTTATAAAGTAACAATGCTCCTACAATGGCCCTGTAAAAATGCACCAAGTGCCCCATTATAAAGTAATAGCCAGAAAGCCTGCTCATAAAGTACTTACACCATGTTCCAAATTATTATGCAAATTGGTTTTAAGTGTCATAGCGTTTTTTTTTTGTAAATGAAACCCTTTGATGGTATTGTGTCTCAGGGTTCTTTGGATCACTGAAATCAATCTCAGATACCTGTGATAGTTAGTTTGCCATGTGAGCCCAATAAAAGGAAAACTGGATGTTCCACACTATTAAGCAGGCCAGAGTTTTCAAGTAACATGGGAAAGAAAAAGGATCTCTCTGCTGCTGAAAAGCATCAAATAGTGCAATGCCTTGGTCAAGGGATGAAAACATTAGATATTTCCCGAAAACTTAAGCGTGATCATCGTACTGTTGAGAGATTTGTGGCTGATTCTGAGCACAGACGTGTTCGTGCTGATAAAGGCAGAATGAGGAAGGTTTCTGCCAGGCAAGTTCATCGGATTAAGAGAGCAGCTGCTAAAAAGACATTGCAAACCATCAAACAGATATTTGATGCTGATGGTGCCTCTGGAGTCCCTCGAACCTCAAGGTGTAGGATCCTTCAAAGGCTTGCTGTGGTGCATAAACCTACCATTCGGCCACCCCTAAACAGTGCTCACAAGCAGAAACGGTTGCAGTGGGCCCAGACATACATGAAGACTAATTTTCAAACAGTCTTGTTTACTGATGAGTGTCGAGCAACCCTGGATGGTCCAGATGGATGGAGTAGTGGATGGTTGGTTGGATGGCCACCATGTCCCAACAAGGCTACGATGTCAGCAAGGAGGTGGAGGAGTCATGTTTTGGGCCGGAATCATGGGAAAACAGCTGGTAGGGCTCTTTAAGGTTACTGAAGGTGTGAAAATGACCTCTGCAAAGTATGTAGAGTTTCTGACTGACAACTTTCTTCCATGGTATAAAAAGCTGAAATGTGCCATCAGAAGCAAAATCATCTTCATGCATGACAATGCACCATCTCATGCTGCAAAGAATACCTCTGAGTCATTGGCTGCTATGGGCATAAAAGGAGATAAACTCGTGGTGTGGCCAGCATCTTCCCCTGACCTCAACCCTATAGAGAACCTTTGGAGTATCATCAAGCAAAAGATCTATGAGGGTGGGAGGCAGTTCACATCAAAATCGCAGCTCTGGGAGGCTATTCTGACTTCATGCAAAGAAATACAAGCAGAAACTCTCCAAAAACTCACAAGTTCAATGGATGCAAGAATTGTGAAGGTGATATCAAAGAAGGGTTCCTATGTTAACATGTAACTTGGCCTGTTAGGATGATTTGGCTTTAAATAACTTTTAGTTCAGTGAATGTGACCTCCTAATGCTGCAAATTCCACAAATGAGCATTTTCAGTTCTTTAAAATATATCAAATGTTTAGAAATTCTACTGTGCTTAATAATTTGGAACAGTGCATTTTGAGTTTTTATTCATTTTGGAGATTATACCAGGGTTCGACAAACCCGGTCGCCAGTGGCGCCTAGAAAATCATGCCTGGCGCCCGGGCAGTAGCACAGCACACTGATACAGTTACATTCTGCGGCAGAGCAGGGAGAATCGCTCTCCCTGCTCTCCCGCCGGCCGCTATGGGGCCTGAGCAGGCGGTGGGGGGCCCGGCGCCAGCAGTGGGCCCCCCGCCCGTCATCACAGGGTCAACTGTATCGGCATCCAGCCGATACAGCTGACCGCATTGAGAGAGAAGGAGCAGGCGCTCCTTCTCTCCCATAATCTCCCTCTCAGCGTCTGACAGCGGGCGCGATGACGTTACTGCCCGGCGCCGGCAGTCAGATGCTGAGAGGGAGAGCAGTGAGCAGTGCAGGAGCCGGGAGCAAGAGAGGTGAGTACAGGATTTATTATTTTTGTAAAGGGGCTGCATTATATTACAGAGCAGAGGCTCCATATGGGGGTACATTATAAATAAGGCTGTCTATGGGGTACATTGTAAATAAGACTGCCTATGGGGGTGCATATATAAATAAGGCTCCCTATGGGGGTGCATTATATATGACTGCCTATGGGGTGCATTATAAATAAGGCTACCTATGGGGTTGCATTATAAATAAGGTTACCTATGGGGTGCATTATAAATAAGGCTGCCTATGGGGGTGCATTATAAGTAAGACTGCCTATGGGGTGCATTATAAATAAGGCTGCCTATAAGGTGCATTATAAATAAGGCTGCCTATGGGGTGCATTATAAATAAGGCTGCCTATGGGGTGCATTATAAATAAGCCTGCCTATGGGGTGCATTATAAATAAGGCTGCCTATGGGGTGCATTATAAATAAGGCTGCCTATGGGGTGCATTATAAATATGACTGCCTATGGGGTGCATTATAAATAAGGCTGCTTATGGGGTGCATTATAAATAAGACTGCCTATGGGGGTACATTATAAATAAGGCTGCCTATAGGGGTGCATTATAAATAAGGCTACCTATGGGATGCATTATAAATAAGGCTGGCTATGAGGATGCATTATAAATAAGGCTGGCTATGAGGATGCATTATAAATAAGGCTGGCTATGGGGATGCATTATAAATAAGGCTGCTTATGGGGGTGCATTATAATACAAAGGCTGCCTATGGGGGAGTGCATTATAATAGAGAGACTGCCTATGGGGGTGTATTATATTAATCGAATATATCAAAATATAATATTTATTATCTTTAGAAGTTAAATGTTTATAACGTTTGTAATGTTTTTTTGTTAAATTAAAAACCAAGTTTGTTAGGCTACTTTCACACTTGCGTTTTTTAGCGCTGCGTATCGAGAGCACATAAAACGCATAAAAAAAACGCGTGCAAACGCGTGTAATCACAGCGATATTTTGCAGTCGAAGAGTGCGCATTGCTTTAAAAAAACGCAGCGATTGTAAGCGATTGTATGCTATTTAAAACGTTTTTGTATGCGTTTGCGTTTTTTCTGTGCAAAACACATGATCAAAATCCTTGAAAAATTCTTTCAACAGAACCCACCAATGGGATACCAGTGGGCGTGTCTTATTTAAAATATAAATAGAGCCTGTTCACAGCCCTTTTTTACATTTGCTTGCATTTGCCTTGGTGAACATGGATCTGCTTATGCAGACTTTCTTCTTCAACCTTGATGTGGACATTGCTATGGCTCGGGCTTATGCCGTTGCTTGCCATGAAGAAAGGGAGAGACAGAGACATCGGAGACGGCAGCGTCGGCGTTTGTGGGTACATCCCATTGTTGAACTCCGGGAGAGCCGTGGAGCGTATCACACCCTCTACTGTGAGTTGCAGTCAAACCCGGAGAAATTTAACGACTACACCCGGATGTCACAACAAACCTTCATGGATTTACTTGCTCGGGTCCAACAATTAATAAGGAGACAGGACACACAGCTCCGTCGGGCGATTCCTCCAGAGGAAAGACTCCTGGTGACATTACGGTACGTAATATTGAGAAACCAATGCCTGCATCATTGTATTACTTATGCCATGTACTATTCCAAAGATGACAGAATTATTGTTCTGCTACCTAGTAAACAAAGACCTGCAGAATTATTGTTATGCCATTTTTTGTTTCGAAATGTTTTACAAAAACATATACAATAATATTTTTTTGTTCTTTCTCTAGATTCCTTGCTACTGGAGAGAGCCTGTCTTCACTCCACTTCCAGTACCGGATTGGTATCTTCACGTTGTCAGGAATTGTTGTTGACACCTGCCGGGCATTGTGGACTGTTCTCTGTCCTTAATTTATACCCCTGCCCACCACAGAAAAGTGGCTAGAAATAGCCGACAAATTCTGGACAACCTGCAATTTCCCCAACTGTTTGGGAGCAGTTGATGGGAAACACATCCGCATCATCAAACCTAAAAGAACAGGCTCGGAGTACTACAATTACAAGAAGTACTTCTCTACAGTTCTCATGGCCATTGCGGATGCAGACTGTATGTTTGTTGCCGTGGGCATTGGTGCATTTGGCCGTGGGAATGACTCACAGGCGTTTAAGAACTCGGACATGGGACGGAGGTTGTATGGAAACCAGTTTAATTTCCCCATGCCACGGCCTCTTCCCCACACCGAAGGTCCACCCATGCCATTTGTAATGGTTGGGGATGAGGCATTCCAGATGAGCCAACACCTGCTTAAACCCTACTCCAGCCGGGACTTGGACCACAACAAAAAAATTTTTAATTACAGGCTGACCAGGGCAAGAAGAACTGTAGAGTGTGCCTTCGGTATACTGGTTTCCAGATGGCGCATTCTGGGCACAGCTATTCATCTTAAAGTGCAAACAGTGGATGAAGTTGTGAAGGCCTGTGTTGTGCTTCATAACTTTGTCATGGCGAAAGAGCACCCAAACTTTGAACTTGATGATGCAGCTCCTAACCCATTGCCTGACTTCACTCAGCACCCTCTCAGGTCTTCTGTTGAAGTCAGCCAAATGAGAGACCAATTTGCGGCCTACTTCATCTCAGATGTAGGACGGTGGATTGGCAAGATCAAATGGTGTAAAATAATATTGTTGTCTGTATGTTAAAAAAATTTTTGATTTTTTTAGTATGTTAATAAAATCCCTCTGTTTATACCTGTACCACGTGCAGTCTCTGTTTTTAAATTAAAAAACAATGATGAAATGGCCAGGTTTACCAGTTAATTCATGCTGCATATTTTTTGGTGCATCATGAATTTATTTGTAATCCTGACTAGGTAGTTAACTATACATGTACACAAGTTGTATGACCTTGATTATCTCTCCACTTTTGCTTCCATTTTCAGTGACGGTGGACATAACACAACAATTATTTGTGTCACCTGGCCTGCTGTTTCCAAAAATTGATTTGGGGATGCACAAGCATCTGTAAATTTTTAGTCCTGATCATGTGACTATAAATATAATTTGTATTTTCATCACTGACTTGATTTGGAACGCAGAGATAATAAAGATTATACATCTTGTTCAATACCAAGGACTGGTGGCATGCTGAAGTGGTGATGCCCCAAATAACGCATCGTCACTTCAGAATGTATCAGGCCTGGGCAGATGAGTACACATGAGTTCTGAACAGCAGCATCGCTACAGTATGCTTCAAATAAATGCAGACTGAAGCAACGCTGCTGGTTAAAACTCATGTCTATTCACCTGCCAGGTGTGATAGTAATGATACAAGGCTGGGCAGGTGAGTACACATGAGTTCTGAACAGCAGCATCGCTACAGTATGCTTCAAATAAATGCAGACTGAAGCAACGCTTCTGGTTAAAACTCATGTCTATTCACCTGCCCAGGTGTGATAGTAATGATACAAGGCCATGGTATTGTACATATATAAAGTGTATTTTCACCATCATCACCTCACTTTCTTCAACACACACTGAATAGAGGATGTGCTAAATTACAATCTATATCTAGAATACATGGCCTTTTATCATAAAGTGAAATAAAGTCAAAAACACACCACACTCATTTCACTTTTTAGTATATCTGTAAAGGTAAAATAGATATGCCTTGCACTCAACACCATCCTCTATTCAGTCTGTGCAATATTAGCAGACAGACAGACTGGTGGTGAAAAAAATAGGAATATATTTGTGTTTTTGAGTAAACATATCTCCATGAAGTACACAAACATGTGTCATTCCTGTAGTTATGTGTAGTCAAAAACGCTAAGTGTACGGCACAGTGTGTGTACACCGCAGTGTGTAGGCGGCAAAATAAACACAAAGCAAACCAAAATTACTAAAAGAAGATTGGCACATTTATTTTTTACAAGAGGAAAACAAATTTTGAATTTGCAATGATTTTTTTTAATACATTTGTATAGATCACATTATTACTTTTTTGGAGTACAAAAAGAAAATATGTATATTCACACAAAGGTTTTGGATAGATCAGATTAGTACAATATGTGTCCAAGATGCCATTATAGTCACTGCCCCAGAAGTTGTAGAAAAATCAGATTAGTACAATATGTGTACAAGATGCCATTGGTATAGTCACTGCCCCAGAAGTTGTAGAAAAATCAGATTAGTACAATATGTGTACAACATTACCAGTTTAATTGTCACTGCCCCAGAAGTTGTAGAAAAATCAGATTAGTACAATATGTGTCCAAGATGCCATTGGTATAGTCACTGCCCCAGAAGTTGTAGAAAAATCAGATTAGTACAATATGTGTTCAAGATGCCATTATAGTCACTGCCCCAGAAATTGTAGAAAAAACAGATTAGTACAATATGTGTACAACATTACCAGTTTAATTGTCAGTGCCCCAGAAGTTGTAGAAAAATCAGATTAGTACAATATGTGTACAACATTACCATTTAATTGTCACTGCCCCAGAAGTTGTAGAAAAATCAGATTAGTACAATATGTGTTCAAGATGCCATTATAGTCACTGCCCCAGAAATTGTAGAAAAAACAGATTAGTACAATATGTGTACAACATTACCAGTTTAATTGTCACTGCCCCAGAAGTTGTAGAAAAATCAGATTAGTACAATATGTGTCCAAGATGCCATTGGTATAGTCACTGCCCCAGAAGTTGTAGAAAAATCAGATTAGTACAATATGTGTTCAAGATGCCATTATAGTCACTGCCCCAGAAATTGTAGAAAAAACAGATTAGTACAATATGTGTACAACATTACCAGTTTAATTGTCAGTGCCCCAGAAGTTGTAGAAAAATCAGATTAGTACAATATGTGTACAACATTACCAGTTTAATTGTCACTGCCCCAGAAGTTGTAGAAAAATCAGATTAGTACAATATGTGTTCAAGATGCCATTTATAGTCACTGCCCCAGAAATTGTAGAAAAAACAGATTAGTACAATATGTGTACAACATTACCAGTTTAATTGTCACTGCCCCAGAAGTTGTAGAAAAATCAGATTAGTACAATATGTGTCCAAGATGCCATTGGTATAGTCACTGCCCCAGAAGTTGTAGAAAAATCAGATTAGTACAATATGTGTACAACATTACCAGTTTAATTGTCAGTGCCCCAGAAGTTGTAGAAAAATCAGATTAGTACAATATGTGTACAACATTACCAGTTTAATTGTCACTGTCCCAGAAGTTGTAGAAAAATCAGATTAGTACAATATGTGTACAACATTACCAGTTTAATTGTCAGTGCCCCAGAAGTTGTAGAAAAATCAGATTAGTACAATATGTGTACAACATTACCAGTTTAATTGTCAGTGCCCCAGAAGTTGTAGAAAAATCAGATTAGTACAATATGTGTACAACATTACCAGTTTAATTGTCAGTGCCCCAGAAGTTGTAGAAAAATCAGATTAGTACAATATGTGTACAACATTACCAGTTTAATTGTCACTGCCCCAGAAGTTGTAGAAAAATCAGATTACTACAATATGTGTACAACATTACCAGTTTAATTGTCAGTGCCCCAGAAGTTGTAGAAAAATCAGATTAGTACAATATGTGTACAAGATGCCATTATAGTCACTGCCCCAGAAATTGTAGAAAAATCAGATTAGTACAATATGTGTACAACATTACCAGTTTAATTGTCACTGCCCCAGAAGTTGTAGAAAAATCAGATTAGTACAATATGTGTCCAAGATGCCATTGGTATAGTCACTGCCCCAGAAGTTGTAGAAAAATCAGATTAGTACAATATGTGTTCAAGATGCCATTATAGTCACTGCCCCAGAAATTGTAGAAAAAACAGATTAGTACAATATGTGTACAACATTACCAGTTTAATTGTCAGTGCCCCAGAAGTTGTAGAAAAATCAGATTAGTACAATATGTGTTCAAGATGCCATTATAGTCACTGCCCCAGAAGTTGTAGAGAAATGTGATTTGTCCAGATAATATTACAAATTTTTATTGCGACGGACGTTTTGGTGGTGATTTCGATACTCTGGGGGTGTGCAGAGATGAAGAGCGGCTGGAAAACGATGAAGGGGTTCGAGGGGAAGGGGCAACAAAAGTAGTGGGTGAAGGAAGATCAGACATCAAATGAGAGCCAGTTTGAGACACATTAGGAGGAGAGGGTGGATGGACCAACAAAGATTTTCTTTGTTTCTTCTTGGGGACAGGAGTACCATGCATGGACCGACTTCTCTGTGTCCGCCTTGAGCTAGTTGACCGTGGCCTTGACCCAAAAAAGAGTGAATGTGGGTCACCGCTCTCATGTTCGGTGGTGGCAGTGGCGGTGGAAGTGTTGGCAGTGCTCTGAGTACCACAAGGGTTGGCGGTGTTCCAAGGAGGAGAAGTGGGTGCCCTTGAAATTGATTGTTGCTGACTGGTGGCGGTACTCATACTCATAGGATCAGTGGGTGCTGTGGCCGCAAATTGTTGATGACTGGTGGCGGTACTCCAAGGAGGAGAAGTGGGTGCCGCTGAAATTGATTGTTGCTGACTGGTGGCGGTACTCATACTCATAGGATCAGTGAGTGCTGTGGCCGCAAATTGTTGATGACTGGTGGCGGTACTCCAAGGAGGAGAAGTGGGTGCCCTTGAAATTGATTGTTGCTGACTGGTGGCGGTACTCATACTCATAGGATCAGTGGGTGCTGTGGCCGCAAATTGTTGACGACTGGTGGCGGTACTCCTAGAAGGAGAAGTGTGTGCGGTAACAATAAATGTTTGCTGAGTGCTGGCAGTACTCCTAGAAGGAGAAGTGGGTGCGGTGACAAATGGTTGCTGACTGCTGGCAGTACTCCTAGAAGGAGAAGTGGGTGCGGTGGCCCAAGCAGGTACTGCGGTGGCTTGAGTCCATGACTGTGGACCAGTGTCTGTGGGGGTGTTGCTCCACACAGGAGCAGCGCTTGCCATGGTGGTGGCGACGGTGGAGTGTCCAACAGTACTCGGACTTGTGGTGGTGTAGTGGTGACTCGGAAGGCTGGTGGCCGTGCAGTGGTATGCAGCAGAAGTCGGTAGTGATGTGTGGCGAATCAGTGGTGGCACTGTTGGATATGCAACCACTGACTGCTGCACGTACCGATTCTGCTGCATAGCCTGCAAGTAAGCAGTGTTGCAGGCCTGCATCACACTCAGCTGTTGCTCAGGACTAAGGTGTTCCGCCATGCCCCGTTCAATTTTACTGAAAAAATGGTGCGCTGGTCTGTTGAGGTCGGCCTCCAGGCGATCAAGACGCTGTTCGACACTGTTGAAGCTGTGATCCATGTGGGTAAAAACCACGTTCCATAAGTGAAAAACCGCTTCCAACTGAGCCTCCAAGCGTCTTCATATTGCCTTGAAAGGCCTCGCTCAAGTGAACAAACTCGGGCAAGACATTCCTCTCCATGGCCCTCTGCCGCTGGCGGGAAGTGCCCGCATAACCAGTGGCAGAGACCTGGGAGAGGGGAAGACCTGATGGACCAGCTTCCTGGTCACCAGCTGTCCGTGTTGCTGACCTGCAAGTTGCTTCCAGGCTGTCTGATGGCTGGGACGAGTCCAAGGTCGTCCGAGGAAGGACCGCTTCAGGGACAGGCTGCATGGTGCTGCTCCAGGTGCTGTGGAAAGAAAACAAAACCATTACTATAATGCTTTAACAAGAAGCATCAGCTGTGGAAAAAAAAACCATAAAAATAAAATTAAAAAAAAAAAAAAAAAACTTACGCTCTGCTGGCAGGGACCGGTCTCAGGAACGCCAACTCGCGATAGTAGCGATATTTCTTTCTGGGCCTTGCTGCAGAACCACTGCGAACCTGTCCCTCTGCTCGAACATCAGTGTTGAAGCGGTCCTTCATCGAGCGCCATCGTGTGCGGACTTTGTTCACTGTTGAGAAAAAGAAAAAAAACAATGATACAATGCAGTCAGGGCAAAATCAGTCTCAACACACATACCTGAATGAAAATGTCAAACTGTCAATGCAGCATTATAAAAAGCAAAATACATATACACAGGATAGTCACTGTAGACCAGATGAAACTGTTGTGTTTGCTGTTAGAATATATCCACCAGCAAAAACAACAATAGCATCTGGAACAACAGTGACTAGGCAATAAAAAACCAATAGAATGCACAAGACATAGCTGAAGAAACCACAGGTCAGTGACTGTTGACCCAGATGAAACTGTTGTGTTTGCTGTTAGAATATATCCACCAGCAAAAACAACAATAGCATCTGGAACAACAGTGACTAGGCAATAAAAAAACCAATAGAATGCACAAGACATAGCTGAAGAAACCACAGGTCAGTGACTGTTGACCCAGATGAAACTGTTGTGTTTGCTGTTAGAATATATCCACCAGCAAAAACAACAATAGCATCTGGAACAACAGTGACTAGGCAATAAAAAAACCAATAGAATGCACAAGACATAGCTGAAGAAACCACAGGTCAGTGACTGTTGACCCAGATGAAACTGTTGTGTTTGCTGTTAGAATATATCCACCAGCAAAAACAACAATAGCATCTGGAACAACAGTGACTAGGCAATAAAAAAACCAATAGAATGCACAAGACATAGCTGAAGAAACCACAGGTCAGTGACTGTTGACCCAGATGAAACTGTTGTGTTTGCTGTTAGAATATATCCACCAGCAAAAACAACAATAGCATCTGGAACAACAGTGACTAGGCAATAAAAAAACAATAGAATGCACAAACATAGCTCAAGAATCACCAAGGCAGAACTGTTGAACCACATGACACTGTTGTTTTTGCTGGTAGAATATTTCTACCAGCAAAAACAACAGTACAATGGAACAAGAGTGACTGGCCAATAAAAAGATCAATAGAATGCACAACACACAGCTCAAGAATCACCAAGGCAGACACTGTTGAACCACATGACACTGTTGTTTTTGCTGGTAGAATATTTCTACCAGCAAAAACAACAGTACAATGAGCAACAAGAGTGACTGGCCAATAAAAAGATCAATAGAATGCACAACACACAGCTCAAGAATCACCAAGGCAGACACTGTTGAACCACATGACACTGTTGTTTTTGCTGGTAGAATATTTCTACCAGCAAAAACAACAGTACAATGAGGAACAAGAGTGACTGGCCAATAAAAGATCAATAGAATGCACAACACATAGCTCAAGAATCACCAAGGCAGACACCGTTGAACCACATGACACTGTTGTTTTTGCTGGTAGAATATTTCTACCAGCAAAAACAACAGTACAATGAGCAACAAGAGTGACTGGCCAATAAAAAGATCAATAGAATGCACAACACATAGCTCAAGAATCACCAAGGCAGACACAGTTGAACCACATGACACTGTTGTTTTTGCTGGTAGAACATTTCTACCAGCAAAAACAACAGTACAATGAGCAACAAGAGTGACTGGCCAATAAAAAGATCAATAGAATGCACAACACATAGCTCAAGAATCACCAAGGCAGACACCGTTGAACCACATGACACTGTTGTTTTTGCTGGTAGAATATTTCTACCAGCAAAAACAACAGTACAATGAGCAACAAGAGTGACTGGCCAATAAAAAGATCAATAGAATGCACAACACATAGCTCAAGAATCACCAAGGCAGACACCGTTGAACCACATGACACTGTTGTTTTTGCTGGTAGAATATTTCTACCAGCAAAAACAACAGTACAATGAGCAACAAGAGTGACTGGCCAATAAAAAGATCAATAGAATGCACAACACATAGCTCAAGAATCACCAAGGCAGACACTGTTGAACCACATGACACTGTTGTTTTTGCTGGTAGAATATTTCTACCAGCAAAAACAACAGTACAATGAGCAACAAGAGTGACTGGCCAATAAAAAGATCAATTGAATGCACAACACATAGCTCAAGAATCACCAAGGCAGACACTGTTGAACCACATGACACTGTTGTTTTTGCTGGTAGAATATTTCTACCAGCAAAAACAACAGTACAATGAGGAACAAGAGTGACTAGGCAATAAAAAAACCAATAGAATGCACAACACATAGCTCAAGAATCACCAAGGCAGACACCGTTGAACCACATGACACTGTTGTTTTTGCTGGTAGAATATTTATACCAGCAAAAACAACAGTACAATGAGCAACAAGAGTGACTGGCCAATAAAAAGATCAATAGAATGCACAACACATAGCTCAAGAATCACCAAGGCAGACACTGTTGAACCTCATGACACTGTTGTTTTTGCTGGTAGAATATTTCTACCAGCAAAAACAACAGTACAATGAGGAACAAGAGTGACTGGCCAATAAAAAGATCAATAGAATGCACAACACATAGCTCAAGAATCACCAAGGCAGACACTGTTGAACCACATGACACTTGTTTTTGCTGGTAGAATATTTCTACCAGCAAAAACAACAGTACAATGAGGAACAAGAGTGACTGGCCAATAAAAAGATCAATAGAATGCACAACACATAGCTCAAGAATCACCAAGGCAGACACTGTTGAACCACATGACACTGTTGTTTTTGCTGGTAGAATATTTCTACCAGCAAAAACAACAGTACAATGAGCAACAAGAGTGACTGGCCAATAAAAAGATCAATTGAATGCACAACACATAGCTCAAGAATCACCAAGGCAGACACTGTTGAACCACATGACACTGTTGTTTTTGCTGGTAGAATATTTCTACCAGCAAAAACAACAGTACAATGAGGAACAAGAGTGACTAGGCAATAAAAAAACCAATAGAATGCACAACACATAGCTCAAGAATCACCAAGGCAGACACCGTTGAACCACATGACACTGTTGTTTTTGCTGGTAGAATATTTATACCAGCAAAAACAACAGTACAATGAGCAACAAGAGTGACTGGCCAATAAAAAGATCAATAGAATGCACAACACATAGCTCAAGAATCACCAAGGCAGACACTGTTGAACCTCATGACACTGTTGTTTTTGCTGGTAGAATATTTCTACCAGCAAAAACAACAGTACAATGAGGAACAAGAGTGACTGGCCAATAAAAAGATCAATAGAATGCACAACACATAGCTCAAGAATCACCAAGGCAGACACTGTTGAACCACATGACACTTGTTTTTGCTGGTAGAATATTTCTACCAGCAAAAACAACAGTACAATGAGGAACAAGAGTGACTGGCCAATAAAAAGATCAATAGAATGCACAACACATAGCTCAAGAATCACCAAGGCAGACACTGTTGAACCACATGACACTGTTGTTTTTGCTGGTAGAATATTTCTACCAGCAAAAACAACAGTACAATGAGGAACAAGAGTGACTGGCCAATAAAAAGATCAATAGAATGCATCAGGAACAACAGTGAGCAGTACAGAGAATGAAAATACTTACTAAACGCCTTTTTCAGGTTTGGAGAGGCGCTGTCCCAGCCATCCATCAACGCTGCGGCCACCTCGTTCCATAGACGCCGGGTCACCACATTGTCCTTGTACTGCGGATCACGGCTGTCCCACAACGGGACACATTCATGGACCTGGCAGATGAGGGCCTCGTTGTCCACATACAGGTCGTCGTCGCGTTGTGGAACCTAGAAGAAACAAAATAAAAATTACAATCTTGTATATTTTTTATAAAGAAAATAACAATAGGAGTACAAAAGAAAAATACATTAAAAGGCTATATACTTACATTCTGTCTCGCCACCGGGACTTGACTCGGCTGCGACTGCTCCTGAGACTCCTCAATGGCCGTGTCCGACGATGATGTCTGAAAAAGGAACAGAATTAGGACATTTGTAGATTCAGCAGCTATACTTACCCAAAGGCAGGAAGATACTCACATCATGCTCTGCTTCCGCCAGTTCTTGCCGGGATGGTGAATATTCGGATCCAGAAGACATGCTGAAAAAATCAAAATAATGATGAGCACATATTACATTATAAGGACAGCCTGTCATTTGTTTAAAGAATACTCACATTCTTGCACTTTGGTCTTGAGTCCAGGCACAGTGTCTCCAGTCAATATCCAGGCTGTGTATGGGTCCAAGGTGGATCTTCCAGTCTCCAGGTTCAGTCTCCAGGCAGTGTATGGGTCCAAGATGGATCGTCCAGTGTCCAGCTCCAGTCTCCAGGCAGTGCAGTATGGTGCACGCTGTTTGCAGGCCTTTTTATAGGGATCCAGGCTGTATCTTCAGGTCTCTTTATCAGCAGGCAGTCTCCAGGCAGTCTGAGTAGGGGTCTGTGTGGCACTGACACCTTCCTTTATCTATACTCATTTTATCTAGACTCCTCACAAACAATGTATCTTGTCTAGGGGGTAATTGGACAAGTGTCTAGACATTGTTTAATAAAAAATCGCTTGCGCACACAAGCGCTGACAAGCGCACAGCCACGCGCACGCCAGCGCCCACATAGACGGCAATGATATTTTTATGCGCATAGCGTGCGCACGCGCCTTTTTAAATTGGTGTGCTGAAAAAAAAAATGCAACATGTAGCGTCTAGCGCGTCTGGGCGCACACCTGGAAAATGCGCAGCACACGCCAAACGCTAATGAGCGCGTGCAAGCGCAAGACACTGCGCCCGCCATGTTAATGATAGGGGAACATTGCGCATGCGACCAATAGCGCACGATGCGCAGCGCTAAAATACGCAAGTGTGAAAGTAGCCTTAAAAAAAAATTCTGGCTCCTAAATTTTTTGGCTGGCTCCTAGATTCTGAACAACTTTGTTGACCCCTGGATTATACTGTTATCATTGGGAGGTTTCTTCAATAAAATTCGATGTATACCCTAACGGGTGATGACTTTTATTAGACTGACATTTGCACCGACCACTTAGGAAAATCAAGAAAAAATATAATTTGCATAATAATTTGGAACATGGTGCATACCTCTAATATTCTCTTATGAAGTAGTAGTGCCCTGAGTATTCCTTATAGATTGGTTCACACTTGCGAGAAACTCGCGCGAGTCTCTTGCATCAATACCCGGCACTGCGGCCAGCACTCGGGATTGGAGTGTGCGGCTGCATGTATTTCTATGCAGCTGAACGCTCCGGTCCGAGTGCGGCGGCATTGCCGGGTATTGAGGTGCGATACTCGTGCGAGTTTCTCGCAAGTGTGACCCCGGCCATAAAGTAATGCTGGTCCTTCAGTTCTCCACTAAAAGGTAAAAATGCACCTTAAGTTCCCCCCAGGAAGTAATAATACCCTTTATATTCCTCCAAAAAGTAATTGTGCTCCCCAAAAGTATTACAGTTTCAGCCCAAGTACTTCCCGCCATGCTTTTACTGTTCTGCTGTGATGATACATATGCATAATTACCCACATGACGCAACCAATCGCTTGCCTCAATGGTACTTATAGAGGCAGAAACCCAGCTATAAAAGGGAGAGCTAAGAGTTTGGTGTCAGGAGTTATAAGAGAAGCCTCACACTGAATATCCACCAGTGGAAATGATCCTACCCACAAGACTTCTACATAGAACATGTCCCATTCTCACCTGCAGGGGAAAAGAACTAGGTCCCAGAAACACATACACCCCATTTCCATCATTACACTGTGTTCCAAATTATTATGCAAATAATATTTTCTCAGATTTTCCCAAATTACCTTTATGAACTGCAGTCATTGTAATTTTCCAGTCAAATAACTTTTAGAGTACAATTTAAAGGTTTTTGTACAAACTGCCTATGATAACGGTATATTTTAAAAAAATAAAACACTCAAACTGCACTCAAAATGCATGTTCCAAATTATTATGCACAGCAGAGTTTTCAACCTTTTCATTTTAATAAAGAACAAAAAAATGGTAATTTTTGAAATTATAAGCATTAGCAGGTTATTACAAACTGAAATCAAACAGTTTTCAACTCAAAACTTTATTCTAGGTGATGTTACATTTGCACATAGGACCCCTTGTTCGAAAGGAGCTTCTGAACTCTCTCGTCCATTGAATTTGTCAGGTTTTGGATGGTTTCTGCTTCAATTGTTTTGCATGAGGACAGAATACCCTCCCAGAGCTGTTGCTTAGATGTGAACTGCCTCCCGCCATCATAGACACTCCTTTTGATGATGCTCCAGAGGTTCTCAATGGGGTTGAGGTCAGGGGAGCATGGGGGCACACCATAAGTTTGTCCCCTTTTATGCCCATAGCAGCCAGAGATGCATATGTGTTATGTGCAGCATGAGACGGTGCATTATCATGCATGAAAATGATCTCGCTGCGGAATGCACGGTTCTTCTTCTTGAACCATGGCAGGAAGTGCTGTTTGAGAAACTCAACATACACTATGGAATTCATCTTTACCCCTTCAGGGATCCTAAAGGGGCCGACAATCTCCCTCCCCATGATTCCAGCCCAAAACATTACTCCACCTCCTCTTGTTGGCGCCGTAGCCGTGTTTGCATGGGGTGTCCATCAGCCATCCTCCACTCCATCCATCTGGACCATCGAGCGTTGCACGGCACTCGTCGGTGAACAAAACAGTATTGAAGTCAGTCTTCATGTATTGTTTGGCCCACTGGAGCCGTTTCTGCTTGTGTGCAGTGGATAGAGGAGGTCGACAGGATGGCTTACGCACAGCTGCAAACCTCTGAAGGAACCTGCATCTTGTTGTTCGGGGATGTTGGAGGCACAAGCAGCTCCAAAAACTTGTCTGCTGCTATGACAAGGCTTTTTTGCCACTGCTCTTTTAACCTTACGTAATTGCCTGTAGGAAAGAGTCCTCAATTTTCCCTATCAGCACGCACATGTGTGTACTGTGAATCAGCTACATACTTCTTGATTGTGAGATGATCACGATGAAGTGTCTTGGCAATGTTGATTGTAGTCATGCCTTGACCTAAACACTCCACAATTTGTTGCTTCTCGAGAGCCAACACATCCTTTTTCTTTCCCATTTTGGCAGAAAATGTAGGCTGCTTTATAATGTGGGACAGCCTTCTTAAGTAGTCTTGCCTTTCATTGGACACACCTGCCAAACTAATTAACACAGGTGTCTGCAATTGCTTACAGTGATATAAAGAGCCCTGACAACACATCACCATCAATGAGTTTAACTGACAAACAAAAAAATTCTTACCTTATCACTCCTAAACAATTTTTGCATAATAATTTGGAACACAGTGTATATGATGAGACCCACTATTTTGTGATAAGAGAACATATACCAATCTATAATCAGGTATCCATTTTGGACAACATGCTGTTAAGGGATTCTGGGCAGACTTCAAAATATCTTGGCACTCGGTTTTATCAGAGATGTTCTTTTTTTGGTGGAAGTTAGACTTCTCTTCATGTCTCAGTTTATGGTCTGGCAAGAATTAGCTTAGTGAGGAGCGCTTCAAGCAGTTTTGCTTATTCCTTACACAATGAAGTTTCTGGCACAGGAGCGAGCACAGGAAACTTCTGTCCTTTTTGCACAAGTCTGACTTTTTTCTGTTGCGTTAGTAATGCAGTAAAGTAGAAATGTCTTTTTACAAAACACCTCAGGAACATTTTCTAAGCATGATTCCCTAGCTTCATGGGACTTATTGTACTCGCGAACACAAGGCCTACAGGAGTTACTAAAGTTTTATGTATCAGTGTTGTGTAACACAAAAACAATTTCCAAATCAAAGCATGCTCGGACATCTGGCAAAATCTCCATATCGCTGTTAATGTGAGGAACGGACGGGTGGAAACTGGAGGGAATTAATAATTTGAGGAACCATAAATACACAACTAGTTCTCACAAGTTATGCTTTGTGACATGTGTTAAGATGGAACAAATGTAATTGTAAAAGCCAATTAAAGGAGGTTTCAGCAATATACAATAGCAATGGGGTGAGCTACTGAGCTTAATTTAGATAAGCTCGGAGTTGAAAGATATAAGGCACATGAAATTAGCCTTCAAGGACATGAACCGGCTGCTATAGAGATCGGAAAAGATGAAATTCTGCCACTAGAATTACAAAGATGAATGACTGTGCCTGCTGTACAATGAGATGGATGGAGAAATGTGCATTTCACAATATGGCTATTGTGTATAGCTTAAACTATTATGTTACTGTTCACAGTGAACCATGCATGTATATCACTGTACAAAGCTAGACGGTAAAAGATAACTTTCGGGACAATGCCTTACAGCCAGTGGCATCACCACTGATATCAGTTACTACATTTCTAGGTTTTGCTATGCAAATATTCTTATCAAATATTTTTATAATAAATGAGCTGACAAATATAATCTGGAATTACATTGATAGATAACATTTATTGTAACCAAGGTTCTGTTAATATGTTATATGAACTATTCCCTTTTATAATCTCCTTTTGGTATAAATGCAGTTTCCCACTACTGGGAGTTGGACCGCCAAAGATTACTTTTCTGGATGCAACCAAGCTGCAAAGGTTGCAGATTATGAAAGTTTAAAGCAGATTTAAGAAACTTTGTGATATTTATGTCATCAGAGAAATGGCTATCTTTCTCCATTTAAGAGCCACTTCTTCTCCTCCTCCCATTGAAGGGAATAGGAGCTGTGCTGCAGAAGAACGTCCATGACACAGTGTGCAGAGCTGAGGTGTTCTGACTCCATACACTGTGTACTTCCAAAAACTGTGCAACCCATCTGACTTATTTTAGTCCTGGTCAATCCCTTTAATTATTCCACATTCACAACCATTGGAATATTTGTGTAATCAGTTCACTATTTAAAGGTGTAGTCCAGATAATAATAGAATCATAGAATCATAGAATGGTAGAGTTGGAAGGGACCTCCTGGGCCTTCTGGTCCAACCCCCTGCTCAAAGCAGGATTCTCTAAATCATCCCAGACAGATGTCTATCCAGCCTCTGTTTGAAGACTTCCATTGAAGGAGAACTCACCACCTCTTGTGGCAGCCTGTTCCAGTCATTGATCACCCTAACTGTCAAAAAGTTTTTTCTAATATCTAATCTGTGTCTCCTCCCATTCAGTTTCATCCATTGCTTCTAGTCTTTCCTTGTGCAAATGAGAATAAAGATGATCCTTCTACAATGTGACAACCCTTGAGATATTTGTAGACAGCTATTAAGTCTCCTCTCAGTCTTCTTTTTTGCAAGCTAAACATTCCCAAATCCTGCAACCGTTCCTCATAGGACATGGTTTGCAGACCGGTCACCATTCTGGTGGCTCTTCTCTGAACTTGCTCCAGTTTGTTGATGTCTTTTTTAAAATGTGGTGCCCAAAACTGGACACAGTATTCCAGATGAGGTCTGACCAAAGAGGAGTAGAGGGCAATAATGACCTCACGTGATCTAGACTGTATGCTTCTGTTGATACATCCTAGAATTGCATTTGCCTTTTTTGCTGCTGCATCACACTGTTGACTCATGTTAAGTCTGTGATCAATTAGTATACCCAAGTCTTTTTCACATGTGCTGTTACTTAGCCCTATTCCTCCCATTTTGTATATGCTTTTTTCATTTTTATTGCCCAGATGTAGTACTTTGCATTTTTCCCTGTTAAAATCCATTCTGTTAGTTGCTGCCCACTGCTCCAGTTTATGTATATCTTTTTGAATCCTCTCTCTCTCTTCTCTAGTATTAGCTACCCCTCCTAGCTTTGTGTCATCAGCAAATTTGATCAGTTTACCCTCAATTCCTTCATCTAAATCATTGATAAAGATGTTGAACAATACAGGGCCCAAAACAGAGCCTTGTGGTACCCCACTTGAGACATTCTTCCAACTGGATGTGCAGCCATTTACAACCACTCTTTGTGTCCGATCACTAAGCCAGTTATGAATCCATCTACCGTATTTTTCGGACTATAAGACGCACCGGACCATAAGACGCACCCCAAATTTTGGGGTGAAAATAGCAGAAAAAACGATTTTTACAATATGGGGGTCAGTCTTATTGTCCGAATTTTAAGGTACCTGTGGGCCGGCGGTGGTACAGCAGGGGTTGCGGCAGTGGTGTGGCAGAGGTGCGGTGATGCTGATACTGTACTCACCTTCCTCAGGTGAGGTGACGCTGCGGCACGGAGAGCAGAGCCGGGTTTGTGGCAGGTGTGGCGGTGGCAGATGTGCGGCGGTGGCAGAGATGCGGCGATGGCATAGGCACGATGGGCGGCGTGCACCTGAGCAGGGTCCCTTCCTCAGGTGAGGTGACGCTGCGGCATGGAGAGCAGAGCCGGGTTTGTGGCAGGTGTGGCGGTGGCAGAGATGCGGCGATGGCATAGGCGCGATGGGCGGCGTGCACCTGAGCAGGGTCCCTTCCTCAGGTGTGGTGACGCTGCGGCACAGAGAGCAGAGCCGGGTTTGTGGCAGGTGTGGCGGTGGCAGATGTGCGGCGGTGGCAGAGATGCGGCGGTGGCAGAGATGCGGCGGTGGCATAGGCGCGATGGGCGACGTGCACCTGAGCAGGGTCCCTTCCTCAGGTGTGGTGACGCCGCTGCACGGAGAGCAGAACTGGGTTTGTGGCAGGTGTGGCGGTGGCAGATGTGCGGCGGTGGCAGAGATGCGGCGGTGGCATAGGCGCGATGGGCGGCGTGCACCTGAGCAGGGTCCCTTCCTCAGGTGGTGAGCTGACGCCACGGCACGGAGAGCAGACAGGACAGCAGAGCCGGGTTTGTCGGTGGTGGCGGCCAACTTCCTGAGGCGGCGCGTGCGCAGAGTACTCTGCTTCCTGGGGCTTCAGAAAAATGGCCGCCGCGATCGCTATCTGCGCATGCGCGGCCTGCCGCGGCCATTTTCCTGAAGCCACAGGAAGAAGAGTACTGTATCTGCGCACGCGCCGCCTCAGGAAGATGGCCGCCACCACCGGCAATCCCGGCTCTGCTGTCCTGTCTGCTCTCGGTGCCGCGGCGTCACCTCACCACCTGAGGAAGGGAACCTGCTCAGGTGCACGCCGCCCACCGCGCCTCTGCAACGCCGCATCTCTGCCGCCACACCGCTGCCGCAACCCCCCGGTAAGCTGCGTTCGGGCTATAAGACGCACCCCCCATTTTCCTCACAATTTTTTGGGGAAAAAGTGCGTCTTATAGCCCGAAAAATACGGTAACAGTTGCCTTGTCCATTCCATACTTAGTCATTTTTTCAATAAGGATTGTGTGAGATACTTTGTCAAATGCTTTGCTGAAGTCAAGATATACTATATCTACAGCATTTCCCTGATCCACCCAGTCAGTGATTCTGTCATAGAAGGAAATTAAGTTAGTCTGACATGACTTATTAGTTACAAACCCATGCTGACTCTGTTTAATCACTTCATTCTTATCCAGGTACTTGCATACATGTTCTTTAATAATTTGTTCAAATATCTTTCCTGGTATAGAAGTCAGACTCACCGGCCTGTAGTTCCCTGGGTCCACCTTCTTCCCCTTTTTGAAGATAGGAACAACATTTGCTCTTCTCCAGTCTTCTGGGACTTCTCCTGTTCTCCAAGAATTTTCAAAGATTATGGACAGTGGTTCAAGAATTTCTTCTGCTATCTCCTTCAGTACCCTGGGGTGTAATTCATCTGGACCTGGAGACTTGAATTCATTTATGTTAGCTAAGTGTTTCCTCACTGTCTTTCTGTTTATAGATATCCTGGATTCTTCTATTCCTTTAATAGGGCAGTGAAGATCAGTTGATGTTACATTTCCTTTCTGAGAGAAAACAGATGCAAAATAGGAATTTAAAAGTTCAGCCTTCTCAACATCCTGACTTACCATTTCATCATTTTCATCCTGTAAAAATCCTATAGCATCTTTGACTTTTCTTTTACTTTTGACGTATCCCCAAAATCCTTTTTTGTTGCTTTTGACGTCACTTGCAAGCCTTAATTCATTGTCAGCTTTAGATAATCTGATTTGTGCCCTGCAGGTTCTGCAGACGGCATTATATTCTTCTTTAGATATGCCTCCCTCTTTCCATTTGATAAACATTTCTTTCTTCCTTTTTAGCATGTGTTTAAGTTCTATGTTCATCCATCCTGGTTTCCTTAAATGCTTCCCATTCTTCCCTCTTTTCGGAATTGTTAACGATTGTGCTTTGAGAATCTCATTTTTCAAGATTTTCCATCCTTCCTGGACATTTTTGTCCTTAAGGATATCCAGCCATTGGATCCCTCCAATTCTCTTTCTGAGTTCCTTAAAATCTGCCTTTCTGAAATCTAACCTTGACGTCTGAGTCTTCACAGGTCTTCCTCCTCTTGTTATCCAAAATTCTAAAATAGCATGGTCACTACCTCCTAGAGTCCCAGCCACTCTTACCTCCTCCACCATTTCCTCCCTGTTTATGAGGATTAGATCCAAGGTAGCAGATCCCCTTGTTTTCTCCATTACCTTTTGGAAGATAAAGTTGTCAGCAAGAGAGGATAAGAATTTCCTGGACCTGTTAGTTTTGCCTGAGAGAGATTCCCAACAAATGTCTGGATAGTTGAAATTTCCCATGACCACTATGTCATATTTTTTGGAGAACTTGGCCATTTGATGCATAAAGAGTTCATCCATATCTTCAGCTTGCACAGGCGGCATGTAGTAAATGCCTACAATGGTGTCCTTTCCATTGTTCTGTCCTTGTATTCTTACCCAAACAGTTTCCACAGAACTCTCAGTCTCTGAAGCGTCAATCTCTGTGCAGATATACGCTTTTCTAACATACAATGCAACACTCCTCCTCGTTTATCAAGTCTGTTTCTTGCAAATAAGTTGTATCCTTCTAGCCTTGTATTCCAATCATGTGTATCGTCCCACCAAGTCTCAGTGATTCCAATGACATCATATTTCTTCTCCTGCGTTAGTAGCTCCAGTTCTCCTTGTTTGTTGCCCATGCTTTGTGCATTCGTATAGAAACACTTTAGTTTGTGATTGGTTTCTCTTCCTTCAGTATTTTTATTATGTAAATTTTTTTGTCTTTGTTCTTCCCCTTCACTTCTAATAGCAGAAATCTCAATAGTATTTGTCAAGTGTATGGCTTTTGCTGGCGTTTTGCTTCCCTTCCCACATTGTTCTAGTTTAAAGCTCTCCTGATGAGTGTAGCAAGGCGACTAATATATCAATTCCAAAGCAAAGAAAAAAGCGAACGTCACTAGGGAACACAAATCACCACTTTTCAGACTTGGATCCACATACATCTGAACACCGCGGTAAAGTAACAGCTGGTATTGGTGCTTACAGGACACCAGAATAAATCCAAGTGAACAATAAAAAGAGGAAACTGTAGCACTCACCAGCAGGAGAGAAAATCCAATAGTCCTTTATTCACATACGTGCCATGGACAGAAATTGGACAAACAGGACATGTGAGACATGCGGGAAAAGGAGAGTCCTCTTCTTCTCCCGCATGTCTCACATGTCCTGTTTATCCAATTTCTGTCCATGGCACGTATGTGAATAAAGGACTATTGGATTTTTTCTCCTGCTGGTGAGTGCTACAGTTTCCTCTTTTTATTGCTGACTAATAATATATCAGTATCAGATTGATGGGGGCCCAGCATCCAACACTCACGCCAATTAGCAGCTTTCAGCTCTGGGAAATACCGAACATTAACAGTGAATAGAGGTGGAACAGCACAGCTCCACTCAATGTGTGATGGCCGATGCTAGGAACTGCAGCATGCTATAGTTGAAGTGACGTACCCATAGAAAGGTGACAGCGTGAGTGTTAAGTGCCTAATGGTAACATACAGGCCTGCTTGTAACGTTAGGACATTATGTGCTCCAGATCTAGACACACTCTTTATAGCGGCTGTCTGTAGGATGAGGTAACGTGTTATCCGAGTATCTGGGAGTGCTCATATATTATGTTCTAGTCCCCGCGCTGCATGATTTGCGGCTGTCAGACAGACACAACACATGTGGGGATTTCCTAACAAACAGGAAATCCCTGAATGTGTTATGTCTGTCTGACAGACACAAATCATGCAGCCGCGGGGACTAGAACATATATACAAGCACTCCCAGATACTCGGATAACAATGTGATAGATGCTACTGTGCAGGCGCCATTTTGCTAGAGGAAAAAAAATTGTCTCCACATAGATGGCACTGGCGGTGCCTGCACAGTAGCATATATCAGCGATCCAATAGATGCTAATGCGCAGGAGCCTCCGGCGTCATCTTGGTGGAGACAAAAACATTTTTCCTCTAGCAAAATGGTGCTGGCGGTGCTTGTGCAGTAGTATCTATTGGATTGCCATCGTCATTTTGAGAAAGATTTTTTTTTAAGAAGAAATTTATATCACTAAATAAAATAATTAAATGGCTATTATAGATACAATCATGCTGCAGCGCAGGTGCCACTACTGGCGTCTGCATGATGAATGATTTTTTTTTTTTTTTACAAACAGTAAAAACAATAAGATATACTACTGTATATTTCAAATAGGGGGCAGGTCACTGAGCAGTCTTCATTATGAATACCTAATCAGAGCACCACATGAAGACCCCCTACAGGCCTCCCCGGGTCACGGGCATATCATTAAAGGGAATCTGTCACCCTAAATTGGCGGGATATTTAAATGATGGCAGTCAGGTCAGATGGGCGGTGTTTTGGGTACTTGCCTTAACATGTTGTTCGCCGCTGTCTCCATTATTTCTGGGAATTGTAGTCGTTGCCCTCCATATAACGAGCCTGCGCATTGCAATCTTGACTTCTGCTGCTAAATCAATTATTATAAGCTGATTATGTTTAGTGTTTTTTTTTTAAACTAAATAATAAAATAAGATAGTGTAATACATTTTAAAAATGAAATTGTTTTTAAGTTGGTTTAGAAATGAGATTTCATTAAATCTTCCATCCAAAAAGCACTGGCGATGCTGGCAGGAAGGTGGAGATTTTGGTCTCGCAGACTACTCATGTGGCCGATGGATCAGAGTCCCGATAATCGTTTTGCTCAACTCTAGTGCAGATCAATTTGTTACTTCAGATGAACTTCAATAGTTCAGTCTTGTATAAAATGTCCGCAGGATATGATGGTAGATGGGCATGAAATTATTAACTTTACAATTACAATTATTCTAAGTTTGTAAACTAAATTCCATAAACATTTCCTTTTTTTAGTACTCTGCCAAATTAAGTATAGAAATGCTACTTGTCAATCCGCAACGGAATTATTTATGTTCCTAGCCTAGTTGTTCTTACAGCTGGGAACTGTTAAATCTTTTGCTTTAATCAGGAACATTTGTTGTGGTGAGATATAAAAAACTCCTGCATTGGTCAGCAAATTTTCCTGACTAATTACGATCGCCCACACTGGCTAAATAGGGAGGATAAAGCATTCGCTTCGTTTGAAGTTTCACAATCTTTAAGAATTTGACTTGGCAATGGAATCAAGCAATGGTTTTATGTCCTTGTGCATTCTGCGAAGATTCACATAAACAGCTGCCATTTCAATAGGAATTAAATAATTGTCAGACACAAGCGGCACTGGCTCCATCATGGTGACCAGAGGTCTGCATCCCTTTTTCACTTTTGGGCTACTTTTAAGAATGACAGGTGCTACTGAGCCCCCACTGCTTATTAAAAGAAAAAGGTTTATGAAAGGTATGACCGAGTCATGTGTATTTTCACTTTTTGTGTCAGAATATACTGGGTTGAGTGTGTCTAAGAGTTAAATTACCGTATATATTTGTACCATGTTAGCCAGTAGATAGAAAAATATTAAAATAACACTGTGCCTGATGAAGAGACCTCCGTAGATTTGAAAGCTTGTGATTTGTTAACATTTAATGGTCAGTGGAAGAGATGGCATCAACCACTGAAGACTCATATTTTAAGGCCGGGTGCCCACGATCTAGAACTAGCATCGCTTTGGACGTAGTGCATGTTTGCTGTGTCCAAAGGGCTGTCTTCTATTGAACGCAAATAAATCCGCATGTGTTCACTGAACTGTGCGGATTTACCGCATTCAGTACATTTCTATTGATCTAATTTCTGTTGCAGAGACAATAGAATTGACATGCTGCGGTCTTGAAAGACGCGCCGCATGTCCATCTCTGCGGGTGATCCACAGGCGACTATGCATGCATAGTGGGGCATGGCATTTCTAGAAACCCCATCCACTATGGTGTAACATCTGACCGCTGCGGGTTGGACGCTGCATAAATACACATCATCAAACCTGCAGCATTAAGCCCACGGCAGTAGCTCATCGTGGGCACCTGGCCTAAGAGGCCAATGTACTGCTGCTATTTTATTGTTGTTAGATTTCAGTCAAATACCATTTAATCCTAGGTACTATACTATTTGGCACTTTGAGTATTAAAGGGAACCTGTCATATTGGATAAAGATATTTCCCTTCCGATATAGGACTGATCTGTAGGTACACTCAAGAAACCATATATAGGTAAATACCTTTGCGCTAATATGTACTTCCCAGGAACACGTAGGACCCACAGCAAGTGTGCTAAATTGCAAAAAAACTTCATGTATATATCAGCAGCAAAATAGGTATAGATGTAAATGAGCACCAATAAAAACACAATAAAAAGGAAAAATAGCAAACTATGGGGTAGGTAGGACTAGGATTGGCAGATTGCACCAGCTTTTTTTCTCCGTGGACAGTGTAACGTCACACACTGCTGTACCTGTGGCTGCATACCTTGTATTTTTGTGTTCAGGTGCACCACAGGCCAGGGCTGTCTGGTTGCTACATTGCAGCTCTACTTGCCTCTTTACTTCGCCAAGGACCTCCGTACACTCACCAAGTGTGGCTCTTATTTCAAGTGAATGCAACTAAGAACTTTGTAGGACTGAAAAGCGGTGAATAGGGTAATTACCTACTTCGTTAGTGTACAGAGTTTTTTACTGTTGTTTAAGGTTGAGTTTCTTAATGTATAATTTGATACATATTGGCACATATGCTGTGATGGCAGAGTGGGCGAATTAGGCTGATCTCCATACTTCTGTTTTTATATATCACCTATTTGCCGCCTGGTTTGTCACCTACCCCATAGTTTGCTATTCAGTGTACAGTGCACATATACAGCCTTTTTTGTTGTGTTTTTATTGGTGCTCATTTACATTTACGGTATACCTATTGTGCTGTTGATATATATACAAAGTTTTTTGCAATTTAGCACACTTGTGGGTCCTTCGTGTTCCTGGGAAGGACATATTAGCTCAAAGGTATATACCTATTTATGAATTCTTAAGTGTATCTTAATTTTAGTTTGTACACACTTGACAGGGTGTACGACATACCTGTTTGCAGCTTTAGTTTTCTCCCATAGGCTGTCCTTTTCTGAAGGCTTTTAGTGTAGGTGTCTCTCATTTTGTGTGTGACTAATCTGCAGGTAAATAGCCATAGAAAGGTGCCTGGCTACCGTTCTGAAAGTGTGGCTTCCAAGAGAAAATAAACGTTATTCTCCCCAAAAGACGCCGCCTTTCAGTCATGGAGGTGTGCCGGAGCTGCTGATGCATTGTAGAACCAGCTGTCAGTCATAGTGTCGGGGCTGCTTACAGCCGCCCCTCGCAGTGCTGCTAACAGTCACTGTAACCATGCTATTTTTTAAACAAGCGACACGTCCTCTTTAATTTTAGTGTGAATTTACTGAAATAAAAATAAAGTAACAAATTTGAAAAAAATGTGTTTAAAAAAATATCCAAAGTGAAAAATATCGCAATTGTGTCTATAAAATGACCTAAAAACCATCCCTACATGTAAAAAAGCATATAATGCAAACATTAAATGGGCAGCTTCAGGAATAAAAATGTAATAACATATGCTAAAAGTTTTTAGTTTTGAGGACTAAATAGTGTTATGGGGTTGTTTTCGAAGTTTAAGTTACCATGTGCATAATGCAATTACATCATGTGTATTTTATCTACATTTTTCAGCAGCTATTTTAAAATTTGACCATTTGAAGGTGCTGATAATTATATTATTACAGCTGTAAAATTACACGTTTGTTTTGCAAGTTTTTAGAATTCCACCAATAGCTACTCTATCTTCGTTATTACACAAGCATTGGGTTTAAAAATGTTTAGGAGGCCAATAACAGTGGTATTGTAAATGTATCTGTCTCTCGACAATCTGAGAGCCATAGCGTGCATGGGCTTTAACCTTGTCCTCAGCGTAGTCTGTGAATCAGCACAGTATTCAGAGAGGTCAAAACAACTGTCTGTAGTGCTGTTTTCTGGCTATGCACTATGCACTCAGGCAGAGATCCAGAGCTTTGCGATGATGTATCATGATTTAATCTGGTGCGGAGTACGCTATGGAAAATCAGCCTTCCATGTTTTTATTATTATACAATGAAAGCGAAGTCCTGATGAAATTAAAAATTTCTTTCAACTTTGTGCGCCATAAGAATTATTTTAGACTAGAGGGGTGAACTGCATGTATTCATCTTTAGAAAGCTGAACTGATATGTTTTCACCATGATGTTTATAATGTTTTTTGACATGTTTTAGTTATGTGTTAATATTGTTATACTTAATATCATACT
This sequence comes from Oophaga sylvatica, assembly GCA_033576555.1. NCBI lineage: Eukaryota > Metazoa > Chordata > Amphibia > Anura > Dendrobatidae > Oophaga > Oophaga sylvatica. The sequence continues at coordinate 77,341,308 of JARQOD010000006.1, read as the reverse complement.
TTAATATTTTTGTAATTGTACCAGAGTCCAGGCACCCAATGACATGTTTAATTGGTCATGGTTAATATTGTTAACCAGCACACTAGAGAATTATTCAAGCAGAACCAGCCTCTATAACAGGGGTGGGGAACCTCCGTACCTCAGGTCGTAAACGTAATTTTCTCCGGTCCCCAGCAGATTCCCAGGGACCACAGTTCTCAGGCTAACGGCTGGCAAAACGCGGCCTCTCGCCCTTTAATTGCTCTTAACACTGCGTGCACGACACTGTGTGGAATAAAGGATTAAGTCTTGCGTCAAGACGTAATCTGTGAGCAGACTCAGTGTTCTGTGTGCTCCGCACTTCAGTTCCACCAACGACAACAGCAGCTGCATCCCTAGCCTTTCCTGTGATGTGTATGTGCCCCCAACCCTCCTATAATGTATATACAGTTGTGCTCAAAAGTTTACACACCCTGGCAGAATTTTTGCTTTCTTGGCCTTTTTTAAGAGAATATGAATGATAACACCAAAACTTTTTCTCCACTCATGGTTAGTGGCTGGGTGAAGTCATTTATTGTCAAACTACTGTGTTTTCTCTTTTTAAATCATAATGACAACCCAAAACATCCAAATGACCCTGATTAAAAGTTTATATACTCCATTTCTTAATGCCATGTATTGCCCCTTCTAACATCAATGACAGCTTGAAGACTTTTGTGGTAGTTGTGGATGAGGTTCTTTATTTTCTCAGATGGTAAAGCTGACCACTCTTCTTGGCAAAAAGCCTCCAGTTCCTGTAAATTCCTGGGCTGTCTAGCATGAACTGTGCACTTGAGATCTCCCTAGAGTGGCTCAATGATACTGAGGTCAGGAGACTGAGATGGCTACTCCAGAACTCCCACTTTGTTCTGCTGTAGCCAATGACAGGTCAACTTGATCTTGTGTTTTGGATCGTTGTCATTTTGGAACGTCCAAGTACGTCCCATGCGCAGCTGCCTGGCTGATGAGTGCAAATTTGCCTCCAGTATTTGCTGATAACGTGCTGCATTAATCTTTCTTTCAACTTTGACCAAGTTTCCTGTGCCTTTGTAGCTCACATATCCATCCCCAAAACTTTAGCGATCCACCTCCGTGCTTTACAGTAGGAATAGTGTTCATTTCATCATAGGCCTTGTTGACCTCTCTCCAAATGTAACGTTTATGTTTGTGGCAAAAAAGTTCAATTTTGGTCTCATCACTCCAAATTACCTTGTTCCAGAAGTTTTGAGGCTTATCTCTGCACTGCTTTGCATATTGTAGGCGAGATACTTTGTGGCATTTGCGCAGTAATGGTATTCTTCTGGCGACTCGACCAAGCAGGCCATTTTTCTTCAAGTGCCTCCTTATTGCTCATCTTGAAACAACCACATCACTATTTTTCAAAGTCCAGTATTTGAGCAGATGTTATTTGTGGGTTTTTCTTTGCATCCCAAACAATTTTCCTGGCAGTTGTCAACAAAATTTTTGTTGGTGTACCTGACCATGGTTTTGTTTTTACAGAGCCTCTGATTTTCCATTTGTTAATCACAGTTTGAACGCTGCTAACTGGCATTATGAATTCCTTGGATATCTTTTTCATACAATTTCATACAGTTTGACTACCTTTTCCCGTGTGAGATGTGCATCTTCCAGCACCCAGGACAAGCGGTGGATACCGTGTCTTTGCTGGTAGACGCACACCTCACACGGGACCGATAGACGGTCCTATACTGCCTCTTCATAATCTATTGGCCTTTTTTTGCCCTAACACTAAGTTCTCACAGTACATCACATGGTACATTGATGAAGGTCACATAGACCGAAACATCTACACTGTATGTACTGTTGTTTATAATTAAATCACATGTTCATTGGATCTTTTCCACGTGTGCCAAGTTTTATTTATAGTCATGTGATGTATAGGCCCAAGTTTATCCTGTGATATATGGGCCCCAGCGTCTCATATGATGTACGTAGCCCAGCGTCTCATGTTATGTAAATGCCCTTGCATCTGTGATGTAGGTGCTTCCACGTCTCCTATTATGAATGTCACCCCGCGTCTCCTGTTATGTATGTGCCCCTGGCCCCTCCTGTGATTTATATGCCCAGTCCCTCATGTGATGTATGTGCCCCATTGTCTCCTGTGATGTATGTGACCCCAATGTCTTCTGTGATCTATGTGCCCCAACATCTCCTATGATGTACGAAGCCCAGCGTCTCATGTGATGTATGTGCCTCCAGCTCCTCCTTTGATGTATGTACCCTGGCATCTCACGTGATGTATGTTTGTATGTTCCCCAGCATTTCATGTGATGCATGTACACCCCGCATATCCTGTGATGTATGTGCCCCCAGTCCCTCCTGGGATGTATATGCCCCAGCTGTCTCCTGTGAGGTATATGCCCCAGCCTCTCATGTGATGTATGAGCCCCCAGCATCTCCTGTGATGAATGTTCCTCGGCGTCTCATGTGATGTATGTGACCCAAGTCCCACTTGATATGTATGTACCCCAGCGTCTACTGTGATGTACATTCCTGTGATGTATGTTCCCCTGTATATCCTATGTGATGTATATGTTGCAGCCCCAGTGTTTCTTATATGCTGTATATACAGCAGTCTCAGTATCTCTTATGTGGTGTATATACTGCAGGCCCCCCACGGCTTGAGTTCTATAAATGTAACGCAAGCAGTGATTTCTCCATATGAAGAGACATGTAGTATAATATTCTTCTGTGTTCAGAACTTACTAATGTGAGTTCTTTTCAAAATTCATCACAAAGATTCGGCTGCACTCCAGACCGATGCATATCTGGAAAAGCAGTTGTGAGTAGCAACATCATCAATACACCTAACATCACAGATATTCAGTTCCAGCCATTACATTCACAGGGGTGAGCTAATTAAATGTTTGACCAACTACAGTGAATATGGCAGAATAAATTTCAAACTGATAATTTTCTATGGTCCCTGAGTGATGGTCTAAATATCCAAATGGCTCGTGGCTCATGGCAGAAAAAAGGTTCCCCACCACGGGTCTATAACTATTCTCGTTGTGCTAGTAACGCCATTCATTCATTCAACTTCAATCACCTGTTAGACGCTTCATTCATTCACCGCTACCTAGACGACAGCCAGGATTTTTATTAGTTTAAGTATATGACTTTATAAAAGCAATCAAGACAATTGAGTGTTGTAAATGAAAATTGAAGCAATATATTGTGAAATTTATTATTACAGAATGTACAATATCTTCTCTAAAGAACAAAATGATTATCCTTTAAATGTGAAAATGTATAATCTCTAATGCGAGTTGATTCTTATGTACAGTATGTTCTCACTTCAGGTTATCGTGCACTTTATGGTTCAGATGAATAACATATGTAATATAGGTTAAAGAAAACAAATTGCAATCAGTAAAAACGTAAATACAAGGACAGATTGCCAAGTTATAATGGCTAGTTTACGTGGAACAAGTTTTTTTGATCTATTACAGTGAATTTACCATTAAAATAAATGAGGAACATTTATATAAATAGGAGTCACGTAATTGTGGTTAATGTCTCATTTATCAGATGTGCGCATTAACTTTTGAAATAAAACTTTTTTCTAGCAAGCTAATCCATTCCTAGTTTTTTTTTCCGTTTAATGCCACGTTCACACGTTAAGTATTTGGTAAGTATTTTCCTCAGTATTTGTAAGCCAAAATCTCAGAAGTGGGTGATAAATACAGAAGTGGCGACGTGTTTCTATTATACTTTTCCTCTGATTGTTTCACTCCAAATTTTGGCTTTCAAATACTGATATAAAATATTGACCAAATGCTGAACGTGTGATCATGGCCTAAGGATATAATCTGGTTTTCTTCTCATAATAAAACTTTTTTTTAGAATCATTGTCCAACAAGTACTGTAAGGGCCCCATAGACTTCTATAGGCAGGATATTTGTCTTTTATAATGAATATCTTTTTGCATCCCTTTTATGATTTATACAATTCAACTACCTTTTCTCGTAGATCCGTTGACAATTCTTTTGCTTTCCCCATGACTCACAATCCAGAAATGTCAGTGGCTGGATGAAAGATGCAAGAGTCTGTCTGGATCCCGAAACTCAATCAGCTTTTATGCACATACACTGATTACAAGCAAACAGGTCACAGATGAGGATGTTACCTTTAGTAGCCATTCAAACCCATTTGTGTCAACTTCTGTGCATGTTATCAGGCCAAAATCACCAGGGTATGTGAACTTTTGATTAGGGTCATTTGGATATTTTGGGTTGTCATTATGATTTAAAAAGAGAAAGTTTGACAATAAATGGCTTCACCCAACCACTAACCATGAGTGAAGAAAAAGTTTTGGTGTTATCATTCATATTCTCTGAAAAAAAGGCCAAGAAAGCAAAAATTCTGCCAGAGTATGTAAACTTCTGAGCACAACTGTATAAATGTGTGTATATATATATATACATTATATATACACAGTACAGACCAAAAGTTTGGACACACCTTCTCATTCATTGCTGGTGACACTGTTGGGGATTTATTCAAAATTGAAGGCATACTGAACCAGCATGGCTACCACAGCATCTTGCAGCGGGATGCTATTCCATCCGATTACGTTTTAGTTGGACCATCATTTATTTTTCAACAGGACAATGACCCCAAACACACCTCCAGGAGAGTGTTGGGGTGCTACGCCAGATGACCTGGCCTCCATAGTCACCAAACCTGAACCCAATCGAGATGGTTTGGGGTGAGCTGGACCGCTCACCGCTTCAATTTTGAATAAATCCCCAACAGTGTCACCAGCAAAGCACCCCCACACCATCACACCACCTCCTCCATGCTTCACGGTGGGAACCAGGCATGTAGAGTCCATCCGTTCACCTTTTCTGTGTTTCAAAGCCGTAATCAAAGCAAAAGGTGGCTACTTTGAAGAACCTAGAATATAAGACATATTTTCAGTTGTTTCACACTTTTTTGTAAAGTGTAATGTATAATTCCACATGTGTTAATTATAGTTTTGATGCCTTCAGTGTGATTCTACAATTTTCATAGTCATGAAAATACAGAAAAATCTTTGAATGAGAAGGTGTGCCCAAACTTTTGGTCTGTACTGTATTATATATATATATATATATATATATATACATATATAGTGTAATGTATGTAGTACAGTTCATATAGCGTCTTGTGCTTGGGTGCGATGAAAACACAGGAGTCACAGGTTTGATATAGAAAAGTCCTGTATTACTTCATACAAGTTGGCAGAAATAGTCACACAGTTTGCAGACACAGAAACAGGAGACACAGCAGGCCAGAGTAATCCAAGCTCAGCAATCACTCTCCAATACAGATTCAGGATCTTCTTCTCTGTTACCGTAAGTCCATGCAAACGTGGGTCTTTCAAAGAGCAGGGTTCAGAGTCCACAAGTGCTTCAGAGTTCCTCAGTAGGAATAGCTGGAGTACAAGGTCCAAGGCTTACAGGAGTCAAGTCACAGGTTCACTGCAGGCTAGATTCTGAAGCACTGATTGCTCAGCTGTGGCTGCTTAAGAAGCAAAGGAGAGAATCAGGGCGGAACATGCAAGCTGGAAACTCCATTTTGACTGAGGGCAAGATAGCTGCAGCAAGACAGAAAGTAAAATGGCTGACGAACAAACTGAGTTTCAGGAATATATACATAGAACCTTACATTACTCCCCCCTTAAGGACAATCTCCGGATGACCTCAGACCAGGCTTGTGTGGGTACCTCTGATGAAACTGACGGAGCAAGCGAGGAGCATTAACGTTATTGACCGGTTCCCATGAGTTGTCCTCCACTGGGTAGCCCTGCCATTTAATCAGATATTGTAACTGATTTCTATACAACCTGGAATCTAAAATCCTTTCCACCACAAATTCTTCCTGACCATCGACTAGCACTGGGTCAGGGCAAGGAGAGGAACGTCCAGGAAACGTATTGGGTGTCGCAGCCTTTAGTAGGGATACATGAAAGACAGGGTGGATTCTCATAGTTCTGGGCAGTTGAAGACGACAAGCAACGGCACTTATAATTTTACTGATTTTATAGGGTCCAATGTACTTATGTCCCAACTTAGACGATGGAATCCTTAACTTAAGATTTCTGGTTGACAGCCAGACCAAGTCTCCTACCTTGAAAGCTGGTGCAGGTTTACGAAATTTATCTGCTGCTTTCTTGTACCTTTCTTGAGCCGATTCCAGATTTTCCTTTAGAAGATCCATATTCTTCTGTAAAGACGTGATTCTTTCAGCCACTGCTGGTAAAGGCGTTTCTATGGGAAATCGTGGTAGAATGTTAGGATGATAACCTAGATTAGAGTAAAAAGGAGACTGTTTAGTGGAGGCACTCTGAGAGTTGTTATACGAGAACTCAGCTAATGGAAGTAGATCCACCCAATCATCCTGTAGGTGGCAGATAAAGCAGCGGAGATACTGCTCCAGGGTTTGATTGGTTCGTTCGGTCTGTCCATTAGTCTGGGGATGAAAAGCAGAAGAAAGGTTTACTTTAATGTCCAATGCTGCACAGAAATTTTGCCAAAACCTAGAAGTGAATTGCACCCCTCGATCCGAAATAACCTCATCCGGTACTCCATGTAAGCGAAACACATCTTTAATCATCAAATCTGATGTCTGTTTTGCAGTGGGTAAGCCGACACAAGGGATAAAATGAGCTGCCTTTGTTAGACGGTCAACCACCACTAGAATGGTGTTCTTCCCCTGAGAGGTTGGTAACTCCACAATGAAGTCCATAGAAATGGATCCCCACGGGCGGGACGGGGTGGGAAGAGGCTGTAACAGACCAGTTGGTGAGGAGCGAGGTGTTTTGCATCTTGCACAGACCTCACATGAAGTGACATAATTCAAAACATCCTTCCTGCAAGTGGGCCACCAAAAGAAACGAGAAAGAAATTCCTGTGTCTTTAGAATTCCTCTATGCCCAGCTATCTTGGAATCGTGAATGAGTTGCAATACTCTTAATCTGACTGTTTCAGGAATATACAGACGTTGTCCCTGAATCCACACACCATTCTTAAAGACAAGACTTACGTCCCTTGGGGGTTGTGCCAAAAAGGAATCCGCATGGTATGCTTCCTTGAGTAGGTCTTGATTATGAATTACTCCTAGGAATCTAGAGTCAGGAAGAATAGTCTTAGGAGGAGTAATTGGACGTGTCTCTGCTGAGTAAATCCTAGAGAGTGCATCAGCCTTTCCATTGCGCGATCCTGGTCTATAAGAGATGATAAAATTAAATTGGTTTAAGAAAAGATTCCAGCGAGCCTGGCGAGGAGTCAGGCACTTAGCCGACCTGATAAACTCAAGGTTACGATGGTCTGTCAGGACGACTATTTGCTGTGCAGCTCCCTGAAGAAGGTGTCTCCATTCTTTGAAGGCGGCAATAATGGCCAACAACTCTCTATTGCCCACATCGTAGTTCCTCTCAGCCGAAGACAACTGCTGGGAAAAGAAGGCACAGGGATGCAAGAATTCTTCTCACCTGTTCTCTGAGAGAGTATAGCTCCAACGGCACAGTCTGAAGCATCCACCTCTATTATGAAGGCAAGCTCGGGGTTGGGATGTACTAGGATAGGTGCAGTGGTAAATTTATCTTTTAGACGGGAAAATGCCTCCTGGGCTTGGGGAGTCCAGGAAAACCTAGACTCTTTCCGGGTAAGTTGAGTGATAGGTGACACTACCTCAGAGAAATTTCTAATGAAACGTCTATAGAAGTTGGCAAACCCGATGAAGCGCTGTACCTCCTTCACATTTACTAGGACTTGGCCAATCCTTGATGGCTTGGGTTTTGCTTCCATCCATACTAATTCCTTGTGTAGACAGTACATACCCCAGAAATTGAATTTCGGTCCTATGGAATTCACACTTTTCAAGTTTGATGTAAAGATGATTTTGTCTTAGACGTTCCAAGACCATTCTCACATGTCCATGATGTTCCTCTGTGGAGTTAGAAAAAATTAGAATATCATCCAAATAAATTACCACGAATGTATCTAGGAGATCCCTGAAGATGTCATTCACCAAGTGTTGGAAAGTGGCTGGGGCGGTACTCAGACCAAAAGGCATAACTAGATATTCAAAGTGTCCATAGCGTGACCTGAATGCAGTCTTCCATTCATCCCCAGGTCTAATACGGACTAAGTTATAGGCCCCCACGAAGATCTAGTTTAGAAAAAATTTTGGCATGTCGCACTCTCTCCAATAACTCAGGGATTAAAGGCAATGGATAACGGTTTCTAATAGTAACCTTATTGAGTTCCCTATAGTCTACGCATGGTCTCAGAGATCCATCTTTCTTCTTTACAAAGAAGATGGGTGCACCTGCAGGAGATGAAGAGGGGCGTATGAAGCCCTTGGCTAGATTTTCATCTATGTAATCCTTTAAAGCCTTTAGCTCGGGCCCCGCCAGGGGTAGATCTTACCAAAAGGTATCTCTGCTCCAGGCAATAATTCAATTGGACAATCATATGGACGGTGAGGAGGAAGCTGGTCAGCGTTCTTCTTGTCACATAAATCCACATAGTCCTGGTATACAGCTGGTAGTTCAGGGACTGACATGATTCCTTTAGGAACAGAGCAAGCTGAAACTTTTGGACTCATCTGTTTCTCTGGAAAGTGTAATTCCTTGGTCTCCCAGTTAATGGTAGGATTCTGAGCCTGCAGCCATGGTAGCCCTAGAATAATGGGAAAGTGGGGAGAAGAGATAAGCATAAAGGACAGTTTCTCTTGATGATCTTTACCCATAAGAACCCTCAAAGGCTCTGTTTCCTGATCCACTGGTCCAGAGGTCAGCAGGGAGCCATCCACAGTTTCCATCTGTACTGGAGTAGCCTTCTTCACTGAACGTATTCCCTGTTTCAGAGCAAAGGAGACATCCATAAAATTTCCACTTGCCCCTGAGTCGATCATAGCAGAGCTAGATACCCAAGCTGAGTCAACCCAGAGTTTGATGGAAAGAAAGCAATGAGAATTGTTTTCTTACAACTCAGCTGGGACACCGCTGAGGAAACTTGAAAAATGGCAGCGTTTACACAGTCAACGTCCTCAGAGGTAACGGAGTTTAAGTCCGAGAAATCAAGATCTGTTGCTGCAGATCTCTCTGGAGCCTGAGGCTCGGACCTGACAGATCCCCTCTCGCAACACTCACAATGAATGAGTGCTGCAGTAGTCTTACGAGAACGGCTGGGGCAGTTTATAATGAAGTGCCCTGACTTACCACAATAGAAACATAGATTCTCCTTAAAACGATGTTCCTTGCGTGCATCACTAACCCGTCGTTGTAAAGAGTCTACTGCATGGGTTCAGGTTCAGGTTCCCGTGTAATCCTACTCAAAGGTTCCTTAGCTGGAGAGGAAGGTAGGAAAAGGTTAGTACGATTGCTTTCGAACCATCTCTCTTGCCTGCGTTCAGTCAGACGAGTATCAATACGGATGCAGTAGTTAATAAAGTCACCTAACGCAGTGGGAGGGTCGGCACGAGCAAGTTCATCCTTAATCAGTGGAGATAACCCCTTTCGAAAAATAGATTTTTTGGCGGAACTGTCCCAGGTGGTATCAAGGCCCATCTCCTGAAATCCAAGGCATATTCAGCTACCGAGTGCTTACCTTGGCGCAAAGCTAACATGGCTGCTTCAGCTGTTGCACCTCGATTGGGGCATCAAACACCTGCCCCATGGCTGAAATAAAATCATCAAGGTGATTCAAACAATCATCCTCAGTCTCAATCAGAGGGTTTGCCCACATTAAAGCCTTGTTGGTAAGCAACATAATTATAGTAAGCACCTTAGATCGTTCAGTGGGAAATTGTGAAGCATGTGCAGAAAAAAAAAGATTGCATTGATTAATAAATCCCCTGAATTTCTCACGTTCACTGCCAAAACGAAAAGGGGGCAACTTGGGAATCCCAGCACTCGGGGCTACGCAGGAGCCTGGACTCGCCCCTCTAGAACCTCAATCCTGGCTCGCAAATCCTGGGTAGTCTGTCCAACCACTTGCAAATTGTGATTATTGAGGTCCTGTAGATTTGTAAAACGGGTCTTTATATTCTGCAAATCTGCAAGGAATTATCAGTCACTCCGCAAAGTTCCTTTATGCGGGCCTCCATTCTCCAGATCTTTTAAGACAGGATTACTGGAAAAGAGGAGAGAAAAAAAACAATAGTGTTCACCTGTGGCAACACTGCAGAGAGAAAAAAAAATTAAGGGAACTGCTCACCTGGAATGGTTGTGAGAAGTCACAACCACTATCATCACAGAAAGTTTCAACCAGACATCTGATATCCGAGTTACAGCAGACAAAAAAGAGAAAAGAAAGGAAAAAAAAAAAAAAACAATAGTGTTTACCTGTGGTAAACACTGCAAAAAGAAAAAACTTAAGGGAATTGCTCACCTGGAATGGTTGTGAGAAGTCACAACCACTGTCATCACAGAAAGTACAACCGACGTCTGATATCCACATACAGCAGACACAGCCTTCCAGACCCAGCAGACACTAACGTTTTGGCTTCAGAATCTTGTAATTATGTAGTACAGTTCATATAGCGTCTTGTGCTTGGGTGCGATGAAAACACAGGAGTCACAGGTTTGATATAGAAAAGTCCTGTATTACTTCATACAAGTTTGGCAGAAATAGTCACACATTTTTGAGACAAAAAAACGGGAACACAGCGGCCAGGAACCCCAAGCCACAATCACTCTCCAATACAGACAGATTTTCCCTTCTCTTTTGGGTAAGTCCAAAAAAAACTGGGTCTTTAAAAAGCGGGTTTTCAGAGTCCACAATGTTCAGGTTCCTCGGGGGAAAAAGCTGAGAAACCCCCAAAAGGTTAAAAGGGGAGTCAATCAAGGTTCACTGCGGGCTAGATTAAAAACCCACTTTTGCTCAGCGTGGCTGTTTAAAAAAAAAAAAGGGGGAAGAAGGGGGCGGAACATGAAAAGGGGAAACCCATTTGACGGGGAAAATAGCTGCAGCAAACAGAAAGAAAGGGGGCTGACGAAAAACTGATTTTCGGGAAATAAATTTTTAACCTTACATATATGGGGGCCAACATTTTTGGAAACCCTAAAATTTTTTCCAAAAAATTTTAAGTTTTCCCCCACCCCCAAAAATTATTGCACTCCCCCTTTTTGGTTAAAATTTTGCATTTAAAAAGTTTTTTTAAAAAAGTTTTTTCCTTTGGGTTTGGAAAACACAAAAAAACAAGAAAAAAAGGAAAATTTTGGACATAATTTCACAAAAAACCCCCAAAAAGGGGGGGAAAAAAAAAATTTTTAAAAACCCCTTTTTACAACTTTCAAAAAGCACGGTGCTCATTCAAACTCCCTTGTGGAAATTTAACGGGGGGGTGCAATAAATACACACCTAAACCCAAAAAAAAGGGAAAATTGACTAATTTTTTTTTTTGTGTGACTTTTTGGGGGCACCGAAGCATGAAGAACAGAAAAGCAAAGAGAATTTTTTGGGGGTTTAAAAATAAAAATAAAAAAAAAATATCAACCCTAAATTTTACAAGTCCATCCCAAATCTTGTTTTCCCCTTCGCCCGGGTGCAAACAATTAAAAAGTTTACAACCCGGGCACGTAAAAATTTTCCTCTGATGTGAAGGCAAAGAAAAACTGATAAAGGTTCAAACAGCTAGGTAAAGAGGGGGGACAAACCCCCAAAAAAAAAGGTTTAAAAATTTTTTCAAGCGCCCTACGACAAAAAGTCAGGGCCCATCAGTGTCGCATAAACTATTGCAAATTTTTAAGAATGAAACCTAGGCGGGGCCCCCCGGGGACCCCCTGCTCAAAAGGAAAATAAAAAAGCAGTTTGGGCATTTTTCCAAAATTTACGTGAGCAACCCCAAAAACCTTCTAGGAAAGCATTTTGTGGACAGGGAACCAAGATAGAACTTTAATAAACACCATTTTCTGTTTACAAAAACAGGGTTAGGCCCCAGAGAAAAGAACACAGTACCTAAGTCAAATATGGCAATTTTTAAGTTTTTTGGGTTTCATCCACCCAGCTTTTTTGACAAGCCTTATTTTTTAAATAAAAGTAGCCCCAAATTGGGGTTTGGGGAAAATTTATTGGACTGAACATTTTTTACCTGTTTTTTTCACTGATTTTTAAAAACCCGTTTCATTCTCTCAAGACAAATTTTCCCCCCACGAGTAAATTTTTTTAAACAAAATTTGGCACAAATGACTGTTTTTAAACCCAAACCCCACACTTGGGCCCCTTTGGGGTTTTTTGGGCCCAAAAACTCAAAGCACCTTTTTCCCCCCACTTTTTTTCCCCCTTTTGACCCTTTTTTGATCCATTCAAAAAGAAAAGGGGATGAAAACAGGGGGGGGGAATTGCACCCTTTTTTTTTTGGCCAGCCAAGGGGGCACTGGGGCCTGTGTTTTGGTTTTAACCGCATTTTTTGTGACAACCCCCCGTTTTTTTTAAAGATACAGTTAAATTACAGCCTAATGTTTTTTTTCCGGCATATTTTAAATTTAATTTTTTTGGGGGGAACCCAATTTTTTCAAGTCCCCTTTTATTACCTTCAGTGGGTAAATAAACAATCATCAAACTTTCAGGACAGTCTGCACAAATATGGAGCCCCCGGCCCCTTTTTACGTGTGTAGAAACCATGGCCCGAAAAACAAAATAACTTTTTTTATGCAAACTTTTTTCTGCCCCAAAGGGGGCCCCCATACGATTAAATCCGCACATTTAACCCCACACAACTTATGATCTAAGGGGTTTTTTTGCTTCATGAAACACTCCAAAAAAACTTATTTTTCCTAATGATGAACAAAAAATTTTTTTTTGAGGGAAATGGGGAAAAAAATCGACATAAAGTCTTTTTTTTTTTTTTTGCATGGACCCGCAGCATAAGTACTAAAGAGTTTACGGGGAAAACACCCCAATTTTAAAAAAATTTTAAAAATGTTTTGAAACAAAACTTTTACAAAGTTTTTGCATTGTAAAAAAATTTTATCTGTTCCAAAAAAACCTCTTTTAAAAAAGATATTTGTCTACAGAATTCTTTTTTTGTTTCCCCCTCCGACCATCATTTCACAGCTAAAAACCCTATATTTCTTACTGCCTATAACATTTTTGGGTTTTGGGGTGTTGGCGGTACAATAAGGAAAACAATGGGAAAAGGGTTTGCGTGGCCTTTAACGTTTTGCTGAGCGATGCCCTTGTAGCACCCCAATGATGACTTTTAATTTTCAGTTTTCTGACGCGTTTTAACCCGTTAGAAAAAGTGGGTCAAGGGGGAAATTTGGATTTCTGTTTTGCTTCAGCCTAGTGCCTATGGGTTTTCCTTAGGTATGTGCCAAAAGTCTCTTTTAACACATTTTTTCCGGGTGAAATTTTTCCCGGGGGGGAAAAAAACTTTTTGAAAACCGCTCTTTGGGGGAAAGGGATCCTTTTTTTTGGGTTGTTTCCCCCCGTGCTTTTTTCCCCAAAAACTTTTGTCGCCAAATTTTTAAAAATTTTTTTTTTTTTAATGGTTAAAATAGAAAACCCTTTTCCCCTTCATGTGGACTCCGCCCCCAAATGAAAATGGGGGGTCCGTCAGAAAGTTAAAAAAAAAAGAAAAAAGATCATTTTCTACGATCCCCCAAAAAGTTTCCCCCGGGAAAAAAAAAAAATTTTCGTTTCCCGGGGAAAGTAAGTACAAGTCCGACCCAGGGAGAGAGGGGGGAAGAGAGAGAAAAGACCGGACAGTTTGGGGGGGGATTTTCAAGGGTTTTTTATGAGGGGACGGGCCCCTGGGGGGTTCCGCAAAAAGGTGCCTGCGGACCCCGCCCATAGGTTGGGGCCCCCATACAAAATGGCGGGTGCAGCTTTTCCCCCCAACTCCGCCATTTTTGGGGGACCGAAAAAAAAAATTTCATTGGGTTTTTTTTAATGACGGGGGGGCCCAAATTTTTTTGGGGGGATCCTCAAAAAAAGGGGGAACGGGCAACATCCTCAAAAAACTCCTAATGCAATAAAAAGGAAAAAAAGGGGTCCCCAAAAAAGGGGGATCCCCTTTTTTTCACATTTTGAGGGGGTTTTACTGACCCCACAACTGAAGTGGAAAAAAGGGCCCAAGTGCCTATCAAAAAAACCCCCAAAAAAATCATAGGGGATTTTCATGCTTGGGGGAAAATTTTAAGGGGCGGGGAAAAACATCCAAAAAAACCCCGGGGGAAAAATTTTCAAAAGCAAGTGTTTTTACATGCGATGATATTTCACTTTTGAGCATTTTTTTACCTTTTTCGGGGTCCCAAAAAACAAAAATTAAAAAAAGACATTGTACACATTCCTTATTGCTTGCATAAATTTTTTGTTTGTGTGGTTTTTATAAAATTTGGGCACATTTTCATGCCCCCGGGCCCCCAACCAAAAACCCCAAAAAGGAAATTTTTGGCCTTTTTTGTTCTGAAATATTTAAAAAACCCTGCTTTAATTGGAGTTTTTCCCCTACAAAAAACATGTGCAACTTTAAGGATGATCATATTGTTTAAGGAAATGGTTAGGGGATACGGGGTAAAACAGTTTTTTTAAAAGGTTCCGGGGCCCCCGGGATCTAGGGGGCTGCAACTTAACCTCACCAAAGGAATTCCTGGTGTGGGAGCGGCGGGGGGACCGCATAATGCAATTTGCATATTCCGCCACATTTTCCAAAAAGACATGTTTGGGCCCTTTTCCAAAAACTTCATTACAGGCGGGGGGGTCTAATCGGGGGTTAACCCCATCAGCAAATCACATCTGGGGCCCGGGGGCCCGCCGCCCCCAAAGGGGCATGGCGAATCCCCAAGTGTGCGTTTTTAAAAAATTCACAAGGGTCCCTCAAAGAGTCCCGTAACATGTCCCCCAAGGCCGACAACCCCTTTTTGCATGGTCTCCCCTTTTTAACGGGGAAAGGGGGTAGAATAAAATTTAAAATAGGAGGGGGGGAAAACCCCTGGGTGATTTAGGGGGCGAGGGATTTTTACAGTACCTTTTTAGGAAAAGGGTGTTATAAACCCGACCTCTAATAAAGGAATTTGACTTTTTTTTACCTTTTTTGATCATTTTTAAAAAAGAACCATGATTCTCCAAAATGCTGCGCCCCCAGCTAGTTCCCCGCCATTTTTACTTTGTAAAAGCTTTTTTCAAACAGATCCTTTTAAAAAAGCTAAAAAAAAATTCCCCGATTCCAAAGAAGACCCCCAAAGGGGAAAAAAAAAAAATGCGCAGTTATTAGAAAAAAAACCATGTACTAGACATGGTTATTTTAAAACCCCCAAAAATACCCAACACTACTAACAATATTTTGTTGGTGGGATATTAGTGCGTGGGGCATCATGGTTTGGGCAAGAATTTAGGGGGAAAGCTAAGGAAATCACGAATCTTTTTCCCCTGATTTTTAAAACCCGGGGGGGAAAACCCCCGCACATGGGGCCCCCTTTTGGGGGACAGCCTTTTCTCCCTCCCTTTTGGGGGGAAATTTCCGGGGGGGGAATGGGGGGGTACCGCGGGTTTGGATGGTTTCCGCCTTTTTTAAATTTTTTTTTTGCTTTGGGGGCACACGCACCAGTGTTAAAATGCTAACCCCTGAGGCCCCTGCAATTTAAAAAAGACGCGTCAGGATTTCTTTGTAGGCAAGTTTTTGCACAATTTTTTTCAGGGGCCCCCCCGTGGTTTAAAATCCAAATTTCCCTTGGCAAAAAAAAATTCCCTACCCAAAAAAAAGCCTTTTAAAAAAGTTTTTTAAAAAACGGGAGGGGGAAATGCATATTACAAAACTTCTGCACCAATAAATATAAAAATTTTTCCCCCCCCCCCCGAGAAACAGCGGTTTTAATAGGATCATAAAAATAAAGGGTCAATGTTTTTTTGAAATTTTTTTTATTTCCATGTATAAAATTGTAATCCCTTGAAATAACCCCCTTTTAAAGGGGGTTCATAAATATTTTTTTTCCCCAAAATTTTTTTAAATCGGGGGGTAACTTAATTGTAGGGTGTCCTACATTTCCCCCAAACAGGGGGGTTTGGGGAGACCCTGATTGGAAAAAAGGGCAAGTGTACTTTCCTACGTCCTTTTTTTTTGCTATTGGGGAATTTTTCCCCCAAAAATGAATGGGGGAAATGGGGAAACCTTTTTCCCCCCTCAGAGGGAAACCGGGTGAGCTCCAATTTTCTCAGGTCAAAGGGGGGGTTTAGGGTTTTTTCCACATAAGGGGTTTTTTTTTTAACTTCTAAAACTTTTTATTTAAATGAACACCAAGGGAGGGGGTTTTATCAAGACAGGTTTTTTTTTCTGGGGGTTTTTGGGGGGCATTTTTGGGAAAGGGGTCCGCCCCTTAATAATTCAAAGTGCATAGGACTTTTTCCACTTGTCAATTGCAACAAAACTTTCCCCGCCTCTCGGAGTAAATTTGGCAGACAAACACCCCCCCCTTTCTGATTTTGCGAAGCCCTCGCCCCCCCCCTTCCCCTTTTTCCGGCCGCCCAAATTTTTCAGAGCGGGGAGAAATGGTGTGAAAAAAGCCAAAAATAATTTTGCAACTTTCAAAACTTTTGCTCCGACGTTTGTCGAAAAATCTTTAATACAGAAAACCTTAATTGGTTTTTTTGCCCTAAAGTTTAAGTGAATGTTAATTAAACCCCGGGGGGAAAACCCCGGGGAACCCCGAGAACCCATTTATTTTTATGTATTCAAAAAGATTTCACACCGGAAAAATTTAAAAAAAAAGTTTTTTATACATCACAATTTTTTTTCCATTCTTTTTCCCCATATTCCCCTGTCAGAGTTCAGAGGTAAAATTTTTTTTCCCCAATTTCAAAATAGCTTAGAAAACAAATGAGACACTTTATTAATAATACAACAAAGGTTAAATTTCCCCACAGGGTTCAATAAAGGGGGATTTTAGCATAAAATTTAAAAAAATTTTAAAGGACACGAACCCCAGTCCCGTTCTTCATTTCACGTGATTAAACCCTTATTTTTTGACTGGGAAAATTTAAACGCATGTACTTTGGGGTTTTTAAATAAACCCGGTTTTTGGGATTTTTTTTCCCCCTTTTGGGAAACAGTGTTTTTTTATTTGACCCCTTTTTTTTTAAAAAATGGCTTTAAATTTTTTTTTTTTTTCAACTCTTTTTATATTTAAAAGGGGTTTTTTTGTGCAAAAAAGAAAAATCATTTTTAATTTTTAAATTAACATCTTTTTTTTGCTTTGAAAATTTGAAAAACAAAAAAATTATACATGCCCCTTTCGAAAGTATTTTTCTCGGGAAATTTT
>JARQOD010000006.1:77194503-77323918 GCA_033576555.1 Oophaga sylvatica | reverse complement strand
GAGTCACAGGTTTGATATAGAAAAGTCCTGTATTACTTCATACAAGTTGGCAGAAATAGTCACACAGTTTGCAGACACAGAAACAGGAGACACAGCAGGCCAGAGTAATCCAAGCTCAGCAATCACTCTCCAATACAGATTCAGGATCTTCTTCTCTGTTACCGTAAGTCCATGCAAACGTGGGTCTTTCAAAGAGCAGGGTTCAGAGTCCACAAGTGCTTCAGAGTTCCTCAGTAGGAATAGCTGGAGTACAAGGTCCAAGGCTTACAGGAGTCAAGTCACAGGTTCACTGCAGGCTAGATTCTGAAGCACTGATTGCTCAGCTGTGGCTGCTTAAGAAGCAAAGGAGAGAATCAGGGCGGGAACATGCAAGCTGGAAACTCCATTTTGACTGAGGGCAAGATAGCTGCAGCAAGACAGAAAGTAAAATGGCTGACGAACAAACTGAGTTTCAGGAATATATACATAGAACCTTACATTACTCCCCCCTTAAGGACAACTCCGGATGACCTCAGACCAGGCTTGTGTGGGTACCTCTGATGAAACTGACGGAGCAAGCGAGGAGCATTAACGTTATTGACCGGTTCCCATGAGTTGTCCTCCACTGGGTAGCCCTGCCATTTAATCAGATATTGTAACTGATTTCTATACAACCTGGAATCTAAAACCTTTCCACACAAATTCTTCCTGACCATCGACTAGCACTGGGTCAGGGCAAGGAGAGGAACGTCCAGGAAACGTATTGGGTGTCGCAGCCTTTAGTAGGGATACATGAAAGACAGGGTGGATTCTCATAGTTCTGGGCAGTTGAAGACGACAAGCAACGGCACTTATAATTTTACTGATTTTATAGGGTCCAATGTACTTATGTCCCAACTTAGACGATGGAATCCTTAACTTAAGATTTCTGGTTGACAGCCAGACCAAGTCTCCTACCTTGAAAGCTGGTGCAGGTTTACGAAATTTATCTGCTGCTTTCTTGTACCTTTCTTGAGCCGATTCCAGATTTTCCTTTAGAAGATCCATATTCTTCTGTAAAGACGTGATTCTTTCAGCCACTGCTGGTAAAGGCGTTTCTATGGGAAATCGTGGTAGAATGTTAGGATGATAACCTAGATTAGAGTAAAAAGGAGACTGTTTAGTGGAGGCACTCTGAGAGTTGTTATACGAGAACTCAGCTAATGGAAGTAGATCCACCCAATCATCCTGTAGGTGGCAGATAAAGCAGCGGAGATACTGCTCCAGGGTTTGATTGGTTCGTTCGGTCTGTCCATTAGTCTGGGGATGAAAAGCAGAAGAAAGGTTTACTTTAATGTCCAATGCTGCACAGAAATTTTGCCAAAACCTAGAAGTGAATTGCACCCCTCGATCCGAAATAACCTCATCCGGTACTCCATGTAAGCGAAACACATCTTTAATCATCAAATCTGATGTCTGTTTTGCAGTGGGTAAGCCGACACAAGGGATAAAATGAGCTGCCTTTGTTAGACGGTCAACCACCACTAGAATGGTGTTCTTCCCCTGAGAGGTTGGTAACTCCACAATGAAGTCCATAGAAATGGATCCCCACGGGCGGGACGGGGTGGGAAGAGGCTGTAACAGACCAGTTGGTGAGGAGCGAGGTGTTTTGCATCTTGCACAGACCTCACATGAAGTGACATAATTCAAAACATCCTTCCTGCAAGTGGGCCACCAAAAGAAACGAGAAAGAAATTCCTGTGTCTTTAGAATTCCTCTATGCCCAGCTATCTTGGAATCGTGAATGAGTTGCAATACTCTTAATCTGACTGTTTCAGGAATATACAGACGTTGTCCCTGAATCCACACACCATTCTTAAAGACAAGACTTACGTCCCTTGGGGGTTGTGCCAAAAAGGAATCCGCATGGTATGCTTCCTTGAGTAGGTCTTGATTATGAATTACTCCTAGGAATCTAGAGTCAGGAAGAATAGTCTTAGGAGGAGTAATTGGACGTGTCTCTGCTGAGTAAATCCTAGAGAGTGCATCAGCCTTTCCATTGCGCGATCCTGGTCTATAAGAGATGATAAAATTAAATTGGTTTAAGAAAAGATTCCAGCGAGCCTGGCGAGGAGTCAGGCACTTAGCCGACCTATAAACTCAAGGTTACGATGGTCTGTCAGGACGACTATTTGCTGTGCAGCTCCCTGAAGAAGGTGTCTCCATTCTTTGAAGGCGGCAATAATGGCCAACAACTCTCTATTGCCCACATCGTAGTTCCTCTCAGCCGAAGACAACTGCTGGGAAAAGAAGGCACAGGGATGCAAGATATTCTTCTCACCTGTTCTCTGAGAGAGTATAGCTCCAACGGCACAGTCTGAAGCATCCACCTCTATTATGAAGGCAAGCTCGGGGTTGGGATGTACTAGGATAGGTGCAGTGGTAAATTTATCTTTTAGACGGGAAAATGCCTCCTGGGCTTGGGGAGTCCAGGAAAACCTAGACTCTTTCCGGGTAAGTTGAGTGATAGGTGACACTACCTCAGAGAAATTTCTAATGAAACGTCTATAGAAGTTGGCAAACCCGATGAAGCGCTGTACCTCCTTCACATTACTAGGACTTGGCCAATCCTTGATGGCTTGGGTTTTGCTTCCATCCATACTAATTCCTTGTGTAGACAGTACATACCCCAGAAATTGAATTTCGGTCCTATGGAATTCACACTTTTCAAGTTTGATGTAAAGATGATTTTGTCTTAGACGTTCCAAGACCATTCTCACATGTCCATGATGTTCCTCTGTGGAGTTAGAAAAAATTAGAATATCATCCAAATAAATTACCACGAATGTATCTAGGAGATCCCTGAAGATGTCATTCACCAAGTGTTGGAAAGTGGCTGGGGCGGTACTCAGACCAAAAGGCATAACTAGATATTCAAAGTGTCCATAGCGTGACCTGAATGCAGTCTTCCATTCATCCCCAGGTCTAATACGGACTAAGTTATAGGCCCACCACGAAGATCTAGTTTAGAAAAAATTTTGGCATGTCGCACTCTCTCCAATAACTCAGGGATTAAAGGCAATGGATAACGGTTTCTAATAGTAACCTTATTGAGTTCCCTATAGTCTACGCATGGTCTCAGAGATCCATCTTTCTTCTTTACAAAGAAGATGGGTGCACCTGCAGGAGATGAAGAGGGGCGTATGAAGCCCTTGGCTAGATTTTCATCTATGTAATCCTTTAAAGCCTTTAGCTCGGGCCCCGCCAGGGGGTAGATCTTACCAAAAGGTATCTCTGCTCCAGGCAATAATTCAATTGGACAATCATATGGACGGTGAGGAGGAAGCTGGTCAGCGTTCTTCTTGTCACATAAATCCACATAGTCCTGGTATACAGCTGGTAGTTCAGGGACTGACATGATTCCTTTAGGAACAGAGCAAGCTGAAACTTTTGGACTCATCTGTTTCTCTGGAAAGTGTAATTCCTTGGTCTCCCAGTTAATGGTAGGATTCTGAGCCTGCAGCCATGGTAGCCCTAGAATAATGGGAAAGTGGGGAGAAGAGATAAGCATAAAGGACAGTTTCTCTTGATGATCTTTACCCATAAGAACCCTCAAAGGCTCTGTTTCCTGATCCACTGGTCCAGAGGTCAGCAGGGAGCCATCCACAGTTTCCATCTGTACTGGAGTAGCCTTCTTCACTGAACGTATTCCCTGTTTCAGAGCAAAGGAGACATCCATAAAATTCCCCCTTGCCCCTGAGTCGATCATAGCAGAGCTAGACACCCAAGCTGAGTCAACCCAGAGTTTGATGGAAAGAAAGCAATGAGAATTGTTTTTCTTACAACTCAGCTGGGACACCGCTGAGGAAACTTGAAAATGGCAGCGTTTACACAGTCAACGTCCTCAGAGGTAACGGAGTTTAAGTCCGGGAAATCAAGATCTGTTGCTGCAGATCTCTCTGGAGCCTGAGGCTCGGACCTGACAGATCCCCTCTCGCAACACTCACAATGAATGAGTGCTGCAGTAGTCTTACGAGAACGGCTGGGGCAGTTTATAATGAAGTGCCCTGACTTACCACAATAGAAACATAGATTCTCCTTAAAACGATGTTCCTTGCGTGCATCACTAACCCGTCGTTGTAAAGAGTCTACTGCATGGGTTCAGGTTCAGGTTCCCGTGTAATCCTACTCAAAGGTTCCTTAGCTGGAGAGAAGGTAGGAAAAGGTTAGTACGATTGCTTTCGAACCATCTCTCTTGCCTGCGTTCAGTCAGACGAGTATCAATACGGATGCAGTAGTTAATAAAGTCACCTAACGCAGTGGGAGGGTCGGCACGAGCAAGTTCATCCTTAATCAGTGGAGATAACCCCTTTCGAAAAATAGATTTTTTGGCGGAACTGTCCCAGGTGGTATCAAGGGCCCATCTCCTGAAATCCAAGGCATATTCAGCTACCGAGTGCTTACCTTGGCGCAAAGCTAACATGGCTGCTTCAGCTGTTGCACCTCGATTGGGGTCATCAAACACCTGCCCCATGGCTGAAATAAAATCATCAAGGTGATTCAAACAATCATCCTCAGTCTCAATCAGAGGGTTTGCCCACATTAAAGCCTTGTTGGTAAGCAAATAATTATAGTAAGCACCTTAGATCGTTCAGTGGGAAATTGTGAAGCATGTGCAGAAAAAAAAGATTGCATTGATTAATAAATCCCCTGAATTTCTCACGTTCACTGCCAAAACGAAAAGGGGGCAACTTGGGAATCCCAGCACTCGGGGCTACGGCAGGAGCCTGGACTCGCCCCTCTAGAACCTCAATCCTGGCTCGCAAATCCTGGGTAGTCTGTCCAACCACTTGCAAATTGTGATTATTGAGGTCCTGTAGATTTGTAAAACGGGTCTTTATATTCTGCAAATCTGCAAGGATATTATCAGTCACCCCGCAAAGTTCCTTTATGCGGGCCTCCATTCTCCAGATCTTTTAAGACAGGATTACTGGAAGAAGAGGAGAGAAAAAAAACAATAGTGTTCACCTGTGGCAACACTGCAGAGAGAAAAAAAAAATTAAGGGAACTGCTCACCTGGAATGGTTGTGAGAAGTCACAACCACTATCATCACAGAAAGTTTCAACCAGACATCTGATATCCAGAGTTACAGCAGACAAAAAAGAGAAAAGGAAGGAAAAAAAAAAAAAACAATAGTGTTTACCTGTGGTAACACTGCAAAAAGAAAAAACTTAAGGGAATTGCTCACCTGGAATGGTTGTGAGAAGTCACAACCACTGTCATCACAGAAAGTACAACCGGACGTCTGATATCCACAGTACAGCAGACACAGCCTTCCAGACCCAGCAGACACTAACGTTTTGGCTTCAGAATCTTGTAATGTATGTAGTACAGTTCATATAGCGTCTTGTGCTTGGGTGCGATGAAAACACAGGAGTCACAGGTTTGATATAGAAAAGTCCTGTATTACTTCATACAAGTTGGCAGAAATAGTCACACAGTTTGCAGACACAGAAACAGGAGACACAGCAGGCCAGAGTAATCCAAGCTCAGCAATCACTCTCCAATACAGATTCAGGATCTTCTTCTCTGTTACCGTAAGTCCATGCAAACGTGGGTCTTTCAAAGAGCAGGGTTCAGAGTCCACAAGTGCTTCAGAGTTCCTCAGTAGGAATAGCTGGAGTACAAGGTCCAAGGCTTACAGGAGTCAAGTCACAGGTTCACTGCAGGCTAGATTCTGAAGCACTGATTGCTCAGCTGTGGCTGCTTAAGAAGCAAAGGAGAGAATCAGGGCGGGAACATGCAAGCTGGAAACTCCATTTTGACTGAGGGCAAGATAGCTGCAGCAAGACAGAAAGTAAAATGGCTGACGAACAAACTGAGTTTCAGGAATATATACATAGAACCTTACATATAGTCATGGCCAACAGTGTTGGCACCCTTGAAATTGTTCCAGAAAATTAAGTATTTCACCCCCAGAAAATTATTGCACTTGCACATGTTTTGTTAAAATTATTGCATTTGCAAATGTTTTGTTATACACATGTTTATTTCCTTTGTGTGTATTGGAACAACACAAAAAAACAGAGGAAAAAAAGGCAAATTGGACATAATTTCACACATAACCCCAAAGATGGGGAAAGACAAAATTTTTGACACCTTTTGACAACTTTGCTTCAAGCACGTGATGCTCATTCAAACTCCCTTGTGGCAAGTAACAGGTGGGTGCAATATGAATATCACACCTAAAGCCAAATAAAGGGAGAAATTGACTGAATTTTTGTATTGTGTGACTGTTTGTGCCACACGAAGCATGAAGAACAGAAAGAGCAGAAGAGAACTGTTTGAGGACTTGAAAATCAAAATAGTTGAAAAATATCAACCATCTCAATGTTACAAGTCCATCTCCAGAGATCTTGATATTCCTTCGTCCACGGTGTGCAACACAATTAAGAAGTTTACAACCCATGGCACTGTAGCAAATCTCCTCTGATGTGAATGGCAAAGAAAAACTGATGAAAGGTTGCAACACAGGCTAGGTCAGATGGTGGACAAACAGCCCCAATCAAGTTTCAAATAAATTCAAGCTGTCCTACAGACACAGGTTCAGGGTGCATCAGTGTCAGCATAAACTATCTGTCGACATTTGAATGAATTGAAACGCTACGGCAGGACACCCAGGAGGACCCCACTGCTCACAGAAAATAAAAAAGCTAGATTGCAGTTTGCCAAAATTTACGTGAGCAAGCCAAAATCCTTCTAGGAAAGCATTTTGTGGACAGGTGAGACCAAGATAGAACATTTAGATAAAGCACATCATTCTGCTGTTTACAGAAACAGGAATTAGGCCTACAGAGAAAAGAACACAGTACCTACAGTCAAATATGGCAGAGGTTCAGAGATGTTTTGGGGTTGCATCCACCGCGACGCATGTTTCGACAGAGCCTTATTATTTAAATCAAGTGTAGGCCAATTGTAGTTTGGGAATGTGATATGGACTGAACATTAGTTGACCTGTTTTTCACTGATTTAACATTCTGTTTCATTCTCTCAAGACAAATTTCCCTGTAGCGAGTCATTTATTTAAAGGCAATCTGTGAGCACAAGATGACTGTTCAAACCAACCACAGGCACTTGGTGCACCCTTGTTGTGGCCAAAATTCTCAATGCACCTTTCCACCTACTTGTCTTGCACCCTTCTCTGACCCTTTTCTTGATAGCTCATTCAGAGAAGGATAGAGATAGATGAAAGACAGGTAGGTGGGAAGTTGCACTTAACTGTTTGGCCATGCCAAGGGTGCACTGGGATCCTGTGTTTGGTTTGAACCGTCATTTCTTTGCTGACAAGCTCCCGTTTATTCACAGATACAGTACTTACAGCTGCTAGATGTTTAGTCCGTGCATATTTATTCAAGATTTACAGGTAGGAACCTGAATTTTACAAGTCCTTAGTTACTTACAGCTATCAGTGTGGTAAATAATCAGACTCAGTCACAGACATTTCAGTGACTAGTCTGCATCAAATATGGAGCACCCTGGGCCGTTATCAGCGGTGTGTGAGAAACCAATGGTCTGAATAACAACTAACTTTTATTTTATGGCAAACTTTTTTCTGTCCTAAAGGGCCATTATACAGTATTAAGTAGCAGCGACATTTGAACCAGCAGCACAACTTATGATCTATGGGTTTTCTTTGCTTCAGTGAAACAGCTCATGGGAAATTTGCTTATCTTTCCTACGTGATGATGTACAGTAGTTTGTTTAGAGGGAAACTGGGGAAAATACATCGACATAAAGTCTTTTTTTATGTGTTGTCATAGGAACAGACAGCATAAGTACATAAAGAGTTTACAGGAATGAACACACATCAATTAATGCTTTAAGTAATGTTTAGAGAACAATTAACTCTACAAATGTTCTGCATTGTAAAAAGTCATTAGTCATCTGTCCTAACGTGAACCTCTTTACAAAGATATCTTGTCTGACAGATTTATTCTTGTTTGTTGTCATCTCCGAGCTGCATGCATTTCTATCAGTCTAGACAGTATATTTCTTAGCTGCCTATAACATTTCTGGCTTGTGGGATGTATGGCGCGTGACAATAAGGAAACACAATGGAAGGAATTGTTGCGATGGTCCTTTAACGTTCGCTGAGCGATGCCTCTTGTAGCACAGCAATGATGACTTTATTATCAGTTTGCATGACGCTGTGATACCAGTTAGAAAACTTAGATCAGAGGGTGAATATGGAGGATTTCTGTTGTGTGCTTCATGCCGTAGTGCCTGATGGTTTCCATTAGGATATGTGCACACGTCATCTTTTATACACTATTCAACCTGCTGAGGTTTTTCAGGCAGAAAATGCTTCAAGAAACACCGGCGTCTTGTGTCCTAAAGCATCCTTTCTTTTTGATTGTTTCCTGAGTGCTTTTTGCAACATCTTTTGTCGCCATTTTACATTTTTATTTCTACTTATATGGTATAAACTAGTAAGGCCTCTTTCACACTTCAGTCGTGTGACGTCCGCCCAAGTGTGAAAATGGCGGATCCGTCAGAAAAGTGTAAAAACGTATGTAAAACGGATCAGTTTTCTGACTGATCCGCCAAGAAGTTTTCCCCCGGAAATGATGAAATTTTCGTTCCGGAAATGTAAGTATGCAAGTCCGGACCGAGGAGAGAGAGAGGGAGAGAGAGAGAGAGACCGGACAGTTTGGGCAGCATTTTCAATGGTTTTCTATGGAGGCGACGGCTCTGCTGGCGGATTCCGTCAAAGACGGATGCCTGCGGATCCGCCGCCCATAGGTGGCCATTATACAAAATGGCGGATGCAGCGGATCCGCCATACTCCGCCATTTTGGCGGACCGAAAAAACGTTGCATTGGACGTTTTTCTGTAATGACGGACGCCAATTTTTTGGCGGATCCGTCAAAAAACGGACCTAACGGACGAACATCCGTCAAAATCCGTCACTAATGCAAGTCAATAGGAAAAAAACGGATCCGCCCAAAAAATGGCGGATCCGTTTTTTTCACATTTTGACGGATTTTGACTGACGTCGCACAACTGAAGTGTGAAAGAGGCCTAAGTGGCTTCTATGCAGAAACCTCCTGAAGAATCATCATGGTACTTTTCACTGCTTCGGGAAACTTGAAGGAGCAGGTAAAAGACACTCCAGAAGACTGAACAATTGCACAGCAAGTTGTTTTTACACTGCGATGCATATGTTCACTCTTTTGAGCATTTATTTAGCGCTTTTTCAGGTGGGTCACGGAAAGTACAAAATTGAACAAGACATTGTGAGCACATTCACTTATTGCTTGCATAAACTTTTTGTTTGTGTAGCGTGTTTATATGATAGGATTGGGCACATATGTCATGTGTATGCCGGCTCCCAACTCAACCCCAAAGGCAGATGTGTGATCCTTTTGTTCTGTAATATTTAAACCGCTGCTAGTGGAGTCCACTTCCTACAAAAAACATGTGCAGACTTTATAGAGATGATCATGCATGTGTATAAGGAAATGGTTAGAGATAGCTGGCTGACAACAGTTATTTAAAAGGGTTCTCCGGCCATGGGCTACTCTATGGGACTGCAGACTTGTAAATCCTCACAGCACTGTGAGAATTCTCTGGTGTCGGGAGCGGCGGTCATGTGACCGCAGTAATGCAATTTGCATACTTCCAGCCACATTCCAACTTGACATGTTTGGCCTTGCTCAATATACTTGCATTGAGCGAGGCAGTGCACTTCTAATCGGTGCTTAACCGCATGCATGCAAATCACATACTTGGGGTCCGGGGCCTGCCGCTCCCAGAGGCAGCAATGGCGAATCCCCAGAGTGTGCATGCTGTAAGAATTCACAAGTATGCAGTCACATAGAGTGACTGTAGACATGTACCCTAAGGCCGGACAACCCCTTGTGCATGGTCTGCCTTTATTATCAGGAAGGTGGTAGAATGAATTCATAAATAGGATGGAGTAGAACCATGGTGGTGATTTAGGGGGGCGATGGCAATTGACAGGTACCTTTTTAGGATAGGCTGTTTATACCAGACACATCTAGATATGGATCTGACTTTTATTACCTTTGTTGATCAGTTGATTAAATGAACCATGATTCTCCATGAATGCTGCAGCCTCTCCAGCTATGCTTACCTGCACATTGTCTACTTTGTAACAGCTGTGTTCTAGCATGATCCTATTAAAGAGCTAAATAAATCCTGATTCCAAAGACAGATCCCAAATGGAATAGAAAATAATGCGCAGTTATTAGAAAACAATGCAGATGTGACTAGGACATGGTTATTAAGACCCATAAATATAACAATCACTACTAACAATATTTGTTGGTGGCATATTGAGTGCTGTGGGCAGCATCAGCTGGTTTGGGCAAGATATTTAGGTACAAAGCTAAGGAAATACACTGAATCTTTTCCTGGATGATTTTAAAGCAGGGGTGGGGAACCTCAGGCACATGGGCCATTTATGGCTCACGATGACCTTTTCTCCATCCCTTGGGCAGATTCCTGGGATGATAGTGTGGGGCTGACCGCTGTGTTTGGATGGCTACCAGCCTTTTAATTTCTTCTTGCTTTGTGAGCACACGCACACAGTGTTAACTGCTAATCACTGAGGCCGTGCAATGAAAAATGACAGCGTCAGGACTTACTTTGTAGGCAGAGTTACCGCACAATTTTTACAGGCCCCGATGGATGGTTTAAATATCCAAATTGCCCTTGGCAGAAAAAGGTTCCCTACCCATTAGAAAGCCTTAATCAGTGATTGAAGAAATCGGTAGGATAAGTGCTACTATTACAAAACTTCTGCACCAGATGAAATATGAATTTTTCCCAGGATCCCGAGAACACAGCGTATAACTATGGATCTATAGAAAATGAAAGGGTCAATGTTTTTCTGAAATTTCGTATTTTCCATGTATAAGTTGTAATCATTGAAATAACCCTTTAATGGGTTACATAAATATTTGTTATCCCCAATTGATAAGATCGGGCGTAACATTAATTGCTAGGGGTTCGTCCTACATTGCTCCTCTAAACAGGGCATTGGAGAGACCAGTCTGATTGGAGCAGAGGTCAAGTGTACTTTCCTACGTACCATTGATTCTCTATCGGCGAATTTCCATAGAGAATGAATGGAGCAGAGCTGGGCATCCTTAGCCTCCACTCAGACGGGACTCTGCTGAGCTCCATTCTCAGGATCAATGGTGGGTTCAGCGGTTAGACCACATAGAGGGTTGGTTTTGATCTGCAGACATTCTAAATCTTTCATTTGAAATGAACACCAAGGGAGGCAATTCATCAAGACCAGTGATTTTCTTGCTGGTCTTGAAGAGGGGGCATTTGGAGAGGGCTCTCGCCTCTTAATAATTCACGAGAGGTGCATAGTGACTTGTTCCACTATGTGCGAATTGCAACAAAACTTACTCCAGCCTCTGCTGGAGTAAGATTTGTGGCAGAGCAAACACCGTCGCTCTTCATGATTTTGCTGAACGTCCATCGCCACACCCTGTCCTTCTCCTGGTCCGCCCACTTTGTCAGAGCTGGGATGAGAATGGTGTGAAAAAGCCAAAAATCATATTTTGCAACTTTTCAAAGCTTTTGTCTCCAGACGTTTGTCGAAAAATCTTTGATACAGTACACTTAATTGTTTTTCTGCCGGCATAAATGTGAAGTGAATGTTAGATTATAACACTGGCAAATACCGGGTAGACCTGAGGAACCCAGTTTTA
The DNA here is from genome assembly GCA_033576555.1 of Oophaga sylvatica. Taxonomy (NCBI): domain Eukaryota; kingdom Metazoa; phylum Chordata; class Amphibia; order Anura; family Dendrobatidae; genus Oophaga; species Oophaga sylvatica. Next base: position 77,312,209 of record JARQOD010000006.1, on the reverse strand, counting down.
TTCTTATGTATTCATATTAAGATTTCACGACACTGGAACTTAAAAGTCTAGTTTCTATACATCACATATTTCCATTCTTTCCATTCTTTCCACATATTCACTGTCTAGAGTTCAAGAGGTAACATTCATCTCTCAAATTTCTAACATATGCTGTAGAAAACAAATGATGGACACTTTATTATATAAGTACTAACAATAGGTTATGTCCTCACATGCTCTCAATACAAGCTGGATTTTAGCATAAACTAAATAATGTCTTAAAGGGACACTGAACCTCCAGTCTGTTCTTCACTATTCACTGTGTAGTTAAACATTATCTGTTTTTGACTGGAACATTTAACACTGCATGTACTTTGGGTTTCAAATACCTGGTAACTTTTGGCGATTTTTTTCCCCGGTTTTGGTTAACAGTGCATCTTTTTTATATTGACTTTTTACATGACAGATATGGCTTTATATTTTATTTATATTTCAACTCTTTTTTATATTTATTAGGTTTTAGAGTGCAACAGAGAGAAAAATCATTTTAATTTTTCAAATGTAAGCATCTTTTTTTCAGCATTTGAACACTTGTGAAAAACTAAAAAAATTATACAGTGCCTTGCGAAAGTATTTGGCTCTCTGGAACTTTTCAACCTTTTCCCACATATCATGCTTCAAACATAAAGATACTAAATGTAAATTTTTGGTGAAGAATCAACAACAAGTGCGATACAATTGTGAAGTTGAACGAAATTTATTGGTTATTTAAAATTTTTGTGGAAAAAAACTTACAATATTATTCGGCCCCTTTAACTTAATACTTTGTTGCGCCACCCTTTGCTGCGATTACAGCTGCAAGATTTCTTGGGGTATGTCTCTATCAGTTTTGTACATCGAGAGACTGAAATTCTTGCCCATTCTTCCTTGGCAAACAGCTCTAGCTGTTATGTTTCGGTAGCTGAGGAGTGCAGGTAAAAAAGGCAATACACCAGAGCAGTTGGAATCTATGAGATTGCAGTACCCTGACTAACCACCACAACTAGAGGCAGCCGTGGAGCGTTCCTACGTTGGTCCTAGACGCCTCGTCACAGCCTGAGAAACTAACTACACCTAAAGATAGAAATAGGAAAGCTATCTGCCCCGGAGCAGATCCCCAAAGATAATAGAAAGCCCCCAAACAAGTAATGGCGGTTAGACAAGATGAAATACTGACACAGACAGAAAATAGTATGAGCAAACGCTGGGGCCCAAACTAACTAAATAGAAAAGGATAGGAAGGGCACTTACTGCAATCCCAGAAAACCCTGAAATGCACCAATTCTACTAATTTCAAAATCACCTGAGATCACACGACCTCTACCACCTAAATTAGCTCTCTGGTGTAACAAAATCAAAACAGCAGCCACTGAAAAAACTGGAAAAAGCAAAAGTACAAACATCAGTGGCTGAACTAAACTGAGAGGGCAAAAGCCCCCGAAGGGGACCCAGAAGGCCCCCAAAGAAGTGCAGGACAAAATGCAAAAATATAGTACAAAAACAAAAAGAAGAAAATGTCTTATCTGTTAGCAGGAGATGCAGACACGACACAGCAGGCTACAAGGGAAACAGGAATGAAGGATTCAGACCAGAACAATTGATCACCGGCAACCCTGATGGGAAGGTGACTCCCTTATATAAGACCAGTCAGTAACACCTGATTCCCAGTCCTCACAATCTTCACTGAACAGACCAGTACCGCTTGTAACCACCAGAGGGAGTCTCTGCTCAGAACTCATCTCAAACCCATTCACAACATCTAGCTCAGTGAGGTTGGGTGGAGATCGTTTGTGAACAGCAGTTTTCAGATCTTTCCACAGATTCTTGATTCAGGTCTGGACTTTGACTTGGCCATTCTAACACCTGGATACGTTTATTTGTGAACCATCCCATTGTAGATTGCATTGTTTTTTTGTAGCATTTTTTTGGCTTTTTTAAAGTCCTATAAAGAAGCCTATAGAAAAAAATACTATAAAAATACACAACTCGGAGAGTGCAGTATTTTGAATTAAAAAAATCCATAAATCCATTGTAAGAAGTGAATTTTTTATATGAATAGAAACTTTAAAATAGCAACGCGCTACAGCGTTTTTGGCTGAGTGATAACGTCTTAAAAAGGATCTATTAAATGCTGCAAAACTGCCTTACATAGACTGGCTTTTACTAAAAGTTTGTTATTCAGATTTTCAGGGCACTATGAACAAAGAAAAGTTGAAGTGCAATGGCCTATCTTTAGTTTTTTGAATAGAGTGCTGTCTTATTAAAAATAATTTAGAATTTTAGACTAAAATGCTTAAAAATTACACAAAGGATGAAATAAATATTGAACATGTCACCAATTTTCTAAGTAAATATATTTCTAAAGGTTCTAAAGGTTTATTGAAATTAAATTCTCACCAGATGTCAGTAACAACCCATCAATCCACACAGGCAAAGAGATCAAAATATGGATTTCCATAAATTAAGTTATACAGTTATATGAAAAAGTTTCGGCACCCCTATTAATCTTAAGCTTAATGTTTTATAAAAATTGGTGTTTTTGCAACAGCTATTTCAGTTTGATATATCTAATAACTATTGGACACAGTAATGTTTCTGCCTTGAAATGAGGTTTATTGTACTAGCAGAACATGTGCAATCTGCATTCAAACAAAATTTGACAGGTGCATAAGTATGGGCACCCTTATCATTTTCTTGTTTTAAATACTCCTACCTACTTTTTACTGACTTACTAAAGCACTTTTTTTGGTTTTGTAACCTCATTGAGCTTTGAACTTCATAGCCAGGTGTATGCAATCATGAGAAATCTACTTAAAGTGGCCACTTGCAAGTTGTTCTCGTGTTTGAATGTCCTCTGAAGAGTGGCATCATGGGCTCCTCAAAACAACTGTCAAATGATCTGAAAACAAAGATTATTCAACATAGTTGTTCAGGGGAAGGATACAAAAAGCTGTCTCAGAGATTTAACCTGTCAATTTCCACTGTGAGGAACATAGTAAGGAAATGGAAGAACACAGGGACAGTTCTTGTTAAGGCCAGAAGTGGCAGGCCAAGAAAAACACCAGAAAGGCAGAGAAGAATGGTGAGATCAGTCAAGGACAATCCTCAGACCACCTCCAGAGAGCTGCAGCATCAACTTGCTGCAGATGGTGTCACTGTGCATCGGTCAACTATACAACGCACTTTGCACAAGGAGAAGCTGTATGGGAGAGTGATGCGAAATAAGCCGTTTCTGCAAGCATGCCACAAACAGAGTCGGCTGAGGTATGCAAAAGCACATTTGGAGAAGCCAATTTCTTTTTGGAAGAAGGTCCTGTGGACTGATGAAACCAAGATTGAGTTGTTTGGTCATACAAAAAGGCGTTATGCATGGCATACAAAAAAACACAGTATTCCAAGAAAAACACTTGCTACCCACAGTAAAATTTGGTGGAGGTTCCATCATGCTTTGGGGCTGTGTGGCCAATGCCGGCACCGGGAATCTTGTTAAAGTTGAGGGACGCATGGATTCCACTCAGTATCAGCAGATTCTTGACAATAATGTTCAAGAATCAGTGACAAAGTGACAAAGTTGAAGTTACGCAGGGGATGGATCTTTCAGCAAGACAATGATCCAAAACACCGCTCCAAATCTACTCAGGCATTCATGCAGAGGAACAATTACAATGTTCTGGAATGGCCATCCCAGTCCCCAGACCTCAATATCATTGAACATCTGTGGGATCATTTGAAGAGGGCTGTCCATGCTCGGCGACCATCAAACTTAACTGAACTGGAATTGTTTTATAAAGAGGAATGGTCAAAAATACCTTCATCCAGGATCCAGGAACTCATTAAAAGCTACAGGAAGCGACTATAGGCTGTTATTTTTGCAAAAGGAGGATCTACTAAATATTAATGTCACTTTTCTGGTGAGGTGCCCATACTTATGCACCTGTCAATTTTTGTTTGGATACAGATTGCACATTTTCTGTTAGTACAATAAACCTCATTTCAAGGCAGAAACATTACTGTGTCCAATAGTTATTAGATATATCAAACTGAAATAGCTGTTGCAAAAACACCAATTTTTATCAAACATTAAGCTTAACCCCTCTCTGCCATCAGACATACTATTCCGTCCATGTGACCCTGGACCTTATTCCCATGGACGGAATAGTACGTCATGGGCGATCAGCTGCGCTCCCGGGGGAGCGCAGCTGATCGCCGCCGGGTGTCAGCTGATTATCACAGCTGACACCCGTGACTGTGTGTCAGGAGCGACAAGTATTCAAGCAGCTGACAGCACTCGGGAGTTAGCACGGATGCACGTTCAGGCGTTCAAGGATCCAAATGAACAACAGTCCAACGAAAAAATAGGAACAGCATCCAATCCAGGTGAAGTATAACAAGTCTTTATTCAGCCACCATAAAATACGACGTTTCGGCCATTTTCAGGCCTTTATCAAGTATACAAAAACAGGCAAAATGGTGTCCTTAAATGGTGTGGAGGAGCCAGTCACCATCCAGGAACCGCCCATAATACAAATAGACATATATACAGAATATACAACGATAATCAATTTAAAACAGTGATCAGAGCTCAGAATAGTGACATCATAGAAAAATACAGCAGTGTTATAATTGTGCATATAATATGCCATAGATTACTCCATATTAACAATATCCCCATTTAGTCTGCCAATCGATGATCTGTTACTGCACACTCCCATTCTGGTGCTGCACCAATCATGTACTCACTAGCAGCAGCGTCCTCCATATCCAATCAGTGTCAGTTCAGCAGCGCTTAGTCAGAGCACTTATCCAATAGCCCACAGGATAACAAATCGGGAGGCACACCTAACTCACTCCCCACTGTGTGGTAAACAAAGGCACATGTTCAGAAGTCATCATAGCAAACGCCCAGTGGATCATGTGAACACCAGCGTCATCAGACACCCAGTCACATGACCGCAAGCATCATCCGAGGTCTAATCACATGATAGTCCCATCATAAGCCTCTATTCTAAGCTGAAAACACTAAAATAGCGCGCGATCACCGGCATCATCCGACACCTGAAAAAAGAACACGCATGCACAATAAACTCTATCATTATTTATATTACTCCAGCTATGTCATCAGGAAACCTGCAGGTCACATGACCGTCAGTATTGGCATAATGTAAGCAAGAGACCGCACATGCGGATCTATATAGAATGGAAGATTAACAATATAGCAGACACCTAAAGAAATATATATAATATCTACAAAATAAATGATGTCATCAGGAACCATTAAGTCACCACTCCGATCACTCCAGATAATAATCCTACGAAAACAACAAACATAAGTAAAATATATATCTAAAAACAAACACAGAATATAGATGCAAAAATTACCTAGCACAAATATGCAAATTATATTCGATATTCAACCCCTTTGGTTGCAATGTCTCCAAAACGGAGATCCACCGGAGTTCTTTCTGTTTAAGCAACTTAGTCCTGTCACCACCTCTCCTGAGGGGTGGAACCCCGTCAATAACTCTAAATCTCAGCTGACTGACCAAGTGTCCACATTCTACAAAGTGCTTAGATACCGGCAGTTCCATCATCTTCGTCCTGATAGTACTTTTGTGTTTACTTATCCTAGCCTTAACTTCCATCGTTGTCTCGCCTATATACATGAGTCCACACGGACACACGAGCATATAGATTACAAAGCTAGATGTACAAGAGTACCGTTCCTGGATCCGAAAGCGTTGACCCGTGCGTGAGTGGCCAAAACTGTCACCCTTGATCATATTGCCACAGCATGCACAATTCAAACATGGAAAATTTCCATTTTTTGGAGGGCCCAAAGTTAACTGTCTGGATATTTTGGAGGATCCAATGTCAGATTTGACCAACTTATCTTTCAAATTACGCCCTCGCCTATAAGAAAGCAATGGCTTGTGCGCAAATTCAGCTACTTCCGGTAAACCTCTATGTAATAGACCCCAATGCTTATTCAAGATATTCCCTATTTTACCACTAACAGGGCAATAGGTAGAAACAAAAGGGACTCTTTTAGGGGAAATCTTAATACGTTTGTTTCTCACATCTTCCAATGTTGTCTTCAAGGCTTTCTCCTTGAATTTTCTAAGATCCTTCTCAGGATACCCCCTTCTGATGAACTTCTCATCCTCCAAAATATCCAGACAGTTAACTATCAGGACGAAGATGATGGAACTGCCGGTATCTAAGCACTTTGTAGAATGTGGACACTTGGTCAGTCAGCTGAGATTTAGAGTTATTGACGGGGTTCCACCCCTCAGGAGAGGTGGTGACAGGACTAAGTTGCTTAAACAGAAAGAACTCCGGTGGATCTCCGTTTTGGAGACATTGCAACCAAAGGGGTTGAATATCGAATATAATTTGCATATTTGTGCTAGGTAATTTTTGCATCTATATTCTGTGTTTGTTTTTAGATATATATTTTACTTATGTTTGTTGTTTTCGTAGGATTATTATCTGGAGTGATCGGAGTGGTGACTTAATGGTTCCTGATGACATCATTTATTTTGTAGATATTATATATATTTCTTTAGGTGTCTGCTATATTGTTAATCTTCCATTCTATATAGATCCGCATGTGCGGTCTCTTGTTTACATTATGCCAATACTGACGATCATGTGACCTGCAGGTTTCCTGATGACATATCTGGAGTAATATAAATAATGATAGAGTTTATTGTGCATGCGTGTTCTTTTTTCAGGTGTCGGATGATGCCGGTGATCGCGCGCTATTTTAGTGTTTTCAGCTTAGAATAGAGGCTTATGATGGGACTATCATGTGATTAGACCTCGGATGATGCTTGCGATCATGTGACTGGGTGTCTGATGACGCTGGTGTTCACATGATCCACTGGGCGTTTGCTATGATGACTTCTGAACATGTGCTTTTGTTTACCACACAGTGGGGAGTGAGTTAGGTGTGCCTCCCGATTTGTTATCCTGTGGGCTATTGGATAAGTGCTCTGACTAAGCGCTGCTGAACTGACACTGATTGGATATGGAGGACGCTGCTGCTAGTGAGTACATGATTGGTGCAGCACCAGAATGGGAGTGTGCAGTAACAGATCATCGATTGGCAGACTAAATGGGGATATTGTTAATATGGAGTAATCTATGGCATATTATATGCACAATTATAACACTGCTGTATTTTTCTATGATGTCACTATTCTGAGCTCTGATCACTGTTTTAAATTGATTATCGTTGTATATTCTGTATATATGTCTATTTGTATTATGGCGGTTCTTGCATGTGTGTCAGGAGCGGTCACGGACCGCTCCCGGCACATTAACCCCTGGCACACCGCGATCAAACATGATCGCGGTGTACCCGGGGCACAGGGGAGGATCGCGCAGGCAGGGGGCTCCCTGCGCGCTCCCCTGAGACCCTCAGAGCAGCGCGATGTGTCGCGCTGTTCCGAGGGTCCGTCCTCCCTCCAGGTCCCCGGATCCAAGATGGCGCCGGGGTCCTGCAGGGAGGCGGCTTCCTCAGTGCCTGCTGAGAGCAGGCGCTGAGGAAGCCTGCAGCGATGCCAGAGCGATCGCTGGTGTGACAGAGTGCTGTGCACACTGTCACACCAGCGATCTGCTAAAATACTGTGATGTCCCACCCTGGGACAAAGTATAAAAGTAAAAAAAATAAAAATAAAAATGTGTAAAAAAAAAATCATAAAAAAAAATATATATATTCCCCAATAAATTCATTCTTTCCTGTAAATAAAAAAAACAAAACAATAAAAGTACACATATTTGGTATCGCCGCGTCCGTAACACCCCCCTTATAAAACTGTCCCACTAGTTAACCCCTTTAATGAACCCCTTAAAAAAAAAAAAAGAAAACGAAGCAAAAAATCAATGCTTTATCATCATACCGCTGAACAAAAAGTGGAATAACACGCGATCAAAAAGACGGATATAAATAAACATGGTACAGCTGAAAACGTCATCTTGTCCCGCAAAAAACGAGCCGTCATACAGCATCATCAGGAAAAAAATAAAAAAGTTATAGCTCGCAGAATAAAGCGAAGCAAAAATAATAATTTTTTATATAAAATTGTTTTCATTCTATAAAAGCGCCAAAACATAAAAAAAATGATATAAATGAGGTATCGCCGTAATCGTACTGACCCGAAGAATAAAACTGCTTTATCAATTTTACCACACGCGGAACGGTACAAACGCCTCCCCCAAAAGAAATTCATGAATTGCTGATTTTTGTTCATTCTAACCTCCCAAAAATCGAAATAAAAAGCGATCAAAAAATGTCACGTGCTCAAAAATGGTACCAATAAAAACGTCACCTCGTCCCGCAAAAAATAAGACCTCACATGACTCTGTGGGCCAAAGTATGCAAAAATTATAGCTCTCAAAATGTGGTGATGCAAAAAACTATTTTTTGCAATAAAAAGCGTCTTTTAGCGTGACAGCTGCCAATCACAAAAACCCGCTATAAATAGTAAATCAAACCCCCCTTTATCACCCCCTTAGTTAGGGAAAAATAATAAAATTAAAAAAATGTATTTATTTCCATTTTCCCGTTAGGGTTAGGGTTGCGGCTAAAGTTAGGGTTAGGGTTGGCGCTAACGTTAGGATTAGGATTAGGGTTGGGATTACGGTTAGGGGTGTGTTAGGGTTAGGTTTGTGGTTAGGGTTGGGACTAGGGTTAGGGGTGTGTTGGGGTTAGGGTTGGAGTTAGAATTGGGGGGTTTCCGCTGTTTAGGCACATCAGGGGCTCTCCAAATGTGACATGGCGTCTGATCTCAATTCCAGCCAATTCTGCGTTGAAAAAGTCAAACGGTGCTCCTTCACTTCTGAGCTCTGCCATGCGCCCAAACAGTAGTTTACTCCCGCATATGGGGTATCAGCGTACTCTGGACCACAAGAGTTATTGTGCAATTTGTCCTATTTCTACTGTTACCCTTGGGAAAATAAAAAACTGGGGGCAACAAAATCATTTTTGTAAAAAAAAATGATTTTTTTGTTTTTACGGCTGTATGTTATAAAACTTCTGTGAAGCACTTGGAGCTTCATAGCGCTCACCACACTTCTAGATAAGTTCCTTGTGGGGTCTATTTTCCAAAATGGGGTCACTTGTGGGGGGTTTCCACTGTTTAGGTGCATCAGGGGCTCTCCAAATGCGACATGACGTCCCCAGACCATTCCATCAAAGTCTGCAATCCAAAACGTCACTACTTCCCTTCCGAGCCCCGACGTGCGCCCATACAGTAGTTTACTCCCACATATTGGGTATCAGCATACTCAGGACAAATTGGACAACAACTTTTGGGGTCCAATTTCTCCTGTTACCCTTGTGAAAATAAAATATTGGGGGCGAAAAAATCATTTTTGTAAAAAAAAAAAGGATTTTTTATTTTACGGCTGTACGTTATAAACTTCTGTGAAGCACTTCGGGGTTCAAAGTGCTCACCACACATCTAGATAAGTTCCTTGTGGGGTCTATTTTCCAAAATGGGGTCACTTGTGGGGGGTTTCCACTGTTTAGACGCATCAGGGGCTCTCCAAATGCGACATGACTCCCCCAGACCATTCCATCAAAGTCTGCAATCCAAAACGTCACTACTTCCCTTCCGAGCCCCGACGTGCGCCCATATAGTAGTTTACTCCCACATATTGGGTATCAGCGTACTCAGGACAAATTGGACAACAACTTTTGGGGTCCAATTTCTTCTGTTACCCTTGTGAAAATAAAATATTGAGGGCGAAAAAATCATTTTTGTAAAAAAAAAAAGGATTTTTTATTTTACGGCTGTACGTTATAAACTTCTGTGAAGCACTTTGGGGTTCAAAGTGCTCACCACACATCTAGATAAGTTCCTTGTGGGGTCTATTTTCCAAAATGGGGTCACTTGTGGGGGTTTCCACTGTTTAGGTGCATCAGGGGCTCTCCAAATGCGACATGACTCCCCAGACCATTCCATCAAAGTCTGCAATCCAAAACGTCACTACTTCCCTTCCGAGCCCCGACGTGCGCCCATACAGTAGTTTACTCTCACATATTGGGTATCAGCGTACTCAGGACAAATTGGACAACAACTTTTGGGGTCCAATTTCTCCTGTTACCCTTGTGAAAATAAAATATTGGGGGCGAAAAAATCATTTTTGTAAAAAAAAAAAACGATTTTTTATTTTACGGCTGTACGTTATAAACTTCTGTGAAGCACTTTGGGGTTCAAAGTGCTCACCACACATCTAGATAAGTTCCTTGAGGGGTCTAGTTTCCAAAATGGTGTCATTTGTGGGGGGTTTCCACTGTTTAGGCATATCAGGAGCTCTCCAAACACGACATGGCATCCAGCCAATTCTGCGTTGAAAAAGTCAAACGGCGCTCCTTCCCTTCCAAACTCTGCCATGCACCCAAACAGTGGTTTACTCCCACATATGGGGTATCAGCGCACTCAGGACAAATTGCACAATAACTTTTGGAGTCTTGTTACCCTTGGGAAAATAAAAATTGGGGTGAAAAAATCAATTTTGTGGAAAAAATATGATTTTTTTAATTTTACGGCTCTACGTTAAAACTTGTGTGAAGCACTTGGGGGTTCAAATTGCTCACCAAAGATCTAGATAAGTTCCTTAGGGGGTCTAGTTTCCCAAATGGGGGCACTTGTGGGGGGTTTCCACTGTTTAGGCACAGCAGGGGCTCTCCAAATGCAACATGGCGTCCAATCTCAATTCCAGCCAATTGTGGTTGGAAAAAGTTAAATGGTGGTCCTTCCATTCCGAGCTCTGCCATGCGCCCAAACAGTGGTTCCCCCCACATATGGGGTATCAGCGTACTCAGGACAAATTGGACAACAAATTTTGTGGTCCAATTTCACCTGTTACCCTTGGGAAAATAAAAAATTAGTGACTAAGAGATAATTTTTGTGGGAAAAAAATAGGATTTTTTATTTTCATGCTCGGGCATTATAAACTTGTGTGAAGCACTTGGGGGTTCAAAGTGCTCACCAAAGATCTAGATAAGTTCCTTAGGGGGTCTAGCTTCCAAAATGGGGTCACTTGTGGGGGGTTTCCACTGTTTAGGCTCATCTGGGGCACTACAAATGGAACATGACCCCCATCAATGTTTGCATTCCAAAACGTTACTGCTTCCTTTCCAAGCCCTGCCGTGCGCCCAAACAGTTTCCCCCCCCCACATATGGGGTATCAGCGTACTCAGGACAAATTGGAAAACAACTTTTGGGGTCCAATTTCCTTGGGAAAAATCAAAAATTTGGGACTAAAAAATCATTTTTGTGGAAAATTGTTTTTTTTTTTTTCACACCCAGGCATTATAAACTTTTGTGAAACACTTTGGGTTCAAAGTGCTCACAACAGATCTAGATAAGTTCCTTAGGGGGTCTAGTTTCCAAAATGGTGTCACTTGTGGGGGTTTCCACTGTTTAGGCATATCAGGGGCTCTCCAAACGCGACATGGCGTCTAATCTCAATTCCAGCCAATTTTAGTTTGAAAAAGTCAAACGGCGCTCCTTCCCTTACGAGCTCTGCCGTGTGCCCAAACAGTGGTTTTCCCCCACATATGGGGTATTGGCGTACTCAGGAGAAATTGCACAACAACTTTATCTGCCCATTTTCTCCTTTTACCCTTGTGAAAATAAAAAAACGTTTGTAAAAGATCATTTTTGTGGCTAAAAAGTTAAATATTAATTTTTTCCTTCCACATTGCTTCAGCTCCTGTGAAGTACCTGAAGGGTTATTAAACTTCTTGAATGTGGTTTTGAGTACCTTGAGGGGTGCAGTTTTTAGAATGGTGTCACTTTTGGGTATTTTCTGCCATATAGACCCCTCAAAGTGACTTCAAATGTGAGGTGGTCTCTAAAAAAATGGCTTTGTAAATTTTGTTGTAAAAATGAGAAATCACTGGTCAACTTTTAACCCTTATAATTTCCTAACAAAAAAAAATTTTGGTTCCAAAATTGTGCTGATGTAAAGTAGACATGTGGGAAATGTTATTTATTAACTATTTTGTGTGACATATCTCTCTGTTTTAAGGGAAAAAAATTCAAAGTTTGAAAATTGCAAAATTTTCAAAATTTTCGCCATATTTGCGGTTTTTTCAAAAATAAACGCAAGGTATATCGAAGAAATTTTACCACTAACGTGAAGTACAATATGTCACGAGAAAACAATCTCAGAATCGCGAAGATCCGTTGAAGCGTTCCAGAGTTATAACCTCATAAAGAGACAGTGGTCAGAATTGTAAAAATTGGCCCGGTCATTAACGTGCAAACCACCCTTGGGGTGAAGGGGTTAAGATTAATAGGGGTGCTCAAACTTTTTCATATAGCTGTATGTAATAATGAGAAAAAACATAGGACAGAGTATTGAACACGCTTACGGAAATTTATTTAACACTTTGGACAAAAGCCTTTGTTGGTGATGACAGCTTCAATACACTTCCTGTATGGAGAAACTAGTCGCATGCATTGCTCAGGTTTAATTTTGGCCCATTCCTCCACACTAACACTCTTCAAATACTGAAGGTTCTGTGCAGTGGTGTAACTAGAGCCTGATGGGCCCCGGTGCAAGATTTGGACTGGGGCTCCCCGCATCCTGAATACATTATATATATATACAGTATATGCGTCTTACATCTTGGTATATATGTCCCTCATCCTGGTATATATGTACCTCATCCTGGCCCCATCCTGGTATATATCACCCATTCTTCTTTATGTCCCTTATGCTGGACCCCAACCTGGTATATAACCACCATCTTGGTATATGTCCCCCGTTCTGCCACTGTTTTTTAATTAGAAGAAACTGAACCATTATACTCACCAGGGGCGTACATAGAAGTCATGGGGTTCCATAGAAGAAGTATAAAACACCGCCCCATAGTCCTCCATATAGTATAATGCATCCCATAGTCCTCCATATAATATACTGCACAGCTCATAGTCATCCATGTAGTATAATGCACAGACCATAATCCTCCATATAATATACTGCACAGCTCATAGTTATCCATAAAGTATAATGCACCCCCATAGTCATCTATAAGATATTATGCACAGCCCATAGTTATCCATAGAGTATCATACACCCCATAGTCATCCATAAAGTATATTGTACCGCCCATAAACATCAATGAAGTATAATGCACCCCATAGTAATCCATAAAGTATAATGCACCCCCATAGTATCCATAAATTATAATGTACCCTCATAGTCATCCATAAAGTATAATACACTCCATAGTCATCCATAAAGTATATTGCACCATTGCACCTCATAAACATCAGTAAAGTATAATGCACCTCATAGTCATCCATAAAGTATAATACACCCCCATAGTTATCCACAAATTATAATGTACCCTCATAGTCATCTATAAAGTATAATACACCCCATAGTCATCCATAAAGTATATTGCACCCCCATAAACATCAATAAAGTATAATGCATCCCATAGTCATCCATATACTAGTATGGCCACTTAATTTTTAAATAAATACCTTCCGTTCGCTCCCCCGCCACGTGCATCCTCTTGTGAAGCCGTCATCTGACTTTGGAGTGCGTCGGGATGTCACTGCCATGGATCCCCGGTCACATGCATGCTGACGTCAGCTGTTGACCTCTGATTGGCTGAAAGCGTGTAATGTGGCTCGCTGACCTGATGTTTCTGTGCAACGCAATACAAGCACATCCAGTTGAAGTTTCTGCTGGCGTCCGCGGGCCTTTTGACTCACCGGGCCCAGTCGGAGAAGCGACTGCTGTAGTTATACGGCTGGTCTATGTGCTTCTTTTATGAACTCTGAACTTTAGTTCCTTACATATATTTTGTATTGGATTCAGGCCAGGTTATTGGCTGGGCCTTTCTTGCAGCTTTGTTTTCTTGCTCTGAAACCAATTGAGATTTTCTTGGTTTTTGGGATTAATGTCTTGCTGAAATGTCCATCCTCATGATCATCATCCTGATAGATGGCAGCAGATTTTTATCAAGAATGTCTCAGTACATTTGTCCATTATCCTTCCTTCAATCATAAGATGTTTGACAGTGCCATACGCTGAAAAACAGCCCCACATAATGATGTTCCCACCTTCTAAGGTCAGTGTTGGTATGGTGTTTTAAGGGTGATATGCAGTGCCTTTTGGCCTCTAAACATAGTGTATATTATGGCATCCAAAGAGTCTATATTCTCCCAGTATTTCACAGGCTTGTCTAAATGTTGTTGAGAAAGCTTTAAATCCACTTAAACATGGTTTTTGCTCAGCAGTGGAGTCTTGCTTGGTGAGCGTGCATACAGTCCATTGAGGTTGAGTGCATTATAGTTTTCTTTGAATCTATTGTACCTGCTTATTCCAAGTCTTTCTGTAGCTCTCCACAGGTGGCCTTGGTTCTTGGACAACACTTATGATAATTGCATTCACTCCTCTGTCATAAATCTTTTTTTTTTTACTTTTTATTGAAGATTTACATTTACAAACAAGGTACATACTGAAAACCTTATTCTCTGTCAGAAATCTTTTGAAGAGCACCTGGTTGTGACTGGTTTATGGTGAAAATGCTGTTCTGTGCACTTCTAGATTATGGCTTCAACAGTGCGCACTGGAATCTTCAGTAGTTTAGAAATTCTTCTGTAACAAATGGCATCAGTATATTTTGCAACAGTAAGATTGCAAAGGTCTTGCGATAGTTCACTGGTTTTACCCATCATGAGATGTTTCTTGTGTGGCACCTTGGTAATGAGACACCTTTTTATAGGCCATCAGTTGAACCAACTATTTTTTTTCACTAAGTGACAGGATTTCTTTCTAATTACTGATAGATTTTGGCTGGTGTCATGTTTTCCATGTTTTTTACACCTCTCTTTATGTGTTCAATACTTTTTCCCTGTGTCATTCTCTTTATTACACATAACTTAATTTATGGACATCTACTGTTTGATCTCTTTGCCTTGGTGGATTGGACGGTTGTTACCAACATCTGGTGACAATTTCATGTCAATAACACCTTTAGAAATATATTTACTTAGAAAATTGGTGATGTGTTCAATACTTAATTGACTCGCTTTATATATTAAAATTATAACAACTTTCTAATATATTCTGAGGTTAAATTTAGTAAATGTTAAAGACTAAAGAAATGTAGCATTAGATGCCAAACAGGCTAGGTCTTCCACAAAGAAGAGATATGGAAAGGGGCTGTAGTGATGATACAACCCATTTAATTTACATTTAACTGTATTAAACAGTAAGTAAGGTTTCTAGTAAGTACTGGATTAATGTAAACTTATGCATCATGGTACAAAAAATGTACATGCATCATATGTTCAAGGTAGGGTAAAACTAAGAGAGACACTTTTATAAAAGGGTCTATGTTTATTTGTAGATTATAGACTTAATAGCAGCATGCAATGTCAATCAGCTGCATTTAAGGCCAGCAAGATATTATCATGCATTAAAAGAGACCATGGATTCAGGGGTCAGAGCTATAATACTACCTATTTACAAAGAATTAGTGAAGCCTCATCTGGAATATGCAGTTCAGTTCTGTGCATTAGTTCATATAAAGGGTGTTCTGAATCTGGAAAAGATACAAGCACAAAACTGATAAAGGGCATTGAAGATTAGACGCCTCTCCATTACTATCCCCTGGGCTTGTTCTCAGCTGACATCACAAAGCTGACATCAACCCCAATACTATTACCCCACTTGCCACTGCACCAGGGCAAGTGGGAAGAGCGCAAGCTAAGCTCCAGAATCTCTGGGGCAGCTGAGGACTGATTAGTCTGGGAGTGGGGGCCTATATCCATGACCAATTCCTAGGCTATTAATATCAGCAAGCAGCTGTCTGCCTAGCCTATGCTGGTTATTAAAAATAAGGTGACCTCATGTCATTTTTTGAGGGGTCATCACTTGTTCATAACCATTAAAGGCTAAGTAGACAGCATTGACCTGATATTAATAGCTTGGGAAGCTCCACGTTTATTGCCTCCTTCCCAGACTACAAACATCAGCACCCAGCTGTTGGTTTTCCCCTCAGCTGATTAAGAATTATATGGGGGACCCTACACCTTTTTTTTAATTCTATCTATATACATCTTTTGCTGCAGCCGTCTACTTTCCTAAATTTGACATCTCCCTCTCAGTGTGTGGCACCACAATAATGCCTAGACAGCAGGCACACTGTCTGGGTGTTATGTTTGGCATTAATATTTCCTTCACCTCCTATATACAATCTCTTGTCAATTGCACCTGAAGAACATCTCTAGAATCCGCCCTTTCTCACCATGGAGACAACAAAAACCCTCACTGTCGGCCTGAATCCACTCCAGTCTTGACTTCTGTAATTCTCTATTAATTGCCCCTCCCTCCTCCTCTCTCGACTTTCCCCTCTCTCGACTTTCCCCTCTCCAGTCCATCCTTAATGCAACAACCAGGATCATCTATCTGGCTAATTGTTACTCGGATGCTTCCGCTCTGTGCCAGTCAATGCACTGGCTGCTTATACATTATAGGATCAAATTTAAATTGCTTGTTCTCGCCCACAAAGCTCTCCACAGTGCGGTACCCCCTTACATCTCCTCCCTCATTTATGTTTATCAGCCTACCTGTTCTCTACGCTTTGCAAGCGACTTTTGACTAACATCCACACTAATCTGTACCTTCCACTCCCAGGTCCAAGACTTCTCCCGAGTTGCACCAATTCTTTGGAATGCTCTGCCCCAAGAAATTAGGACTAACTGCAACTTACACAGTTTTAGGCTCTCCCTAAGAACACATCTGTTTAGGGCGGCCTATCATGTTCCCTAATCGAAGTCCTTTTATATGTAGCCCATTCACTATTTCTCTGAACATAATTCTACATTAAACACCACCGCACCCAAAAGCACTATAAATATTGGCTGGTGACTAACTCATGCAGACTTTATATATCCCCATTTCCTCAAGATGGCTGGACCAACATTATAAATAAGCCAATGTACTTTGTCACCCCCACCTCATTGTAGATTGTAAGCTCTTACGAGCAGGGTATTCTTTATTTTCGCTTTAATTATTGTATTATTTTTAACTTTGTTACTATGACTGTTGTATATGAACTGCTGAATTGTAAAGCACTTTGGAATACATTGGCGCTATATAAATAAAGATTATAATATATCTTTTCTATTCTATTCTGACGGTTCATACTGTAAATTTACTGTACTCGGTTGATGAAATGTCAGATTTCTTTTGAGATAGGTGAGTAAACATTTTTTCTAGCACCCATTGACGAATCTCGTCCGATAATACGCGGCCAACTGCAGCATGATGTGATTTTTTTTCTCAGTCCGATCCGAGCTTAACACTTAATCATTGACTAACATTAGTCAGAGTGCAATGATTTTTTACCAGATCGCACTTGTCCTTTTTAAATGTAGATGAGTATGAGCCGTCAAAAAGATGATCACCGGTGCATGAGTAGGCAGTCTGAATACATGTAAATCCAGCATACACTCATTTTCTTTATCCTTACTGCAACATACAATGTACATTGGATTCTGTTATTTTCCAGTTTTGGCATCCAACATGAATTATCTTTTCATTACCTCTTTATCAGGAAACAGTTAGTATAATACTTACATAGTGATAACGATACTGCAGTAATGAAGAGCTTTGCATTGTCAGATGTCCTGAGACTTCTATCTTGGGACATGTTTTTAAATTATGCTTTTTGGCAGAAAGGATCTGGAATTATTGCCAATGATGTAATGTCTGTTGTTAAGGGATTGTGTTTTCAAAGCTTTGTTGTCATTGACATAACTGTGATTGTGTTATTGCTAATCTGACTTGATATTAGAGAGAAAATTGTATGGAAACTAGGGCATGTTTGCGTGACAAATATATAGTTGTGCTTTTTCAGTAGACATTTGGCCTTCTTCGAAAGCTAAAAGTAGTATGTCAGCTCTTCAAATTACCATACAGTTGTGCAACAAAACTGCATGTATCTTTACGGTATAAGAGAATGACAACCTATGCAAACTGTTCATGTATGACCATTGCCGATAGGTACCTCTATTTTTGCAATCTTGACTAAACATTGAGCAAAATCAGGGATGACATGACCGGGGCAACAGTCATTGAGCTTAGCGGCTCTGAACGTCTAGTGCACCACGAGCTACCACCAAAATTCCGTGCTACACCAGGGCAGGGTAAGTAAAGTACAATATGTTTTTTTCTTACTTCCAAGAGAACTTCTAGAAAAACATTTTTGTAGAGGAACAACCCCTTTTACAGACAAAGGAAATATAGAGCCCAAACGTACCTGTGGAAGTCACCTGCCCAGCGATCACCTTACTTTATGGGAGCTAAAAGACGTTGTCTCTGATGAGAGATAGAGGAAAAATATTATTGCGTGGTGGCCATTCACTTGAATTCTCATTTGTCTATTGCATAGATGGCTCTAGTTCACAAAAATGGGAGATGCTCTCATAGATCGTCTCTTTATACTGGGTTATCCAAGTCCTGAGCAGGGGAGCTCTCTATATCGTCCAACATACCTAATAGATATGGACAAGAGTTCTCTTCACAAGACATCTCCTTAAAGAAATGAAAATGTAATGTACAATATGCAATTAGCATTCTAGTCCCTCTTCCATGTGGATCTTATAAATTTTATGTAATGGGTCTAGGCTGCGTAAGTATCATTTTTCCTTTTTTCCTATATCTGCAGCAAATCCACAGCAAATGCATGGCATGTGTTACGTGCGATTTCTGCTTGATTTTTTTAGACTAATTTACCGTGGATTTCATCTTTTGTGTTGCCAACTGTCAATCTTACCATGAAAGTCCACAAGCATTCTACAACATGATGGGCATTTTGGAGATTTCAGAATCAGCAAATTGCCCTAAAATCTGTATAATCCCATTCATTTTTCCTGTACTATAATTTGTTGCAGATCTTCTACCTAAAAATCTCTGTGAAATATCAGCCATGTGTGAACATACCCTTAATTCTGCAAGATGTTGCAGTCCTTTGATGTTCTGTACGAAAGTCATTTTTCATATGCTTAAAAATGTATTATTGCTGAGTTTCTGTTGTCGATTGTTAGCATTTTAAATGGTTGCATTGTTTTAGTTTTGCAGCAATTTATCAAAGGCTGCGTGCCAAAATTTAGGCAGAAAAAAAGTTGCAAATGTTTTCTAAAAAATGTAAACTTTTTCAATGTTGCAACAAATTCACCACTGTTCTAATAAGCAGCTGGAACTTAGTGGAATGGTATTACCCACCACAACCAGCAGGTTTGATCTAATTTATGCAAGAGGCTGATGGAAATCATAGTAACATTAATTTCACTGCATGGTTAGATTCCAGTTTGTGATGCATAAACAGCCCAAGATACCAGATTACTTAAAATGAGCTTTTGTTTAAGACTGAAACACCAAACTTAAAGCACCACTCTAGAATTTTTTTTTTATTTCAGCACTGAAGTGGTGGCAATAATGTAAGTTCCTTGCCCCTAGTATTATACTTACCAGACACTGTTTTCCCCTTCCCTTCTGACAAACTGGAACTCAGAGGTAACACTCACTTTGTAAGTCTATGAGAGACTCGTTGAGAAGTGACCTCCGACTCGCCCAGCAAACAATGGAGCTATCCGATAGGTCACAAGCTGTAGAAGATAACCGGAGTGACACAGTGAACAGAAGAAGGTAGCGGCAGGTAATTATAGTACTAGACTGTCAGGAAACGTACGTTAATGGCACCACTCCAGCCCTGAAATAAAAAAAAGCGCTGGAGTAATGCTTTAGTAAATGTATTCAAAAATGTGTTCAAGAAATCACATATGCTGTGACACAGACGTAAGAGAAATGTTTGCAAATACAGAAAACATCAACCTGTGTTATGTCAAACACAATGGTGTAGAATGTAGACACTGAGCTTTTTTGTGGTGATCAAAAACCATGAGTCTTTCAACTATCAGTCTGACTTCCTCTTCATGTTTAATTTGTCGGAAGCCTGAGACAGTGACGCCAGCGCTGATTGGGCACTGGGCACCACATGTCATACAACTGCATGAGAGCCAAGCAGAAATGTCGCCGGCACGGCAGGTGAGTATAAGCTTTTTATTTTATCGGGGCCAAGCGTGGGGTATGATAAGGGGTTGTCTACCAATCAGTGGTGACTGTCCAATGAGGAAAAGACTTACTGCACTTTAACAGTCTGCAATTTACCAAGAACGTCAAAAGCAGAACTCAAAGCTGCACAAATACATAGAAATGCAAGAAATCCGCCATCTCCAGTGTTTCTTAATATTGTTATGTGGTAACTTGAAATCTAATGGATATTCTCTCAAGGCACTTTTAAGCTAATTGCTGATATGATATTTATGAAATTAATGAAAGTCTAGACTGTGTTTTCAATGTTCTACATTAAATCCTAAGAAAATTACAGGAAATCAAAGTATCCTATCGACTAATGAAATTTCACAGATTTTTTTTATAGTAAGTAGAGCAATTTAGACATAGAACAGGTTTGAGATCCGTGTATGTCACTTCTTTCTCAAGTATAAAGTTAGATTCACCTGAAGCAGTTTTTCCATATTACGCTTAGCTCAAAGGTTTCCTAACACTGGACTACTGAGAAAATATGCTCTGCTAGTGTACATAGCAGTCATTTCAACTCAGTTCATGAATGGAAAAAGAGGTCTGAACTTTTTGTGTCACACTCAGGTCACCGTGTATGGAGGACAGTATTTTCCTTGCTTATATGCTTTAGATTTCCCATTTGTGTAAAATAAACACTAGTGGGTAATAACTATGGGATAAGTGATGTTTATTGTGCCAATTACAGTGAATGTCCGCAGCTTCAAATCCTTTGTCTACACCAGTGTTTCCCAAACTCCAATCCTCGTGGCCCCCACGGGTCATGTTTTCAGGATTTCCTTTGTATTGCGCAGATGGTGGAAGTATCATCAAGGCATCAGGAATTCTGTGCAACACTATGGAAATCCTGAAAACATAACCTGTGGGGGCTGTGAGGACTGGAGTTTGGGAAACACTGGTCTTCACATAGGTCCACATTGGCTAATCATATTTGTGGCTTGAGTAAAATTTGCACAACAATGTGCTTACTTAAGCTACAAGAAATTAAGTCAGCTTAGGCCACATTTAAGTAAATTAACTTATTAAGAGATATGTGACTTTAAATATGTTTGGCACTATCACTCCACCTGCTTTCTCCACTTTGAATTACGCCAATATTCAAAAATGCAAACCAGAAAGTTAAATTATCAAATTCAGTCTGCTTACAGCTAGCATTAGGAGGCTCTTACTGCATAATACCTTATTATAGGGCACAGTGTTGGATAAAAGCACTAAGAAGATTATCAATTACTAGGGACGAGCGGACCCTTGGAAGTTTGAGCTCTGGTACCCTACCTTTAGTCCAAAGTTTGGTTCGGGCAGCAGAACTGTAGCCAAACTTGAACCAGAACCCGAACCCTATTAAGAACCAGGCAATTTTTCATATTTGCGTTTTTGTTTTCTTTCCTCACCTTCTTCAAATAGCCGTATACGGCTTATATATATTTTTTTTTGTCCACATAGCCGTATGGGGCTAATTTTTTGCGGTACGAGTTTTAGATTTCAATGACACTATCCATTTTGCCATTCAGTGTATTGGAAATGGAAAAAAAAAATCCAAGTGTGATGAAATTGTGAAATAAAAACAACACAAATCCACAATTGTCTTTTGGGTTTTGTTTTTATTGTGATTATTTTATTGTTTTTTGTGTGGCCAGCTGATGTTTTCATTGATATCATTTTGAAGTATAAATGACACTTTGATCGCTTCTTATTTACATTTTTGCAGCATTGCATCTGCCCCAAAAAAACAAACAAACTGCATTTCTGGCAATTCAGTTTTTTTTCTCCCTGGTTTTTACCGATTGGGTTAACTAATTTTATATTGTCATAGTTTGGATTCTGTGATATCAAATTTATATATGGTATATTTATTAGGTGAAAAGTATATTTTTATTTCTTATGTGTTTTTTCATATTTTTAAGAAATGTTTTTAGCTTTTTACTTTTTTAGTCCCCTTAGGTCCTGCAGTGGACTTAAACCTGCAATCATTTGATTGCTTGTATATTGCATTACAAATGTACTGGCTGGTCTTCATAGTGCCATCATGGCAGACACGAGGTCATTCAACATGCTTTTGGCTACTATCCCAACCCCTGGACACCCCAGTACGTGGAGCGGCACACCCTCATGCCGCGCACTGTAAATGCCACTGTTCAAGATTGACAGAAGAATTTAACAGGTTAACTGCAACTTTAAGCAGTAGATGATGGCAGAATAACACAGCCATCATCTGCAGGGAATGGAATGGAGAGAACTGAGCCAGACATGTATGTTACTCGTTAATGGGTTAAATAAATTGATATTTGTTTTCGAAGCCACATCCAAAGTTTCCGTTATGTCTAAATTATATAACAACTAGCTGAAGAGCCCGGCGCTGCCCGGGCATAGTTACTAACTACGGTTAGTTATAGCAAATTATAATGATTATATCTATATATATAAAGCTGAGTGTAGAGCCACATTCACTATAATATCCCACACAATCCCATCAGCCAGAGCCACCGGACTACTACCCCTAATATCCCACATCGTCCCGTCAGCCAGAGCCACCGGACTACTAATATCCCACATCATCCCGTCAAAGCCACCGACTACTACCCTTAATATCCCACATCATCCCGTCACAGCCTCCAGACTATTCCCCTAATATCCCACATCATCCCGTCAGCCAGAGCCACCGGACTACTACCCCTAATATTCCACATCATCCCGTCAGCCAGAGCCACCGGACTACTACTGCTAATACCCCACATTATCCCGTCAGCCAGAGCCACCGGAATACTACCCCTAATATCCCACATCATCCCGTCAGCAAGAGTTACCGGACTACTACCCCTAATATCCCACATCATCCCATCAGCCTGGGGTCAGAACCAGAGCGCTGAGTGGAATGGCCCTAACTTCCATACCGGAGATCCCTTTATCCCCTTCACCCTTTATCCACTTGCACGTTAATGACTGGGCCAATTTTTACAATTCTGACCACTGTCTCTTTATGAGGTTATAACTCTGGAACGCTTCAACGGATCTTCGCGATTCTCAGATTGTTTTCTCGTGACATATTGTACTTAACGTTAGTAGTAAAATTTGTTCAATATGACTTGCGTTTATTTTTGAAAAAAGGGCAAATATGGCGAAAATTTTTAACCTTTTGCAATTTTCAAACTTTGAATTTTTATTCCCTTAAAACAGAGAAATATGTCACACAAAATAGTTAAGAAATAACATTTCCCACATGTCTACTTTACATCAGCACAATTTTGGAAACAAATTTTTTTTTTGTTAGGAAATTATAAGGGTTAAAAGTTGACCAGCCATTTCTCATTTTTACAACAAAATTTACAAAGCCATTTTTTTTAGGGACCACCTCACATTAGAAGTCACTTTGAGGGGTCTATATTGCAGAAAATACCCAAAAGTGACACCATTCTAAAAACTGCACCCCTCAAGGTACTCAAAATCATATTCAAGAAGTTTATTAACCCTTCAGGTGCTTCACAGGAGCTGAAGCAACATGGAAGGAAAAAATGAATATTTAACTTTTTAGTCACAAAAATGATCTTTTACAAACTTTTTTTTATTTTCACAAGGGTAAAAGGAGAAAATGGACAGATAGAGTTGTGCAATTTCTCCTGATTACGCCAATACCCCATATGTGGGGGAAAACCACTGTTTGGGCACACGGCAGAGCTCGTAAGGGAAGGAGCGCCGTTTGACTTTTTCAAACCAAAATTGGCTGGAATTGAGATTGGACGCCATGTCGCGTTTGGAGAGCCTCTGATGCGCCTAAACAGTGGAAACCCCCCACAAGTGACACCATTTTGGAAACTAGACCCCCTATGGAACTTATCTAGATCTGTTGTGAGCAGTTTGAACCCCCAAGTGTTTCACAAAAGTTTATAATGCCTGGGTGTGAAAAAAAAAAAAACAATTTTCCACAAAAATTATTTTTTTAGTCCCACATTTTTGATTTTTCCTAAGGAAATTGGACACCAAAAGTTGTTGTCCTATTTGTCCTGAGTACGCTGATGCCCCATATGTGGGGGGGAAACTGTTTGGGCGCACGGCAGGGCTTGGAAAGGACGTAACGTTTTGGAATGCAGACATTGATGGGGGTCATGTTCCGTTTGCAGTGCCCCAGATGAGCCTAAACAGTGGAAACCCCCCACAAGTGACCCTATTTTGAAAACTAGACCCCCTAAGGAACTTATCTAGATCTGTGGTGAGCACTTTGAACCCCCAAGTGTTTCACACAAGTTTATAATGCCCGGGCATGAAAATAAAAAATCCAATTATTTTCCCACAAAAATTATCTTTTAGTCACCAATTTTTTATTTTCCCAAGGGTAACAGAAGAAATTGGACCACAAGAATTATTGTGCAATTTGTCCTGAGTACGCTGATACCCCATATGTGGGAGTAAACTACTGTTTGGGCGCATGGCAGAGCTCAGAAGTGAAGGAGCACCGTTTGACTTTTTCAACGCAGAATTGGCTGGAATTGAGATCAGACGCCATGTCACATTTGGAGAGCCCCTGATGTGCCTAAACAGCGGAAACCCCCCAATTCTAACTCCAACCCTAACCCCAACACACCCCTAACCCTAGTCCCAACCCTAACCATAACCCTAACCACAAAACTAACCCTAACACACCCCTAACCCTAATCCTAACTTTAGCCTCAACCCTAACCCTAACTTTAGCCACAACCCTAACCCTAATGGGAAAATGGAAATAAACACATATTTTTAATTTTATTATTTTTCCCCAACTAAGGGGGTGATAAAGGGGGTTTGATTTACTATTTATAGTGGGTTTTTATGATTGGCAGCTGTCACGCTAAAAGACGCTTTTTATTGCAAAAAATAGTTTTTTGCATCACCACATTTTAAGAGCTATAATTTTTGCATATTTTGGCCCACAGAGTCATGTGAGGTCTTATTTTTTGCGGTACGAGTTGACGTTTTTATTGCTACCATTTTTGAGCACGTGACATTTTTTGATCGCTTTTTATTTAGATTTTTGGGAGGTTAGAATGAACAAAAATCAGCAATTCATGAATTTGTTTTGGGGGGGGGCGTTTTTATCGTTCTGCGTGTGGTAAAATTGATAAAGCAGTTTTATTCTTCGGGTCAGTACGATTACGGCGATACCTCATTTATATCATTTTTTATGTTTTGGCGCTTTATACAATAAAAACAATTTTATATAAAAAATAATTATTTTTGCATCGCTTTATTCTGCGAGCTATGACTTTTTTATTTTTTCGCTGATTATGCTGTATGGTGGCTCATTTTTTTGCGGGACAAGATGACGTTTTCAGCGGTACCATGTTTATTTATATCGGTCTTTTTGATCACGTGTTATTCCACTTTTTGTTTCGGCGGTATGATGATAAAGCACTGATTTTTTGCTTTTTTTTTAAGGGGTTCTCTAAAGGGGTTAACTAGTGGGACAGTTTTATGGGGGGGTTGTTACGGACGCGGCGATACCAAATATGTGTACTTTTATTGTTTTGTTTTTTTTATTTACAGGAAGAAATGAACTTATTGTGGAATATTTTTCTTTTTTCCTTTATTTTTGAATTTTTTTTTACACTTGTGATTTACATTTTTTTTTTACTTTTTTACTTTGTCCCAGGGTGGAACATCACTGTATTTTATCAGATCACTGGTCTCACAGTGTGCACAGCACACTGTGAGACCAGCGATCTCACAGCAGTGCTGCAGGCTTCCTCAGCGCCTGCTCTCAGCAGGCACTGAGGAAGCCGCTTCCCTGCAGGATCCGGGGCCTTGCAGGGAGGAAGGCCTCAGAACAGCGCGATCACATCGCGCTGTTCTTAGGGCCTCAGGGGAGCACTCAGGGAGACCCCTCCCTGCGCGATGCTCCCCTGTGCCCCTGGTACACCGTGATCATGTTTGATCGCGGTGTGCCAGGAGTTAATATGCCGGGAGCGGTCCGTGACCGCTCCTGCCACATAGTGCCGGGTATCAGCTGTGATAATCAGCTGACACCTGGCCGCGATCTGTCGCGCTCCCCGGAGCGCGACCGATCGCTTCGACGTACTATCCCGTCCATGGTCAGATTGTCCTGGGTTTCATGGACGGGATAGTACGTCGGATAGCAGAGAGGGGTTAAGAGAGGCCTGGCGTCAGAACCAGAGCGCTGAGTGGATTTGCCCTGACTTCCATACCAATGATCTCTTTAATAGACGCCTGGGGTCAGAATCAGTGCGCTGAGGGATTTACCCTAACTTCCATACCGGAGATCCCTAGAGGCCTGGGGTCAGAATCAGAGCGCAGAGTGGAATTGCCCTGACTTCCATACCAATGATCCCTTTAAGAGGCCCTGGGGTCAGAATCACAGCGCTGAGTGGAACGGTCCTAACCTCCATACCGGGGATTCCTTTAAGAGAGGAATGGGGTCAAAACCAAAGCGCTGGATGGATTTGCCCTGACTTCCATAACAATGATCCCTTTAAGAGAGGCCTGGAGTCAGAACCACAGCGCTGAGTGGAACAGTTCTAACTTCCACATCGGAGATCCCTTTAAGAGGGAAGATGTGCCTATATACTAATAGGATGTTTTTTCATCATGTGCACTATGCACTTCACTATTTGTTGGACGGCTTTGAATGATTGAATGATTGTGTCACAGCACCCTGATATCTATCAGTCCTGATACTATACTAAACATCCATGTGATATATGACCTGAGGCATTCATATAACTGAATAGCGGTCTTTAGGGTTTTTGCCTTCTCCTTTGTCATTGACATTCTGTATTATGTTTGTTAACCTCTTTTTATAAAAAAACTTTTTGGTATCGATTAATAAAAGTTGCATTTTGCATTTTTCTAAAAATCGGCTCTGTCTTCATATATTTTTTTTGGGTATCGGGATGGAGGATGTGTGATGGGGATATGGGAACGGGAGGGCAAATTCATTTCTGTCATGTGCTTTCTGCTCCTTTCTGGGGGGCAGACAATGGCTGGAGCTTATGTTTCTGGGGATGCTAGATATCTCCCACCCAGTCACTGTCTGCTGAGGTGTTGTCGTGGAGTGAGAAAACTGTTGCTCATAGCAACCAATCACAGCTCAGCTTTTAAACTGCTCTGGTGAAATGAAAGATGCTAAGTGATTGGTTGCAAGGAAAACTGTTGCTCATAGCAACCAATCACAGCTCAGCTACTTTTAAACAGCTCTAGTGAAATGAAAGATGCTTCGTGATTGGTTGGTGATACACACACACACACACATTCAATTTTATATATATAACTGTAATTCAACATTTTCATAGCAAAAAGACCAATTATTATGGCATTCCCAGCTCATGAGATGCCGAGCAGAGTCGTTTCAGCAAGGAACAACGTGCTTGTGTGTTTCTGGGACGTACCCCCTTCTTTAATCATGGATGCTCACAGTGAGTCCCACTGATCTCTACTTCCTAGTCCCTCTTATCACACAAAAAATGATGGCTCATCCAATCAGCGGTGGTGCGCCTTAGCCGGTGACTAGCTGCAGGGGACGTTTTCAGTGCAGTTGGAAGTGGAGACTGTAGGACTGTGCAGCTTAGAACTAAAAATAATGAGCTTAAAACAACATACCGTAATGTTAGAAGTGAACATTTACAGTAAGACAGAGCTACCTTTATGCAGTGTGCAGAAGTATGCATTCTGTGTGTATTATTTCATCGGCTGCGCCACTCCCAAATTGTCGGTGATAGGGAAAGGTGATAGTCACTTTCCCGTGTGTTACTACAGACACATACCAGATGTATTGCCACATACTGTAACTTGAACTTTTTCTTAGGACACGTTTTGTACATTTTTTTTTTACAGTATCAACAGGTTTACTAGCATTCATAATCATCAGCTATTTAAATACAGCTGTTCTTCACATTTGCTGTGTAGATTAAACTGTCAGGTCAAAACTTGCACAATCCTCAACTGACACAAACACTGATATAAAATCTACACGGCAAACATGTTCCCTTCTTGGTGAAATGTATGCTGTTAATATTAGATGGACGACACAAAGAAGTCATGGTGTGAGTAATTCGTAAAACCTCTGTCTTTTAATAAGACACTTGAGGTTGCTTATTAAAATATCTCTAATTCCCTTCTGTTTCAGCGTTACTATTCATGGGAAAGGCAGCATGTTGTAATTCAGTGTATTTTTTTGTGACCTCATTTGATATGTGCCCATATTAAAGACAGGGCTTATGCCAGGTTTGGAATATAATTAGCTTTTCATCATTACTCACATTAAAAAGACCAAAAAAAAATAAATTACAATTTGACCTCCTCCAATATAGCAGTAATCACAAAGCTGCTCCATAGGCGTGTTCCTCCTAATATATCAGGTGCCTCCCACTCCACCATGCCCCTTCATCAAGACCGGTGTGAAAAACACTGTTCTTGATAAATTGGACCCTATGTGACAGCGCACTGAATATATTAATTACACTATTGTTATACTGTACATGTGTTTTGTAGTATACATTGTGAACTGTGGCCCACTCCCGCGCATTGCACCCTTACCACCTTTCCCAGAAAGGTTTTAGTTATAAGCATAGCCTGCATAGTTTTCCCCTTGTACAGTTGAGTCCTGACTAGGCAAATAGAAATTCAGAAGGGCAGAAGGGTTAGGGACCATCTAAAATGAACCCCTTCACGACATGCGCCATACATGTACCGCGCATATCGGGTCTCTCCCTTTGATGTGGACGCTGGCACTGAGCCCACATCTTTTCCTGCACATTTCAGCTGATTTCATCAGCTGACATGTGTCCCTAACAGCCGCGGGTGGAATCATGATCCACTCGGGGCTGGTAACCTGTTAAATGTTGGTGTCAATCTCTGACAGCGGCATTTAACAACTAATCCCACCCATCGGTGGGAATGTTTACAATTTAAACATTCATTTTCATAAACCTGCAGTAAGGAAAAATGACCTGCAGGTGGCACCACAGTACCCTAAAGCACACTACCACAAAGCTGCTTACAGACATCACAAACAAATCCAAACATTTCCTGCCTGCTGAACTGCTTGTCCAGTCTATTTTAGCCAAATTGGAGGATTGTACACTTCACTGCAGGTGAGGCACATATGCAAACACATTTGTATACATTCACTGCTTTTTCGCTGATTACTTCACCCCACACGCACAAATGATACACCATTTGAAAGGTAAACTTGCTCCCTTCAGCAATAAAAGAGCCAAACAAACCACACATCCACAATTTTATCACTAAATACAGTTTAAACATTTATTTTCATAATACTACAGAAAGACACAATGACCTGCAGGTGGCACATTTTTTAGCCTCTACTTATCAAACCATTTTATTGTATTACCAAGCTACATATATAAATGCCTATCTGTGTTCATCATCTCATGAAATAAATTTACATTTGACCAGCTTGCTTTTTCTTAAATTGCCTGCTCCCCGACGACCAATGTGCGAAAATTTCGCATGGGCCAAGCTAGTCAATATATAAAAAGAATTAATCCAATCGGTAAACGGCGTAGCAAGTAAAAAGTCAAAACGCCAGAATTAGTATTTTGGTTGCCCAATATTGCATCAGAATGCAATGACAGGCGATCAAAACATCATATCAACACCAAAATAGTATCAATAAAAACATCAGCTCGGCGCGCAAAAAATAAGCCCTCACCCGGCCCAGGTCAAGAAACATGGAGACGCTATGGGTCTCTAAAAAATTTTTTTTTAACAAACTTTGGATTTTTTTTTTACCACTTAAATAGAAAAGAACCTATACATGTTTTGTATCTACAAACTCGTAATGACCTGGAGAATCATAATGGCAGGTCAGTTTTAGCTATTGGTGAACATGGTTAAAAAAAAAAAAACAGTTCTGGAATTGCACTTTCTTTGCAATTTCAGCGCACTTGGAATTTTTTTCCTGTTTTCCAGTACACGATATATAGTGAAACCAATAGCAGCGCCGGAGAAGTCTTAGAGTTGGGAGTGGGAGGTACAGATTAGTGCAGAGGTTAGTCTAAAGTCTTTTGCAGAATGAAGCGATCGGTTAGGCCGATAGAAATGAAGGAGGAGATGTAGGGGGTACTGCACTGTGGAAAGCTTTGGGGTGAGAACAAGTACTTTGTATTGGATCCTATAATGAATGGGTAGCCAATGTGGATTGGATCCTATAATGAATGGGCAGCCAATGTAAGGACTGGCGAAGAGCGGATGCGTCCGAGTACCGATTAACCAGATGGATGACCCTGGCTGCTGCATTAAGTATACTGGAGAGGGGAAAGTCGAGTAATGGGGAGGCCAATTAATAGAGCGTTGCAGTAGTCCAGGCGGCAGTGGATCAATGCTACAGTGAGGGTTTTTGTTTCCATGGTGAGAAAAGGGCGTATTCTTGAGATGTTCTTTAGGTGTAAGCAGCAAGAGCTGGCAAGAGATTGTATATGGGATGTGAAGGAGAGATTGGTGTCAAACATAACACCCAGACAGTGGACCTGCTGCCGGGGTGTTATTATGGTGCCACCCACAGAGAGGGAAATGTCAGATTTAGGGAGGTTAGTAGACGGCGGGAGCAGAAGTTCAGTTTTTGAGAGGTTGAGTTTCAGATAGAAAGCAGACATGATGTGGGAGACTGCGGACAGTCACTGGTGTTCTATAGTACAGCGGGGGTAAGGTCGGGGGATGACGGGAATAGTTGTTTGTCATCAGCATAAAGATGGTTCTGAAAGCCAAATCTGCTGATGGTCTGTCCATTTGGGGCCGTATAGAGAGAGAAGAGAAGGGGGCCAAGGACTGAGCTCTGAGGTACCCCGACAGCGAGAGGAATGGGAGATGACGTGGAGCCAGAGAACAAAACACTGAAGGAGCGGTCAGAAAGATAGGAAGAGAACCAGGAGAGAGCAGTGTCCTTAATGCCTAGTGACTGGAGCCTAGAGAGTAGGAGATGGTGGTCAACAGTGTCAAAAGCTGCAGAAAGGTCGAGAAGAATGAGCCGAGAGTGGTCACCGTTACGTTTTGCTGTCAGAAGGTCATTGGTCACTTTGATGAGTGCAGTTTCAGTCGAATGTAGAGGGTGGAAGCCGGACTGTGAAGGGTCTAGGAGAAAGTGAGTGGAGAGGTAACGGGTAAGGCGGGAGTAGACTAGGTGCTCCAAAAGTTTAGAGATGAAGGGGAAATTGGAGACTGGTCTGTAGTTGCTTGTGTAGGATGGGTCGAGAGCGAGTTTCTTTAGTAATGGAGTAATGATGGAGTGTTTGAAGGAAGATGGGAAAATGCCCGAGGAGAGGGGGAGAATAAAGATTGTAGTTTGGTGAGTTGTGACGACTGGAGAGAGAGACTGGAGGAGATGTGAGGGAATAGGTTCGTCAGTGCATGTAGTCGGAAGAGAGGAGTCTGGAGACTTCTTCTGTGATGGGATCAAATGTAGAAAGTGAGCTAGGGGAAATGCAGGGAGGGAAGGGAGTCACAGCATTTGGTGGTTGGGAGCAGATTTCCTGATGGATATTATCTATTTTTTCTATAAAGTGGGGGGCCAGGTCATCAGCACAAATGTCTGTGATAAGGGCTTGTGCTTTTGGCCTGAGGAGAGAGTGAAAGGTGTCAAAAAGTTTCTTGGGGTTGTTGGCTAGTGAGGAGATCTGAGTGGTGAAGTAGGTCTGTTTGGCGAGGTGAAGGGCAGCGTTTTTTTAACATAAATTTGAAGTGGATGAAGTCTTCTGGTGTGCGTTTTTTTCTCCATAGGCGTTCAGCACTCCTAGAGCATCGCTGGAGAAGTTGAGTTTGCGATGTGAGCCAGTCCTGTTTTACTCTATGTTTGGAAGTTCTGAGGGTGAGGGGCGCTACTTGGTCAAGGGTGCTTCTAAGAGTGTCGTTGTAGTGATGAACAGCCAGATCAGGAAAGGAAAAAGAGGAGATTGGGGACAGTGATGAGTGTAGGGAGTCTGAAAGTGTCTGAGGGTTAATGGCTTGTAGATTTATGAATGTGTGGTAGGAGTGTGCTGGGGTGGGTGAGGATTTGGGAGCATGAAGGAGAGAATGTTGTGGTCAGAGAGGGGAAGCGGTGAGTTATTTAGGTGGGAGATTGAACAGAGCCGGACAAAGACGAGGTCAAGGGTGTTACCGTCCTTGTGTGTCTCAGAGGTTGAATGCTGTGAGAGGCCTAGAGAAGTGGTTATTGATAGAGGCTGGGATGCAGATGTGGAAGTGGGGCTGCTAATGGGGATGTTGAAGTCTCCCAGGATAAGGGTTGGTTGTTCTGAGGACATAAAGTGC
Source organism: Oophaga sylvatica (assembly GCA_033576555.1). Classification (NCBI taxonomy): domain Eukaryota; kingdom Metazoa; phylum Chordata; class Amphibia; order Anura; family Dendrobatidae; genus Oophaga; species Oophaga sylvatica. The sequence goes on along the minus strand of JARQOD010000006.1, from coordinate 77,279,794 downwards.
AGTTGCCGAATATGCCAGAAGAAAAATCTGGACTGGACCAGAGAGCAGCATTTGAGGACCCAAAAGAGTTGAATATTAGTTTTATTCCCCATGTTGAATGAATCTGCCATATTTAATTTAGAAAAAAACATAAAAACTGAGCTTAATTTCAGTTGGTACACATGCAGCACATAAGAGCATGTTCACATTAGCCATAAAACATAAACTTACAGAAGAAAAAGTGAGCAAAACCCTGTTATAACTAAGTAAATAAAAGCAAAAATAGTTAAATAGAGTTTTTAGTAATACTGTTTTTGATCGAACATGCCTCAAAAGCCATCCCACCACGACAAGGTAACTCTGAAGGGACAGTCCTACACTGTCTAATATTAAAAACCTTACCATGGGTCAATGTTGACCTCAGTGTGTGAATAAGGGCAGACAAGAGGACTTGGCCCCTCCAGTGGAACACCAGTCTGGGGAAGCCTTATGTACAATTTCCAGCTCAGGAGAGGGAGGCCGCACCCCACCTTGCACAGAGTGCAATAATACAAAGAAAAATACAAAGATTGAGCTTAACTTGAGTTGGTACACATGCAGCACATAAGAGCATGTTCACATTTGCCATAAAACACAAACCTACAGATGAAAAAGTGAACAAAACCCTGCTGTAACTACCGTATTTTTCGGACTATAAGACGCACCGGACTATAAGACGCACCCAGGTTTTAGAGGTGGAAAATAGGGAAAAATATATTTGAAGCAAAAAATGTGGTAAAATAATTAATAACATAAATAACATACTATTATATGTGGTGTTATTATATATAATAGCATAGAATCATAGAATGGTAGAGTTGGAAGGGACCTCCTGGGCCTTCTGGTCCAACCCCCTGCTCAAAGCAGGATTCTCTAAATCATCCCAGACAGATGTCTATCCAGCCTCTGTTTGAAGACTTCCATTGAAGGAGAACTCACCAACTCTTGTGGCAGCCTGTTCCACTCCTTGATCACCCTAACTGTCAAAAAGTTTTTTCTAATATCTAATCTGTGTCTCCTCCCATTCAGTTTCATCCCATTGCTTCTAGTCTTTCCTTGTGCAAATGAGAATAAAGATGATCCTTCTACAATGTGACAGCCCTTGAGATATTTGTAGACAGCTATTAAGTCTCCTCTCAGTCTTCTTTTTTGCAAGCTAAACATTCCCAAATCCTGCAACCGTTCCTCATAGGACATGGTTTGCAGACCGGTCAATATACTGTGGCCTTCTCAACTTGTAGTTTGATAAGATTTTTTATATAACACGAAACGTTTCGGTCCTATATCATGGACCTTCATCAGTCACAGATACTACTGGGAAGGGGTTGATCCACATAGGGAAGAAAGAAAGGGCTGGATATAGCCTGTGTTGGTGGGTGAGTGAGGAAGAGGACAATGCCTCTAATGCACTAGTAACCTGTTGTGAAGGAGTCCGGTAGTGAGGATAGGTCTCTGCATTGGACGCGGTGTCTCAGACTAGCGGTGGACACCGCGTCCAATGCAGAGACCTATCCTCACTACCGGACTCCTTCACAACAGGTTACTAGTGCATTAGAGGCATTGTCCTCTTCCTCATCTCACCCCACCAACACAGGCTATATCCAGCCCTTTCTTTCTTCCTATGTGGATCAACCCCCTTCCCAGTAGTATCTGTGACTGATGAAGGTCCATGATATAGGACCGAAACGTTTCGTGTTACTACTGTGAATAAAATCTTTATTCTCACTATACTAAAGTTGAGTGCCGAGTTCATTTTCTATTAGATACGGTTTGGGAACCTACTCTGGCACCTTCTTGGTTGTGCACACGGTTATTTTTTCACATGGTTTGCAGACCGGTCACCATTCTGGTGGCTCTTCTCTGAACTTGCTCAGTTTGTTGATGTCTTTTTAAAATGTGGTGCCCAAAACTGGACACAGTATTCCAGATGAGGTCTGACCAAAGAGGAGTAGAGGGCAATAATGACCTCACGTGATCTAGACTGTATGCTTCTGTTGATACATCCTAGAATTGCATTTGCCTTTTTTGCTGCTGCATCACACTGTTGACTCATGTTAAGTCTGTGATCAATTAGTATACCCAAGTCTTTTTCACATGTGCTGTTACTTAGCCCTATTCCTCCCATTTTGTATATGCTTTTTTCATTTTTATTGCCCAGATGTAGTACTTTGCATTTTTCCCTGTTAAATTCCATTCTGTTAGTTGCTGCCCACTGCTCCAGTTTATGTATATCTTTTTGAATACTTTTCCATCCAGTTATGACAAGAGCATTCTTAAGGTGATACCTTTATTGGCTAACCAGAAAATTATATGTTCGCAAGCTTTCAGAGCGCAGAGGCTCCTTCTTCAGGCAAGATTACATTTGGAATAATAAGAAAGACACATTAGATGCTTACTATAGTAGGAAATTTGTTCAAGACCTGGGAGGTGTGATGCCTTCAAAAGATAAGCAAAGGAAATCAAATTAGCATTTTCTTACAAATGGAGAGCTAGTGTGAATGTGTTATTAGCTATCTGGAGTCCTTCTGGTGAAGGTGTGAACTGTGTCTATGTAATGAGTCATAAAACCGGGTGTTAAGTTGAGTCCTAGTGTCAAAGTATTGAACATCCTAATAAGTTTGAATTCCCATATTTTTCTCTCCCTGTCATCCTTAAAATGACCTTTTAGTATTAAGACTTTTAAGTCTGTCATACAATGTCCAGTTCCAGAGAAATGTTTTCCCACAGGCGTGTCCATTGCATTCCTGATCGTATGTCTGTGTAGATTCATCCTTGTTTGTAGTTTTTGCATGGTTTCCCCAATATAGATAGCTCCAGGGCACCTTGTACATTGTATCATGTACACCACATTGGAGGATGTACATGAAAAGGAACCCATGACCTTATAGTCCAGATTTGTGTTTGGTACACGGACTGTATTTGTTGGTAATATGTGGGTACAAGTTTTGCATTTTTTGTTGTTACATGGGAATGTGCCAGTCACTGATGGTGACGAAAGGACACTTCTGACAAGGAGATTCCTTAAGTTAGGGGGCTGTTTGTAGGAGAGGAGTGGTAGTTCTGGGAATATGTCTTTCAATTTGTGGTCCCTGTGGAATATGGGTTGGAGATCAGCACCAATTTTCCTTAGGATGCTCATGTGGGGGTTGTATGTGACCACAAGAGGTACCCTGTTGTTGTCCTCTCTCAGTTTGTAATCCAGGAGGTTGCTTCTTGGGATTCTTGTAGCCCTGTGGATCTGTTCATCTATTGCCAGTGAATGGTATCCTTGTTGTAGGAATGTATTCCTCAGAGATAGCAGCTGTAGTTCCCTGTCTTTACTGTCTGAACAGATCCGAATATATCTCAGAGCTTGACTGTAGATGATGGATTTTTTTGTGTGTCTTGGATGAAAGCTGTTCCATCTAAGGTATGTTGGATGTCCTGTGGGCTTATGGTAAATTGATGTTTGTATGGCGTTGTCCTTGATGTATATGGTCAAGTCCAGAAAATGTATTTGAGACTTTGAAAAGTTGAGGGTGAGCTTGATGGTTGGGTGGTATTTGTTGAAGTTATTGTGGAAGGTGAGCAGATCATCTTTTGAGCCTGTCCAGATTATTAGCAGATCATCAATGTAGCAGAAGCATGCAAGAGGTTTAATAGGGCAAGATGACAAAAACTCCTCCTCCAGTTTCGCCATAAATAGGTTGGCATATTGTGGGGACATTTTGCTTCCCATGTATATCTTTTTGAATCCTCTCTCTCTCTTCTCTAGTATTAGCTACCCCTCCTAGCTTTGTGTCATCAGCAAATTTGATCAGTTTACCCTCAATTCCTTCATCTAAATCATTGATAAAGATGTTGAACAATACAGGGCCCAAAACAGAGCCTTGTGGTACCCAACTTGAGACATTCTTCCAACTGGATGTGCAGCCATTTACAATCACTCTTTGGGTCCGATCACTAAGCCAGTTATGAATCCACCTAACAGTTGCCTTGTCCATTCCATACTTATGGCATGTTATTATGTAGGAAGCTACGGGTAGGAGATGGTGCTGCGGGACCAGTGTGGTGTCTGTAAACTACTATGTGAAGACGCTGGAGGGTGAGTATAAGGCCCGGGTCACACATGCGAGAAATTTGCACGATTTTTGTGCGAATCTCTCTCGTGAACACCCGGCACTGCCGCTGGCACTCAGACTGGAGCGTGCAGCTGCATAGAAATACATGCAGCCGCATGCTCCTGAGTGCCGGCGGCAGTGCCCTGTGTTCATGCGAGAGATTCGCACAAAAATCGTGCAAATTTCTCGCATGTGTGACCCGGCCTGTGAATGGGGGCATAGGGCTTATATTTAAAGCCACACTCTAGCACTGATAACACTGGAGTGCTGCTTTAAGATCCCATGGGAGAACTATAACTCCCAGCATGTCCTGCAGATCCTATGGCATGCTGGGAGTTATAGTCCACCACAGGATGGCAGAGTGCTTTTTAATGTGCTTTATTTACTAACCTTTTAATTATTTTTTTCTTGTACAGTGTGTCTGAAGGACCTGTGATGACATCATGAAGAGGCAGGGCTTTGTGTGGTCATGTGATGCTCCAGCCCGCCCTCTTCATGACCTCATCACAGGTCCTCCACAGGAGCATTCATCATCGCATCAGCACAGCCCCCAGGCTGTCAGGTATGCGATGCCTCCTGCTGCACTCTGCTCCTGCCGCCTCCTTCTCCTTCCCACACGGATCCCCAGCTGCTGAAGGAATCAGGCGCTGGGGAACCATGTGGCTCTGTCATTTGCTGCTCCCCACTCACTGCTCAGCTGATAGGTGGGCGGGGAAGCGGCTAATTAATATTCACTGCACTTAAGTATCGGGACCAGTGGTTTCCCCAGCGCTGGATTCCTGCAGCGGAGGGGATATTTTCCTGCCTCCTGCGATCTCACTCCACTGCTGCCCCTCCCCACATGTTACATTCCGACCATAAGACGCACCCACACTTTCTCCCAAATTTGGAGGAAAAAAAGTGCGTCTTATGGTCCGAAAAATACGGTAAGTAAAGTGCACTTTTTGCTTTTTATTTACTTAGTTACAGCAGGATTTTGCTCACTTATTCTTCTGTATGTTCACATATTTCATTTAAGTAGAGTCACTCATGACTAGATTAGATTTTAATTTCTTTGATTTCTAAAAATGTTAACTAAGTACCTTATGTATTTCCGTGTACAGCAATAGTGACGTTCCATGTATTCATTAATCGTAGTGTGCTAACGCACAGTGTATGTGTATGTTTGTATATATGTTTTTATATTGGTCACATCATATTTGCACACTTACAAATTAATGGACTGCATAAGGTGTGTGGGTCTTTTTTGTTTATTTGTTTTTTTGTATCAGGACTGGTATAGAAAACACAAGTCTTGATGTTGTAGCGAAGCCGGGTAGGACTAGGTAAAATCCTAAACTACAGGTCTTAATTAGATGAACCTGGCTATCTTTGACTAAGAGCCAGGAAATGGGTTCACCTTGTGTCAATTTGCTGAAAGGTAGAGGGTAAATGATGCGCACCTTGCTTAAATGTAGGTGCAGGCTGAACGTGGACTGTGTCCAGTAACCATAGCCAAGAGGAGGAACAGCTGCACTCAAAGAGTCTTACAGGTTGCAAAAAGAAATTTGTGTTTATTTCATGTACAAAAATATTCACCACAGAAAATAAAATAAGTGAAAGCAAGTTAACAAGGTAACTCTTTGAGTGCGGCTGTTCCTCCTCTTAGTCTGCTGAAAGGAGCAGAGTGGTGAGTGCTGAAGCTGGTGATTAACCAGTCAAAATGTGAGCTGTAGCTGAGAGAGAGCCCAGAGTCTCTCTGAATGGAGACTGCATGGGTCAGCTAGGTAAGCTGAGCAGTCTGTGTGGAAGCTGTAGCCTGTTCAGTGTGAATGGAGTGGAATACATCTGTTTGCTGTAGCTTAGGCTGAAGGGGATACCAAGACTGGTAGGACTGTAACTCTTCTCTGTGTAAAGTTTGCTCTGTCAGAAAGGACTGTAATCTGTTCGGGTGAACCCGCACTGACATTTATGTGCCTGGTAAATGAACTGTTTATTTACCTTTTTGACCAGAAAAGGCTTTATTTGTTTTGAATCCTTTGGAGTTTTATGAAACTAATAAAACTGCACCTGTTTGGACCAAATCGCATTGCCAATGTGAATGTTTCATGAGAGTGTGAAATCCCTCAGTGGATTTGATTTCACTTACTCTGAACATTATCTGAATTTGCTTAGAAAATATTTGTACAAACTTATAGCGTTTTCACAATGTAAGGTTATTTAAAAGGATTTATTCCTTTTCAGTAAATGAATGTCCATGGCTGTAGGTTATTAAAAAGAAACTGTACTTGCCTTCTACAAGTCCACTGGTGAGTCTACGCAGGTTCTCCCAGTGTATGGCATTGGCTGCGGCGCTGACGTCATGTCGACAGCGTCACAGCCAATCAGCGCAAACAGCAGCTCTGAAGGGGAACTCACTGATTGGTTGCTGCACTGTTGATGTGATGCCACCGCTGCAGCCAATGCCACAGACCAGGAGCAGCAGTGGCTCCTCATTGACTTGAGCAGGTGAGTACAGCACAGTTTGTTTCTTTATAAAAACCTGCAGCCAGGGAACACTCAGCTACTGAAAGGGAACAACCCCTTTAATGTATGCATATCTCATATCATACAGTCATTACATAGGATATAATGTAACACATTTCACTTGTCCCAAAAATGTTTGCTCATTAATTGAATTTAGAATCTATATGGCCACAGTTTAGATTACAAATTAGTCCTAAACCGTTAAAAACACATACATTGGAATATTTATTTCAACCCATGTACAATATTTACATCATGGCCACTTATTGCATCTATGTATAAATATATTTTTGGTGCAAACGCATACCGTATTTTTTGGACCATAAGACGCACTTTTTTTTCTCCAAATTTGGGAGGAAAGTGTGGGTGCGTCTTATGGTCCGAATGTAACATGTGGGGAGGGGGACAGGGGGCAGCGGTGGAGTGGGATCAGCAGGAGGCAAGAAAATATCCCTTCTGCTGCAGGAAACAAGCGCTGGGGAAACCCCTGGTCCCTACTTAAGTGCAGTGAATATTAATCAGCCGCTTCCCCGCCCACCTATCAGCTGAGCAGTGAGTGGGGAGCAGCAGATCACAGAGCCACACAGTTTCCCCAGCGCCTGATTCCTGCAGCAGCTGGGCAGATCGGTGTCTGAAGGAGAAGGAGGCAGCAGGAGCAGCTGGCATACCTGACAGCCTGGGGCTGTGCTGATGGGAGGCTGAATGCTCCTGTGAAGGACCTGTGATGAGGTCATGAAGAGGGCGGGCTGGAGCATCACATGACCAAAGCCCTGCCTCTTCATGATGTCATCACAGGTCCTTCAGACACACTGTACAACAGAGAATTAATTAAAAGGTTAGGCTACTTTCACACTTGCATTTTTTTCAGCGCCAGCGCATGAAACGCATACGTGTCACATTTCTATCAACTCTGTCTCTATCATCTCTGTCTCTATCATCTGTCTCTATCATCTCTGTCTCTATCATCTGTCTCTATCATCTCTGTCTCTATCATCTCTGTCTATCATCTGTCTCTATAATCTGTCTCTATCATTTGTCTCTATCATCTCTGTCATCTGTCTCTATCATCTGTCTCTATCATCTGTCTCTATCATCTGTCTCTATCATCTCTGTCTCTATCATCTCTGTCTCTATCATCTGTCTCTATCATCTCTGTCTCTATCATCCGTCTCTATCATCTCTATCATCTCTGTCTCTATCATCTCTGTCTCTATCATCTCTGTCTCTATCATCTCGGTCTCTATCATCTCGGTCTCTATCATCTCGGTCTCTTCTCTTCATCTTGGTCTCTATCATCTGTCTCTATCATCTGTCTCTATCATCTCTATCATCTCTGTCTCTATCATCTGTCTCTATCATCTCTATCATCTCTGTCTCTATCATCTCTGTCTCTATCATCTGTCTCTATCATCTATCTCTATCAACTCTTGTCTCTATCATCTGTCTCTATTTCTATGCAGCATGTATTTCTATGCAGCCGCACGCTCCAGTCTGAGTGCCGGCGGCCGTGCCGGGTGTTCATGCGAGAGACTCACACAAAATCGTGCGAGTTTCTCGCATGTGTGACCCCGGCCTTATACTCACCCTCCAGCGTCTTCACATAGTAGTTTACAGACACCAACTGGTCCCGCAGCACCATCTCCTACCCGTAGCTTCCAACATAATAACATACTATTATATATAATAACACCACATATAATAGTATGTTATTAAATATTTTACCACATTTTTTGCTTCAAATATATTTTTCCCTATTTTCCACCTCTAAAACCTGGTGCGTCTTATAGTCCGGTGCGTCTTATAGTCCGAAAAATACGGTATATATATATATATATATATATTTTTGTCATAATTTTGTATCTGTAATTTCCAAACTTGTATCTAAAATTCTACATCTTGTTTTACGTTTTAGAATCCAAGAAACATTTTGCACGTCCCCCGCAAGACAAGGCAGAAGATTGTTTTAATGGTCACACAATAGAAACGTTTTTTTGAGGATTATGGCCATGAATGCCTAGTAAGTGTTTATTTAAAAAATGTGCAGTTGTAATGTATTCTATTCTAAGAAGATCCAAGAGTCGTAAGCTGGGACTTTAAATATTAACGATTTGCTTTGTGAGTTTAGAAAATGAACTTTCTGTATGGAAATGAAATGTCCTCTCTGTGTTCCTGGTTCTGTCACTGCTTCCTCGGTATTGATGGGCTACTTGGCCTCTAGAGGTATTGTCCAGACTGTGATTAATTGAGTAAATGTGATGCTTTATTGGTTGCAGATATATTTTTCATTAGTGAAGTAGGGTTCTGTTTTTATTTATAATTTAGCTTTTAGTGAAATACTGTTTTCTCTAGGAATTGTTTTGTTGCCCTATCTACAATACCCTTGCATGGTGAGATGTTAGAAAAAGTAAAGGCACCAAGTTACTTTTTAAAATAATGTTCAAAACCACTACATGGGTAGATATAGGGTGATTCTGATTTCTTCATTTATACAAATATGTGAAACTGTGCCGCTTCTAAATGGCAGTACTCAATGTCTAATCTTGGACCCTCCAGCATTTCTTTAGAGCTGGTTCAACATTTTTGTTCATGAACATGAGATACAGTATTTCTCCGGATAATATAAGAGTACAGTTTAACTATTGCCAATTGAATAATAAAAGTCTAAGCTTTAGGGAAAAAGTAAAATCTAGGATGTCTTCAGGTGTACCTTGAAGCATTTTGGACCCATCGTGCACCTGGACTAGGTTGAGATTGCTACAGTACCTCCGCACTCTAAAGCCAAGCACTATCTGAAGGAGAGGCAACTAGTGAGCATGCGCTCTGAATGCTTGGTCCCGGTGGGAGTTGCCAACAACACTCTTTGTTTGTGCCAGGGTATTTAGAAACATTCTGAATCCTGTGAACTGGACCTTCACCCTGGGTAAGCCTAGCTACATCTCTACAGCCAAGAATGTCAATACAATTCTAACCTTTTCAGCATTATTAAAGCGGTTGGCAACTCCTTTTTATAGATGATCTAGCCTTAGAATAGGCGATCAATCTCTGATCAGTGGGGGTGCATTACCCGGAAGCCCTGCCAACCAGTGGTGGCCGGAAGTTCTTGGCGGATGCTACACAGTATTGAATTGATTCTCTAGCGTCTGTGACCAGGTTCTACAATTCCACCCTGATTTCAAATGAATAGATGGTGGATCTGTGTTACTCTTCCATGGTCAGTATAGTTTTGACAAATCTGCTGTGTACCAGAAAACTTCTGGCCACTGCTGGCACCAGTAACATCACCCCCTACGATCAGATATTGGTGGCCTATCCTAAGTGGAAGCCATTAATTAAAAAGTAGTGATCAAACTCTTTCAGCAATGGTCATGGGGTTAAATTTCAGTAGAAGCCTAAAAGTATCTAAAATTTGTAATGATTTACATTTCTAGGTTTTTGGCGTATAGAAATTATATTGCAGTGGTTTGCAATTTACTAAATTATACTGACATTGTAGTTTTCAGATGTATGATGCGTTAATTAATGTGTACAATCATTATTTTGTTAATTAAGGGTCATTTCAGTAAATTTGTTCTATTATTTGAAGTGCTGACATTTGACATTTTGTTCTGATCCCAGTCATTCAAATGAGAATATAAAGAATGTTTTTATTTGCATTGAGACCGCACTCTGAAGTTCCAAATGTAAATAATTTTTTTGAGCGTTGTTTATCGATATTTCATGAACCGCTCATAATGGATTGCTGTGTATTTATTTAGCAATTCTCACGTTTTTTTAATCTTACTGCAAATTTGTGCTCTATGGTTCTTTTTTGTTAAAAAGATTCAAGTAAAAGAACAGTTTGCATTCTCTCATTAAAGGAAATGTGTCATCAGAAAAGAAATTACTGTTTAAATCAGAAGAAGGGCACCTGTTAAAGAGCAATGAACTATATGTGGGCCTTTTGTAGTCCCAATAGCTCAGCGTAATACAGAATTCCTCCTGTTTTGGAGGTGGATGTGGCCCTTACCTCTTAAGCCCCTGTGTGACAGTATAGGTTGCACCAATGCTATATTTGCCCCTGGTTTAAATCAGGTTTTTATATTAATTATATTTTTTATAAACTTTGTAAAAAAAAAAGTAGAAATCTTGCAGTTTTCACACTCGCCACTGGGGCTGTTGTGGATTCTAACTTCCTGTTCTTTCAGGAAATCCACATGTATATTAAAAGCGATAGACTCAGACCCTATCTTTAGTTTTGAAGCATTGACTGGTCATTGTGAAGATACGGAGAACTGTAAAATCACCTATTGTGACTGGTGGATCCTGTGTTATTAATGTTGTATAGAGGTGTTACCAATTATTGTAAGCCTGGCCTTAATGATAATGAGACTTATGAAAGCTCTTCCTGAAAGAACATTAATTATATATCTGAAAAATCCACAATAGCCACAATGAAAACTGCAAGAATTTCTTTTCTCAATACAGATTGTGATATTATTTTTTTTTACAATGCATTTATCACAAAAACCTTATTTAAACAGTATGTCATCCTCTGATGATACTTTTCTTTTACTGACATTTGTTTTATCTTTCCGGTTAGCTTAAAGTTAATATTTAAACTGACTACATTGAAATATCAGCAGAGTAAATCATAGAGGAATCAATAAATCAAGTGCATGATGACATTTTTTTTAAGCAGCTAAATTATATTATTTTCAACTTCTGAATTTTAGGCCTTGGTTATCATTTTTTTTTATCTATTTAGTTAATTTTGTGATATTATGCTCTATCTATAATATCTTTTTGCGAATTATCATTTTATTACAATCATTGGTCTGAATTTTGAGATTTTAAAAAGGGAACAGCTCCTCCCTTGTCTACGGCTGTGTTATTTTATTGCAACTTAACCTGGTTCAGCTCAGAAAACTGTTTAAGAGGAACGTTTTCTAACAATTTAATCACGTGGAAAAAATAGTCCACAAAAACAGGCAATTTTGGTGTAGAAACAATAGTGGGATACAATGCAGTGTCTAACGTGCCAAATAATTAGTTTTGCGGTATATGCAGTATGTTTAGCCTTTTATACTAATTTTCCATTATTTGCTTATTTATTGTACATTACATTACTCTTCATTTTTACAGTATCAGTATATCAAAACTAGGGACAACCAAAATGGATACCAGACAGGATCACATCACTGCTACCAATTATGTAATAGTGACAGCGTTGTTTAGTGTACACATGCTTTCTACATACGGTATGATAGATCTGTATTTTTAGCCAACTATGAGTTATAAGCCAAATTGACTTTTAAATGAAACTGCAAAATGTAAAAGCTTTACTAGCAATAATGTTTCATATTACCATGCACATAACGGAAAGCAGTCAGTCGATTCATGCTGCACAAACCACGGGCAGCATGAATCAGAGCCCGGCTGCATGATTGCTTCCCGGTATGATTTTCTCCGACACACATTACCGAGAAAACATAATTTAGAGATCTGTCCAGGCACCATAGGGAGTGATGTGACTAGTCCAGCACCGCACCCAGATGGCTTCTCCTGGTGATTGACAGACCTTTCCTTATGGGCATACATGGGAGAGACCAGTCAATGAAGTAGAGTGGTGCGAGGAGAAACTGCTCAGGGGCCGCATCAGAGTAGTCTCAAGTCTTCCTATGGTCCGGTTGAATCTTTAAGCTTTATTTTCTATGAAATACAGGAGCGTTTCAAAGAAAAAATAGCAAAAAAAGTCGACTGACAGGTTCTTTTTTAAAAAAAAAAACATTAAATATATAATTTCATCTAAAGTAATATAAAAAAAACAGCACTCCAATTTTGGCTGCAACATGTAATATTAAACCAACTTATTTAAAACTAAACACATAATGTAGTGGTTTATCGCATTGCAGCCTGCCAAGCACCATGTTTGTCTGTTATTAGCATACATGAATATGGGAATAACCTCAGCACTCTGCTCTCTATCTCTCTACTACCTAAAGCCAAAGCTGAAATTGCACATGATACTTTGCGCTCCTCTTCTTGTCCACTGGTGGCCAGTTACCATCAATGGACGCAGGACACAGGAGCAGTGGCAGATTAATTTCACATTGAGATAAGTGAATATCTCAAAATTAATTTTGAGTTAGAATTGTGTTTCTAAGTCTCCTATTGGCCTGGAAAGATGTGTATGATACTCTGAAGGGTAAAAGTCTGTATCCAAACCCCTTCTAACTCTTAAGAGCAAACACGCCCTTAGAAATGTCACGGTGGCTCCAAATTTATACTGTGTCTATGTATATACGGTAAATAAATAAAACATTTTGGTTAAAAAATACCAACTGTAGGCAATGGACGACTATGGCCTTCATCTGTTACTACTGGCCAGACAGCTGATGCTGACAATGCTGTTGCTCCCACTTTCTCCAACATTCTTAATTGTTAAATGATCTGGTTGCTCATTACCACTATTTGTTTTGTCAGACATTTTTAAATGAGGCACTGATTAGCTTGTGCTGGTTATTGATTGAGATGAGTGACTTTATTGGAAGTGAATCACATTCACCTTAAATTTCAGAAAAAAATGCAATTCTTTATATCCAACCGGGAAACCATTTTGCCGGATTCTGTAGGATCCAAAAGTGGTAAAAAAAAACCCCATAATAATATGAAAACTTTTCTATGGCCCTCTCCTGTCAATCCCTACAGTTCAATCTTCTCTTCAGACATCCTGTCTCAGCTTCTCGTCCAGTTTTCTCTTCCGGCATCTTCAGTGGCTATGGCATTTACTAGATCTTGCAACATCATAACATATCAAGGCATCAGATATCAAGAATATGTGAGTTTGAAATGCGCAGCTGTCTAAGTTTTTATTATCAAATGTTACTTGCTGTCTTTTTAAAATTGAATGAATACATTGTGAGATTTTATCTTACCACGCTGTGAAGCCAGGTTTGTGGAATTTTCATGTCATCACATGTGTCATTGACTATGCCTCATGCTACATCATAACATGTGTCACAGCTTAGTCTAGTGTGCTCGATGGTTGCCGAATATGCCAGAAGAAAAATGTAGACTGGACCAGAGAGCAGCAATTGAGGATCCAAGAGAGTTGAGTATTACCGTATATACTCAAGTATGAGCCGAGATTTTCAGCCCATTTTTTAGTGCTGAAAGTGCCCCTCTCGGCTTATACTCGAGTCATATACCAGGGGGTCGGCAGAGAAGGCGGAGTGCAGCTGTCCTATATACTCACCCCCTCCTGGCGCGTTCTCTGGAGCCCCTGCTCTTCACCCACGGTCTCCGGCGCCTGTGTTCAGCGGTCATGTGGTACCGCTCATTAAAATCATGAATATGCACATATTCATGACTTTAATGAGCGGTACCACGTGACTACTGTAGTTAGGCATAGCGCCGGAGACCGTGGGAGAAGAGCAAGGGCTGCAGAAACGCTCCAGGAGGGGGTGAGTATATTCCATATTCACCTGTCCTCGTTCCACCGCTGCTCGCTGCTGTGTCCTCGCATCCTCTAGCTGTGAATGTTGAGGTCAGAGGGCACGATGACGTGGTTAGTGTGCGCTGCGCCCTCTGCCTGAGCATTCACTGCCGGAGAACCGGAAGACAGTGGCGTACAATGGTGGACCGGGGACAGGTGAATATTGCAGGTGCCGAGGCCTGAGCCAGCGGTGACACTGGCACCTGTCCCAATAGCGCGCCGGTGTCCCCGCCTGCTCAGGACACCGGCACCTGGCCCCCAGCGACGAGAGGTGAGTATGTCTTTTTTTTTCATTTGCAGCGGCAGCATAAGGGACCTATACTGTCATATGGGGCACAATCTATGGAGCATCTTGTGGGGCATAATACATGGGGCAGAATATGGGGCATAATACATGGGCAGCATATGGGGCACAATCTATGGAGCATCTTGTGGGGCATAATACATGGGCAGCATATGGGGCACAATCTATGGAGCATCTTATGGGGCATAATCTATGGGGCAGCATATGGGGCATAATCTATGGGGCAGCATATGGGGCATAATCTATGGGGCAGCATATGGGGCATAATCTATGGGGCAGCATATGGGGCATAATATATGGGGCAGTATATGGGGCATAATATTTGGGGCATAATCTGTGGAGCAGCATATGGGGCATAATACATGAGGCAGCATATGGGGCACAATCTATGGAGCATCATATGGGGGCATAATACATGGGGCAGCATATGGGGCACAATCTATGGAGCATCTTGTGGGCATAATACATGGGCAGCATATGGGGCACAATCTATGGAGCATCTTATGGGGCATAATCTATGGGGCAGCATATGGGGCTTAATCTATGGAGCAGCATATGGGGCATAATCTATGGGGCAGCATATGGGGCATAATATATGGGGCAGTATATGGGGCATAATATTTGGGGCATAATCTGTGGAGCAGCATATGGGGCATAATACATGGGGCAGCATATGGGGCACAATCTATGGAGCATCATATGGGGGCATAATACATGGGGCAGCATATGGGGCACAATCTATGGAGCATCTTGTGTGGCATAATATATGGGGCACAATCTATGGAGCACCCTAGGCTTATACTCGAGTCGATAAGTTTTCCCAGTTTTTTGTGGCAAAATTAAGGGGGTCGGCTTATACTCGGGTCGGCTTATACTCGATTACATACGGTAGTTTTATTCCCCATGTTCCCCATGTTCCCCATATGCATCTGCCATATTCAAATTAGGTAGAGTCACTCATGACTAGATTTGAGTAGTCACTCCTCACTAAATTGTCCGAGACTCACCTATAGTTAATGGTGGTGTATAAACACTACTTTCCTTAAAAAAAAAAAAAAACCAATATTGGGTGCGGCAGTCACAGATACTGCACAGATGAGTGCCATGCAGAATTGTCAGTTCACTTGGACATAAAGCATTAATTAAATCACAGACACAGTGTGATTGTGAATTGTAGCACTGACAGCTCCATCTCTTCCTGTCTAACGTAGTGTCGATGACAACCATCTCTCTGCCTCACTCTATTAATTTCTTTAAATTAAATGTTTATATTCGCTTCTCCTCACACACTCTCTCTCTGTACCATGTCTCTCTGACTGAGCTCAGAGGTACAATCTCCTATTCCTATTCCATACAAAAAGGCAGCAGCTTCTCCTTCTTGAGCTTTTGTAGTGGCTACAAGTTATCAGTGATTACTGATTAACATTCTCTCATAATTGGCTGTGCTATAGGGTGGTTGCCTGCAAGGCATTAAGGGGAGGGCAACCATGCCATGCCCCAGGTCATGTGATCCTCCTTCTCTGTCTTATGCTATCTGTAACAATGAGGTGACCATATTTTATTGACTTACTATTCTTCATAAAAAAATACATTGTTTTTTTTTATCAAGAGTACTCAATAGTGGTTCTATTTTATTTCTTAAAAATTGAATGCCCACTCGAGCTCTGTACTATTAAAATCAAACTATTTTTATACTATATTTTTCCCCTTCACGCCTTCAAAAATGTTAGTGCTTACAACGTTGGACCAAAACCTATCATTACGCCTTGCTAACTTCTAAATAAAACCTTGAAGCCCGGAAGCTGTAAGAACTTGAAGTGTTTACTTTGAACTTTGAGAACACAGATAAAATTATAAAATCTTGACAACATTTTGAGATGTGAACAAAATAAGTTTGTTTTGCTACTTTCTTGAAATACATGCATACATTTTCAAATGACACTATCTTGCCCAAAATAACTTTTAACTAGTGGATTTACCTTGTAAGTCATACCAAGTGTTAAGACATGCAGCAATCAAATATATAGTAATGTAATGTCTTATCAGCAAAAATCGGCAGCCGATTGGATTTCACATGCCATTATAGACCATGATTTGTGCACTGGTTCGCAGTCACAATGAGACAGAAAAAGGCCTTTCCCAAACTGTTTCCACAAAGTTGGAAGCATACAATTGTCTAAAATGTCTTGGCATGCTGAAGCATTAAGATTTCCCTTTACTGGAACTAATCCAGTCTCTGAAAAACAACTCTACAGCCTTATCCCTCCTTCCCTAAACTTTGCAGTAATGTTCTCTTGGCATCAGCAGCGGACACAGAGAGAAGAGGGACCCTATGCACAAACAATATATGGGCTGTTTGTTGTCCAAAAGTTTATCATAATGCATGGTTCCACCTGCTTCAGATGTTGATGTGGTCCCCCTAGCCTCCTGGACTGGTTGCACAATTGGCATTCACCAAACCAACACTGATCCATCAGACTGCCAGATAGAGAAGTTTGATTCATCACTCTATGCAACACATTTCTATATTTTTGCATTGTGCTTGATAATGTATAAGGTTTGCTGCTTGGCCATGGATCTCACGACCAGTTTTATGCTGATATAAATGGTTTTGGAGTCTGCAGTTACTGAGTTAGCAGAGCGTTAGCGACTTTTGTGCTCTATGCGCCACTGCTGTGTAACGTTACTGGTAGCTATATCTTGGCTTAATTGCTGTGCTTAATAAACACTTCCATTTTTCAATAATACCACTCAGGGTAGATCGTGGAATATTTAGGAGCAAACAAATTTAACATATTGTTTCAAACTGTGAGTTTCTTCTTCAGTTCCCTACTAATGTATGGTATTTCATAGGAAGCAGACCGATCCTTTTAAGGCACTACGTAAAGACTTCCATCGTCAGATAAGTATTATAACTTAGAAAGCAAATAAACAAATAGGAATGCAACGATAACCACATAGTCTATGATACTTCTACATCTCAGACTGTAGGTTGGAAATATTTAGCTGGTAAGGAAATCTGTAAATGTTGCCCAATTCTTACTCAGAATTACTATACAGACTTGTTTTTCAAAGTGAAATTACCAATCTGTGCTTATGTCGTTAACAGTAATAAAAGAAAATGAATATTTACAATTTTAAGAAATTTTAAGAAATAAAGATCATTCATTAATATATAATAAAAAGTTATATAATTTTCTAATATAGATTCTACATCAGTTTCTTGTGTTATTTTTCTAATTTCTGAATGCTACCATCCACCAGAAATCTTCATTGCTTGCTTTTGTGGGAAACGTTGTGTCCCAGTTATGTGATGGGCTCACAGATCATTTATTTTACAGTTATGTTATGACCATTACTAGGAGAGTGTTATTCCCACCTCAGTCTTTCATGGATGAAATGGGAATAACTCCATTGAGATTTCAACCACAGGAGATAAGGCTACGAAACCTGCAAAGAGTGGTTGAGCTATCCTGTTTCCGAAACTCCAATGGAAATGAATGGACCCTACGGAGATGTCATGGCACAGCCATACTGAACTGCTTCTTAGCCCTTCTTCATCCATGGCTGGCACGTGAGTGGAGTTAATCTAGTCTCACTCATGAGAGGCTAAGATGGGAATAACTGATTCTTTAACCCTTTTCCTTAATAGGGCATACTTTTAAAAATTAAGGAAGGAAAGGTATCCTGTAACAGATCCATCGGTAAATAATTATTTAAAAACAAAACTCTTTAATGTATGACATGGTTAAAATTATGGTATAAAACCATTAGTTTAGAAAAAAGGCAAGTAACCTGGGAAACTCATGTCTTTGCGCGTTTCAAACCGGCTGGTTCTTAATCATAGTTCAGAGGGTTCACCAATGGATCTGTTGCTGGATACCTTTCCTTCTTTGATACTGCTCATTTGCTTCTAGCACAAACTTCTTTCCGTGCACAGCCATTGGATTCTACTGCGGTGAGGTGGATTTTTGTACAAAGTTTTTTTGTATTACAAATTAAGTTCTATTTCGTGTGCGGGTATATGGAGTGGATTTATGAGTGGTTTAACCACTTAAAAAGAATGGAATGTCAGAAAATTACATTATTTAAATACGATTTCTGTTACATGTATTTTTTCATACGACAAGCTTTATTAAAACTAGTTTTCTTGCACTTTTTCCACTGGCTACTTTGGCTATTTTAGACCCCCACTCTCTGTAATTTCAGGAAGAGTTTTCAGCAGTCTCTTTATTATCAGAGGCAGAATTGCAATGACAAGTTGCATCTCTATACACAGCTATTTACACAGGACCCATAGTTCTTTATAAGAGATGTCACAGATGACCCTGATTCCCCTCTATTCACAATGACCTTTGCATAAACTCATTAGATGATTTAATACAAAAGATATGAATGGATCTGAGTCTGCTTATTGCTTCTGATTTACATGTGGATTTCTTGAAAGAACAGGAAGTCAAAAGGTAAAAAAGCCCCAGTGGCCAGTCTGAAAATTGGATAGACTTATCATTTTTATTTTGAACATCATTGTGATATGGAAAGAAAAAAAAAACCCTTGCCAAAAAATTGAAAAAAAAAAATAACACAAAAATCTGATATAAACAATAGTTTATTTTCTGCTGATACATTCCCTTTAAATGCCGCTCTCAGTGTTTTATGTCACCAAATGGTGTGTGCAATTAATGTGTGATACTCATTAATAGCTCTAGTTAGTTTGTCCCCTAAATGTTTCTGGAGCCAACTGAAAAAAGCGTCTATTATGGCCTTCTGAATAGAATGTAGTCAGAGAGTAATTGGACTGCCGAAACTGTTCGAGTGACTGCAGCTGCTAATAGACAATAAAAAGTACTTAGAAAACATAAATTTGTATGTGAGTGAATAATGTACTGCATATTGTACATAAAAACACTTCATGTGAGGATACACAGGGCAATATTCTTCAGGCAAGGTTGGCGTAAAGCGCTGCCCACACAGGTCAAAGAAAACATAGCATAATGAATTGTAAAAAGAATATGTTCAAACATCTACAGACTTTTTTGTAAAGTGCTTATATGTTGGTTGTTTATGAACATTTTTAATATAATGCAGTTTATATAAAGACATATACAACAAATGAAGTTAGTCCTTAAAGCTGATGTGTTGGAAGCATGGAGAATGGGCAAGTGTAAGCATCTGAGCAACTTTATAGAGGTCAAGTTTGTGATTGATCGATGACTGGGTCTGAGCATTTACAGGCATTTTTAGGTGTTTAAGGTATACAGTGGACAATATAGGCATAAAAATGGGAGAAAAATACAAGGTTCTCCCTAGTGAAATACTGATGCACAGTTTGTATAGATTAAGCGTGTATATGGACTTATCTTCTGAGTTATTCTAGTGGTCATAGTATATATATTATATCAGCTGCCAACCGGTCCTTCTCCTTAGCATAGCCGTGAGATCACCACATATCGGTTGGCAGTGCCAGAAAAAAATTCTGCATTTTCTTCTGTTCCTTTTATATAGTGATTGATACTTAAAGTGATTTTATTATGAATAAAGTTAATTTTAATCAATAGATCTTGGAATAATAATTTCCACAATTAGATGTATTTAAAAAAAATGTTCCTGTGCTGAGATAATCTTATAACTGTGCACCTGCTGTGTACTGTGTAATGGCTGTGTCTGACAGTGCAGGAACATGGTCTGATCATACCACAGCTACTAGGTAGGGGAGGAAGCAAAAGCGTTTATACCGACATTACAGCACAGGATCACAAATGATTATTTCTTTTGAGGTAAAACATTGCTTAAAAACAGACATGGAAATATTTTACCTAGCAGAAAGCAACAGCTGTGATACTATGCTGTCCTGTCTGTATACTTGATCAACCCCTTCTTGATCAAAATGTTTGGCCCCATAAAATAATAAAACTTCCCGCGGTGTCGGCACTCATTCTGCCCGCCACGGTCCTTGCCTTTGAACAAATGAATCATGAAGAGAAGTCCAGGCTGCAGCTGATCCTGGACTTCCTCTTCATGTTCGATTTGTCCGAAGGCGGAAACAGTGACACCGGCGCGCTGATTGGGTGCCGGTGTCACGTGTCACAACACCGCACAAGAGCCCTGGGGAGAGTGACTGCCGACATCATGGGAACGGCGTCAGCACAGGAGGTGAATATAAGCTTTATTATTTTAGAAGCTAGGGGTATGATAAGAAGTTGTCCAATTAATGGATAACTTCTTTAACCCCTTAACCCCCAAGGGTGGTTTGCACGTTAATGACCGGGCCAATTTTTACAATTTTGACCACTGTCCCTTTATAAGGTAATAACTCTGGAATGCTTCAATGGATCTTGGCGATTCTGAGATTGTTTTCTTGTGGCATATTGTACTTGATGTTAGTGGTAAAATTTCTTCGATATAGCTTGCGTTTATTATTATAATAATGTGTTTATTGGGGAATTTTTTTTTTGTAGGGATTTTTAAAAAAAATATTTTTACACATGTTTATTTTATTTTTTTACATTTTTACATTGTCCCAGGGTGGGGCATCACTATATAGTGTCAGATCGCTGATCTGACAGTTTGCAGAGCACTCTGAAAGATCAGCGATCTGACAGGCAGTGCAGGAGGCTTGCCGGCACCTACTCTCAGCAGGCGCTGACAAGCCACCTCCCTGCAGGACCCAGTAGGACCTCACGGCCATCTTGGAACCAGGGGCCTGCAGGGAGGAGGCCCTCGGAACAACGCAATCACATTGCGTTGCTCTGAGGGTCTCAGGGAAGCACACAGGGAGCCTCCTCCCTGCGCGATGCTTCCATATGCCACTGGAAGGCTGCGATCATGTTTGATCGCAGTGTGCCGGGGGTTAAAGTGCTGGGAGTGGTCCGTGACTGCTCCTGGCACTTAGTGCCGGGTATCAGCTGTGAGAATCAGCTGACACCCGGCCACGATCAGCCGTGCTTCCCCCTGATCGTGTATGACGTACTATTCCGTCCTTGGGAATTAAGTCCCAGGTCACATGGACAGAATAGTACGTCCAATGGCAGAGATGGGTAAAGGAACATGACAAAGAGCTCAGGGTATTGTCTTGATATCCAAAAACAAAATATCTAAATTTTGTGAAGCATTGATAATCCATTCAAGTCCAACCTAACAACTTACAAAATTTGAAGATCTGCAAATGTCTTTGGTAGCAAATACAACAGAGGTATGTATAATGTTACCATTGCATAAAAGGAGTTTGTCCATGTTTACTTGTATCCATGTAAGCTAAAAAAATTAAACCAGCTTTTCAAATAACTACAGTTAAAATATCACCTAGTGTATATAGCTCATATGCAAACTAATATATTTCTATGGTACAGGATACAAGCAAACATTGTGCAGTCGGATTCTGTATTTGTATGCTTTTCTATTTATTCTCTATTTATTTGCTAACTGATATTTGGTAGGTTTCTCTAATGTAGAAGTGCCCTTTTTTATTCATACCAAGATACAGGAATTGCGATTCCACTTGAGAAAACTAGAAAAAGAAGAGTACAGTGTTACTTACGCACTCTTGCATATCATAAAACTCCTTTCTTTATTTGGGTACATCAGCTGTTTTTCTATTTTCATCATAAAAGTGAACTTTGACTACAGTAACAAGTAAGGAATGTGCTGAAATGCAGCAAAGCGTGGTTTTTATTTGTTTAATGTGTGAATTGGCACTTGGATGAGAAGCGAGCACTTCTAATGTAATGACTAACTTTTGTTCTTCTGCATGGAGTATAACATTTCAATATACACTCAAATGTGCCACGGTGCTAAGAAGTGATCAAAGGGCTTGAAATTAACTGAACTAGATCCCATTGCTTATGAATGTGATAGGAAGAAAGTAGACTTCTGGATTATATATATTACGGTATATATTATTATTATATATTATATTGAATGGATCTACCAGTATTCTGGGATGAATTTGGTACAGGCACTGGAGGATACAAGGAGAGGCTGAAGTTAACTGGTAAATGCACTGATGAAGATAAGATTCTCCTATCCTCTTAGTTTACAGTATACAGACATTCTTTGAGACCTTCTTAGCTCAATGACGTTATTCTGTAAATCCAAATAGAATCTCTGGTTCTCATCTTTACACGGTATTAAGAAATGGGGTATATGAACTTTTGATCAGGGTCATTTGGATGTTTTGGGTTGTCATTATGATTTAAAAAGAGAAAACACAGTAGTTTGACAATAAATGGCTTCACCCAACCACGAACCATGAGTGGAGAAAAAGTTTTGATGTTATCATTCATATTCTCTGAAAAAAGGCCAAGAAAGCAAAAATTCTGCTGGGGTGTGTAAACTTTTGAGCACAACTGTACATACATTTTATGAAAATACTTTTTATATTTGCAGTGTAGAACCTTATTTTTCAAGACTTATGCATTTTTCTCTGGCATGTTGGATATCAGCTTCTTGGCCAAATCCTGGCTGATGGCAACCCACTCCTACTTAATTAGTCCTTGGATTTTATCACAATTTCTGTGTTTTTTTACTCACTTTTGAGGATTAACCACAGGTTCTCAATGAGAATGAACCTAGAGCGCTTCCTGGCCATTGACTCAAAATGTCAATGTTTTGTTCACTGAACCACCTAGTTATTACCTTTGCCTTGTGACATGGTGCTCCAACAAGCTGAAAAAAGCATTGTTTATCTCCAAATTGCTCACAATTCATTGGGAGAAGTTACCGAATTTTTCGGACCATAAGAAGCACTGTTTTTCCCCCAAAACTTTGGTCACAATACACTTACAAATCCTGTGGTGGTGGCAGCGGTGGCAGTCCCGATGCAGCCTCTCTTCTCAGGCTAGTGCGGGTGTGGCGGTGCAGCGGGGCTCTGTAGTGTGGCATGCTGTGCTTCGGGGCAGTGGCAGGGGCCACCGGCATTTTTGTCAAAGCCCGGAGGCCCCTGCTTATCCGTTAATGCCATGCTGCGGTGGCCTCCGGGAAGATGGCTGCCAGGAAGATGGCCACCGGGCCAATGCATGCTCAGATTCAGATCTCGGGATGAGATCTTGTTGCCGAGATCTGCATCTGAGCATGCGTTGGCCTGGCGGCTATCTTCCCGGCGGCCATCTTCCCCGAGGCCATGTTCCCGGAGGCCAACGCAGCATGGCATTAACGGATGAGCGGGGGCCTCCAGGCTTGCCGGCGGAGCCCCCCACGCAGCACAGGGAGCACAGAGCCCCTGCCCCGGAGCACAGAGCCCCTACCTCAGAGCACAGAGTCCCTGCCCCACAGCACAGAGCCCCTGCCCCGCAGCACAGAGCCCCTGCCACCCCACCAGCTTGGACCACCAAACAACTCCTATGACCACTCCTCCACCTGTGTCGATCCCTTCACTGGTAAGCTGATTTCGGACTGTAAGACCGACCCCCATTTGACACATTATTTTTTTCCCATATTTTCCTTCTGATAATTTGGGGTGCGTCTTATGGTCAGGTGCGTCTTATAGTCCGAAAAATGCTGTAATCTTGGAGGATGTTTAGATACCGTTCATTAATAATGACAGTGTTCTTAGGCAAAATTGTAAGAACCTTTTTCCTTGGATGAAAAGCAACAAAACACCTAAATGATCTCAGGATGTTATATTGTTGGCATGACACAGGACTCATAGTAGAACTCACCTTTTCTTCTCTGGCCAGTTATTCTTCCAGATGCCTTAAACAGTCTGAAGGGGACTTCATCAGAGAAAATATTTTTACCCTTATCTTCTGCAGTCCAATCCTTGTATTTTCTACAGAATGACAGTCCATGCTTGATGCTTTTCTTGGAGAGAAGTGGCGTCACTGCTTTCCTTATTGGCCCCAGGCCTGCCTCCAAAAGCCTTTACCTCATTGTGCAGATGCATTGATCCCTGCCTGCTGCCATTCCTGAGCAATCTCTGCACAAGTGTTGAACTGATCCCATAGCTAAATCCTCTTTACAATATGTCCTGATACTTGCTGGACTTGCATGGCACACTGAAGCTCTCATCACCACAATTAAACCTCTGTTTCAGCAGCAGATGAAGGAAGGGAGACACACTAGTCATTACTAGTGGGTAGGCGGAGCCCACATAGGATAGAAACACCTCAGATTAAAAAAGTGTTGACCGGCCCCTCCAGCATATAGGGCTCCTCCTACTCCAGCTCTCCAGTCTAAAATTTGAGGTCACAGAGGATAGTCACTGCTGGAAGCAGCTCCTCAGAAGATTTTTTTTATTTTAATCGGACAGAGACTTGGACCGCCAGTGGTCTAGAGGTCTCAGGGGTCTCAGCGCTGCTGGACCCCCACCTCTCCCTTGGCGGATCTGTATTACCCTGTAAGGTGGTCCCTGCAGAACCCTGCCGGCCCTGGGGGATGAGGATTGCTTCCCTGGCGGGGACGCAAACCGCGCTTCTGGGGTCACTGCGTTCCCTGCCCTGGGGGGAAGCTACGGGCACAGCTCCACAAATCTCTAAGGGGTCCCTGTGGCGCTCAGCTGGGTGAGTACTCCACATTTTAATGTGTTTTGAGTGCTTCAGCGGCCCCTGCGGCAGCCGCTGCTACATGTATTCATGTGTGGTGATTGTGTACTTTTGTCCGCAGGTGGATACCTGCAGGACATGTGAGCGGGAGCGGAGTGAGTCGCGCGCTTTTTTTTTTTTAAACCGGCTGGGGGCGTGGCTTCCCTGCCTTTTTTCTCTTCCGGTCTCTCTCCTCTAGCGTGGCGGCCATTACTGAAGGCCTTCTCGGGCTCCTCACTCTCCGCTCCCCCCGACCGACCGAAAGGAAGACACTACACCGCGGCCAGCTGGGTGAGTCGCTTCTACCTATCAGGGCAGAAGCTTGACCCCCTCACACCCACAGCGCAGGAGGTACTGTCACGCGGAACGCTTCCGCTGCGATCACAATAGCGTCGCTTAACTTTGCGATCGTTTGTTTTTTGTGATCGTCTTTAATGTCGCTAGTAGCTGCCACAGTGGGCGATCTCATTGACGACGCATAAGTGGTTAGCGATCTCCTTAGCGACTTTGGCGGTCATTGCAATGTACAATTCAGCGCAATATGTTAGCGATCTTGTTGGCGTTCTTGTTTAGTGTGGCATACCTTTGAAACTCTGTCCTGCAGCTGTTACCTCATAAGAGGCACCTGGGGCTCGCACACCCTTTCATTATACAAGGGTTGTGGGGAGTCTGCGACATTAACCCCTTCTTTGGTGGTTAACCCTTTATTGGGAGACAGCTGGGGTAGCTCTCTCTTTAAGAGCTTAACCCTTCAGCGTACATTTTGCCTTTGGAAAACCACACTGTTTAGTTGCTGACAGGTTTTTGACCTGTCATATACTGTGTGAGGGCATGTCGGATCAGGGTCCAGGAGGTGCGGACCGTCTCCCAGATCCGCTACAGGATCAGTCTCGCGTATCTGACACACAGACCTCGACGGCGTCAAGCGCAGCGGTCGGAGGTGTCAGTGATGACAAAATGGAGGCCCTCACTCGTTCTATTAATGGCCTTTCTGACCTTCTAGGTTATTGGGTTTCAGCTAGATCCTCTCATGGTAGGAAGCGACGCAGGCCGATGCCTTCTTCCCCGCTTAGCGACTCGGAGATTTCGGGCATGGAGGGTTCCCCTTTAAGCTCGAATGGGGAGGTGTCCGATTCGGATAAGGAGGATCGGCAGGGACACTCTGCCTCTCTTTTGAGCCGTACAGAGGCTTTTATTGGAGCCATGAGGGAGGCGTTACAGTTACCGGAGGAGGTAACTAGACGTCCTGGTAAGTCGGCCCGGATGTTTCAGGAGTCGCATAGGTCGCGATTAGCCTTACCATCTCTGGACGAACTTAATGAGGCAGTGGAGAAGGAACGCCTGTGTCCAGATAAACGTTTTCATGGGACACGTTTTTTTGAGACGCTATATCCGTGTACGACGGAGTTGATTGATAATTGGATTCCTTCTCCTGAAGTGGATGTCCC
Organism: Oophaga sylvatica; assembly: GCA_033576555.1. Classification (NCBI taxonomy): domain Eukaryota; kingdom Metazoa; phylum Chordata; class Amphibia; order Anura; family Dendrobatidae; genus Oophaga; species Oophaga sylvatica. The sequence continues at coordinate 77,253,428 of JARQOD010000006.1, read as the reverse complement.
TTTATCCCAGCTTAGCAAATCCTCATTGCTTCCTGTTAAAGGGAAGGCGAGTCTGCAGGATCCGCTGGACAGAAAAACGGAGATGGCAGCGAAATCCATCTACGAGGCCGCGGGTCATGGATTCAGAGCAGTGCTAGGATCCATGTGTGCTTGTAAAGCTTCCCTGAGCTGGTTAGCCCGTCTACGGACGGCGTGGCAAGATGGATCCCCACTATCCGAGGTAGAGGGGCTTTTCAAGTCATTGGAGGATGCAGCACGATATGGCAGTGATGCAGGTTTGGATACTGCCTCACTGCTGTCCAGGGCACAATCCTCGGCGATCACAGTCAGGAGAGCTCTGTGGCTTAGACAGTGGACCGGAGACGCGGTTTCCAAGCAAGGTTTGCTTTCTTTAGCTTACAAGGGTGGTCAGCTATTTGGATCTGACCTCACGGAGCTGATTGCCAAGGCAAAGGCAAAAGAAACGGCTTTACTGCAGCGAAGAGCTGTGTCTTCTGTGGCTGGCAGGCATAGTGCCGGTACTAGTCGGTGGTCCTTTCGGTCCAGGGGACGGTTCGGTCAGCCCTCTTGGGGATCGGGGCGTCCCTCTTTTTCGGGAAAAAAGAATGTTCAGAAATCCCGCACTTACTGGAAACAGAGCTTCCGCCAAGACAAGCGGGAAGCTGACAAAAAGCCCGCTAAGGCGGACTGACGCCAGGGCCTCACTCGAGGGCTCTCGAGTGGGAGGTCGCCTGCTCCAATTCGAACCGATTTGGGCTTCCCGCGTGTCGGACGTCTGGGTGACGCGGGTTGTGTCGGCAGGCTATTTCATAGAGTTTCTTTCTCGACCCCCGGACAGTTTTTGCCAATCCCGCATTCCGTCAGAGCCTGAGCTATATGCCGCTCTACTGCGGGAGGTCGATTCCCTTCTACAGAAGGGTGTGGTGGTACCAGTTCCACCGGAGGACCAGGGAAGAGGGTTTTATTCCAACCTCTTTGTGGTCCCCAAGAAGGAGGACAAATTTGCCCCGTTCTAGATCTCAAAAGATTGAATCGGCATGTCCTCTCTCGGAAATTCCGCATGGAGTCACTTCGCTCCGTTGTGGCGGCCTTGTCGCAGAACGATATTTTGGTGTCAATCGACATTCACGACGCTTATTTGCATGTCCCCATCGGAATGGCCCACCAACGCTTCCTTCGTTTTGCCATAGGCCAGGACCATTACCAGTTTGTGGCTCTGCCATTCGGGTTGGCCTCAGCACCCAGAGTTTTTACAAAAATTCTGGCTCCTCTTATGGCGATTCTGCGAAGACAGGGGGTTACGATTCTTCCCTATCTGGACGACCTTTTGATTGTGGCGTCTTCAAAGGAGGAGGCGGTAACGGCTCGCAATCTATCCCTTCAGCTCCTGGAGGACTTCGGGTGGCTGGTCAATTGGGAGAAGTCGTCTCGGAACCGTCGCAGTCAATCCTGTTTTTGGGAATGCATTTCGACACGATACGAGCAGTGGTGTCTCTGCCTCCAGACAAGCAAGCGAGTCTTCTTCGTCATGTACAGGTCATGAAGTCTGCAACAACAATGTCCCTTCGAAGGTGTATGCGCCTTCTGGGTTTGATGGTGGCGTCAATGGAAGCAATTCCATTTGCCCAATTTCATTCCAGGGCTCTCCAAATGTTCATCTTGAACCGTTGGGATCGATCACAGTTTTCACTGGATTGCAGTGTCATCATCTCCCACAGGGTGAGAGAGTCTCTAGAATGGTGGTTATGTCCGGAAGCGTTATCCCCGGGGAAGTCCTTCCTTCCTCCGAGGTGGTCGATCATAACCACCGATGCCAGCCTCACGGGCTGGGGGGGGTGTCTGGAACGATCTCTGGATTCAGGGAGTATGGTCGTTGGAAGAATCTGTCCTGCCGATCAACGTCCTGGAATTGAGGGCAGTTTTCCTTTGCCTCCAACACTGGACGGTCCCTACCAGTCCGAGTGCAGACAGACAACGCGACGGCGGTCGCGTATATCAACCATCAAGGTGGGACGAGGAGCTTCAGGCTCATGATGGAGGTGTCTTGGATCCTGGTATGGGCCGATGCCAGAGTGCCAGCCATCTCTGCGATTCACATTCCAGGAGTTCAGAATGTCACGGCGGACTTCCTCAGTCACGAAAAGATGGATCCCGGAGAATGGAGTCTTCACCCGAAAATTTTTGCACTGCTGTGCTCCCGTTGGGGAACTCCCCAAGTGGATTTGATGGCATCCAGGATCAATGCCAAGTTACCGACGTTCATGTCCAGGTACAAGGACTCGAACGCTGTGGCAGTGGATGCTCTGGTGGCTCCTTGGGACCAATTCGAGCTAATGTATGTGTTCCCGCCGATACCCTTACTTCCTCTGGTGTTGCGACGGATCAGACTGGAGAGAGTCCCGGCTATGGTGATAGCCCAGATTGGCCAAGGAGGACGTGGTTTTCGACACTGGTGTTGCTTCTGGCAGCGTCTCCATTCCTTCCTCTTCGCCCGGACCTGTTAACCCAAAGGCCCGTTCGTCACCCGGACCTGAAGTCTCTGCGTTTGACGGCGTGGCTCTTGAGACCGAAATCTTGACCCGTCAAGGTTTTTCAGCCGAGGTCATTGCCACTCTGCGAGCTGCCAGAGGACCGGCTACTACTAGGATTTATCACAAGACTTGGGAAGCCTTCTTCTCGTGGTGTTCGGGTTCTTCTAGGAACCCGAGGATTTTTTCCATTCCCAATTTGTTGGCCTTTTTGCAGTACGGGCTGGACAAGGGTTTGGCAGTTAGCACTCTGAAAGGACAGGTTTCTGCTCTGTCCTTGCTGTTTCGGAAGACTATCGCTTCGCGTAGTGACATACGTTCCTTTTTTCGCGGGGTAAACCGTCAATTTCCGCTGCGGAAGGCACCTGTGTCTCCTTGGCGGCTCAATCTTGTCTTGGAGGCTCTTCAACATGGACCTTTTGAGCCTATGGACTCTGTTAATCTTTCCTTTCTCTCTTGGAAGGTTGCCTTCCTAGTGGCGGTCACTTCTTTGAGAAGGGTTTCTGAGTTGGCGGCTCTTTCTTGCTCGCCTCCTTTTCTGGAGTTTCTCCCAGATCGCGTAGTGCTTCGCACACGGGGCGACTTTCTACCTAAAGTGGTGTCACAGTTTCATGTTAACCAGGATATTGTGTTGCCCTCGCTCTGTCCGGAGCCAAGGAATGCGAAGGAACGGGCCTTGCACACATTGGATTTGGTGCGGGCTTTGAAGTTCTATTTGTCTATTACTCAAAGTTTTCGGAAGTCAGATTCTCTGTTTGTGATTCCAGCAGGTCGTCGACGTGGGCAACGAGCTTCCAAGGATTCTATAGCTCGTTGGATTCGGTCGGCCATTTTAGAGGCTTACCGACTTAAGGGCGAACCTTGCCCGATTAAGATTCGAGCTCACTCCACAAGGGCTGTGGGTTCATCGTGGGCTTTTCATCAAGGAGCCTCGGCAGCTCAGCTCTGCCGGGCGGCAAACTGGAGCTCCGTCCACACATTTACAAAATTTTATAAGGTGGACGTCAGTGCTTCCGCTGATGCGGCCTTAGGACGTAGGGTCCTGCAGGCGGCTGTAGTTTAAAGTTCTTGTGAACTTGTAGTTAGCGCTAGTTGCGCATTTATTTAGGTTGTTGGGTATCTGCCTTTTTTGGCTTTTTTGCCCACCCTTATTTTTGGACTGCTTTGGGACGTCCCACTTAGTAATGACTAGTGTGTCTCCCTTCCTTCATCTGCTGCTGAAACACGGATTTTGGTAAGAACTTACCTGTAAAATCCTTTTCAGTGAAGAAGGATGGGAGACACACATCCCTCCCATGGCAGAAGTGTGTTGTTGTGTTTTCAGATGCGGCGTGACCCTTCTCTGATAGCGATTATCTGGGCTGAGGTCGGCGCGCTAAGGCTCTGTTCCAGCATCGCCAGCTCATCGCAGTGGTCAGGTTCAGTGAGTAGTACCTGAGACTGTGTGGTTTTCTGTTATATGCATAACCTGTCTCCTTGTTTTTCTCTCTGAAATCCTTCAGAAGGCGTTATGTTGCTCCGCTGGTGATATTTACTCTTCCTTAAGCTTGGGTACGACTGGAGAGCTGGAGGAGCCCTATATGCTGGAGGGGCCGGTCAACACTTTTTTAATCTGAGGTGTTTCTATCCTATGTGCGCTCCGCCTACCCACTAGTAATGACTAGTGTGTCTCCCTTCCTTTTTCGCTGAAAAGGATTTTACAGGTAAGTTCTTACCAAAATCCGTGTTTTTGAAGTTCTTGATATCCAATAAATGGTTGATTTAGAGACAGTCTTATAAACCACAATGACTTTGCTTGTAAAGTCCGTTTTGATGAAGATGTTTTTCATTGGAGGTAACTATGATTAACAAAGAAGACAGTGATTTAAATCACTATCCCCTTTTAAAGCAATCAGTCTGCTAATTCAATCAACATGACAGAGTAAAATTAGTTGTCTTGTCCTCGTTAACACTTTCTCCTGAGCTAACGAGAAGATCACTGAAATGATGTAACCAGCTAATTTACAAGAGGTCTGAAATGCCATGGAAATTTGTTGAGGTTAAATTAAATTTCATGCCAAGCAATGACTTTAACCCCTTACAATTCTGAACACTGTCTCTTTATGAGATTATAACTCTGGAACGCTTTAACGAATCCCGCTGATTCTGAGATTGTTTTTTCGTGACATTGTACTTCACGTTAGTGGTAAATTTTTTTTATATGACTTGCGTTTATGAAAAAAAACGGAAATATGGCGAAAATTTTGAAAATTTAGCAATTTTCAAACTTTAAATTTTTATGCCCTTAAATCAGAGAGCTATGTCACACAAATTTCTTATTAAATAACATTTCCCACATGTCTACTTTACATTAGCACAATTTTGGAAACATTTTTTTGTTACGAAGTTATAAGGGTTAAAAGTTGACCAGCGATTTCTCATTTTTACAACACCATTTTTTTTAGGGACCACATCACATGTGAAGTCACTTTGAGGGGTCTATATGATAGAAAATACCCAAAAGTGACACCATTCTAAAAACTGCACCCCTCAAGGTGCTCAAAACCACATTCAAGAAGTTTATTAACCCTTTACGTGCTTCACAGGAACTGAAGCAATGTGGAAGGAAATAATTAACATTTAACTTTTTTGCAAAAAATTTACTTCAGAAGCAATTTTTTTTATTTTCACAAGTGTTAAAAGACAAAATGAACCAAAAAATTTGCTGTGCAATTTCTCCTGAATACGCCGATACCCCATATGTGAGGGTAAATTACTTTTTGGGCGCACGGCAGAGGTCGCAAGGGAAGGAGCGCCGTTTGACTTTTTCAACGCAGAATTGGCTCTTGCATTTGGAGAGCACTTGATGTGCCTAAACAGTGGAAACCCCCCACAATTTGCCCCATTTTGGAAACTAGACCCCTTAAGGAACTTATCTAGATATGTGGTGAGCACTTTGAACCTCCAAGTGCTTCACAGAACTTTATAACGTAGAGCCGTGAAAATAAAAAATCTTTTTTTTCCTCAAAAATCATTTTTTAACCTGTTATTTTTTATTTCCCAAGGGTAACAGGAGAAATTAGACAACAAAAGTTGTTGTGCAATTTTTCCTGAGTACGCTGATACCCCATATGTGGGGGGGAACCACTGTTTGGGCGCATGGCAGAACTTGGAAGGGATGGAGCGCCGTTTCGTAATGCAGACTTTGATGGAATGTCCTGCAGGCGTCATGTTGTGTTTGCAGAGCCCTTGATGTGCCTAAACAGTAGAAACCCCCCGCAAATGACACCATTTTGGAAACTAGACCCCCCCATGGAGCTTATCTAGATGTGTGGTGAGCACTTTGAACCCCCAAGTGCTTCACAGAAGTTTATAACGTAGAGCCGTGAAAATAAAAAATCATTTTTTTCCTCAAAAATCATTTTTTAGCCTGTTATTTTTTATTTTCCCAAGGGTAACAGGAGAAATTAGACAGCAAAAGTTGTTGGGCAATTTTTCCTGAGTATGCTGATGCCCCATATGTGGGGGGGAACCACTGTTTGGGCGCATGGCAGAGCTTGGATGGGATGGAGTGCCATTTTGTAATGCAGACTTTGATGGAATGTTCTGCAGGCGTCATGTTGTGTTTGCAGAGCCCTTGATGTGCCTAAACAGTAGAAACCCCCCGCAAGTGACACTATTTTGGAAACTAGACCCCCCCATGGAGCTTATCGAGATGTGTGGTGAGCACTTTGAACCCCCAAGTGCTTCACAGAAGTTTATAAACGCAGAGCCGTGAAAAAAAAAAACATTTTTTTCCTCAAAAATGATTTTTTTAGCCAGCTATTTTTTATTTTTCCAAGGGTAACAGGAGAAATTAGAACCCCAAAATTGGTGTGCAATTTTCCCTGAGTACACTGATACCTCATATGTTGGGGTAAACCACTGTTTACCACTGGGCTCGGAAGGGAGGGAGCACCATTTGACTTTTTGAACGCCACGTCGTGTTTGGAGACCCCCTGATGTACCTAAATAGTGGAAACCCCTCAATTCTAGCTCCAACCCTAACCCTAATCCCACCCTAACCCTAATCCAACCTAACCCAATCCCAACCCTAATTGTAACCCTAACCCTAATGGAAAAATGAAAATAAATATATTTTCTTTATTTTATTATATTTCCCTAACTAAGGGGGTGATAAACGGGGGGTTTATTTACTATTTTTTTTATTTTGATCACTGTGATAGCGTTTAGCACAGTGATCAAAATGTACCTGCACTAAATTAATGAATCTGCCGGCCGGCAAATTCGGCGGGCGCACTGCGCATGCGCCCGCTATTTTTTTTCCAGGAAGAAGACGCGGGGAGCTGTGGGAGGACGGGGGGACACCGGGAGGTACGGTGGACAGATCGGGGGATCTGGGGACCCTATTTCTCCCCCCTCTGATGTGCGATCACATCAGAGGAGAGAGAAATTAAATGCAGAATCGCGGATTCTTTTTTTTTGCGGTCGCCGTTATATGGTTAATAACGGCGATCGCAAAAGCGGGGTCTGTAAAAACCGACCCAAATCATGTTCTCTGGAGTCTCGGCTACCCCCAGCAGCCAAGACCCCGGAGAAAATCTGACTCTGGGGGGGCGCTATATACGTACTCCACAGCGCCGTGAATTAACAGCGCTGTGGTTTAAGTACACTTAACCTGCGCTGTTAAAAGGCGTATCGGCTGTCGTTAAGGGGTTAAAAAATGTTTTGCAATTCATCTGTTCACTCTTCATAACAATCTAGAGTTAATACAAATTGTTACTTTGAAGACTGAAGCACAAAGCTTTTGAAAACCAAAATTTGTGTCAGTCTCAAAACTTTTGGCTACGACTGTACTCTCAGCAGTAAGAAAAAAAAAGTTGCCAAATTTATCTGTTCTGTGCTGTATTCCAAATCCTTATTGCAATGATTTTGTGTGCTTTTAAAATTGATCTTGTTTCTTCTAAAGATAAACAAGAACTCAATATTTACAGATGACACAGGAGTCTCACTACTTGATTTCCTTAAAAATTGTACTGTTTTAATTCTTTTATTTCAAGGTCAATATATAAGAAGCATTAATACTAATACCACTGACAGAAATTACTTGGGAATCTTGTATCTGGCAGTATAGTGCAGAGACATCTTGAGCAGAGTCATGTGTAATTGGTTACACACAGACTGTGCATATACTAATTGTGAAACATCATGTTTCTAGAGTTGTGGTTGTGTCTATACCAGCACTACCACATCAAGGAACTGTGCCAGACGTATGTAGCTCTGAATTTACTGTCTGATTTTCCTTAGGTGTAACATTACTACTTAATTTACTTTCTAGATATAATATTAATCCACACATTCACTATCTGTTTGGAAGGTAGATAGCTGTGGAGGAAAGAGCTAGCTTGGGCAGGCAATAAATTATTGTAGGCAGAGTTTCCCCAGTAGTGAATATATTCTGTTCTTCAGGGTGATAGATTAAGGTTTAAGGAACCTGTTTCAAGAGATATTCAGATTGATTTTCATTTTATGTACAAAAGGAGCTGGTAGAATCCTGACCTAGTTATTGTGTCTACAGTAGAGTTCCTGAACGGACGTCCTCAAGTAACCTTAACTAATCATTATGACATACAGTATAACCAGCTCGTCTCTTTAACTCGAGAGTTTGCAGAACATGAAGGAGAGGCAGATCAGTGTATTACGGTAACTAGAAGGAGAGAAGGCAAAGCTCAGAGTGAAAATGGCATTCAAAGAAGTTTCGTTGCTCAGACTTTCACTTGTCAACAAAGAGGTTAATGGGTTTTTCCCACAAACAAAGTTAATTTTAATCAATAGATCTTTGAATAATAATAAGTTCGACAATTGGATGTGTTAAAAAAATGTTCCGGTGCTGAGATAATCTTATAAATGTGCTCCTGCTGTGTACTGTGTAATCTCTGTGTCTTACCATGCAGTACCATAGTCTGATCATACCACATCTCCTGGGCAGGGGAGAACACAAAAGAGTACACAGACAGGATAGACAGGGATCGCAGCTGATTCTTTCTTTGAGGTAAAACATCGAGTAAAATCTGGCAGTGAAGTGTTTTTATGCACAAAAACAATCATTTGCGATCCCATGCTTTCCAGTCTGTATACTCTTTTGCTTCCTCCCCTGCCCAGGAGCTTTGGTATGATCAGAACATGTCCCTGCATGGTCAGACACAGCCATTAAACAGTACGTATGCAGTGGCACATTTATAAGATTTCAGAGTATGTACTGTAAAAGAATGTGGACCTGTTAAACGTTGGTATGTGTAACGGCCGTCGCCCACTCTGCCTCTCCCCGCATGCTTCTGTAACCTGCATGTCATTTTTATGTCCAGATCCCATATGTTGGAATAAAGGACTAGCACAATTTTCGTAATGGAGAGTGCCGCATAGGTTCTTTTATATACTCTGAAATCTGTCATTATTTAATGCAGAGCACCAGTGAACCATTCGCTTAGCTGCTGAAGCTCTTTAATAGGGAGATCTGCTCTCTTTGCATGGGATTTACTATAGTGTGGACTGGTGATGCAGCTTGCTTTTCTTTGGAAACATTTATAAGATTATCTCAGCACAGGAATGTTTTTTCTTAACACATATGTGGAGACAAGAGGGTCAGTAAGTGCTCTTCTGCTGGCCAGGCTGTCTTTAAAAGACCGCATGGCCCAGGCCTCATCCCACTGAACGCCCACACTCCTTTCCGTAGGCAGAATACTACTCAGACAGCACATGGTGAGTAAAACAGTGCGGCAATATTTTTTGAACCACCAATAATAACACATAGAACAGTCCCAGTAAATACATAAGATGGTGCAAATTACAGAGTCTCGCCCTTCCACTGGCTCATTGAGATTAGAGCAGCTGCAGTTTCGGATTTCCTGGGCCGACTATGCCCACCAGTGACACCCCAATTTTGTCTATCACGCACAGAGATGAGGTAACGACAAACTTAAGGTAGCTGAGAATCCATTGAGATACATGGCCAGGTGACCTGATTGTCCCACTCTGCTTTCTCCGAATGTCTCCATGGAGCCAGCTGACCAGATGGTCTGAACCTGACTTCTCCGAACTTCTCCATGTAGCCAGGTGACCGGATTGTCCCAACCTGGCTTCTCTGAATGTTTCCATGGGGCTAGGCAACCAGAATGTCCTAACCTGGATTCTTCAAACATCTTTGAGGGTTTAGTGATGGTCAATGGAGCCGATCTGTATTCCTCCATCTAGGGCCATGGTCCCTTAAATTGGCATCTTGTAGAATTTCTCAACTCTGTATCCCTCCAGTAGTAGCCATGGTTAAAAAAACAACATTATGGGAACCCCCCCATAGGTCTGACGCATTTCGGACCCAGTAAAAACAGTCCTTCCTTTGAGGAAACGCGTCAGCCTATGGAGGGGTCCCCATAATGTTGTTTTTTTTAATCGCTGAAGATGTTTAAATAAAGAAAGAATTTTTACTGAAAAAGGATTCCTGTGCTGGAAGTCTTCTATTTCTATTTACTTACATGTGGTAGTCAGCCACTGATCTCCAGGCTCGGACGGTCTCAGGTATAATTTGGTGAGCGAAGTTTTCTCTTCCCTTTGCTGAAGAACCTGTGATGATATGATGTTGGGAGGAAGTCTGACTCAATTTCAGTCTCTTTATTTCTATAAGAAGCTTGCAAAGGGGTAGAGCTTGTGAGCCACAAAAATCCAGAGAATTGGACAACACCTAAAAGAAAGTATAAAAGGTAAGAGCTGCTGAGGATGAGAGGAGGAAATGGGCACTTTACCCTTACAGTGTGTCAGACACTAGCAACCAGTGGACAACCCTGATTGTGTTCACTGTATTTTCTTTTAGGTTGCTAATATCTAGTCAGCGATGGCAATATGAAAATTGTTTGGAAGACCAATAAAATGTAAAAGAAAATGTTATAAAAGAAATGTAGCTACAGCTAGTTTACTCTAGATGTATATACCTTTGTGTGTTTTTCAAATCTTTGTTTGAAATTTTGAAAAAAAAATGTTTTTTGGTGGTTTCTGCAAAAAAAAATTAATTAAAATGTTGTGCATTATTGATATCTTACTTTATTTTGCAATTTGAAATAAACTTGTAAAAGTTATTTATGTGAGTATCCCCATATGATTTGCACGGGGGGCCTATAAGGCCCCGTCACATAAAAGTGTAGATTTGTGACGTCACGCATGATAGAGTTAAAATGTACTTTGTTTGTGGGACAACCGCTTTAATATTACAAGTCATATTTATTGGCATGGATTATGAATACCATGTAGACATTCCATTTATCCATAATATTGTGCAACATCAGCTGGGATTCTTAGATATAATGAGAGAATTATATTTTTGTCTGTGGCCATTTCAGAGGCATTATGCATACCATGGATCTGTTGCTGGAGGTTTTTTTTTTTTAAATTATTGCATTGTATAATCTTCAAGTTTATAAGACTGCACTTTTTCTTTTTCTTTTTTTTCAAAACTATAGTCAGTTAGACAGTAAAACATGAAGATACAAGTTGAATATGCTCTTCCTCGTTTCTTGATTCGTTTCTATTTTTAGAACAGACATTGTAGCTGTAGAGGTTTTCTGAGGAGCATGTGCACCTGTGCTTGTGGGGACCCTAAATCTGGGTACTTTAGTATTTTATGTGGCACATGGTACTGTCTGAGAGTCAGGTTACGACACTGGTGACAATTTTGTGTTTCGCTGAGACCTAAGTAATCTGAGACAAACTGGTTGTTATGGACATTCTGCTTGACAACCACATTGAATAAGCTGTTTTTGTTAGGCAATGTTACTCCAGCAACCATTTGTCTTGCATAACTCAGCTGTTCATCTGAAGGACTGATGGGCACTGTGCTGATAGCATTAGCAACAAAAAGCAGATTGGCAGGTGTCAAGCAGTGACATTCCCCATTTCAGACTGCAGAATTTGTTTAATCAGAGGCCTAACTTTACCGAGCACAGACTGCATGGACCTTTGAGGGTCCTATTGCTCTCAAGTATGACAGCAGCATTTAGAATGCCTCCAAGATGGTAGTAGTCAGTTCAGAGCCCATCACACATGGTGATCTTGCAGATGGATTAACATGACAGTCATGAGTATGACTTTTTGATTATTTGCCCATAGGACACCAGTAATTTTATGATTACACTGCAATACTACAGTATTGTACTATTTTGTATAGACAACCAAGAGATTGCAGGTTCAAGTCCCAGTGCAGGGCAATAGTGATGAGCGAGTATGCTCGACTCTCGGGTGATCTTCGAGTATTTTGGCTTGCTCGGAGATTTAGTTTGTGTCACCACAGCTGCAAGATTTGCGGCTACAAGACAGCCTGAATACATGTGATTAATGCCTGTTTGTTAGGTATTTCCCACATGTATTCAGGCTGTCAAGCAGTTGCAAATCTCCGAGCACGCCAAAATATTCGGAGATCACCTGAACGTGCTCGGGAAAACCAGAGCAACGAGTATACTTGCTCATCACTACAGGGCAATTTTTCAGTACATTATACCCATGATTTATCAAACTGTTTCCGCCATGTTTCTGGTGTAAAACACATTGATAGGTCACAAAATATTAGGTAAATTCGAGGTTATGAAATAAATCTGCGTTTTAACTCTAGTTTTGCCTTACTCCATCAAAATGGGGGGAGTGGTGGCGGAATGGGACTTTTCTAAGAAAATGAGAAAAAAATAAAACAGTAAAAAATTTATATATATATTTTTTTTTTCTGTTTTGATTGGGGCAGGTCCGGACTGGCCATCTGGCAATTCTGGCAAATGCCAGAAGTGCCTGTCTGGTCATGGGCCACCTTGTCTGCTATGTTGTTAACATAATTGGTGTTCTCAAGACACCCATACTGTTCAGAGTTGTGATGAAGCACAAAGTCGCCAACTCCATCACTTAACCCAGCAGGCCACAGGAATCATTAGAAATATTGATAATGTAGTAAATCTTGCTTTTCTCCATCCAGGGTAATATTAGTAATATGTCCCATCTGGTGCTTGGGACGGGGACAGCATGGGCCTGTATGATTTCAAATGCCAGGGCTGAATTTCAGTCCCAGTCCGTATCTGATTGGGGCAGTACATTCGCCCCATTTACTGAAAGTTTTAGTATAGCAGTGAGACCCAGTAAAAACTGAAAGCTGAAGGTGCAGTACTGGAGTCACAAAAGCCATTTAAGCAGAGTTATAGAAATAACAATTGGTGGTCTAGATTAAGATCATGGCAACTGGGACAGCAGAAGGAAGTTACAGCAACAGTTTAGCATCAAACCTGGAGCATGGAGATAGCAGATATTCCAAGCTACGGTTGTGACAGAGGCCGAAACTGAGCAGGCCCGCAGTATAGCAAAGGTTCCAGTGGTGTAGCCAAGTTAGGATTGTGACAGAGTCTGAGACTGAGCAGGCCAGCAGTATAGCAGAGGTCCCAGTGGTGTAGCCAAGCTAGGGCTTTGACAGGGGCCGAGACTGAGCAGGACAGTGGTATAGTCGAGATCCCAGTGGAGTAGGCAAGCTAGACTTGTGACATGGGCCAAGACTGAGCAGGCCAGCAGTATAGCAGAGGTCCTAGTAGTGTAGGCATGCTAGGATTATGACAGGGGCCGAGACTGAGCAGGCCAGCAGTATAGCAGAGGTCCCAATAGTGCAGCCAGCTAGGGTTGTGACAGGGGCCGACAATGAGAAGACCAGCAGTATAGCCGAGGTCCTAGTGGTGCAGCCAAACTGGGGTTGTGACAGGGGCCGAGACTGAGCAGGCCAACAGTAGAGCATAGGTCCAAGTGGGGTAGCCAAGCTAGGGTTGTGGCAGGGGCTGAGACTGAGCAGGCCAGCAGTATAGCAGAGGTCACAGTGGTGCAGCCAAGTTAGGGTTGTGACAGGGGCCAAGACTGAGCAAGGCAACAGTATAGCAGAAGTCCCAGTGGTGTAGCCAAGCTAGGGTTGTGACAGGGGCCGAGACTGAGCAGGCCAGCAGTGTAGCAGAGGTCCCAACGGTGCAACAAAGCTGATGTTATCATGGTGTCAGAGATGGTAATGTCCAACAATATAGTAGAGATCAAAGGCAGTACTGACTAACAACATAGCAGAGTGCTCAGAATGTAGCAGAGAAGAGATTGCAACATGGTCAAAGGCAGAAAAGAAGTCTTTAGTAGGACGCACACTGTTTGAGTCAGCCAATAAGGCCTGAGAGTGCGTCTTTCCAGGAGTGTGCTGGGTTACTATGATAACCCTTTCACAGAGATGTGGCTAAGATCTGAGGAAGACAGAGAGGTGGGACACGTGAATAAGGCTAAGTGCACACGATCAGGAATAATTGCGTTTTTTTCGCGGTTTTTCCGCGGTTTTCCGCGGTAAAAACGCGATAAAAACGCAAGCATTAAGCATCCTATACATGTTAATTGATTCCGCATGTTTTGGCCACATGTTGCGTTTTTTTCCGCGAAAAAAACGCTTTGCGGAAAAAATAGCAACATGTTCATTAATTTTGCGGAATGTAAGCGGTTCATGTGCGGTGGTACCCAGGGTCTGGAGGAGAGGAGACTCTCCTCCAGGCCCTGGGTACCATATCCCTGGTAAAACAATAATTAAAATAAAAAATAATGATATTCTCACCTTCCGGCGGCCCCCGCAGCCTTCCCGCGGCCCCCGCAGCCTTCCCGCCTTCAGCGACGCTCCCGGCAACTTCCGGTCCCAAGAGTCCTTTGCGAGAATCACCCAGATGGCATAGCGGTCTCGCGAGATGTACGTCATCGGTGTGATTTGTCGCAAAGCATCCTTGGGACCGGAGTTGCCGGGAGCGTCGCTGAAGGCGGGAAGGCTGCGGGGGCCGCCGGAAGGTGAGAATATCATTATTTATTATTTTTTTTATTATTTTTACATTAGATCTTTTTACTATTGATGCGACATAGGCGGCATCAATAGTAAAAAGTTGGTCACACTTGTCAAACACTATGTTTGACTCGTGTGACCAACCTGTCAATCAGTTTTCCAAGCGATGCTACAGATCGCTAGGAAAACGCTAGCATTCTGCAAGCTAATTACGCTTGCAAAACGCTATTATTCTGGCGGGAATCAGCATACAAAAAACGTGCGTATTTCCTGCAGGAGAAGTGCGGGATTGCCGCGGAAATTTCCGCGGCAATTCCGCAACGTGTGAACTTAGCCTAAGGGTATGTTCACATGTGATGTTTTTGTAACATTTTTTCTGCGTCCAAAACCTACGCTCTTGGCAATAAAATCTCTGCTGCATTTTTCAGCAGATTACATGTATGATTTGTCTTCAGTGCCCGTTAATGAAGCTATTTTTTTCACAAAGAAATGTAGCACAAATGTTGTGCTGCATTTTATCAGCATTTTTGCTGATTCCCATTACTTTCAGTTACTGAAAGGATTGAAATGCTTCAAATTTTCAAAAATGCTGCAGTTTCCATATTCGATCAAGAAAATAAACTGTGCAGAAGATTTCTGATATCTTATTGCTTTTTCTGTTTCTAGCGCACAGCTTCTTTTCTATCTAAAAAGACATGCCAAAACAAATACTGCAAAAACACCATGTGTGAACGTACCCTAACAACGCTATAAATGTTGTTATTCCTATCATCGCCCCATGTCACTGTCTGATTTTCTCACTGAACATTTCGGAGATAACATCACATAGTGCATGTATATACAGTACAGACCAAAAGTTTGGACACACCTTCTCATTTAAAGATTTTTCTGTATTTTCATGACTATGAAAATTGTACATTAACACTGAAGGCATCAAAACTGTGAATTAACACATGTGGAATTATATAGTTAACAAAAAAGTGTGAAACAACTGAAAATATGTCTTATATTCTAGGTTCTTCAAAGTAGCCTCCTTTTGCTTTGATGACTGCTTTGCACACTCTTGGCATTCTCTTGATGAGCTTCAAGAGGAGTTCCCAGAGATGCTTAGCACTTGTTGGCCCTTTTGCCTTCACTCTGCGGTCCAGCTCACCCCAAACCATCTCGATTGGGTTCAGGTCTGGTGACTGTGGAGGCCAGGTCATCTGGCGTAGCACCCCATCACTCTCCTTCTTGGTCAAATAGCCCTTACACAGCCTGGAGGTGTGTTTGGGGTCATTGTCCTGTTGAAAAATAAATGATGGTCCAACTAAACACAAACCGGATGGAATAGCATGCCGCTGCAAGATTTTGAATAAATCCCCAACAGTGTCACCAGCAAAGCACCCCACACATCACACCTCCTCCTCCATGCTTCACGGTGAGAACCAAGCATGTAGAATCCATCCGTTCACCTTTCTATGTCACACAAAGACATGGTGGTTGGAACCAAAGATCTCAAATTTGGACTCATCAGACCAAAGCACAGATTTCCACTAGTCTTATGTCCATTCCTTGTGTTCTTTATCCCAAACAAGTCTCTTCTGCTTGTTGCCAGTCCTTAGCAGTGGTTTCCTAGCAACTATTTTACCATGAAGGCCTCCTGCACAAAGTCTCCTCTGCTGTGATGTGTCTGCTGCTAGAACTTTGTGTGGCATTGACCTGGTCTCTAATCTGAGCTGCTGTTAACCTGCGATTTCTGAGGCTGGTGACTTGGATAAACTTATCTTCAGAAGCAGCGGTGACTCTTGGTCTTCAATTCCTGGGGCGGTCTTCATGTGAGCCAGTTTCTTTGTAGCGCTTGATGGTTTTTGCAACTGCACTTGGGGACACTTTCAAAGTTTTTCCAATTTTTCGGACTAACTGGCTGTTAAGGGTCTGCGGAACGCACCAAATATATAAAGTAGAGAGGTGCGTTCGCAGCCCGGGGTCCACCGTGCAAGCGGAGCCTGCTGCTAATAGAAATGGCGCGAGAAGCAAACTCTGTTATCCCGCAGAGTCGCCAACATAAACGCCGTAATGCGCTGTGGCAATAAGTGCGAACTCTGTTACTCCACAGAGCTGCTAGAAGGAGAGCCGCAGCGCTATATGGCGATGTGTGCGCACTCATTAGACACAACTGAGTGGCAAAGAAAACACGCTAGGGCGCTGTCTAGCGTTGAAAGCGAACCCTAGGTTACGTCACAGGGCCGCTGAGAAAAAGTACTGTGTCCTGTCAGGCTCTCAGGTACACAGTTAAGTGCTACGCGTTCATAAAGCGTGATCATGTGCTAATGTCCTCGCGGGAGTCACCCTCAATCTATGGCGTCTGAACGCCAGACCCTGAATACGGCAATCAAAACTCCTCACCGGTTATGCCGGTAATCTGGGGCATCTAGGACACCGACCCTGACCAGCTACCATACCAAACTCCTCACCGATTAAGTCGGTATTCTAGTGGCTTATTTCAGCCGGGTCCCTATCCACACATACACATGACCACACTGGCGCATAGCATACAATGATTGATATTAGCGCATGGCGGCCCAGCCATGCTACCCATTTATAGCAACAGCTACAGGACCTTCCAGGAACAAGGACCAATGAGAAGCTGTTACAAACAAACGTAGCTACATGACCTTCCTGGCGGACCAATAGGAGCCGCTGCAGCACCTGAACATGTGACCCCTGATCTCCAATGAGAGATCTCACTCTGGGCATGCTCAGATGGGAAAACGCAGGACTTTGTCTCAAAGACGACTGCTCCAGCACTGGCTATAAAGCAGATCCAGGAAAGGC
This sequence comes from Oophaga sylvatica, assembly GCA_033576555.1. NCBI lineage: Eukaryota > Metazoa > Chordata > Amphibia > Anura > Dendrobatidae > Oophaga > Oophaga sylvatica. The sequence continues at coordinate 77,236,244 of JARQOD010000006.1, read as the reverse complement.
AGCAGCAAGTCACTGCACAGTAGAGGAGTGGGCAAGACGCCTGGACCGACGTCTCTGCTGAGCAGGCTCCACTGCGGCCGGAGATGAATGGGAGACCGCAGCGGGACGGGTTCGAGAATCCCCTTGTGCAGCAGCGGGAAATCGAACCCTAACACTAGCCTTCATTTCTTAAAGTAATGATGGCCAGCGGGGTGCCAACTTAGTGGACTCAACTCGCAGCCTGATGTTACGGGCGGAGAGCCACACCAAGTCCCCAGGAGCAAATGTTGGAGCGGGGCGCCGATGTGCGTCGGCAGAGGACCTCATCCTCTCCTTGGATGCCTGAATGGCATCCTGGGTGCGGTCCCAAATGTCCCGTGCCTCCACAGCCCAGTCTGCCACCCTGGAGTCGGCGGAAGACACGGGCATGGGCACCGGAACCCGCGGATGCTGACCGTAGTTCAGAAGGAAAGGAGTCTGTCCGGTGGAGTCAGCCACAGCATTGTTTAATGCAAACTCAGCCCATGGTAGCAAGGATGCCCAGTCATCCTGCCTGGCAGAGACAAAATGTCGTATGTTATGATTTGGTAGCTGAGGAGAGCAGGCAAAAAAGGAAATACACCAGAGCAGTTGGAAACTATGAGATTGCAGTACCCTGACTAACCACCACAACTAGAGGCAGCCGTGGAGCGTTCCTACGTTGGTCCTAGACGCCTCGTCACAGCCTGAGAAACTAACTACACCTAAAGATAGAAAGAGGAAAGCTATCTGCCCCGGAGCAGATCCCCAAAGAACATAGAAAGCCCTCAAACATGTAATGGCGGTTAGACAAGAAGAAATACTGACACAGACAGAAAATAGTATGAGCAAACGTTGGGGCCCAAACTTACTAAATAGAAAAGGATAGGAAGGGCACTTACTGCAATCCCAAAAAACCCTGAAAAGCACCAACTCTACTAATTTCAAAAACACCTGAGATCACACGACCTCTACCACCTAAATTAGTTCTCTGGTGTAACCAAAAACAAAACAGCAGCCACTGAAAAAACTGGAAAAAGCAAATGTACAAACATCAGTGGCTGAACTGAACTGAGAGGGCAAAAGCCCCCAGAAGGGACCCTGAAGGCCCCCACAGAAGTGCAGGACAAAATGCAAAAATCAAGCACAAAAACAAAAAGAAGAAAATGTCTTATCTGTTAGCAGAGATTCAGACACGACACAGCAGGCTACCAAGGAAACAGGAATCAAGGATTGAGACCAGAACAATTGATCACCGGTAACCCTGATGGGAAGGCGACTCCCTTATATAAGACCAGTCAGTAACACCTGATTCCCAATCCTCACAATCTTCACTGGACAGTCCAGTACCGTTTGTAACCACCAGAGGGAGCTTCTGCTCAGAACTCATTTCCAGCCTATTCACAACAGTCGTAGATAGGTGACCAAGGTCTGGTTGGCCCTCTCTACCAACCCATTCGTCTCAGGATGATACGCTGAAGAGAGATTTAACTCAATACTGAGTAGACGACAAAGCTCTCTCCAGAACCGAGACGCAAACTGGGGACCTCGGCCACTGACAATTTTGTCCGGCATGCCGTGTAGACGGAAGATGTGCCTAACGAACAACGCTGCCAGAACCCGTGCAGAAGGTAACCGTGGTAGTGGCACCAGATGCACCATTTTAGAGAAATGGTCGGTGATTACCCAAATGATGGTGCAACCCCGAAGTTGGGCAAGCCCACCACAAAGTCCTTCCCAACCATCTCCCAGGGCCTGTCTGCCACCGGCAAAGGATAAAGTAAACCAGCTGGCTGTTGTCGTGGAGACTTATTTTTGGCGCAGGAGACACACGCCCGAACATAGTCCCCAACATCACGGACCATATGCGGCCACCAATATGTCCTCGCCAGCAATTCAGATGTCCTCTTTGCCCCAAAATGTCCACCAACCCTGGACGAATGTGCCCAAGAGAGTACCTCCGGTCGCAAATTGGTAGGCACAAAAGTCTTGCCCGGGGGCACAGACTCTAGTGAAACCGGAGCCACTGTTCTCAGGCTCTCTGTGGGAACAATAAGCCGAGGCTCCTCTACCTCCTCTTCAGAGGACACCACAGAGCGAGAGAGAGCGTCGGCACGAATGTTCTTCTCTCCAGAGAGGAAATGGAGTGTGAAATTAAACCGAGAGAAGAACAAGGACCATCTGGCCTGGCGAGAGTTAAGCCGCTGAGCTGTCTGCAGATACACCAAATTTTTGTGGTCGGTGAAGATTGGAAGGGAAAAACGGGCCCCCTCCAACAGATTTCTCCACTCAGAGAAGGCCAACTTCATGGCTAGCAACTCCCTATCCCCGATGGAATAATTCCTCTCCGCTGAAGTGAAGGTCTTAGAGAAGAAGAAGCAAGGATGCTTCCGACCTTGAGCATCCTTTTGGAAGAGGACTGCTCCAGCACCAACGGATGAGGCATCCACCTCCAATAAAAATGGCTTATCAACATCGGGGCGATGTAGGATGGGAGCGCTAGCAAAATGAGACTTAATAGAAGAGAAAGCCGTGGAGACCTCTTCCGACCACAATTTGGGATTTGCTCCCTTCTTGGTGAGGGCTACCAAGGGAGCTACCAAGGTAGAGAAATGCGGAATGAACTGGCGATAGTAATTAATGAGCCCCATAAAGCGGTGCACCGCTTTTAGAGAGTGAGGTTCCTGCCAGTCCATCACAGCCTGTAGTTTGGCCGGATCCATAGCCAATCCCTGGGTTGAGATGATATAACCAAGGAAAGGTAAAGACTCCAGCTCAAACATACATTTCTCTAACTTAGCATAGAGGGAATTAGCCCGTAAGAGGTTGAAGACTCTGCAGACATCTCTCCGGTGGGAGTCAATATCTGGAGAGAAGATGAGTATATCATCCAGATAGACTACGACCGAGGTGGAGAGCATATCCCGGAAGATGTCATTGACAAAGTCTTGGAAAATGGCTGGAGCATTACAGAGCCCAATGGGCATCACCAGATATTCGTAATGCCCATCCCTGGTATTAAAAGCCGTCTTCCATTCGTCCCCCTCACGGATGCGAATCAGGTTATAAGCACCGCGCAGATCTAGTTTAGTGAATACTCTTGCTCCCCGAAGCCTATCAAAAAGCTCAGAAATCAGGGGCAACGGGTACTTGTTTTTAACGGTGATGGCGTTAAGACCCCTGTAATCAATACACGGACGCAATTCTCCGTTTTTCTTCTGCACAAGAAAAATCCCGCCCCTGCCGGTGACACCGACTTCCTAATAAACCCTCTTGCCAGGTTCTCCTGAATATATTGCGACATGGCCTCTGTCTCAGGAAGAGAGAGGGGATAGACCCTTCCCCGAGGAGGTTCTGCGCCAGGCAAGAGGTCGATAGGACAGTCATAGGGGCGATGAGGCGGAAGAGACTCCGCAGCCTTCTTGGAGAACACGTCTGCATATGACCAGTAGTGCTTGGGAAGTGGAGTAAGATCTGCGGGTAACTCCTTAGTGGTAACCTGAACGCAACTCCTGACACATCTGCCTCTACATGCATCACTCCAACCCAGTATCCTACCCGAAGTCCACTCTATATGTGGGGAGTGGAAACGGAGCCAAGGTATACCTAGTAGGATCTCGTCTATTCCCTCGGGAAGGACGAGTAGGGAAATAAGTTCCTGATGGGAAGGAGATACAGACAATGCAAGTGGAACAGTCTGGTGTGTAATTTGTGAGGGCAATGTCGACCCATTCACTACCCGGACAGTCACTGATTTGTCAAGCGCCACCAGAGGTATTGCATGACGGCGAGCAAAGCTAGAGGACATGAAATTCCCCTCTGCTCCTGAGTCCACGCAAAGGTCGGCGGTGAGAATGGAAGTACCAACAGTGATTGTCCCTTTAAGTGTCATCTTGGAGGAAAATACCGCTGTCTCTAGTGAACCTCCTCCCAGGGCCACTAGACGCGATCGCTTCCCCGATCGCTGTGGACATTTGTTGGCATAGTGTCCTGTCTGCTGACAACGGTTACAGACCACGGATACTCGGACGGACCGAGACTTAGGTCCAGCATGAGGAACTTCTGTGGCCTTTTGGGGTTCGGACGCCAGATTGGGAAATTCGAGAGGTTTGGCAAAGGTGGGAGCCAACCGAAACCTCTGCCTACACTGGGCCCGCTCCAACCTCCGCTCGTGAAAACGGAGGTCAATGCGGGTAGATATGGAGATAAGCTCCAGTGTGGCGGGAATCTCCCTGGTAGCCAAAGCGTCTTTAACATGGTCAGCCAGTCCTCGCCAGTAGATTGGAATAAGAACTTTATCAGACTAATCTAGCTCAGAAACTAGAGTCCGAAACTGGACGGAAAACAGACTGACCAAAGACGAACCCTGTGCCAATGCCAGCAGTTGTAGCGCCATATCGTGGGTGACCTGAGGTCCTAAAAAGACCTTTTTAAGAGCCTCCAAGAAACGAGGAGCACTCCGCACCACACGATCGTCGCGCTCCCACAGCGGCGTTGCCCACTCCAACGCTCTGCCCGAGAGTAGAGAAAGTACAAAACCCACTTGTGCCCGATCCGTGGGAAAACGTGCAGCCAGAAGCTCGAGCTGTATAGAGCACTGACTCACGAATCCCCGACATTGCTTGCTATCACCGGCAAACTTGTCAGGAAGCGGGAGGTGGGATAATGTAGGGGCAGAGGTGGTAGAAGACAAACTGGCTGCAGCCACGCTAGCAGCCTGAACAGCGACTGCGGTAACATCCACAGCTGAGGTTGTGCGCTCAAGAGCCGCCAACCTACCCTCCAGCTGCTGGATGTACTGCGATAGACGCTGTTCATCCGCCATTTTACTAGCCAGACCCTGGAGCTAATATGTTAAGGGTCTGCGGAACGCACCAAATATATAAAGTAGAGAGGTGCGTTCGCAGCCCGGGGTCCACCGTGCAAGCGGAGCCTGCTGCTAATAGAAATGGCGCGAGAAGCAAACTCTGTTATCCCGCAGAGTCGCCAACATAAACGCCGTAATGCGCTGTGGCAATAAGTGCGAACTCTGTTACTCCACAGAGCCGCTAGAAGGAGAGCCGCAGCGCTATATGGCGATGTGTGCGCACTCATTAGACACAACTGAGTGGCAAAGAAAACACGCTAGGGCGCTGTCTAGCGTTGAAAGCGAACCCTTTTTATGTCACAGGGCCGCTGAGAAAAAGTACTGTGTCCTGTCAGGCTCTCAGGTACACAGTTAAGTGCTACGCGTTCATAAAGCGTGATCATGTGCTAAGGTCCTCGCGGGAGTCACCCGCAATCTATGGCGTCTGAACGCCAGACCCTGAATACGGCAATCAAAACTCCTCACCGGTTATGCCTGTAATCTGGGGCATCTAGGACACCGACCCTGACCAGCTACCATACCAAACTCCTCACCGATTAAGTCGGTATTCTAGTGGCTTATTTCAGCCGGGTCCCTATCCACACATACACATGACCACACTGGCGCATAGCATACAATGATTGATATTAGCGCATGGCGGCCCAGCCATGCTACCCTTTTATAGCAACAGCTACAGGACCTTCCAGGAACAAGGACCAATGAGAAGCTGTTACAAACAAACGTAGCTACATGACCTTCCTGGCAGACCAATAGGAGCCGCTGCAGCACCTGAACATGTGACCCCTGATCTCCAATGAGAGATCTCACTCTGGGCATGCTCAGATGGGAAAACGCAGGACTTTGTCTCAAAGACGACTGCTCCAGCACTGGCTATAATAGCAGATCCAGGAAAGGCAGCAGCAAGTCACTGCACAGTAGAGGAGTGGGCAAGACGCCTGGACCGACGTCTCTGCTGAGCAGGCTCCACTGCGGCTGGAGATGAATGGGAGACCGCAGCGGGACGGGTTCGAGAATCCCCTTGTGCAGCAGCGGGAAATCGAACCCTAACACTAGCCTTCATTTCTTAAAGTAATGATGGCCACTCGTTTTTTTTTACTTAGCTGCTTTTTTCTTGCCATAATACAAATTCTAACAGTCTATTCAGTAGGACTGTCAGCTGTTTATCCACCAGACTTCTGCACAACACAACTGATAGTCCCAACCCCATTTATAAGGCCAGAAATCCCACTTATTAAACCTGACATGGCACACCTGTGAAGTGAAAACCATTCCCGGTGACTACCTCTTGAAGCTCATCAAGAGAATGCCAAGAGTGTGCAAAGCAGTCATCAGAGCAAAAGGTGACTACTTTGAAGAACCTAGAATATAAGACATAATTTCAGTTGTTACACACTTTTTTGTTAAGTATGTAATTCCACATGTGTTAATTCATAGTTTTGATGCCTTCAGTGTGAATGTACAATTTTCATATACAAAAAAAGGCTGCACTCTATCATACTAAAGCATGACAATATGGAATACATGAAATTTAGAATAGCAATATGGCTTTGGAATCTAAGGAAAAATTTGAGACGCTTAGTATAAACATTTGGCCAAACATTTTGAAGCCCACCAACCATCGTCAAGGTGGTCTCAATACTGGTGAGTCCCTAACCTAATGTGAACATACCTCTATTAGGCTGATATCTGAATTTCTGGGTGAATATGCACCTCTGTCAGCAATGCCTGCATTTATGGGTAAAGTAGGGACCTGGTGTAATTAAAATCACCACCTGGTGGGGGCGGAGTGCTCGGTCAGCAAGCTAACATACAATAGACAAAAAAACCTGACTGGCACTTCCAGACTAATGTGAACTAGGTGCAAGCCAAGGGAAGCTACCCCCATGTAAAACATACAAAAAAAGGCTGCACTCTATCATACTAAAGCATGACAATATGGAATACATGAAATTTAGAATAGCAATATGGCTTTGGAATCTAAGGAAAAATTTGAGACGCTTAGCATAAACATTTGGCCAAACATTTTGAAGCCCACCAACCATCGTCAAGGTGGTCTCAATACTGGTGAGTCCCTAACCTAATGTGAACATACCTCTATTAGGCTGATATCTGAATTTCTGGGTGAATATGCACCTCTGTCAGCAATGCCTGCATTTATGGGTGAAGTAGGGACCTGGTGTAATTAAAATCACCACCTGGTGGGGGCGGAGTGCTCGGTCAGCAAGCTAACATACAATAGACAAAAAAACCTGACTGGCACTTCCAGACTAATGTGAACTAAGTGCAAGCCAAGGGAAGCTACCCCCATGTAAAACATACAAAAAAAGGCTGCACTCTATCATACTAAAGCATGACAATATGGAATACATGAAATTTAGAATAGCAATATGGCTTTGGAATCTAAGGAAAAATTTGAGACGCTTAGTATAAACATTTGGCCAAACATTTTGAAGCCCACCAACCATCGTCAAGGTGGTCTCAATACTGGTGAGTCCCTAACCTAATGTGAACATACCTCTATTAGGCTGATATCTGAATTTCTGGGTGAATATGCACCTCTGTCAGCAATGCCTGCATTTATGGGTGAAGTAGGGACCTGGTGTAATTAAAATCACCACCTGGTGGGGGCGGAGTGCTCGGTCAGCAAGCTAACATACAATAGACAAAAAAACCTGACTGGCACTTCCAGACTAATGTGAACTAGGTGCAAGCCAAGGGAAGCTACCCCCATGTAAAACATACAAAAAAAGGCTGCACTCTATCATACTAAAGCATGACAATATGGAATACATGAAATTTAGAATAGCAATATGGCTTTGGAATCTAAGGAAAAATTTGAGACGCTTAGTATAAACATTTGGCCAAACATTTTGAAGCCCACCAACCATCGTCAAGGTGGTCTCAATACTGGTGAGTCCCTAACCTAATGTGAACATACCTCTATTAGGCTGATATCTGAATTTCTGGGTGAATATGCACCTCTGTCAGCAATGCCTGCATTTATGGGTAAAGTAGGGACCTGGTGTAATTAAAATCACCACCTGGTGGGGGCGGAGTGCTCGGTCAGCAAGCTAACATACAATAGACAAAAAAACCTGACTGGCACTTCCAGACTAATGTGAACTAGGTGCAAGCCAAGGGAAGCTACCCCCATGTAAAACATACAAAAAAAGGCTGCACTCTATCATACTAAAGCATGACAATATGGAATACATGAAATTTAGAATAGCAATATGGCTTTGGAATCTAAGGAAAAATTTGAGACGCTTAGTATAAACATTTGGCCAAACATTTTGAAGCCCACCAACCATCGTCAAGGTGGTCTCAATACTGGTGAGTCCCTAACCTAATGTGAACATACCTCTATTAGGCTGATATCTGAATTTCTGGGTGAATATGCACCTCTGTCAGCAATGCCTGCATTTATGGGTAAAGTAGGGACCTGGTGTAATTAAAATCACCACCTGGTGGGGGCGGAGTGCTCGGTCAGCAAGCTAACATACAATAGACAAAAAAACCTGACTGGCACTTCCAGACTAATGTGAACTAGGTGCAAGCCAAGGGAAGCTACCCCCATGTAAAACATACAAAAAAAGGCTGCACTCTATCATACTAAAGCATGACAATATGGAATACATGAAATTTAGAATAGCAATATGGCTTTGGAATCTAAGGAAAAATTTGAGACGCTTAGTATAAACATTTGGCCAAACATTTTGAAGCCCACCAACCATCGTCAAGGTGGTCTCAATACTGGTGAGTCCCTAACCTAATGTGAACATACCTCTATTAGGCTGATATCTGAATTTCTGGGTGAATATGCACCTCTGTCAGCAATGCCTGCATTTATGGGTAAAGTAGGGACCTGGTGTAATTAAAATCACCACCTGGTGGGGGCGGAGTGCTCGGTCAGCAAGCTAACATACAATAGACAAAAAAACCTGACTGGCACTTCCAGACTAATGTGAACTAGGTGCAAGCCAAGGGAAGCTACCCCCATGTAAAACATACAAAAAAAGGCTGCACTCTATCATACTAAAGCATGACAATATGGAATACATGAAATTTAGAATAGCAATATGGCTTTGGAATCTAAGGAAAAATTTGAGACGCTTAGTATAAACATTTGGCCAAACATTTTGAAGCCCACCAACCATCGTCAAGGTGGTCTCAATACTGGTGAGTCCCTAACCTAATGTGAACATACCTCTATTAGGCTGATATCTGAATTTCTGGGTGAATATGCACCTCTGTCAGCAATGCCTGCATTTATGGGTGAAGTAGGGACCTGGTGTAATTAAAATCACCACCTGGTGGGGGCGGAGTGCTCGGTCAGCAAGCTAACATACAATAGACAAAAAAACCTGACTGGCACTTCCAGACTAATGTGAACTAAGTGCAAGCCAAGGGAAGCTACCCCCATGTAAAACATACAAAAAAAGGCTGCACTCTATCATACTAAAGCATGACAATATGGAATACATGAAATTTAGAATAGCAATATGGCTTTGGAATCTAAGGAAAAATTTGAGACGCTTAGTATAAACATTTGGCCAAACATTTTGAAGCCCACCAACCATCGTCAAGGTGGTCTCAATACTGGTGAGTCCCTAACCTAATGTGAACATACCTCTATTAGACTGATATCTGAATTTCTGGGTGAATATGCACCTCTGTCAGCAATGCCTGCATTTATGGGTAAAGTAGGGACCTGGTGTAATTAAAATCACCACCTGGTGGGGGCGGAGTGCTCGGTCAGCAAGCTAACATACAATAGACAAAAAAACCTGACTGGCACTTCCAGACTAATGTGAACTAGGTGCAAGCCAAGGGAAGCTACCCCCATGTAAAACATACAAAAAAAGGCTGCACTCTATCATACTAAAGCATGACAATATGGAATACATGAAATTTAGAATAGCAATATGGCTTTGGAATCTAAGGAAAAATTTGAGACGCTTAGTATAAACATTTGGCCAAACATTTTGAAGCCCACCAACCATCGTCAAGGTGGTCTCAATACTGGTGAGTCCCTAACCTAATGTGAACATACCTCTATTAGGCTGATATCTGAATTTCTGGGTGAATATGCACCTCTGTCAGCAATGCCTGCATTTATGGGTAAAGTGGGGACCTGGTGTAATTAAAATCACCACCTGGTGGGGGCGGAGTGCTCGGTCAGCAAGCTAACATACAATAGACAAAAAAACCTGACTGGCACTTCCAGACTAATGTGAACTAGGTGCAAGCCAAGGGAAGCTACCCCCATGTAAAACATACAAAAAAAGGCTGCACTCTATCATACTAAAGCATGACAATATGGAATACATGAAATTTAGAATAGCATGAATTGTATGTTTTACATGGGGGTAGCTTCCCTTGGCTTGCACCTAGTTCACATTAGTCTGGAAGTGCCAGTCAGGTTTTTTTGTCTATTGTATGTTAGCTTGCTGACCGAGCACTCCGCCCCCACCAGGTGGTGATTTTAATTACACCAGGTCCCTACTTTACCCATAAATGCAGGCATTTCTGACAGAGGTGCATATTCACCCAGAAATTCAGATATCAGCCTAATAGAGGTATGTTCACATTAGGTTAGGGACTCACCAGTATTGAGACCACCTTGACGATGGTTGGTGGGCTTCAAAATGTTTGGCCAAATGTTTATACTAAGCGTCTCAAATTTTTCCTTAGATTCCAAAGCCATATTGCTATTCTAAATTTCATGTATTCCATATTGTCATGCTTTAGTATGATAGAGTGCAGCCTTTTTTTGTATGTTTTACATGGGGGTAGCTTCCCTTGGCTTGCACCTAGTTCACATTAGTCTGGAAGTGCCAGTCAGGTTTTTTTGTCTATTGTATGTTAGCTTGCTGACCGAGCACTCCGCCCCCACCAGGTGGTGATTTTAATTACACCAGGTCCCTACTTTACCCATAAATGCAGGCATTGCTGACAGAGGTGCATATTCACCCAGAAATTCAGATATCAGCCTAATAGAGGTATGTTCACATTAGGTTAGGGACTCACCAGTATTGAGACCACCTTGACGATGGTTGGTGGGCTTCAAAATGTTTGGCCAAATGTTTATACTAAGCGTCTCAAATTTTTCCTTAGATTCCAAAGCCATATTGCTATTCTAAATTTCATGTATTCCATATTGTCATGCTTTAGTATGATAGAGTGCAGCCTTTTTTTGTATGTTTTACATGGGGGTAGCTTCCCTTGGCTTGCACCTAGTTCACATTAGTCTGGAAGTGCCAGTCAGGTTTTTTTGTCTATTGTACAATTTTCATAGTCATGAAAATACAGAAAAATCTTTAAATGAGAAGGTGTGTCCAAACTTTTGGTCTGTACTGTAGATCTGTGGCCAGATTTCAGTTTCACCTCTTTAGTGATGAACAGGTTATCCCTCCACGTAACACTTTCCCTGATCAGTCATAGGTGTAGAAGAATTCAGATAGTTTGGAGTTACCCACTGGGCTGGGTATAAAGCAAAATCTGTCTTTCTACTGTCATTATTTGTTTTATGTTTTTTTGCAAATAGTTTTTTATTGGAGTGCAAACATACTTTTCAGGGTTTTTCAGACTGAATATTTGTATATTCTTTTTTTTTAAATTATTCTGTTGTTCAGTGTGACATTTAGGAAGAATCATGAAAAGAGATGGTTAGCATTCGTCTTCCTAGCCTTGGACACTATTTTAATCTTTCCAAGTAAAATGGATCTGTAAATGTACAGTCTCTTCTGTTCAGAAACAGGTTGGACATTCCTGACTTAGGCAAATCTGTGGTTCGGAACATTTTGTTACTACACTATGGTGTAAATAAATAACCCAGTAAGTAGGAAGAACTTACCAAATTAATGTTTAGTCTGAGGCCTCTCGATTGCATACACCAGACTATGGGCAGATTCTGATGGAGTTCTGCCACGACATTTGCTGTATTATGAAAAAGTCAGTAGAGAACATTTAAATTAAACTAAGTTTAGCATATTTCCATATCAACTTAAGTACTGTTATATACATAATGGAGTACAAAATGGTTATAACTATAACACTGGTTTTATCTGCATTTTATCACATACATCTATTCAATGTACTTATTTTCAGCAAGCTTACTCATATTGTTCTTGCATCTATATATAGTAATCTTAAAGGGAGTCTGTCATGCCTCAAATGCATTTTAAATGGACTATCCAGTAATATAGGGGAATAGTATTGTAGGGCAATTACCCCCTATAGTGACCATACTAGTCCTGTACCTCTTACTGGTACAGTGCCTGAGAAAATAACTTTTAATTCATATGCAAATGAGGAGGATTCAGTGCACCCTTGGTCTGGCCAAGAGTTCAGTGCACTCTTCTCTTTTGTATATTGACGCCCAGAGATCACTATATATAGAAAGAAAAATACACAAGTGATCCCATTAGAATTACCTATATTTCTGCATAGATTACTAATAACATGTGGTCTGTTTATTTGTCTAAGTCACATATACAAATGCTTACAAATCATCAGCCCTGGTTCTAGCGTTCCTAGTAACTAAATATTTCCTGATAATCACCCAGCATACAATCAAAACGCTTGTTCATCATATTCATCACGCTTGCTTAAAAATCACAAGTCTTGGCAGCATGTCATCCTATGTAAACAGGATATATGCTGCCAAGAAGGCCGGGGTCACACTTGCGAGTGTGATGCGAGAAACTCAGGCGAGTCTCTCGCATCAATACCCAGGAGAGCCGCTGGCACTCGGGACCGGAGTGTGCGGCTGCATGTATTTCTATGCAGCAGAGCGCTCCAGACCGAGTACCGATGGCAGTGCCGGGTATTGATGCGAGAGACTCGCGCGAGTTTCTCGCATCACACTCGCAAGTGTGATCCCGACCGAACAATGATGTTTTATGCACCCAGAGTGATTATATTACGGATCGTTGTGTGTGCATGGAAGTACACTCAGCTTTTGTAAAGAGGCTGACCAACCATTGACTCAAATGAAGCCGATCCCTGTATATAGCACAAGAAATCAGACGATTGCAGCTTCAAGTCCCCTAAGGGGACTATGAAGAAAAGTGAAAGCAAAAAAAATTAAAAAAAAAATTAAGAAACCCATGAACGTTCAAATCACTCCACTTTTCCTCCAATAAAAATAAAGATAATGAAAAAAAGCACACATTTTTTATTGCCGCATTCAGAACACTCAAATCTATCAAAATATAGAAATTATTAACCCGATTGGTAAACATTGTAAACAGAAAAAAATTCAAGAACTCCACAATTAAGTTTTTCCAGTCTCTGCAATTTAGCAAAAAGTGCTATAACAAGCAATCAAAACTTCACAACTATCCCAAAATGGTATCAATAAAAATGTCGTCTCTCCCTGCAAAAAAATAAGTCATCACACAGCTCAATCAGCTGACAGATGAAAATGTTATTGGTCTCAGAAAAAGGGACACAACCCCCAAATTTTTTTTGCAAACTTTTTGTTTTCTTTTCACCACTAAAATAGTAAAAAAAAAATGTTAGTGTTTGGTCGAGCTGTAATCATACTGATGAGCAGAAACATATTGCAAGGTCATTTTTACCACAAAATGTACACTGTAAGAACCATTCATAAAAAAAACAATGTCAGAATTGTGTGTTTTTTCACAATTTCCTACCACTTGGAATTTTTTTCCTGTTTTCCAGTACACTAAGTGGTAAAAGGAATGGTGCCGTTCAAAAGTATAACTCGTCCTGCAAAAAAGAAGCCCATATATATGTATCTATGTGGGCAGAAAAATTAAAGACTTATGGCTTTAGGATTAAGGGGAGAAAAAACTGAAACGCAAAAGCGGAAATTGGCCCCTTTGTGAAGGGGTTAAACGCACCCTAATTAAATTTGTAAACTACAAGCAGTGGAACTGGTAATGGGAGAGATTTCACAAGCAAAATGTGCCTGAATTCTAATGCTTTTTTTGCCACGAAATTGTCTTTCATAACTCACTCCATACTTCTGATATTGTTTGGACACCTTCTGCGCCTTGTTCGACACTGATGCTGGTGTTTCTTTGTTTTGCAAATCAAGATGAAATCTGGGGATGTACCAGCCTGTAAGGTGACCATGTAAATCCATTGTCTAGTCACACTTGTTCTTTTCGAATATAACCATCGCACACAGTATTCCAGTATATGTGGATATTTGTGCAACTTAGATGATTGAATGCTTAAAACTTAGATACTTGTGATACCTAGATGCCTGATTCATCACTGAGTATAAGTCTTCTCAAAGTGGATGAGATGTTCACAGTCCTGACTGTGGTGTGGAATTATGTTATTATAGTGGCCTCAGACCAAAAAGAATGCAGGAAGGGCGCCTTGCCAGAGAATTTATATTTCTGGCTATGTCTGGATTCAGGCATGGAAAAGAAATTAACTATTTAAATGAATCAGGAATACACGTAGTATTTGAACAGCATTCCCTCACAAGAATCAAAGCATTTCCATTCTTTTACTTTGCTTCACTTTGAGTATTGTACGGTAACTGCTTTATACGGGTTGTCCACGAATCTGACATCTACTTCCCAATCTCTATGTTTCTATACTCACCTTCGGTCCAGGCGATGTTCCAGAGGTGTCGGCACTGACTCTCTCAGAGATTGAGTGATATTGTTATGTCACGCGATCCCTGCAGCCAATCACTCTTCGTGTCTTCAGACAAATCACATACAGTGCCATGTAAAAGTTTGGGCACCCCTGGTCAAAATAACTGTTATCGTGAGCAGTTAAGCAAGTTGAAATAATAATAATGAAATAATCTCTAAAAGGGTGAAAGTTAAAGATGACACATTTCCTTTGTATTTTAGAAAAATATATATATATTCATCTTTTACATATAAAAAATTACAATAAGGAAAATAGGTCAATGTCAATGCAAAAGTTTGGGCATCCTGCATGGTTAGTACCTACCAGCACCCCGTTTTGCAAGTATCACAACTTATAAATGCTTTTTGTTGCCAGCCAAGAGTCTTTCAATTCTTATTTGAGAGATTTTCATCAATTGTTCCTTGGAAAATTCTCACAGTTCTCTGAGCTTCCTGGGTCGTCTTGCATGGAATGAAATTACAGTTATATGAAAAAGTTTGGGCACCCCTATTAATCTTAAGCTTAATGTTTTATAAAAATTGGTGTTTTTGCAACAGCTATTTCAGTTTGATATATCTAATAACTATTGGACACAGTAATGTTTCTTCCTTGAAATGAGGTTTATTGTACTAACAGATAATGTGCAATCTGCATCCAAACAAAATTTGACAGGTGCATAAGTATGGGCACCTCACCAGAAAAGTGACATTAATATTTAGTAGATCCTCCTTTTGCAAAATTAACAGCCTCTAGTTGCTTCCTGTAGCTTTTAATGAGTTCCTGGATCCTGGATGAAAGTATTTTTGACCATTCCTCTTTACAAAACAATTCCAGTTCAGTTAAGTTTTATGGTCGCCGAGCATGGACAGCCCTCTTCAAATGATCCCACAGATGTTCAATGATATTCAGGTCTGGGGACTGGGATGGCCATTCCAGAACATTGTAATTGTTCCTCTGCATGAATGCCTGAGTAGATTTGGAGCGGTGTTTTGGATCATTGTCTTGCTGAAAGATCCATCCCCTGCGTAACTTCAACTTTGTCACTGATTCTTGAACATTATTGTCAAGAATCTGCTGATACTGAGTGGAATCCATGCGTCCCTCAACTTTAACAAGATTCCCGGTGCCGACATTGGCCACACAGCCCCAAAGCATGATGGAACCTCCAACAAATTTTACTGTGGGTAGTAAGTGTTTTTCTTGGAATGCTGTGTTGTTTTGATGCCATGCATAACGCCTTTTTGTATGACCAAACAACTCAATCTTGGTTTCATCAGTCCACAGGACCTTCTTCCAAAAAGAAATTGGCTTCTCCAAATGTGCTTTTGCATACCTCAGCCGACTCTGTTTGTGGCGTGCTTGCAGAAACGGCTTCTTTCGCATCACTCTCCCATACAGCTTCTCCTTGTGCAAAGTGCATTGTATAGTTGACTGATGCACAGTGACACCATCTGCAGCAAGTTGATGCTGCAGCTCTCTGGAGGTGGTCTGAGGATTGTCCTTGACTGATCTCACCATTCTTCTTCTCTGCCTTTCTGATGTTTTTCTTGGCCTGCCACTTCTGGCCTTAACAAGAACTGTCCCTGTGTTCTTCCATTTCCTTACTATGTTCCTCACAGTGGAAACTGACAGGTTAAATCTCTGAGACAGCTTTTTGTATCCTTCCCCTGAACAACTATGTTGAATAATCTTTGTTTTCAGATCATTTGACAGTTGTTTTGAGGAGCCCATGATGCCACTCTTCAGAGGAGATTCAAACAGGAGAACAACTTGCAAGTGGCCACTTTAAGTAGCTTTTCTCATGATTGCATACTCCTGGCTATGAAGTTCAAAGCTCAATGAGGTTACAAAACCAAACAAAGTGCTTTAGTAAGTCAGTAAAAAGTAGGTAGGAGTATTTAAAACAAGTAAATGATAAGGGTGGCCATACTTATGCACCTGTCAAATTTTGTTTGGATGCAGATTGCACATGTTCTGCTAGTACAATAAACCTCATTTCAAGGCAGAAACATTACTGTGTCCAATAGTTATTAGATATATTAAACTGAAATAGCTGTTGCAAAAACATTTTTATCAAACATTAAGCTTAAGATTAATAGGGGTGCCCAAACTTTTCATATAACTGTATGAAGTCTTTCAATGATGTTCAGATCAGGAGACTGTGAGGGTTGTTGTAAAACCTTCAACTTGTGCCTTTTGAGGTAGTCTTTTGGGAATTTTGACGTGTGTTTAGGATCATTATCTATTTGTAGAAGCCATCCTCTTTTCAACTTTAGTTTTTTTTACAGATGGTGTTATGTTTGCATCAAAAATTTGTTGAAATTTCATTGAATAAATTCTTCCCTCTACCCGTGAAATGTTCCCCGTCCCATTGACTGCAACACTGCAACACAACTCCAAAGCATGATTGATCCACCCCCTTGCTTAATGATTGGCGAGATGTTCTTTTCCTGAAATTCGGTGCCCTTTTTTCTCCACACATACCTTGGATCATTGTGGCCCAAAAGTTTTACTTTAACCTTATCGGTCCACAGGACTTGTTTCCAAAGTGCATTAAGCTTGTTTATGTGCTCTTTTGCATACTTCTGATGCTGAATTTTATGGTTAAGGTGCAGAAGAGATTTTCTTCTGATGACTCTTCTATGAAGACCATATTTGTGCAGGTGTCTCTGAACAGTAGAATTATCTACCACATCTCCAGAGTTTACTAAATCTTTCTGAAGGTCTTTTGCGGTCAAACAGAGGTTCTGACTTGCCTCTCTAGCAATCCTAGGAGCAGCTCACTGAAATTTTGCTTCGTCTTCCAGACCTTATCTTGACCTCCACTGTTCCTCTTAATTGCCTTTTCTTAATTACATTTTTAACTGAGGAAAGGGCAACTTGAAAATGCTTTGCTATCTTCTTATAGCCTTCTCCTGATTTGTGGGCCTCCACAATTTCATTTTCAGAGTGCTAGCCAGCTTCTTAGAAGAACCAATGGCTGCTGTTTTTTGGCACAAGGTTAGAGGACGCTGGGGTTTTATAAAGTTGGGAAATTTGCATCACTTGGACTTTCCTAACGATCATAGTGAACAGGCAGTAAACCTAATTAAGGTCTGAAACCTGGGTCAATGTTATCTGAGCCCACAAATCTCCAAGGGTGAGCAAACTTTTGCATTGGCCCCTTTTCCTTTTTGTAATTGTTAAATGTAAAAGATGAAAATTAATATTTTATTCTTTGCCTAAAATACAAAAGAAATATGTCGTCTTTAACTTTAGACCTTTTAGAGATCATTTCATCTTCAACTTTCTTAACTGTTCACAATAACAGTAATTTTGACCAGAGCTGCTGATTTCTCATTTGTTCCAGATGTATGCAATTCAACAGTAGGAGAGTGAAACCAATGCTGATTGGCCGTTGGGATCATCTTACATAATGATGCCAGCTTCGGAGATGAGCATAGGTGGTATCTATTTATATAATCATCTTATCCTCTCTGTCTGTCCAGGAAATCCCGCGTCGCTGATTAGTCCGGCCGCAGCCAATCAGCGACACAGGGCTAACTCTGCCCATGTGGTCATGTGACTCACCAACTGTCCATGATGTACTGAACATGTTTTGTCAGTTACAGTGTCTGATGTACTTCTGTCACGTTTACTGAACACGGGTAATACACAGTGACATGAGGTAATACACAGGCGACATGAAGTAATACATAAGTAACATAAGGTAATACACAGTAAAATGAGGCAATATACAGTAACATGAGGTAATACACAGTAATATGAGGTAATACACAGGTAACATGAGGTAATATGAGGTAATATACGGTAACATGAGGTAATACAAAGTTATATGAGGTAATACACAGTAATATGAGGTAATACTCAGTGACATGAGGTAATACACAGTAACATCAGCGACGCAGGGCTAACTCCGCCCATGTGGTTATGTGACTCACCAACTGCCCATGATGTACTGAACATGTTTTGTCAGTCACAGTGTCTGATGTACTTCTGTCACGTTTACTGAACACGGGTAATACACAGTGACATGAGGTAATACACAGGTGACATGAAGTAATACATAAGTAACATAAGGTAATACACAGTAAAATTAGGTAATATACAGTAACATGAGGTAATACACAGTAATATGAGGTAATACACAGTAATATGAGGTAATACACAGTGACATGAGGTAATACACAGTAACATCAGCGATGCAGGGCTAACTCCGCCCATGTGGTCATGTGACTCACCAACTGCCCATGATGTACTGAACATGTTTTGTCAGTCACAGTGTCTGATGTACTTCTGTCACGTTTACTGAACACGGGTAATACACAGTGACATGAGGTAATACACAGGTGACATGAAGTAATAGATAAGTAACATAAGGTAATACACAGTAAAATGAGGTAATATACAGTAACATGAGGTAATACACAGTAATATGAGGTAATACACAGTAATATGAGGTAATACACAGGTAACATGAGGTAATATGAGGTAATATACGGTAACATGAGGTAATACACAGTGATATGAGGTAATACACAGTAATATGAGGTAATACACAGTAACATGAGGTAATACACAGTGACATGAGGTAATACACAGGTAACATGAGGTAATACATAAGTAACATAAGGTAATACACAAAAAAATGAGGTAATATACAGTAACATGAGGTAATACACAGTAATATGAGGTAATAAACAGTAATATGAGGTAATACACAGGTAACATGAGGTAATATGAGGTAATATACGGTAACATGAGGTAATACACAGTGATATGAGGTAATACACAGTAATATGAGGTAATACACAGTAACATGAGGTAATACACAGTGACATGAGGTAATACACAGGTAACATGAGGTAATATACAGAAACATGTGGTAATATGCAGTAACGTGGTAATATACAGTAACATGAGGTAATACACAGTAAAATGAGGTAATATACAGTAACATGAGGTAATACACAGTAATAATTTTGTTCAGTTGTATTAAGTTCTATGAGCAATAACATTTAATGATAATGTATATATTTTACCCGAAAAATCCTGTGTATTCATTGCATTATTCTTAAATCTTCATAAAAAAACTACATACATATTCTAGAATACCCGATGCGTTAGAATCGGGCCACCATCTAGTTATTTTATAAGGGGCAAACATAGGGATAAAGAAGGGGTTGACCGAGTAGTGACCAACCCCTTTAATCTTGTATAGTCATAAAGTTATAATGGCTTGGTTCAATGTGGAAAAGAAAATATAATACACTAAGTTGCATATGTAGAAATAGATAGAGAGGATGTTGCATACAAATATAAAACGGCCCCACTATTATGTGTTGGGTTTTGCTAAGTAGGGTACAAGGGCCAGTTTATGTTTCCCATTCTGCGACCTCTGTTTGACACTTAGGCCAACCAGGGATGGGCATCCTCTCTCCAACCATCGATAGCAGTCTGCCTCCACATTTTGTGCACAATTATAAGGCAAGTGAGAATTTTGAGCTTATTAACATTTGTTTGTATATTTTATAACTGAAAAACTGCATAAACATGAATACTTATTGGATGAAGCGGATCAGGTGATGTGTATTTGTGTAATGAGGCAAGGTGAAGCCTAAGGATACAACACCCTTTATCAAGGGGTGCAGAATTATTAGGCAGCTTGTTTTCCTCCAGCAAAATGGACCAAAAAAGATTTAGATGCCTATAAAAAGTCCAAACTTCTTAATTTGAGTATCACCCAAACGTATTGAGGAATCATAGTTAGATTTGTAAGAGTTATGTTGAAATAATAATTTTTGTCACATGGTTTCTAAATAGTTTTTCATATATTTTATATTCTACTAACCACTGTGGCGTTAACTTGCTAGGGAATCATTTTCCCTTCTCCTTTAAGAAGTATATGAAGGCTTAGTGTAGTGTATAATCTTGGAACATTATTTCTGTGGTTTCTCCGGTGAGGCTTTAGGTCCAGATTTCCAGTCAGCTAACACATCTTAAATTTTTCAAGATGGAGGATTGGGTGTTACATGGCTTGATGTTTTTGGCCATTGCTGATTTAACATCTATCCTTATATCACATTTACATTTAATGAATGTACTGGAGATTTCAATCCAGACATTATGAAGTCTGTGTGGCAGAAAAAAAGACATAACGTTGTTCATGCAGATGCATATCTACAAGGACTTCATTCACTCGACTAACGTCTCAGTAGAACACACTTTCCACTATATACTTATAAATTATTTGATCAGTAAATGTGGGTTTAGCAATCAGATTGTTACGTAAGAAGGAGGCTATATTTTAAACAAGATATATAAAGTTAGTACTGCTTTTAGGATATATGACCAGTAGTAATTTTATATATATTTGCTCATCATAAAGGTTTAGTTTGGGGTTTAAAATGTGGTGAATAAATTAATTAGATTTGTATATTTAGGTGGTTTACAAATGTAAATGTAGTACTGCCTGCGCCAAGCAAAGGAGATAGAAGACCAACCCTGCTCATTGTGAAAATAGAGGGAGGTGAGCAGCAGGGTTATATTTTATTTTGATTGTTTTTTTATTGCTTTTGGTGCACAGGGATCATGGTACTAATAATTTGTGTGAAACGTACCTCTGTGTGGGAATACCGGTATTAACTTTCCAATATGGAGGCACAAAAATGGAATATTACTACTGGATGGGGATCATGAATGGGGATCTTAATAATGTATGGGGGTCCAAGAGGGGCATAAGTAAGGTATGTCAGCACATATGGAAATGTTAATGCAATATGGTAGCCACAAAGATTGAAACTACTACTTTATGGTGGTCACAATGGTGCATGCTCATAGAAAGTTGTGTGCTTTAAGAGTATGAGGCCACAAATTGTTGTTAATGTATTGGGAGCACAAATGGGAACATATGCATTACTATTGATTGGGAGTTACAGAGTGGGGAGCAGAAAGGGGGACATCACAACTGTAATATACGTTATTTCTACAGATGCTGTTACTATGTACAAACAAAAATAAGGTACTGCTACTGTTTAGGTCTCCAGGGGGCACCGTGGAGTTTTAGTAGAAGTGGGAGGGTGCTCTAAAAGCAATGAGCCAAAGATGTCTGTGTTACATCCTGCAAAGATGAGGCATGGCTTGAAGAAGTCATTATAACGAGCTGTACTGGATGAAGAAGAAAAGAGAAAATGAACAACAAAATTCTGAAGAGACTTCACCTGTAGGTCAAAAAGTATATGTACTTTATATATCTATATAGTCTGCATAGCTCCTGTGTATAACTAGTATATAAGTCAGAAAGATTAAGGTTTGCACCATAACTTACCAAGAATGATTACTCTAGAGCATAGGAATTGCATTGCTGCCATAGAAAATGGGAGAAAAAATTTAAAAAAGCGCTATATACTGTACACTCCCTGACAGAAGTTACGTCACTTATCCATGTTATGTAAATAAAAGCTTATAACCTGACGTTAAATTCATCCTTTGGTCGTATAAATTATTCTTTTGAAAGCTGAAACCCTCCGAAATGTGGTTTAGGTTAAGAAAATAAATTGGCATCAATGCAGAAATATTGATCATTTAATGGACACAGAATGGTCAGATTTTGGCAAGACAAAAGTTTTGTCGCCTGGTTATATAATGCACCCAATCCTAATTTAAATCCTCACTTGTGCTCAGTAAATGATTAGGTAATTATTAGGTGTGTATAAAAAGAAACCCAGCACCCCAGATCTTCACTTGAACTGCAACTTGAGCTCTGACAACATGCCAAAAATCCACCCTGCGACCAAAGCCTGGATTATCAAGAGGCTGAAGACCAGATCCACTGCAGAGGTGGCTGGCACCTTAAATGTGTCTCAGTGTCAAGTACAAAGAATTAAAAAAAAGATTTGAAGAGACTGGAGATGTGTTTGACAAGCCCAGGTCCAGCAGACCCCGCAAGACAACTGCTCAGGAGGAACGTTGGTTAGAAAATCCAAAGTGAGCCCCTCTTCTACTGCAGCAGAGCTCCAAAAGCACTAAAGAAAAGGCAAATAAAAAAACCGTGTGGCATTTGCAAAGTCCCACAGCCTGCTAAACAGATGGACGCTGGAAAACTGGCAGAAGGTGGATTTCTCTGATGAATCTTCAGTAGAATTACACCACAGCTGCCGCAAATACTGCAGGAGACCTACTGGAGCCTGTATGGATCCAAAATACACCCAGAAAACAGTTAAATTTGGTGGTGGAAAGATCATGGTCTGGGGTTACATTCAGTATGGGGGTGTGTGAAACATTTCCAAGGTGGAAGGCAATATCAATAGCCTAAAATATCAAGAAGTATTAGCTACCTCTTGTATTCCAAATCATAAAAGGGGTCAAATTCTGCAGCAGGATGGTGCTTCATCACATACATCCATCTCTACAACAAAATTCCTCCAGGCAAAAAAAGATCAAGGTGCTCAAGGACTGGCCAGCCCAGTCACCAGACATGAACAACATTGAGCATGTTTGGGGTAGGATGAAAGAGGAAGCTTGGAAGACAAAACCAAAGAATCTAGATGAACTCTGGGAGGCATGTAAGACTGCATTCTTTGCTATTCCTGATGACTTCATTAATAAATTGTATGAATCATTGTTGAACGGCATGGATGCAGTCCTTTGAGCTCATGGAAGTCACACAAAATATTAAATATGACTCTAATAGCACCACAACTTCATTCACCAATGTTATGCAACATATATGTGTATTTTAAGTTAATTATTTGTTTGAATATCACATCACTTTCTGTGGGCGACAAAACTTTTGTTTTGCCAAAATCTGAGCATTCTGTGTCCATTAAATGATCAATATTTCTGCATTGATGCCAATTTATTTTCTTAACGTAAACCAAATTTTGGAGGGTTTCAGCTTTCAAAAGAATAATTTATACAACCAATGGATGAATTTAACGTCAGGTTATAAGCTTTTATTTACATAACATGGATAAGCGACATAACTTCTGTCAGGGAGTGTACCTAGATCCAGAGGTCCCCACAAAACCCCTATTCAGTATTCTCCCATCAAGCACTCCCAACACACTGTCACATCCAGCTTCAGGCACCCCCTCTAATAGGTAGTATCATCGTGTCTCCAGCGTACCTTACTTAAATTATCTCTAAACCCCTAAGACAAGTATATGTGCATCCAGATCTTCTCTTCTGTGCAGGGCTATGCACAAAATTCACCATTTTTAGATTTGCTCCTCATACCTGTTTGCTAGACCTGGGGGTAAAGCAGCAAGCTGGCAGACAATCGCGAGCCACAATTCATGGGACTGCGAGCCACATGTGGCTCCCGAGCTACAGGTTGGGAATCCCTACTCTAGAGCATAGGAATTGCATTGCTGCCATAGAAAATGGGAGAAAAAAATTGAGAAAAGCGATATAAAGTGTATATTTAAAATATGTATCTTCAAAAATTGCAATGAAAAAATGAAGGCTCTTAGCGCATAGATTGGCCAATATACCGTATATACTCACGTATAAGCCGAGATTTTCAGCCCATTTTTTAAGACTGAAAGTCCCCCTCTCGGCTTATATGCGAGTCATATACCAGAGGTCGGAGGGGGATGGGAGGGGGAGCACGGATGTCAGAGAACATACTCACCCCCTCCTGGCACGGTCTATGCAGCCCCTGCTTCTCCCAAGGTCTCTGGCGCCTGTGTTCAGGGTTACGTGGTACCACTCATTAAAGTCATGAATATGCGCATATTCATGACTTTAATGAGCGGTACCACATGACTGCTGAAACCTGGAAGAGCATAGGTGCTGAGACGATGGAAGAAGACGGGCTGCAGAGACCGTGCGCCAGGAGGGGGTGAGTATGATGGGGGGAGGGGGAGCAGAGCAATATTCACCTGTACTCGTTCCACCGCCGCTCTCTCCTCGACTCCTCCGCGTCCTCTGACTGTGATGTTCAGGTCAGAGGGCGCGATGACGTAGTCAGTGTGCGCCCTCTGCTGAACGTCACTGCAGAGGACCCGGAAGACAGAGCGGCGCGCAGCGATGGAACGTGAACCGGCAAATATTGCTAGTGCTGGAGGCCTGAGCCAGCGGCGACACTGGCACTTGGCCCCCATAGTGTGCTGGTGTTCCCGCCTGCTCAGGACACTGGCACCTGGCCCCCAGCGACAAGAGGTGAGTATGTAATTTTTTTTTAATTGCAGCAGCAGCGGCGGCATCAATATATGGGGGTATTTATCTATGAAACATCTTGTTGTGCCACTTTTAACCCTTGTGCAGCATTTTATGGGGGGTATTTATCCATGGAGCATCTTCTTGGGCCACTATTAACCCTTGTGCAGCATTTTATGGGGTATTTATCTATGGAGCATCTTTTTGGACCACCATTAACCCTTGTGCAGCACCACCCTCAGCTTATACATGAGTCAATAAGTTTTCCCAGTTTTTTGTGGCAAAATTAGGGGTCTCGGCTTATATACGGGTCGGCTTATACACGAATATATATGGTATGTATGCCCAATTACCATGTCAAGGTGTCCTTCGTAAATTGGGTCCCTGTCCTGTAATGTCACCTCTCTTTGGCAAAAAAGCCTACAATTTATGGGGCAGGAATGGACCAGCTAATCTGCTTAAAATCACCTGTGGCTATTGGGAGTGGGAGTGCACATGTCCAAAAGGATTGATACAAATAGACAAAAAGAAGGACTAGCACATCTAAGCTAGTGTGATTACCACATCAAGGTGTCCTTCGCAAACTGGGTCCCTGTCCCTCCCAATAGCCACAGGTGATTTTAAGCAGATTAGCTGGTCCATTCCTGCCCCATCAATTGTAGGCTTTTTTGCCCAAGAGAGGTGACATTACAAGACAGTGACCCAATTTTCAAAGGACACCTTGACATGGTAATTGGGCATACATAAATTGGCCAATCTATGCGCTAAGAGCCTTCCTTTTTTAATAGCAATTTTTGTAGATACATATTTCATATATACACTATATAGCGCTTTTTTCAATTTTTTTCTCCCATTTTCTATGGCAGCAATGCAAATCCTTTGTTCTAGAGTAATCATTCTTGGTAAGTTATGGTGCAAACCTTAATCTTTTTGACTTATATGCTTTCTTTGATTGGTGCTGATTCATACTAGCTTAGATTGGCTGGTCCTTCTTTTTGTCTATTTATAACTAGTACATAGCACTACAGTTGTGCTCAAAGGTTTACATACCCCGGCACAATTTTCACTTTCTTGGCTTTTTAAGAGAATATGAATGATAACACCAAAACTTTTCTCCACTAATGGGTGAAGCTATTTGTTGTCAAACTACTGTGTTTTCTCTTTTTAAATCATAATGACATTATGATAGGATTATGGTGATAATACACTCTTCAACACTGGAATTGCAACATCAAGAAAGAACACTTATGGAATTATGAAGATCACAGGATTGATATACATGTTAATGACATGCAAATGATGAAAAATATGGAAACAAAATGTTTTAAATATCTCAATTTATTTGGAAATACACATACTTACTTGCCTTGAAAAGCTGCTCATTAGGATATTAATGGTTGTCAGAGGACTGTTTTACCACGCTTAATGCACTTCGGCAAATCATCAAGATCTGCTGCTGTCAGCTCATTTTTCATTTGCCTACCAGTGAAGTTCCAGACACTGCAGGCCATGATAGCACTTTTTCAACTTTGCATTCTGTTCACAGTAGCACAAGCAGCATAATTCCTGGTATTCTCGTATTAAAAAAATGGCTCTTGAGAACTTTCTCACAGCAGCTCAGTGATACACTGCAGGAGCGATTATCTCCTGTCATTGTATCGCCGGCTGTCTTTGAGAGCAGTGAGAGTTCTCAAAGTCATCAGGATTTATGGATTTTCTTCTCTGCTGACAGGTGAGTAATATTGTTATTTATTATTTTATTTTTTGCTGCAGGAGACGGTGGCGTCATAGGATTAGGCATTCGGTGAGTATGGTTTAATAAAATTTCATTAAAGGAGTCTGTGTCATTATTTCAAATAAAAGACTTTATTCTGGGTGTGTGTTTTTTATACAATATGACTATCCGGTTACAAATGGATAGGTGTCTTATAGACTCCTCTTCATTACTAATACTAACCTGTGGGCTTGATGTCACCTGACAATACAAAGGTGACATCAACCCCACAAATGTGAACTCCACTTGCCACCGCTACAGGGCAAATGGAAAGAGTGAGGCTAAGCATCAGATTTGGCGCATCTTATAGATGCACCTTTTCTGGGATGGCTGAGAGCTGATGTTTTTAGTCTGGGAGAGGCCAATATCCATATCCCCTTACTAGGGTATTAATATCAGCCTGCAGCTGTCTGCCTACCCTTTGACCTTATGACAATTTTTTTTCTGGAATCCCACTGTAAACTAGCTGATATTAATAGGCTGGGAACCTTTATGGCTATTGGCTCCTTCCCAGAATATTAACATCAGTCCTCAGCCATCGGCTTTCCCTCTGCTGGTTATTAAAATTACGCGAGAGCCCACACAATTTTTTTTTCTTTAAAATTAACAGTTGCTGTTTGTTTACAACCTATGTGTGTTCGTTCTGTTAACGCTCCTACATAGGCTGGTGACAATGTGTGTGTGTGTTTGTGTTTAATTCTTGGCTTAGTAATGAGATTGTCAGGCTGTCAACTTTTAATTACTAAACCTAGGGCTAGGTGTTAATGACAGCTGCTTACACCAAGCCCTAATACCATTACCCTAATGCCATTGCATCGGCATGAAAAAGGTGGTGTTGAACCAAGAAATTACATCACAAAACTTTTTTTTTTAAATATCTTTAGCACAAAAAAACGCAAGAAGCGCATACAAAAATGCACCAAAAGCGCACTTTTTCGTCACAGCGTTTTTCCTGCCAAGAGATGCAGAAACCTTGCAGAAATACTGCAAACAAATACTCAACGTGCACACATAGCTTTACTGAAGCATGTTCACTGGAGGCTTTGTTGTGTTTTTTTGCCTTTTTTTACTAAATGAATAATCATGCCACTTCTTGTTTTCTGATTCCTGAAGCAGTTAAAAGAAGTAACATAATAGTGAACATGTGCACAGCAATATCGCTTTTACATTGCTGCGCACTATGTTCGTCTTTTGCAGGGTTTTGCAGGACTTTTTCAGTTGGATTCCAGGTGGAATCTGTCCTAAAGAAACATACTGTTCACCTACCTTAGTAATCAATATTTCTTAGCACCTGGTTTATGGTAGTGAATTAGATGACACATTTCCTTTTAAAAGTATTGTTTCTCAAATAACTCTAAATACACTACTAGCAGTTGTGCAATAAAGATATACAGTTATATGAAAAAGTTTGGGCACCCCTATTAATCTTAAGCTTAATGTTTTATAAAAATTGGTGTTTTTGCAACAGCTATTTCAGTTTGATATATCTAATAACTATTAGACACAGTAATGTTTCTGCCTTGAAATGAGGTTTATTGTTCTAACAGAATATGTTCAATCTGCATCCAAACAAAATTTGACAGGTGCATAAGTATGGCCACCCTTATCATTTTCTTGTTTTAAATACTCCTACCTACTTTTTACTGACTTACTAAAGCACTTTTTTTCTTTTTTTGGTTTTGTAACCTCATTGAGCTTTGAACTTCATAGCCAGGTGTATGCAATCATGAGAAAAGCTACTTAAAGTGGCCACTTGCAAGTTGTTCTCCTGTTTGAATCTCCTCTGAAGAATGGCATCATGGGCTCCTCAAAACAACTGTCAAATGATCTGAAAACAAAGATTATTCAACATAGTTGTTCAGGGGAAGGATACAAAAAGCTGTCTCAGAGATTTAACCTGTCAGTTTCCACTGTGAGGAACATAGTAAGGAAATGGAAGAACACAGGGACAGTTCTTGTTAAGGCAAGAAGTGGCAGGCCAAGAAAAACATCAGAAAGGCAGAGAAGAAGAATGGTGAGATCAGTCAAGGACAATCCTCAGACCACCTCCAGAGAGCTGCAGCATCAACTTGCTGCAGATGGTGTCACTGTGCATCGGTCAACTATACAACACACTTTGCACAAGGAGAAGCTGTATGGGAGAGTGATGCGAAAGAAGCCGTTTCTGCAAGCACGCCACAAACAGAGTCGGCTGATGTATGCAAAAGCACATTTGGAGAAGCCAATTTCTTTTTGGCAGAAGGTCCTGTGGACTGATGAAACCAAGATTGAGTTGTTTGGTCATACAAAAAGGCGTTATGCATGGCATCAAAAAAACACAGCATTCCAAGAAAAACACTTGCTACTCACAGTAAAATTTGGTGGAGGTTCCATCATGCTTTGGGGCTGTGTGGCCAATGCCGGCACCGGGAATCTTGTTAAAGTTGAGGGACGCATGGATTCCACCAAGTATCAGCAGATTCTTGACAATAATGTTCAAGAATCAGTGACAAAGTTGAAGTTACGCAGGGGATGGATCTTTCAGCAAGACAATGATCCAAAACACCGCTCCAAATCTACTCAGGCATTCATGCAGAGGAACAATTACAATGTTCTGGAATGGCCATCCCAGTCTCCAGACCTGAATATCATTGAACATCTGTGGGATCATTTGAAGAGGGCTGTCCATGCTCGGCGACCATCAAACTTAACTGAACTGGAATTGTTTTGTAAAGAGGAATGGTCAAAAATACCTTCATCCAGGATCCAGGAACTCATTAAAAGCTACAGGAAGCGACTAGAGGCTGTTATTTTTGCAAAAGGAGGATCTACTAAATATTAATGTCACTTTTCTGGTGAGGTGCCCATACTTATGCACCTGTCAAATTTTGTTTGGATGCAGATTGCACATTTTCTGTTAGTACAATAAACCTCATTTCAAGGCAGAAACATTACTGTGTCCAATAGTTATTAGATATATCAAACTGAAATAGCTGTTGCAAAAACACCAATTTTTATAAAACATTAAGCTTAAGATTTATAGGGGTGCCCACACTTTTTCATATAACTGTATATATTTGCACACATATACGTATATATGACTACACCCTGTCCTCAGTTGGATGTCGTTTTAGTTTATTTAATGATTGAAGGATGCCAGATTACTATTACATGTCTGTATTTGAAGACATTGCAGATTTTGTCTTCAAAAGCAAGTCCGCATATTCATCATTCTTTTACCTTCTGTTCTTAAACATGCAAACCTGCTTCTCTGACAGCAAACCACAAACTGACCACAATACTGGAGAACTCCTGTATATTCATTCAGTACTTTGCGGTAATGGTGTTGCCTTTCATTTTATGGAAATTTATACACACTACTTTTATAAATAGATAGAGTATCACTGGAATCAAAGGCTGGCTTACCAAGCTTCATGCCACAAAATCAACATGTGGAGGTTGCCATGCTAATAACCTATGGCCATAGAAAACACATAAGCCAAACTAAATACTCGGTCTAGTCTCAATGTGTTTAATAAAACACAAGACTGTTTTCTACAGCTCTGCTGAAGGAAATCCTATCATTATGGGATGTCAAACCAAAGTTGGACTCAACAAGGGTTACATTAGTGTCCGCTTACGCATCCTATATAAACTTTATACTTATGTGTCACAGTTTCAAATGAACGTCATTTATTGCCATAAACAGAGAAAAAAAAAACAGAAAGACATTGAAGATCAATTATACCGAACAGCCAAAGCAATCAAACCGCTAATAAGTGAAATTAGTGCCAATATTGGCTGACAGGTTAATCTGTATGGGAGACTCATGACTCTTCGCTGACAGTTCATTGGGTAGGACCTGGCATGTCTAGAGGAGTCTGGCAGTGGCTCTCTTGTAGAAATTTGGGAGAGAAAGCTGCTGGCCGATTGCTGTGAATGGGGTCCTTTAGACCTGATGAGGATGCTGTATTTACTTTGATAAACCATGTCGGAATGGCTGTATAATCCTTTCTAAAAATTTATCTTAATCTCTGCCCACTACACCTGTTTGACAGCTCTCCTTAGCATCTATCTTCTCTGCTACTGAGATCTCCCACTGCTCAGTACAAGCTGCAGCTGTCAGTAAGACTGGGTGGGCAGAAACTGAATACACTGTGATTCAAGAGCTATTTCATTATAACCTCATCTTAATTTCAAGATTATGTTGCCTTGCATTTTCATAGGAAATTAACCGGTATCTTAAGGTCTAATAGGGCTATTATTATTATATACTGTTTGTATTGTAAAATTTGGTAATAGATGGGCTTCAATAATATTATTTTTTTTTTTAGAATACCATCTTTCAGGAGGTGGGGTATATATTAGGCAACAAGTGAACAGTTAGTTCTTGAAGTTGATATGTTGGAATCAGGCAATATCGACTAGTGTGCGGATCTGAGCAACTTTAAGAAGGGATAGATTTATTAAGCTATTTGCATCAGTTTTCTGTTGGCAAAAGTTACACATTTTCAGTGTTTAACCACGTTCAAGGTACTCCCACAATCTCTTACTCTTACAGTTGGTTGTCTTTCCATCTTGGCCCACACTTTCTCAACATGACATTCCCACTGACTACTCCACTCAGTTCAGTGCCTTTCAGAACTGTACTATCCTCCCAAATTTTAGGTCTAGTAGACAAAGAACCCTCACATTAGATTCTTGTAGCCCATAAGGTACACCTCTGCAGCCTTTCCCAGGTTTAGGCAGGTTTCTCCTCAGTTCCTCCCATGTCACTTCTTCTGATCTCTGGTTTACCACCTGCACAGAAACAGCCTTTTAGTCTCCATTCTTTTACCACAGAGCCAACCTTGCTCCTGCAGGTGACCCATATCCAGTTTAATATTGCTCAAAGCTTCAGTCCTCCAGTTCAACACCTCGCATGGTATGACTGCACTTTCTCCAAATTGTTCCCAACTTACTCCACAATGGGTTCTCCTCTGTCCACACCAGACAGCCTGGTTTTGTGACAAATTAGCTCTCTATCATTGTTAGCACTAAGTGCTTCCTGGACCTAGCAATCCTACTTATCACGCCTGCAATTGTAACCCAGGGGACTATCATCCATTTCTTTATTCACATCATTGTAACAAGGTGGCACAGGGTGGTAGTCGTGGGCAAGTCTATTAAGCAACAGTCAGTGAACACCGGCACCTTGCAAATGGAGAGATGGGTACTCACTGTGTCTGCTGGAATTCCCTCAGTCTCTGTCACTCCAGCTTCCGGCTCCCAGGTTCCACGAAACACGACAAAGCCACGGTTCTTTTCCAACAGTTTAACTTTACTAAACAGCAAGGCATCCATCACATCAGTGGCACAGTTCACACAGGGCAACGTTTCTGGTACTTTCCCTGCCTTACAGGCAGACTCTATTCTCTTTGCGCTTTACTTTCCTCTGGACAGTTCGTGTCCCATCTGTACCTTCAGCATCACCAGCTCCCTGTCAGCCCCTTGTTCTTCCTGGGGATGACCTTGTTGCGCTAGTGCCCGATTGCACTATTCTCCAGCCTGGGGTCCCTAACTGCCATCCACAACTTTAGCCCCAAGGCCTTTAACTGTCTCTTGAACTGCATGCACCCTGCCCTTGGCAGGCTGCCCCAAAGTCTGTTTTCAAACAGGAAGTGCCCTTCCCATATCTCCCTGCTCTGTGCTGCTCTGCTCCAACTCCTCCCTTCTGAATGACCCCTTGCTGCCTGTGCCTAAACTAATACTATTATCTATCCTAGTCTCTATCTCTAATGTGCCCCCCTCTATTCTAACCCTGCTATTACTCTATGCTACTTTTATCCCTTATCCTAAACATATACACAGTACATGGCAAATACATGACATCACAGTACATAAACATTACATTTCACATTAAAGAACAATGTGGTTTCGCATGTGACACAGGTCAATAGCTTTCAGTAGAGAAAAAATATATGAGGTCCCCGCCACCTCCTTATACTATCATGCAAGGTACCATGATATAATTAAATGCAGGTCTCGGCTCCCATGATTTCAATTTGCGCATGCGCAACATCTGATGACCATTTTCCTGGTGTCCAGCGCATTGAAACAAAAAAAGTGCTAGAGCTTCGAGCGTTCATAAAATGTTGGAGGAGCCCCCGCACCACCGACAACCACTGAGTACCACCGTGCACCGGCGAAACCTCCTTCTACCAGCCTGGGATGAGACTCGCAGCATCACCCTGCCACGTCGCACCTACAAACACCTCCTGTGACCCTGCTCCAGTACACCGCCACCACCCCCCCGCTAAGCTGAATTCGGACTGTAAGACAGACGTCCATTTGACTCACTAATTTGTTTCCCTACTTTCCTCCTGAAAAGTTGGGGTACGTCTTATGGTCTGGTGCGCCTTAAAGTCCGAAAAATATGGTATGTGAATTGACACCAGTATCATCCTATACACCAGGCATAGTGCGCTTCAAGTTTTCTGCAGTACAGTTGTCTACCTTACTTTGTGTCTGCCTCATGCTTCTTTTAAGCTATCCAGGGCATTAGCTAATAGAGTATGAACTGACACTAATGAGGATGCAGCTGTTAGACTTAGCACCAAAGTATCTGTCATTCTGAATTTGTGGTGGTTGGTGTAAACACAAGCAGATCCAGAACGGTTTCTATTGTAGCTATATTATTCTTGCCGATAGCTATATGTTAGCGTGGTATCTAATCCCTGTATGCAGTTGGATGGCTGTGCAGCAATCCTGTATTTGTACTGTACAATTTGCAGAAAGTCAGATTATTTTAATTACTATAACACGACCTGATGCATAAACTCCTGCTTTAATTGCTAAATTGAAGGGAAACATTCTGATATTTTATTCTGGCATTCATGTCACTTTTACTTTTTGTTAAGTATACATAATAGTCATTTGTGTGAGTTGAAGATTAAAACTATAACACCTCAGTTGTCATAAAACTTTAACCCCTAGCTTTTCACGCTAACAGAAGTCTTGTTAATCATATACAGTATTTTACATAACATTCACTAGCTAATGCATCAATAATCAGCTGAACAATACAACATTTTCATGTAGAAGTAATGGAATTTACAGTATAATATAAAATTTCTACATGGCCTTCTAATAATAAAACTTCACAAGATTAAATTATAGGTTTTAACGTGTATCAGTCAACAGATTTCATGATACAAAATGCATACATAATTAAAAAGATCCCTTAGACCAGATGTATTGGGTGTACTTATTTAGAAAATCTATGTCAGAATGTTTTCAGAAAAATGTAAATCAATCTCTGCCCACCTAGCTTATTGCAAAGATCTCACACTGCTCAGTACAAGCTGCAGCTATCCCAACCATCTCGGATTGAGTGGGACAGTCCAGATTCTAACCTTCCCACCCGCTGTCCCGGCCGTGACTATGTTTCCCGCACTGAGAGCCGCCACGCCCCCCATGCACCCCATCCTCGCCCTCCCAGCTCTCCACTTTAGCTTCTCACAGCCAGCTATGGACGTTGCTGGCTGTCCTCTTCTGTGCGCATCGGACCTGTGATGAGGTCACAGGAGGGGAGGAGTTAGATGTCACATGGTCAGGCTCCTCCGTGTGTGCAGGTCTCTGCTGTACTGGTTGTCATGGTGCTGGATGAGGGTAAGTTTATGTGTGGGGTCAGGAGGGGTTTACAGTGTGGATGTAGCAGAGCCGTGTGTGTGCGAGGTGTACGGAGCGGAGCCACGTGTGTATGAGGTGTACGGAGCGGAGCCACGTGTGTACGAGGTGTACGGAGCGGAGCCGCGTGTGTACGAGGTGTACGAAGCGGAGCCACATGTGTACAAGGTGTACGGAGCAGAGCCGCGTGTGTATGAGGTGTACGGAGCGGAGCCGCGTGTGTACGAGGTGTACAGAGCGGAGCCTTGTGTGTACGAGGTGACTCACCACCACAGATGGCACATTCAGTTCCAACCTAACAGCATATCCTAGGACTTCCACCTGGTCCTCTCCCTGCTGGACTTCTACATATATGGCCTCTAGCCTTCCAAGTATACATATCCCGCAGTGGCCTTTCTTGTCTCCTCTTCATGATTTACCCTAAGGTTTGAAAAAGACCCGACACGGGGTCGAAACGTTACCCCAACACGTTATTCTGTGGTGACCTCAATAAATTCTTTCATTTGCATTGAAAAACCTTTTTCTGAGTGCGGCTGTTTTTTCATTTATGTATGATTTATCTGGACTAGTTCCAGGTTCAGCCTGCACCTATTCGTTACTACAGAGTTCATGCCTTTCCTGTAAAAATACGAGGTGTACGGAGCGGAGCCGCGTGTGTACGAGGTGTACGGAGCGGAGCCGTATGTGTACGAGGTGTACGGAGCGGAGCCGTGTGTGTACGAGATGTACGGAGCGGAGCCATGTGTGTACGAGGTGTACTGAGCGGAGCCGTATGTGTACGACGTGGATGTAGTAGTGCTGTGTGTGTACGGGGCGTATGAAACGGAGCCCTATGTGTATGAAGTGTATGGAGCTGAGCCGCTCAGCTCCGTACACTTCGTACACACAGGGCTCCGTGCTTGATCCGTGTGTGTACGGAGCGGAGCAGAGCCGTGTGTGTACGGGGTGTACGGAGTGGAGCCGCGTGTGTATGGAGCGGAGCCGCTTGTGTACGAGGTATATGGTGCAAAGCCGCATGTGTACAAGATGTACAGAGCGTGGCTGCGTGTGTATGAGGTTTACGGAGTGGAGCCATGTGTGTACTGAGTGGAGCCGTGTGTGCGCGAGGTGTACAGAGCAGAGCCGCATGTGTACAAGGTTTACAGAGTGAAGCTGTGTGTGTACTGAGTGAAGCTATGTGTGCGCGAGGTGTACGGAGCGGAGCCATGTGTGCGCGAGGTGTACGGAGTGGAAGCGTGTGTGCGAGGCATACAAAGCAGAACCGTGTGTGTATGAGGTGTGCAGAGTTTTGCGTGTACAAGGTGTATGGTGGGGAGCATTCATACCTCCCAACTGTCCCAGATCCAGTGGGACAGTCCCTATTTTGAGTCTGCCCCACTGTCCCAGCCGGGAGCTTACTTTTCCCATGGAAACAGGAGTACACGGCAGAGCCCCGAGGAGCACTTTAAAATTTGCACGTGACGTTCCACCTGAAGTGGCGTGCTAGAAGCTGACAGGAAATGAGGTAATTTCGGGAGGAGATTGTGACAGAACCATGAAAGCACTTCAGGGAATGCTTCAGATCCATCACCATGTCTTCTTCCAAAAGCGCGGACAGCGGGATGGCATTGGACTCGGGGATGTCGGCCATGTGAGCGGAGCATGATATGTCCTGCATCGGGAGGCTCAGCTGGGCACTACAATGGGAACCGGGCTGCTATAGTGTCATTATAGAATCTTTCTTTCTCTCTGTGTTTCTTTCTCTCTCTCTCTGTTCTTTCTTTCTCTCTCTGTTCTTTCTTTCTCTCTGTTCTTTCCTCTCTTTCTTTCTCTCTCTGATTTTTCTTTCTCTCTCTGTTCTTTTTCTTTCTTTCTCTCTGTTCTTTCTTTCCCCTCTTTCTTTATATGTCTCTGTTCTTTCTTTTCCCTTTCTTTCTTTCTCTCTCTGTTCTGTGGTGTAATGACCCCTGATGCAGCTAGGGGGCACTGTGTATGGCCCTCGGGATATGCATGGAGGCATGTGATGGATGGACGTTATGTATCACAGAGGTGGGGTGGCCCTGTGATGGAAGCCTGAGCATATTTTGTTCAGCAGATATACTGCTGAGAGTTTGGTTATATATTGGGAGGCTTCTAGGTGACTAGGAGAGCTGGGCGGGTCCAGTCACCTACAAACCCACCCAAAGGGCTTGTGTCTAAATACTCGGGATGAAACCTGTATGTAATATGTGTATCTGAAGGACCTGTGATGAAGTCATGGTCAGGTGACCTGACCATGTGATCCTGACCTCACAGGTGGGCAGGGTTACACCTATGTAAGAAGTGTGCTTGGCACCTGTTAGAGAGAGTGTGTGGGAGTCTGTGAGTGTGAACAGACTTCCATGTATGTGTCCTGGCGGGACATCACAGAGAGGACTCTGTGTCTATGAGGAGTGAGGCTCCAGACGGGAGCTGAAGTACTGAAGACTTGTACTAGATGTGCTTTGAGGTTTATGAAGCAAATAAACCATGAACTTTTGATATAAAAGTGCGTCCTGATTACCTCTGTCGCAGCTGAGTGAGTTGGAAACCTTACAATTGGTGGATGGAATGCTGGCAGCGACCCAAGGAGCACATGTTCCAGGACTGGGAATGAGGAATCGGATGCAGGAACGGACGGTCTGTGAAAACCGTGAGTGTGACCAGTGGTCACGAATAAACTGTGCATTTTATGTTTATGTGGTGCCTCTGAAGATATGAGGTATCTGAAGACGCTGTTAAGCAGTGGTGACAGACAGGAGTCTGTGTTATGTTGACCGGGGTCATTGAAAAGTGAAGTAAGGAAAAAAGCATGCTGAGATGATACCTCAGAGGAGGTGTCAGGAAACCTGCGTGGCCAGCAGGTAACAGACAGGAGTCTGTGTTGTACTGATGGGTCAGTGAGACTGTTTTTTCCTTTGTGGGATGCCTCTATGAGAAAGGAGGTGTCCGGAAAATCTCTGTGGCCAAGAGTAACAGACAGGAGTCTGTGTTGTGCTGACGGGTCAGTGAGAAAGACTGTATTTTTTGTGTTTGCTGGGTACCTCTGAGGCTGAGGTCTCCAGGAACCTGTGTGGCTGAAGCCAACAGGGGACGGTTTTGACAACCGTGTTGGGCTGATCGGGATCAGTGAGAAGAGTTGGTGAGAAACGATTTTTTTTTCTTTTTGGTGTTTTTTTTTTTCCTTCTGGAACACGTGTGAGGTGTGTGCTGTGGCTCATGGAGTCATGAAGGTGACAAGCGGCTGGCTGTGACTCGTGGGGTCACGAAGGTGACAAGCGGCAAGACAGCGCAGCGTGCAGAGACTTATGGTAGCAAGAGCTACAGTGACTTGCAGCAAGAGGTTCTGCAGCAGCAAGAGCTGCAGTGGCAGCAGCGGCTTGTGCGCGGTAGCCGGAGGTGCTGGCGGGTGGTGGCAGTACCAGCAGGAGCTGGTGAGGTACCATAAGGACTTTAGGTCCAGAGTGGGTGACCTCTTAAAGTGACGGTACCAGCCCCGAGAGACATA
Organism: Oophaga sylvatica; assembly: GCA_033576555.1. NCBI lineage: Eukaryota > Metazoa > Chordata > Amphibia > Anura > Dendrobatidae > Oophaga > Oophaga sylvatica. The sequence goes on along the minus strand of JARQOD010000006.1, from coordinate 77,198,669 downwards.
AGGGTCTGTACGAACTGGGGTCTGGTAGAGCCGTAGCAGAGTCCACGGTGTATAACCCAAGGAGGGGTGATGGCCCAAAAGGGGGCGGAGTCCCAAAAGGGGGTGGCAACCCAAAAGGGGATGATGGCCCAAAAGGGGGCGGAGTCCCAAAAGGGGGCGGCAACCCAAAAAGGGGCGGATGGAAAAAAGGAGGTGGAGGATCCCAACGTTAAAGGGGAGGCTCAGACAAACTGTTGCCCGAGACAAATATCTTATATGTGTCCAGTCTGCCTTAGGAACTATCCGCCCGGCACATTACTACGGGGGTGTGCTCTGCAGATACACGATGACGAGGTGGTGGGTCTGGTCGACTCGGGGAGTCCGGTGACTATAGTAAAGGTAGCACCTGACGGGTTTCAAATCCCTGGAAGAAAGGTGGGGGTCACCTGTATCCATGGGGACACCAAGGATTATTCAGTGGCCAGGGTAATCTTTGAGACAGGCTGGGACATTGCAGGACAGGATGTCGCTATAGTCCCTAATTTGTCGTGTCCAGTGGTCATAGGTCGGGACTCTAAACTGTTCTCTGGCTTGTGGGACAGGGGAGTTCCTCTACAGCAGGAGGGAGGCCTGTCTATTGTTGGGGTGACAGACATTGGGACAGTGACACCTCCCAAAACTGACAAGTCAGACGGTGACACAGGAGGAAAGGATGCTTCTGCCCGACTTACTGACATGATGTCATCTGAAATGTATGACAGTAGAACCAATGACGATCTGGTAGATAAGACCTCTAGAACGGACACCCGGTTAGAGGGTAACGGGAGGGGCCCCGAGAGTGACTCCTGTGCAGACTGTGACTCGACTGCAAGGGAAAGCGAGTGCAGTAACGTGGAGCCGAGTAAAAGTGGCCGATCTTCCTCTCGCCGCAGGGGCCGTGGAAAGGCGGGACAGGCTACATCCTCTAAGAAGCAAAATGATGAGGAGGAGGTAGGGTCAGGTACCGGTCAAATTACTGTCCTTGATAAAGAGGCCATGTTATCTCTGACAAAGCCCAGCACAGAGATAGGGCTGGAGGTAGAACAGACCTGTAGTAGATCCACATCTGCAATGCCCGGAAAGGGTGAAATGGCTCAGTATGATGAAGGCTCCAGAGTACCGGAGGCAGAGCTGGAGCTCTCTGAAGTTACTAAGAGTCGTGAGACAGTTGAAGTGGCGGATGCCGGAACAGGCGAAACTCTGAAGAAGCAGAGTGTGAGTGGACAAGAGTGCCCATCTGAAATTGTGGTTAAAGAAGTGATGGTGCGACATGTGCTGGCTAAAAGAGAGCAGGACCGGGAGATAGAGCTGTGTAAAGAAACAGTGAAAGAGGCAGTCGAGCAGGAAAGGGTCCTGAGACGAATAATTGAGCACAGAATGGAGAAGCTGGAGAAGGAAGTCTCTAAGCTCAGAGAGGCCCAAGTGAAGCACCAGCAGGAGCTTCTCCGGAGGGAGGATGAGTGTCGCGGCTTGGCAGAGGAGCGAGATAAAGTTCTCCGTAAGCTCAAGATGGAGAAAGAGACTAATGCCCAGCTCCAGAAATCCACGGGAGACGAAGTACAGCAAGCGAAGTGCCACGGAGATGGCCACATAAGAAATGCTGAGGTCTTGGAGAACTGTACTAATGTTCAGGAAAAGGAGACATCGCTTTTCAAATGTGTAATAGAGATACCAGAAGACCTGCGAGAAGTGTGTGCCAGTGAGGAGGTGCATGAGGCCTTTAGAAAAGCGGTAGAAGCATCTAGTGTGAACTGGGTGCCAGAGATGAAACAGTTAGTCATACTGTCGACTAGGGAAGTCACAATGAAGCGAGTGGCTATCCTGAGGGACATGCACCTACATTGTCTCCGCACAAAGCAACTGATCCTGTTGAGAAATCACGAAGCCACTCGACGTTTGGAGCAAGCCAGAAAGACTCAAAATCAGCTTGGCTTGATGGAAGACATCGTTCAAGTGCCCAGAGGTCTGGTGAAGAAGGTCATCGGAAGACTCGGGAAAGTGATGCGGGAGATGGTAAATAAGTCCGGTGTGACGAGAGTCAGGATTCCGGCTGATGACGAAGTCCAGGTCAGGGGTGAAGACGGGATGGTTCCGTTCCTCGTTGTCGGATCCAGAGAGAGCCTTGGGTATATCCGGATGCTCCTGGAGTATCGTGTGTCGTACCTGAGAGAAGTAGAGCAGCTACGACTTGAGAGGGAGCAGGTCAACAGAAACATACGGGAAATGGAAAGAAGATGGTCTCCACCTTCAACCCGTGGTATTGAGAGGCGAAGAGGTTCGCTTAAGACGAGAAATCCTCAAGCTGGAGATAATACAGGAAATAGTGATGCCTCAGTTAGCTCAGTGATGAGTGACCTAAGCAGGAGAACCTGTAGTGGACGAAATGGAAAGGACTCAGACCAGACAGGACGTATGGGTGCAAGTGAATTGCGACGCCGTACTGACCGCTGGGGATGCGGGTGGTCTGACAGGGGGCCTCGTCAGCAACAGATGTGACAGAGTCGGAGGACAGACGCCTACCAAAGAGATTAGTAGCTGGGTCCGACTTAGAGAGACGGTTTGACTGGCAGAGACGACCGAGATGGATCTCTGGTCGGGGAAAAAGTGTTCAACCCCACAAGTTTGAACAGAGGGGGGAGGTATGTGGTGTAATGACCCCTGATGCAGCTAGGGGGCACTGTGTATGGCCCTCGGGATATGCATGGAGGCATGTGATGGATGGACGTTATGTATCACAGAGGTGGGGTGGCCCTGTGATGGAAGCCTGAGCATATTTTGTTCAGCAGATATACTGCTGAGAGTTTGGTTATATATTGGGAGGCTTCTAGGTGACTAGAGAGCTGGGCGGGTCCAGTCACCTACAAACCCACCCAAAGGGCTTGTGTCTAAATACTCGGGATGAAACCTGTATGTAATATGTGTATCTGAAGGACCTGTGATGAAGTCATGGTCAGGTGACCTGACCATGTGATCCTGACCTCACAGGTGGGCAGGGTTACACCTATGTAAGAAGTGTGCTTGGCACCTGTTAGAGAGAGTGTGTGGGAGTCTGTGAGTGTGAACAGACTTCCATGTATGTGTCCTGGCGGGACATCACAGAGAGGACTCTGTGTCTATGAGGAGTGAGGCTCCAGACGGGAGCTGAAGTACTGAAGACTTGTACTAGATGTGCTTTGAGGTTTATGAAGCAAATAAACCATGAACTTTTGATATAAAAGTGCGTCCTGATTACCTCTGTCGCAGCTGAGTGAGTTGGAAACCTTACAGTTCTTTCTTTCTCTCTCTGTTCTTTTTCTTTCCACTCTTTCTTTCTCTCTGTTCTTTCTTTCTCTCTCTGTTCTCTTTCTTTCCCATGTTTCTTTCTCTCTCTGTTCTTTCTTTCTCTGTTCTTTTTCTTTCTTTCTCTGTTCTTTCCATCTCTCTGTTCTTTCTTTCTCTCTGTTCTTTCTTTCTCTCTCTGTTCTTTCTTTCTCTCTGTTATTTCTTTCTCTAATCCTTTTTTACTTCTCTCTGTTCTTTCCTCTCTTTCTTTCTCTCTCTGTTCTTTCCTCTCTTTCTTTCTCTCTCTCTGTTCTTTCTTTCTTTCTCTCTCTGTTCTTTTTCTTTCCCCTCTTTCTTTATCTCTGTTCTTTCTTTCTCTCTTTGTTCTCTTTCTTTCCCATCTTTCTTTCTCTCTCTGTTCTTTCTTTCCTTCTTTCTCTCTGTTCTTTTTCTTTCTCTCTGTTCTTTTCTTTTTTCCCCTTTCTTTCCTTTCTCTTGCTTTTTTTCTCTTGTTTTATTTTCCCCCTCTGATCTTTCTTTCTTTCCTTGTTCTCTTTCCCTTTTTTTCCCCCTCTTTCTTCTCCCCCTCCTTTTTTTTCCCCTCTTTCTTTTTTTTCTCTCTTTGTTTTTTTTTGTCCATCTTTCTTTCTTCTCTGTTTTTTTTTTCTCTCTTTTTCTTCTTTCGCTCTGTTCTTTCTTTCCTTTTTTTCCTTTTTTTCTCTTTCTTTCTTTCTCTCTCTGTTCTTTTTTTTTCTCTCTCTGTTTCTTTTCTCTCTGTTTTTCTTTCTCCTGTTTTCTTTTTTTCCCCTCTTTCTTTCTCTCTCTTGTTCTCTTTCTTTCCCCCCTTTTTTTTCTTCTCTCGTTTTCTTTTTTTTTTTCCTTTTTTT
>JARQOD010000006.1:77178137-77194403 GCA_033576555.1 Oophaga sylvatica | reverse complement strand
TTTCTTTCTCTAATCCTTTTTTACTTCTCTCTGTTCTTTCCTCTCTTTCTTTCTCTCTCTGTTCTTTCCTCTCTTTCTTTCTCTCTCTCTGTTCTTTCTTTCTTTCTCTCTCTGTTCTTTTTCTTTCCCTCTTTCTTTATCTCTGTTCTTTCTTTCTCTCTTTGTTCTCTTTCTTTCCCATCTTTCTTTCTCTCTCTGTTCTTTCTTTCCTTCTTTCTCTCTGTTCTTTTTCTTTCTCTCTGTTCTTTCTTTCCCCTCTTTCTTTCTCTTTCTCTCTGTTCTTTCTTTCTCTCTGTTCTTCCTTTTCCTCTCTGATCTTTCTTTCTTTCTCTCTGTTCTCTTTCCCCTTTTTTCCCATCTTTCTCTCTCCCTCTCCTTTCTTTCCCCTCTTTCTTTTTTTCTCTCTCTCTGTTTTTTTCTGTCCACTCTTTCTTTCTCTCTCTGTTTTCTTTCTCTCTCTTTTCTTTCTTTCGCTCTGTTCTTTCTTTCTCTTTTTTCCCTTCTTTCTCTCTAATCTTTCTTTCTCTCTCTGTTCTTTCTTTCTCTCTCTCTGTTCTTCATTTTCTCTCTGTTCTTTCTTTCTCTCTGTTCTCTTTCTTTCCCCTCTTTCTTTCTCTCTCTCTGTTCTCTTTCTTTCCCCTCTTTCTTTCTCTCTCTCTGTTCTCTTTCTTTACCCTCTTTCTTTCTTTCTTTCCCATCTTTCTTTCTCTCTATCTCTCTATTCTTTCCCCTCTTTCTTTCTCTCTCTGTTCTTTCTTTCTTTACCCTCTTTCTTTTTTTCTCTCTCTGTTCTTTTGTTCTGTCCCCTCTTTCTCTCTCTGTTTCTTTCTTTCTTTCTCTCTGTTCTTTCTTTCCTATCTTACTTTCCCCTCTTTTTTTCTCTCTCTGTTCTTTCTTTCCCATCTTTCTTTATTTCTTTCTCTTTCTGTTCTTTCTTTCCACTCTTTCTTTTTTTTCTCTCTCTCTGTTTATTCTTTCTGTCCCCGCTTTCTTTCTCTGTTTCTTTATTTCTCTGTTTCTTTCTCTCTATCTCTATTTTCTTTCTTTCTTTCTTTCTTTCCCTCTTTCTTTCTTTCCCTCTTTCTTTCTTTCTTTCTTTCTTTCCCTTGTTTTCTTTCCCCTCTTTCTTTCTTTCCTTTCTTCTTTCTTTCTTTCTTTCTTTTCTTTCTTTCTTCTCTTCTTTCTTTCTTTCTTTCTTTCTTTCTCTGTTCTTTCTTTCCCCTTTCTTTCTCTCTCCCTCTCTGTTCTTTCTTTCCCTTTTCTTTCTCTCCCCCTCTCTGTTCTTTCTTTCCCCTCTTTTTTTCTCTCTCTCTCGGTTTTTTTTTTCTGTCCCCTCTTTCTTTCTCTCTTTCTGTTCATGGACTCATGAAATATTTCTTTTTATAGCTGGACTCATAAATTGGTCATCTTAATAATGAAATTCTGATCCTCCATAATAATTAGTGTAAAATATATTGTGTTCTCATTGTGTGTATAATTACAACACCTCTTGGGGTTTACATGAAATGATTATAATTAGTGCAGTAACACACATGTGAGTGGTAATATATAATGTTTTACTGATATTGTATGTAATGTACCAAGCCATATTGATGAATTGTGGCCTAAATCTATGTACTTGACTGGTTCCATTAAATAAGTACATGTTACAATCTTAAGAGGATTTTGTCACCATGAAAATCCTTGTTCTTTGCCCCCAAAGCCATTAACATCATTGAGGAAATTCCCTTCCTCTAAGGTTTCAACTTTTTTAATCCAAACTGCATCGGCAGATTCCACATATCCTTTAATGAATGGACCGCCATTATTTGACTAGCTAATCTTTAATCAGATGTCCGGTCTAAAATGACAAGTCTGCAGTCGCTCTGCACTTCCTCTTGAGAAAGCTTTACGCAAAACGCACGTCGGGGCAGCTTGGTGGGCTCATCTATCCTCCCTCATTATGGGTAAGCAATAGCGATGAGCGAACGTGCTTGGATAAGGTGCTATCTGATCATGCTCGGGTGCTAACCGAGTGTCTTCGATGTGCTCGAAAAATACGTTTGAGTCGCCATGGTTACATGTCTCGCAGCTGTTAGACCGCCGCAACACATGCAGGGATTGCTTGTTTGTTAGTCAGTCCATGCATGTGTTGCGAATGTTGAACAGCCGTGAGACATGCAGCCGTGGTATTCGAGTACACTGAAGACGCTCGGTTAGTACCAGAGCATGATCAGATAACACCTTACCAGATCACGTTCGCTCATCGCTGGTAAGCAATATATATTATACTAAGCAGTGTGTGTCACTTTAGGACCGATCATTGTCACTTTGATGTTACATATTTCTAATTCCGTTACTTATGAACTGTTTGCATGATCCATGTTAGCAGTTTCTATGTGAGATTTTTTTTCTTGGACTTTGATGGTATCCCTACCATTTCCTCCTTACTAGACCTTTATATATGTTTTTAACATTAATTTTTAATACCTATAAATAAAATGTAATTGTAATTATTTTGTTGATGGTTTGTGGCTTCTCCGTTCGGTGTTTTTTGGGGGTTTTATCAACTTCATTCTTTATAAATAAATAGGGGGGACTATGCACCTTTGATCCCAACCTGGATATGTTACATGTGTCTGGTGAATATTTTTGTAGTGACATAGTGTGATTTCAGACTTATCATTATAGACCAGACAATCCCTTTAATGCTACATTTCCCTGAAGTCGGGTTCTATTAATGCGACTGATATCTAATAAAGTTGTTATTCAGAATATCGGTGATCCTACCAATAAATGTAATTATGTGGAAAGTATCAGAAAATTGTGTTAAAGATTTACTTGTAAATACTGTAATACTGATGGACATAATTACTGCATCCTGAGTGCAGTTCCCTCAGCCAGACACTGGTGACCTTGTAATTATTTTTCTTTCACAATTACTTTATATTGATTTTTTTGTAAAGCAAATGTGTATAAGAAACAATATCATATATACTCCAAAGTATACTACAGAAAAATAATATTGTGTACAAAGACTACATTCTGTTGCACTTCTTGAATGTTGATAAAAATGCAGAAAAAGCAATCGAAAACATCTAGCGATGAGCGGCTGCATTGATTTGGTAAGTCTAATGGCACTTTGTTCTCACAAAACAGTTCTACTGCCAATTTAATCTGGAATTTACTGATAATATAATTAAAATTAAGGAGTGTACAAACTAGTGGGGACAGGAGTATAAAATCTATTTCTGAGGACGGTAATACAGTGCTCATGGCTTGGTATACAACAGCGTGCTGAATCACAGGGAGTATTAACCCCTTCACACCAGGACCATTTTCCGTTTTTGCGTTTCTGTTTTTTGCCCCCCTTCTTCCCAGAGCCATAACTTTTTTATTTTTCCATCAATATGGCCACGTGAGAGCTTGTTTTTTGCGGGACGAGTTGTACTTTTGAACGACACCATTGTTTTCACCATTTAGAGTACTGGAAAACAGGAAAAAATTCCAAGTGTGGTGAAATTGTAAACAAAAGTGCAATTCCATAATTGTTTTTTTTTACCATGTTCAATGAATGCTAAAACTGACCTGCCATTATGATTCGCCAGGTCATTATGAGTTCATATATACCAAACATGTCTAGGATCTTTTTTATTTAAATGGTGAAAAAAATCCAAAGTTTGTAAAAAGAAAAAAATTTGCATCATATTCCGAGGCCCGTAGCGTCTCCATTTATTGAGATCTGGTGCTGGGTAAGGGCTTATTTATTGCGAGCTGACCTGACATTTTTACTGTTACAATTTTGGTGTTTATATAATGTTTTGATCGCCCGTTATTGCATTTTAATGCTATTTACTGATCAGATTAATTCTTTTTATATATTGATAGATCGGGTGATTCTGAATGAGGCGATACCAAATATGTGTAGTTTTTTTTATTATTGTTTTATTTTGAGTTGTGATTTTAACTTTTCATTTTTTAATATTTTTAAAAACATTTTTTTAACTTTAGACTTGCTTCAATAGTCTCCATGGGAGACTAGAAACTGCGAACATCCGATCGCTTGTGCTACATAGAGCAGGGCTTCATATTGTTGATTATGACTAACAGCCAATGAAAACCCAAAAGTCATTATCTCAGTAAATTAGAATACTTTATAACACCAGCTTGAAAAATGATTTTAAAATCCGAAATGTTGGCCTACTGAAATGTATGTTCAGTAAATGCACTAAATACTTGGTTGGGGCTCCTTTTGCATCAATTACTGCATCATTGCGGTGTGGCATGGAGGCGATCAGCCTGTGGCACTGCTGAGGTGTTATGGAAGCCCAGGTTGCTTTGATAGCAGCCTTCAGCTTGTCTGCATTGTTGGGTCTGTTGTCCTATAGATTCTCTGTGAGGTTAAGGTCAGGCCAGTTTGCTGGCCAATCAAGCACAGTGATACTGTTATTTTTAAACCAGGTATTGGTACTTTTGGCAGTGTGGACACGTGCCAAGTCGTGCTGGAGAATGAAATTTCCATCTCCAAAAATGCTTGTCGGCATAGGGAAGCATGAATTGCTCTAAAATTTCCTGGCCGAAGGCTGCGCTGACTTTGGTCTTGATAAAACACAGTGGACCTACACCAGCAGATGACATGACTCCCCAAACCATCACTGATTGTGGAAACTTCACAGTAGACCTCAAGCAGCTTGGATTGTGGCCTCTCCACTCTTCCTCCAGACTCTGGGACCTTGATTTCCAAAATGAAATGCAAAATTTACTTTTCTTGTGCAGTGTGTCAATGACTGCCTTCTGGACATCTGTCAAGTCAGTAGTCTTCCCCATGATTGTGGAGCCTACTGAAACACACTAAGTGACCTTTTTAATTTTTTTTTAATGTTTTTTGTTAATTCTAATTTGCTGAAATAATGACTTTTGGGTTTTCATTGGCTGTAAGCATAATCATCAACGTTAACAGAAATAAACACTTGAAATAGATCACTCTGTTTGTAAAGAAATCACCAGAGCACTAAACGGAGGAGGACTTGACTTTGGGAAGGGTGGACCTTTAACTCCTGCAGCTTTGTATATTTTAGATTTGTAGATTTTAAGCAAGAGTTCCTTTAAGACGAAGGAGCACAGTATGTCTGTGCCTGGTGTGTTACTGTGAGGAGGGTGGGCTCATATAGAGGAGGTAACTCTGTCTCCTTCTTTCTCTCACTGGATGAAATGGAGGAAATTTCACCTTCCCTCCTGTCCTGTTATAATCACTGTCCAAAAACGTTTTAATTATTGCTTGTATAATGATGAATGCTTTATTGCATTTATTGAATTTGCCATTGTATATCTTGTGCCAGGTCCAATTTTATCATGGCTAAGAAGAGTTAACATTAGCATTAACCTTCTAAGCCCAAGGGAAGGGCAATCCTTCAGCCATGGTTCCCTAGAGGTTTCCTCCACAGGGTTTTTTTCCTCTCCTGAGCATTGTAGGATGACTCTTTGTGAGTCGGAGGTTTGCCAAGTTTAGTCCTCTTAATGCTTTTGCAGGGACTTCTAGTTTATAAGTTTACAAAAGTAGTTTATTAAGAAAGCAAACAAAAAAACAGTGTCAAATTTAACTTGGAATTTATAACCCGGCACAGCTTTGCGGTTTAGGAGTCAGGTGGAAGTTGCAGACAAGTTAAGGTGGACTCATTTTAACTAATAGAGGATGTAAAACCTGATGGTGGTGAACAAGCTCGGCTTTGGTGGCCAGCCTCAAGGACATTGTAATGGTAATGTCAATCAGGGGCGGGCACAGTGGTTAAGCACAGGAGTGAGGATAATAGGGGCTATATGTCAGACAGCTGAGAATATAACAGTACTTGTGAATCTCAGTGTACTAGCACTTCACCTGACTCCTACTGTGATTGTTTTAATCCTGTGATTTAAATAAACCTGTGTCCATTTTGACAACCAAAACAATGTGTTTTGTGTATTTAGTCTAGTGCCTAGGTTTACTGTAGTTATGGTTGTTTTAATAAATTAACTTTTTGATGATATTCTAATTTTGTGAGAAGCACCTGTAAGTGGAAACAAGCATAGGCTGATGGTCTTGCTGTAATGCCGATGAGTGCTCATTACTGGCACATCATCTGCCACCTAAATGGACCATAATCAAAATGGGCCTTAACCTACATTGGACATATGGAGGTCCGTCGCTACGTCCAGCAATATCTTTCATCCCCCCAGGTATCTCACTTACTGAATGTTTTTTGTATTTTAATGTCAACATTGTGATAAATCATGTAATCTCCAAATGAAAACAGCAGAGAATACTGACCCTGTGTAAAGTTCATTCAGCTCTGTTTGCTTTTAATTTGATTCTCCTAAATGTACAGTAGCCTTCGGCATGACTTTATGAACAGAGTGACTTTTCATACAAAAATATGTACATCATTTTGGTTCTCTAGTTGCCAACTTGGTCAGTTTTGTAAGACCTCTGCCAATGAACTTCTTGATTAAACACTGCCTCCTCAGATTTATGAAACACTATATAGTCTCCCGGCAATACTTTTTTTGGGGGGAAGTGGAAGTTTGCCACAGACGAATTAAACTCAAAAAACCGAAGGATTTTTTGGAAGACAACTGCAGCTTTAGATGTGAAGGTCACGTAATTCAAAATGTAAACCCAACATAATTAAAACAGGGGATTACAGTTCCTGCTAATAAGAAGCACATATATCATTTACAGTATATTGTACAGACTTAAAGAACTTTCTGAATTAACAATCTGTACTAGACTTCGTAGACTAAGCAGATCTGATTTTGTCAGGTGCAGCGAGGTTGAGATAATCTCCTGGCACCATACATCATAATTTTTCCTACTGTAACCAGAGGTCTTTCTTAGGACTACAGGTGCAATTATTACAATATCTTACAGTAGTTTGTTTTTTAAAGGTTGTGTAATATGAATAACCTCTAATTAGAATTAAGCTGCAGTGGCGATCAACTCGGCTCCATTCTGGTGGCGATCAGCTATTATCACAGAGGGAAGCACCAGCTGTTAATTTTGCTTGCATCCATTCATGGCCAACAGGAATAACTACATCTTTGCAGTAGCCGCAGAAGGTGAGGATTGCAGAAACAGCCGAATTGTCTTGACTATGCTGTTTTCGTGACTCCCATTCTAAGAAATTTATGGAGAAAGCATAGTGCTGTTAGTTCAGCTTTTTCCGATGTCCCACCCTCCTGCGGCCGCCCCGTAGTGAAAGCCAATAATGGCTGAAATTGGGAATACCTGTTTAACACTGTCCACTCCGCTCACCCGGGCACTTACTCATAACTTACTGTTCAAACACATATTTATTATCTTTAACCAAAAATAAATATATGGCTGTAAAGCCTGAAATGAATTATACGTGTTTTTGGCAGAGGAGGACAGCTTTTTATTTTATTGTTAGTCTTACTGCAATGTTATCTTAGTTTTACACTTTCAGTTTGTTTAGAGAAATGTCTGACTATAAGGGGTTGCCAAGTTTTCTTATCGGCTGTAGCCTTGCAAGATCATATTTTTGGCTTTGACAAGTATGAAGAAATCACGATTCTCAGTTTAAAGGAGCATGGAAACCTATTTTTGTTGTGGAGTTTTGTTATACGTTTTAGGAAAATAAATTTGTATGAAAGGGGCTGTTCACTACCTGGGCAACACATTGTTAAATGAAGTAGACCCCCATGTAAATGGAAAAATAGCAGCTACCTTCCGTACCAGTGACCAGCGATTTTGGCGTCAGGTCTGCCAGGATTCGAGTGTTATTGTTATGCCAGGTGAGCCACTATTGACCTGCTGTGCTCGTCTTTTCCATGTCCGACATTCGTCCAAGAGACGAGCGCAGCTGCCCATTACTGTCATGAACTCCCAACAGAAAGATTTCCATTATGTTTATTCAAAGGTTTGCCCCACTCAGTGGTATCTACCAGCTCAGAGGAAGGAAGTCTCAAAAAGCTGTCAAGACAGTTACACAACTTAAGGTACTGCCACACTAAACAATCCCGCTAGCGATCACTATAACGACGCATACTAATGCGATCGCTAGGGATTGTTCTATATCGCTAAATGCAGCCACATTTAGCGATATAGTTAACGACGCTATCGCGTTAGCGATCTTCTTAACGACTTTAGCGGTACAAAAGTACCGCTAAATCGCTAAGAAAAGGTGCCACACAGCGATTAGATACTTACCCAGCGGGAGCGCCGACGAGAAAATAGGGTCCGAACGATTCCAGCGACGAGCGAGATCACAGCAGGAAGATCGTCGCTGGAAGCTGCCGCACTGAACAATATCGCTAACGGGATCGCTAAATAGTGACGTTTTTAGCGATCCGTTAGCGATATTGTTTAGTGTGGCATACCCTTTAGAGCCCCTCTTCAGCCTCCTTCCCTTACTGGGCCATATCGTTTCTTACCAAGTCATTGAGGACGTTTTTTACTTTCTTAATACTAAATGTTTGAGAAAGGGTTATTATTGGTCTCCTTTTACTTCATGAAATTTCTGAAGAAGTCAGGTGGTGATAGGTTGTCTGTAACTTTTTCTTAAATCCCATTTTTAAACGGCCAGGCTTGTACGTGACAGCACATGGAGTACTGGTGTATCAGAATTACCGACCAGTTGGGGCTCTGCGCCATATTAATCACAGTATTCTCCTATTAGTAGGTGCTGTAAACTAGCGGTACGGTATATAAAAAGTCAGTGGATTAAACCTGTTTCTGTTTTTCCTAGGATGTAGGTTAGGTAATCTTATATATTTATTTTTGTCTACTACACAGTTTCCAGAACATGTAGTTTGGGATTTTCCAGCAGTATTTTGGTTGGAATATGTTTGGAAATCATTATTAAACTAACTGCTTAGAGAGTTTCTAGTTTCTAAGTTGCTTTCAATTTTCTATTGACCAGGTGGCTGTATACCTCTTCCTTTTGATGAAATAGCAGTTTCTGCCATCTTGCATTTGGCAGGAGCGTGTATCATGTAAGGAAAGTATCCCCGCAATAAGTAATTTAATAGTCCTCCAGTTCGTCTGATATACTCACAGTTTAATCCACCAGCGAAACTGGATGATTTTGATTAATGACTGTGTTGTTACTCATTTAAGGATGTGGTAATATGGTACATGACTCTTTCCAAGAATATTTCTGAATTGTGGTCTCCGGAAAAAATTTACATACAGTAGTTTGTTATTGTGACATCGTTAAACCTTATACAGTGCCTCTGCGGTGTGACATTTATAGAAGTTGAAGGATTAAACTTTAATTTACTGAAATTAAACGTGGTTTCTTTCTATCTGTATATGTGTATTTATACATATATACATGTACAGTATATAAGGCGTGTGTCATCAGCACAGTTCTCATTGAATATTAGTGGACAGGTGGAAAGACTCATTGATGTACAATGAAGTCTGTGATTGCTCAACAGACCCCAATTGTGGTAAATTGGGGACTGTCAAATTTTGGTATGGTGTTTAGCGCTTGAATGGGCAAAATAGAATTGCATTTAGTGCTATTTTTCCTAGTAATTTGATAGAATCCGTAAGAAATGGAAATGGAGCTTGGAGACAAGGATACAGAAATGTATGTCCACATGGTGCATGTATACAGCTAGTGGACATGAAGCATGAAGAGTGTGTACCTTCCTAGACGTCTCAAGTCTTATCGTAGAGCATAATTGCGATACATTCTTAGCAAATCTGATACATTGCAGGGGCTAAGTTGTTGGTATAAGGTGCAGTGTGTGGGGTTTTCGTATGGTGTTCTTTAAATCACTTGGTCATGATCTGTCCTCTGAGCATAAAATAGTGCTTAAAGCTTGCCTGGAGTGTTCCTTAAGTTCAGCCTTAAAACCTCTATACACATTAGACAAAAGCTGTCTGAAACCACCAATATCGGCATGATTGGTCGACAGTATAATATGTATGTGGGCTTCCGACTCTCCCCCAACATATGTTAGGGCCGAAAATTATGCAGCCTGTTGGACTTCATTGGCCAAGTCAAGGCAGCGGCACTGCCATACAAAGCACAGGAGCTCTCAGCCAAGACTAATGTTCTGGTATATGAGGGAGCATGGAGAGATGGCTGTCGTCTCACAGCTACGTATCTAATGTGTAGAGACCTTTAGTCTACAGAACTTTCAAGCAATTACAGCAAAATTATACCCAGATCTCAAATGTTTACTTGCCAAGGAGAAAGTTTCTTGTGAAAGATTTGTTATGGTCTATACCCCAAACACGTCCATTACTAATTTTTGTATTTCAGCAGCAGAATGGAAGGAAAGGAGACACACTAGTAATGACTAGTGGGTAGGCGGAGCCCAGATAGGATTGACACCTCAGATTAAAAAGAGTGTTGACCGGCCCCTCCAGCTCGGGCTCCTCCTACTCCTGCTTCTTCAGTCTAAAATTTGAGGTCCAGAGGATAGGTCGCTGCTGGAAGCAGCTCCTCAGAAAACTTTATTATTTTTATCGGACAAGAGACTTGGATCACCAGAAGTGGTCTAGAGGTCTCAGGGGTCTCAGCGCTGCTGGACCCCCACCTCTCCCTTGGCGATCTGTAATACCCTGTATGGTGGTCCCTGCAGTTTCACGCCGGCCCTGGGGGATGAGGATTGCTTCCCTGGCGGGGATGCAAACCGCACATCGGGGGTCACTGCGTTTCCCGCCCGGAGGGGGGAAGCGATGGGCACAGCGCCACAAACCCCTGGGGGTCCCTGTGGCGCTCGGCTGGTGAGTACCGCATTTTTATGTGAATGTGTGTGTGCTCTCAGCGGCTGCTGCGGCAGCCGCTGGTACATGTATTAGATGACATGTTTGGTGACTGTACTTTATGTCCGCAGGCAGATACCTGCAGGACGGAGGAGAGCAGAGAGCGAGGAGTTCGCGCTCTTTTTTGAAGCCGGAGGGGGGCGTGGCTTCACGCTTCCCGCTCTTTTTGTGACAGGAATCGCTCTGAGGAGACTGCAGCTTCACTGTCCTTCTCTTCCGGCTTCTCTCAGCGCGGCGGCCATTACAGAGGCTCCGGGCTCCTCATGCTCCGCTCCTCCTATTTAAGGTATACTTTCACCGAGGCCAGCTGGGTGAGTGAATATCATCACCCCACAGCGCAGAACCTATCTGTGTTCCAAGTGACAGATAGCGTTTATCTGCAGCCGCGTTCTCTTATAGAGACCTGGGACTCGCACACTCCTTTTATTTTATATAGGGAGTTGTGGGGAGTTGGCGGCATTAACCCCTATGAAGGGTTAACCCTTTCAGCAATAACCGCCGCAGGTTCTACCCAGTAGGGATCAGAACGCAGGACGTTATTTATATACTGAGAGATAGCTGGGGTAACTCTCTTCTTTAAGAGCTTTAACCCTTCAGCGTACTTGCTCAGTCTGCTTAGTAACCACACTGTACCAGTTACTAACAGGGTTTTGACCTGCCATTTACTGCTGACATGTCGGTTCAGGGTCCGGAGATGCGGACCATCTGCCAAATCCGCTACAGGATCAGTCGCAAGTATCTGATACGCAGACTTCGACGGCATCAAGCGCTGCGATTTACAGTGATACCAAATTAGATGCCATCGCTCAGTCAATTAATGGCTTGTCTGACCTTTTAGGTCAGTGGGTGTCAGCTAGATCCTCTCATGACAGGAAGCGGCGCAGGCCGGTGCCATCTTTTCCGCGTAGCGAATCAGAGGTATCTGATATGGAATGCGGACAGGGTTCTCCTTCAAACTCAGAAGGGGAGTTATCCGATTCGGATAAGGAGGATCGGCAGGGACATTCTTTCTCTCTTGTGAGCCGAACAGAGGCTTTAATTGAAGCTATGAGAGAGGCGTTACAGTTACCGGAGGAGGTAACTACACGGCCTGGTAAGTCGGGCCGCATGTACCAGGAGTACCATAAGTCGCGGTCAACATTACCGGCTCTGGAAGAGCTTAATACGGTAGTGGAGAAGGAACGTCTGTGTCCAGATAAACGTTTTCAAGGGACACGGTTCTTTGAAGCATTATATCCGTGTTCAACGGAATTGACGGATAATTGGATTCCTTCTCCTGAAGTGGATGTTCCTTTATCCCAGCTTAGTAAATCCTCATTGCTTCCGGTTAAAGGGAAAGCGAGTCTGCAAGAGCCTCTGGACAGAAAAACGGAGATGGCGGCGAAATCCTTCTATGAAGCTGCAGGTCATGGATTCAGAGCAGTACTAGGATCCATGTGTGCTTCTAAGGCTTCCCTGTGCTGGTTGGTCCGTTTACGGAAGGCGTTGCAAAATAGATCTCCATTATCCGAGATTGATGGACTTCTCGATTTATTGGAGACTGCAGCCCGATATAGCTGTGATGCAGGTCTGGATACTGCGTCATTATTATCCAGGACGCAATCCTCAGCGGTCACAGTCAGAAGAGCACTGTGGCTTAGACAGTGGACCGGGGACGCGGTTTCCAAGCAGGGTTTACTGTCTTTAGCCTACAAGGGTGGTCAGCTATTTGGATCTGATCTCACAGAGCTGATTGCCAAGGCAAAGGCTAAAGAAGCGGCTTTACCACAGCGAAGGGCTATGGCTTCTACGTCTGGCAGACCTAGTGCCGGTAATGGTCGGCGGTATTTTCGGTCTAGGGGACGATCCGGTCAGTCTTCTTGGGGATCGGGTCGTCCCTCTTTTTCGGGAAAGAAGTCTTCTCAGAAATCCCGCACCCCTTGGAAACAAAGTTTTCGTCAAGACAAGCGGGAAACTGACAAGAAGCCCGCCAAGGCAGACTGACGCCAGGTCCTCACTCGAGGGCTCTCGGGTGGGGGGTCGCCTGCTCCAATTCAAGGCGAATTGGATTTCCCGCGTTCCGGATTCCTGGGTAACGCGAGTTGTGTCGGCAGGCTATTTCATAGAGTTTTCATCTCGACCCCCGGACAGTTTTTGCCAGTCTCGCATTCCGTCAGAGCCCGAGCTATTTGCCGCTCTGCTGCGAGAGGTGGAATTCCTTCTGCAGAAGGGTGTAGTAATACCGGTTCCGACAGAGGACCGGGGAAAAGATTTTTATTCAAATCTCTTTGTGGTCCCCAAAAAAGAGGACAAATTTCATCCTATTCTGGATCTCAAAAGATTGAATCAGCATGTCCACACCCAAAAATTCCGCATGGAGTCACTTCGCTCCGTTGTGGCAACCCTGTCGCAGAACGACTTTCTGGTGTCAATCGACATTCGCGACGCTTATTTGCATGTTCCCGTCGGAAGGGCTCACCAGCGCTTCCTTCGTTTTGCCATAGGTCAGGACCATTACCAATTTGTGGCCCTGCCATTCGGCTTGGCTTCAGCGCCCAGAGTTTTTACAAAAATTCTAGCGCCTCTCATGGCAATTCTTCGAAGACAGGGAGTCACGATTATTCCCTATCTGGACGACCTTTTGATTGTGGCGTCCTCAAAGGAGGAGGCAGTGACGGCTCGCAATCTATCCCTTCAGCTCCTGGAGGACTTCGGGTGGCTGGTCAATTGGGAGAAGTCGTCTCTGGAACCGTCGCAGTCAATCCTGTTTTTGGGGATGCATTTCGACACGGTACGGGCAGTGGTGTCCCTACCTCCAGACAAGCGGGCATGTCTCCTTCGACATGTACAGACTATGAAGTCTTCGACAGCAATGTCCCTTCGGAAGTGTATGCGCCTTTTAGGTCTGATGGTGGCTTCCATGGAAGCGCTTCCGTTTGCCCAGTTTCATTCCAGAGCCCTCCAAAGGCTCATTCTGAGTCATTGGGATCGATCGCAGATTGCACTGGATCGCAGTATCCTCATCTCTCGCAGGGTGCGAGAGTCCCTAAGTTGGTGGTCACGTCCAGGAACGTTATCACTGGGGAAGTCTTTCCTTCCTCCGAGGTGGTCGGTCATAACCACCGATGCCAGCCTGATGGGCTGGGGGGGTGTCTGGAACGATCTCTGGGTTCAGGGAGTATGGTCATCGGAAGAGTCTGTTCTACCGATCAACATCTTGGAATTGAGGGCAATTTTTCTTTGCCTCCAACACTGGACGGTCCCTTTGAGCGGTCTACCAGTCCGAGTGCAGACAGACAACGCAACGGCGGTCGCGTATATCAACCACCAAGGCGGGACGAGGAGTTCCAGGCTCATGGTGGAAGTGTCTCGGATCCTGAATTGGGCCGAGGACAGAGTACCAGCCATCTCTGCGATTCACATTCCAGGAGTTCAGAATACCACGGCGGACTTCCTCAGTCGAGAGAAGATGGATCCCGGAGAATGGAGTCTTCATCCGGAGATCTTTGCACTGATGTGCTCCCTTTGGGGAGTTCCCCAAGTGGATTTGATGGCATCCAGGTCCAATGCCAAGTTGCCGACCTTCATGTCCAGGTACAAGGACCCGAAGGCTGTGGCGGTGGATGCTCTGGTGGCCCCGTGGGACCGATTTGAGCTAATCTATGTGTTTCCGCCGATATCCTTACTTCCTCTGGTGCTGCGTCGGATCAGACTGGAGAGAATCCCGGCTATGTTGATAGCCCCAGATTGGCCAAGGAGGACGTGGTTCTCTACACTGGTGTCGCTTTTGGCAGCACCGCCATTTCCACTTCCTCTTCACCCGGACCTGTTAACCCAGGGTCCTGTCCGTCATCCGGACTTGAAGTCTCTGCGTTTGACGGCGTGGCTCTTGAGACCGAAATACTGACCCGTAGAGGTTTTTCAGCCAAGTCATTGCCACTCTGCGAGCTGCCAGAGGTCTGGCTACTACTAGAATTTACCACAAGACCTGGGAAGCCTTCTTCTCGTGGTGTTTGGGTTCTTCAAGGAACCCGAGGATTTTTTCCATTCCCAATCTGTTGGCTTTTCTACAGTACGGGCTGGACAAGGGTTTGGCAGTTAGCACCCTGAGGGGTCAGGTTTCTGCCCTGTCCCTGTTGTTCCGGAGAGTTATCGCCTCGCGTAGGGACGTGCGCTCCTTTTTTCGTGGGGTAACCCGTCAGTTTCCGCCGCGGAAGGTACCTGTGTCTCCTTGGCGGCTCAACCTTGTCCTGGAGGCTCTTCAGCATGGGCCTTTTGAGCCAATGGATTCTGCTAACCTTTCTTTGCTTTCTTGGAAGGTTGCCTTCCTAGTCGCAGTCACTTCTTTGAGAAGGGTATCTGAGTTGGCGGCTCTTTCTTGCTCGCCTCCTTTCCTGGAATTTTACCCGGATCGAGTAGTGCTTCGCACACGGGGCGACTTTCTACCTAAGGTAGTGTCGCAATTCCATGTTAACCAGGATATTGTTTTGCCTTCACTTTGCCCGGGCCCGAGGAATGCAAAGGAACGGGTTTTGCACACATTGGATTTAGTGCGGGCCTTGAAGTTCTATTTGTCTGTTACTCAAGGTTTTAGGAAGTCAGACTCCTTGTTTGTGATTCCAGCAGGTCGTCGACGTGGTCAACGAGCTTCCAAGGACTCTATAGCTCGTTGGATTCGGTCAGCCATTTTGGAGGCTTACCGACTTAAAGGCGAACCTTGCCGATTAAGATTCGTGCTCATTCCACGACGGCTGTGGCCTCATCGTGGGCCTTTCATAAAGGGGCTTCGGCAGCTCAGCTCTGCCGAGCGGCGACTTGGCGCTCTGTCCACACGTTTACAAAGTTTTATAAGGTGGACGTCAGTGCTTCCGCTGATGCGGCCTTAGGACGCAGGGTCCTACAGGCGGCTGTAGTGTAAAGTTCTAGTTAACTTGTATTTGGCGCCTGTTGCGCATTTACCAAGGTTGCTGGGATTCTGCCTGTTTTTTCTTGGTTATATTCCCACCCTTAATTTTTGGACTGCTTTGGGACGTCCCACTAGTCATTACTAGTGTGTCTCCTTTCCTTCCATTCTGCTGCTGAAAGACGGATTTTGGTAAGAACTTACCTGTAAAATCCTATTCAGCGAAGGAAGGAAAGGAGACACAGCACCCGCCCATGGCAGAAGTGTGTTGATGTGTTTTCAGATGCGGCGTGACCCTCTTCTGATAGCGATTATCTGGACTGAGGTTGACGCGCTACGGCTCCTTTCCAGCATTGCCAGCTCATCGCGGTGGTCAGGTCCAGTGAGTAGTACCTGGAACTGTGTGTTTTTTTGCCTACATGCATGCATAACCTGTATTCTTGCTTTTTCTCTGAAGTCCTTCAGAAGGGGTTATGTTGCTCCGCTGGTGATATTTGCTCTTCCCTAAGCTTTTGTACGACTGAAGAAGCAGGAGTAGGAGGAGCCCGAGCTGGAGGGGCCGGTCAACACTCTTTTTAATCTGAGGTGTCAATCCTATCTGGGCTCCGCCTACCCACTAGTCATTACT
>JARQOD010000006.1:77159935-77178037 GCA_033576555.1 Oophaga sylvatica | reverse complement strand
ACCATAGCGCTTTGGACGGAGCGGAAATTCCGCTCCGTCTAAGCCCCGCCCCCTTTCTGACGCGCGATCTTTCCGGAGGTGTTCAGGACACCTCCGGAACACCTCCGGAAAGAGCGCAGGGCTACATAGCCCTGTGTTAATTATGTTGCGGCGACGCACCGTCGCCGCAATACGCGAGGACATGCTGCGGTCTAAAAAGACGCGCCGCATGTCCGTTTACGCGGGTTTGCCACCTGCGTATTGTTACGCATAGTGGAGACGGGATTTCTTGAAATCCCCTCCACTATGCTGTAACATCTGGACGCTGCGTGTTTGGCGCTGCGCCAGCGCACAGCGCCAAACACGCAGTGTTTCCTGACCGTGGAAACTCACCCTTAGCGTCATACAATTACCGATATCAGGTCATGTGATCTCATTTCATTATGTTTGTTATGACCGCAATAGTGACGGCGCCTGTGTAAAGGGATTTCTCCAATTAGCCATAGTTTCAAAGTCATGTGAACACTGACGTCAGGTCACATGACCGCAGTCCCTCATGATTACTGCGATTGCGATGTAAATGGCGCATGCGCAAAAGGGATCCACAGTCATCCTTAGTTCCGGCGTCATGAGACCATTGATGTCAGGTCACATGATCGGGACCCGGTGCCATGGAAACATAAAGACGCCGAACACCAGGAGAGGGCCGCGGATCACAATCGCGCAAGCGCACCATCAAAATCAAAGCTACCAGAGAGGGATTCCTATACAAAGTTATATACGTGGTAAGTATGACAACTTGGACTAATTGTCGTACCATATATTGTCCATACCACCCACATGTAATGAAAAAAACAATATATATTATTATGGCTAACATAAATTAATTGGTACAAAAAAAGGGGTACATCATAATATATCTTAAAAAACGGGGGTATTACATAATATATCTATACAGTAAACATGCCAAAGATATATATATATATGTATATACGTAACAATTATCTCGATATCTTTATAATATATGGATCATTACAAAAAAGCCATTTTATCAAATTTATACTCTAGTCTGGAACAAAAAAAATGTTCAACAGACATATTACTTATCAGAATCATCAAGAAAATATAAAAATAAAAAAATAATAATAAAAAATAAAAAAATAAAAAAATAAAAAAATTAAAAAAATAACAAAAAATAAATAAATAAAGAACAAAAAATAAAAAATAAAAAAATAAAAATAAAAATAAATATAAAATAAAAAATATAAAATAAATAATAATAAAAATAAAAATAATAAATAATTATAATAAATAATTAATAAATAATACATAGAAATAATAATAAAATAATAAAAATAATAAATAATAAATAAAAATAAAAAATAAAAAAAATAAAAATGAAAAAATGAAAAAATAATAAAAAATAATATTATTTTTTTATTATTTTTTCATTTTTTCATTTTTTATTTTTATTTTATTTTTTATTTTTTATAAAATAAATAATAATAAAAATAAAAATAATAAATAATTATAATAAATAATTAATAAATAATACATAGAAATAATAATAAAATAATAAAAATAATCAATAATAAATAAAAAATAAAAAATAAAATAAAAATAAAAAATGAAAAAATGAAAAAATAATAAAAAAATAATATTATTTTTTATTATTTTCATTTTTTCATTTTTTATTTTTATTTTATTTTATTTTTTATTTATTATTTATTATTTTTATTATTTTATTATTATTTCTATGTATTATTTATTAATTATTTATTATAATTATTTATTATTTTTATTTTTATTATTATTTATTTTATATTTTTTATTTATATATTTATTTTATTTTTATTTTTATTTTTTATTTTTTATTTTTTGTTCTTTATTTATTTATTTTTTGTTATTTTTTTAATTTTTTTATTTTTTATTTTTTTATTTTTTTTATTTTTTATTATTATTATTTTTTTATTTTTATATTTTCTTGATGATTCTGATAAGTAATATGTCTGTTGAACATTTTTTTTTGTTCCAGACTAGAGTATAAATTTGATAAAATGGCTATTTTTGTAATGATCCATATATTATAAAGATATCGAGATAATTGTTACGTATATACATATATATATATATATATATCTTTGGCATGTTTACTGTATAGATATATAATGTTATACCCCCGTTTTTTAAGATATATTATGATGTACCCCTTTTTTTGTACCAATTAATTTATGTTAGCCATAATAATATATATTGTTTTTTTCATTACATGTGGGTGGTATGGACAATATATGGTACGACAATTAGTCCAAGTTGTCATACTTACCACGTATATAACTTTGTATAGGAATCCCTCTCTGGTAGCTTTGATTTTGATGGTGCGCTTGCGCGATTGTGATCCGCGGCCCTCTCCTGGTGTTCGGCGTCTTTATGTTTCCATGGCACCGGGTCCCGATCATGTGACCTGACGTCAATGGTCTCATGACGCCGGAACTAAGGATGACTGTGGATCCCTTTTGCGCATGCGCCATTTACATCGCAATCGCAGTAATCATGAGGGACTGCGGTCATGTGACCTGACGTCAGTGTTCACATGACTTTGAAACTATGGCTAATTGGAGAAATCCCTTTACACAGGCGCCGTCACTATTGCGGTCATAACAAACATAATGAAATGTGATCACATGACCTGATATCGGTAATTGTATGACGCTAAGGTGATCCACGATTGGACACCTCTTTTTCGTATGCGCTGCCTTGATTTTAATACACCAATCAGTATAAACCTTTTGGGTATATATAGTTCCGGTTCCACTACTAACACACACCCCCTGATGAAGGAAAAATCCGAAACGTGCGTTGGGGAAGCGCCAAGCCACTGTGCCATTTAAACAGGTATTATTTAAAATCCTCTTTGTGCCTTGCAGCTTTTATTTATGGGCCATTCTCCTATACAGATAGGTATTATCTAGACACTCTCCTTTACATTTTTCTTGCACTTTCACCATCACATGGTTAATCACTATTAAATTATATTTTTTTGTATTTTTTATGATTAATCACTATTTTTCACATGTGCATTTTCTCACATTGTTTATGTATATATATATAATTAATTTTATTTACACTGTTTGTATCTGAGAGTGCTATGTATGTGCCCTGAAATATATTAATGATGGTTCATAGGTTGGCACTTATATTATCCTTTGTGGCTATATACTTCTAGTTGGCAGTATTTTTTACTTCAATTCTATTTTTGTTGTTATATATTATATATTAATAAAGATTATTTTAACCATATACTTTCTTGTCATATGTTTTTATATATTTTAGACTTTTTCCAGAGTTGTTTTTCTTTATTATTCCCGAATGGTCTGCCATTCTATGTTGGTAGTGATATTGTGATATTTTAATCACTTATTGTCATTGATTACTATCTAATTTACTATTGAATTACTGTGTTTCGCACAGGTTCCTGTTTCTGAAATGGATCTGAAATCTAGAGAAAATGTTTGGCAGGGTCGGGTTGATGAAGTGTTTGGTGGAGTTAATACTGCTACACCAGTCGCTATTGGTTTATATTATGAACTTAATTTTAAAAATATTAAGAATCTTCTATACAAAAGGACAAGGATGTGGTGGAGCAAAGCCTTTTTAGAGAATTATATTCAGAAAAACCTAATTCCTAGGGGTTTAAGAGTAAGAGTCACACCATCATTTGTTATCACTGATGATGAATTTGTTGCTAATTGGGAGGACATCTGTAACAATACTTCCAAAAAACTAATGGAATTATTGGTCAAATATAATATTAAATCAATGTCAGATATTGACAAACAAATCGAGGAATCTTATAAAAAGGCAAAAGATGAGTTATCCTCTGAACAGATGTTATCAATTGAGTCCCAATTGAATAAAGATATGGACACCTGGGTAAAGGATATTCAGGAAAAACATGCTACTAAATTAAATAGAGACCAGAAAGATTTTGCCTCTGGAAATATATATCGCTGGAGACGAAACATGGAGAAAGGCTCCAACCATAATCGGACTCCATCTGCCTCTTCAAATATTCCTATAAGTGATGTGTCTGGTGCCTCCTCTTCCGTCTCTGTGGCTATTTCTACTCCAAAGAGGAAACGTAATCTACGATTTCAACCAAATAAAAGGAATCCCTCATATTCGCCTGAAAACAATACCTTTAAGGTAATAAATTTGAGTGATTATCAATTTTCCACAATTGAGATTGACCTTCTCAGCAAGGGGCTTATGTTTTGTCCCACAGCTGATTATGATGGCTTCACTGCAACAAAAGATCTCAATTTATTTGCTAGAAAACTCTTATTTAAACGTTTTTTTCATAATGAGGAAATTTATAAATTATTTCCCCAGAGACGGAACAGGAGGCACTAGCCGTTTTGGAAGAGTTATCGAGAGAACAACAATCCTCTGGAGGTGAGTTACCAATGTCTATTCGTCCGAAATCTCGTAAATTTCCTCCTTTATCTATGTGTCCAACAGTGGATATTTTTGTTAAAATGGTAAGTAATGAATTGCATGCCATTCCCAAATATCCATGTCACAATAACATGAACAGAGATGAGAAACTGGCTCTTACTCGTTTACAAAAAATACAAGATGTGATATTTAAACCTGCCGATAAAGGCGGCAATATAGTAGTATGGCCAAAAAAGATGTATGAAACAGAGGCATTCCGACATTTAAAAAATTCTGACTGGTATAAAAAATTGACTTTTAATCCTTCTGAAAAATATAAACAAGAACTAACAGAGATTCTACAATTGGCTAATGATGAGGGTACTATTTCTAAAGAATTACTTACGGCTTTACAAATTAATGAACCTACCATTTCAACTTTATACTTTTTACCAAAAATACATAAAGACATGAATAATCCTTCAGGGCGCCCAATAATATCTGGATGTAATAACTATTTGGAGAACATTAATAAATATATTGACTCCAAATTGAAACCCTTGGTATGTGAATTACCATCCTATATTAAAGATACTAGCGACTTTTTAAAGAGAATTGATTGTCTCTATGTTGAAGAAAACACACTTTTGGTAACATGTGATGTGGAAAGTTTATACACAAATATTCGCCACAATGATGGAATACGGGCAGTAGAGTTCTTCTTAAGGTCATCTAATAGAGAATC
Organism: Oophaga sylvatica; assembly: GCA_033576555.1. Taxonomy (NCBI): domain Eukaryota; kingdom Metazoa; phylum Chordata; class Amphibia; order Anura; family Dendrobatidae; genus Oophaga; species Oophaga sylvatica. The sequence goes on along the minus strand of JARQOD010000006.1, from coordinate 77,172,876 downwards.
ATCCATTAAAGCATTCATTGTGGAACTGTTGTTATTTTCACTATCTCATAACTTTTTCACATTTAAAGGGTCCTTCTACCTGCAGCTCCAGGGCACAGCAATGGGGGCGTCTTTTGCGCCCTCATATGCTAATTTGTTCCTGGGGCTGTGGGAGAGGGACCTTTTATGTCAGATGATTTGCCATATATGTGTCGGGTCCTATTTTGGACCAGATACATAGATGACATATTTTTTATTTGGCAAGGTTCAAGTGAATTGCTGGAAGAATTCATCTCTTTATTAAATTGTAATCAACAGAATATACATCTTACATATAAAGCTGATCCTGAATCTATTGAATTTCTAGACATCAGGATTAAGAAAGATGTAAATAATTGTTTACAAACAGAATTGTATCGTAAACCAACATCGGTAAATGCCTTCTTACATTCCTCTTCCTCTCATCCCTCTGCAATGATTAGATCTATCCCAATTAGTCAATTTCTAAGAATTAGGAGGATTTGTTCAAATGATCTAGATTTTGAAAAAGAAGCCCTAATTTTGAAGTCTAAATTTATTGAACGTGGTTATAGTAAGAGAGTAATAAAAAGGGCCTACAACAGAGCTAAAAATACTAATCGTCATGATTCCCTTTATTCAGAGAGACTATCAGATTCTAACCAATGCATTAGATTTGTTATACAATTTCATGGCCAAATGCAACCTATGATTGGAATTTTGAAAAAATTCTGGCCAATTTTGCAAGCAGATCCAGTTATCTCAAAATATATTGGAAACGGGCCAAAAATGTCATACAGAAGATCTCCAAATATGAAAGACTTATTGGTAAAGAGTCATTACATCAATGAATCTGTAACCTTTCTCTCTGAATTTAAAAAGACCTTGGGCTGTAAACCATGCGGCAAATGTGTTGCATGTCCAAATATAGAAAGATCACAGACCTTTAGTGATGCGGATGACAGTAAAAATTATAAAATCAGACATTCAATCACATGCAATTCTAAGGCTGTGATATATTATGCCACATGCCCCTGCAAATTGATTTATGTCGGCCTCATGACACGTCAGCTTAAGATTAGAGTAAGGGAACACGTACTGGGTATTGGAGCTGCCAAGGATATTCAAGATATATCTGAGTTAAAAACAATACCCAGACATTTTAAGATTCATCACCAATGTGACGCATCTCTATTGAAAGTAAGAGGTATAGACATGATTAGGCCACATATCCGTGGTGGTAATATTAGTACTAAATTAGCCCAAATGGAATCTAAATGGATCTGGACCCTCAAAACTGTTTCTCCATCTGGTTTGAATGAAAATGTGAGCTTTGCCCCTTTTCTATGAAATTTTTTTGTATGTAGTTCTCTTCCTTTTATTCTCCCTTTTTCCCCCCTTTTCCTCTGCCTTCTTTCCCCCCCCCCTTTTTTTACTATAGTCCTTTTGCTATATGTAGATATTGTTTATTTTTAGTGGACCTTTTAACCTTTCAATTTTAACATTATTGTATATTTTTTATCTAAATCTGTATGATGTTTGGTGTAATAATTATATATGCCTATTTGTTATCCCTTTTTAACAATTTATTTTTTGGTTTTAGTATTATCTATAATGGATGTGACTTGAAGATATTCTGAAGATAATTAGAGATGTTGTAAACATATGCTCAATAATAATTATCTACTATTCTCGGATCGATATGAAAAAATTCCGTCTGTGAAGATGTTGGAAGATATGGACTCTACTATTAATACATGGACATTATTGGCTATAACATGGATCTTTAGTTATGTGATTTTGTAATTATTATGTAATAATTATTATATTATTTTCTCATACTATTATTTTTTTATTATTTTTTCATTTTTTCATTTTTTATTTTTATTTTATTTTTTATTTTTTATTTATTATTTATTATTTTTATTATTTTATTATTATTTCTATGTATTATTTATTAATTATTTATTATAATTATTTATTATTTTTATTATTATTTATTTTATATTTTTATTTATTTATATTTATTTTTATTTTTATTTTTTATTTTTTATTTTTTGTTCTTTATTTATTTATTTTTTGTTATTTTTTTAATTTTTTTATTTTTTATTTTTTTATTTTTTTTATTTTTTATTATTATTATTTTTTTATTTTTATATTTTCTTGATGATTCTGATAAGTAATATGTCTGTTGAACATTTTTTTTGTTCCAGACTAGAGTATAAATTTGATAAAATGGCTATTTTTGTAATGATCCATATATTATAAAGATATCGAGATAATTGTTACGTATATACATATATATATATATATACTTTGGCATGTTTACTGTATAGATATATTATGTTATACCCCCGTTTTTTAAGATATATTATGATGTACCCCTTTTTTTGTACCAATTAATTTATGTTAGCCATAATAATATATATTGTTTTTTTCATTACATGTGGGTGGTATGGACAATATATGGTACGACAATTAGTCCAAGTTGTCATACTTACCACGTATATAACTTTGTATAGGAATCCCTCTCTGGTAGCTTTGATTTTGATGGTGCGCTTGCGCGATTGTGATCCGCGGCCCTCTCCTGGTGTTCGGCGTCTTTATGTTTCCATGGCACCGGGTCCCGATCATGTGACCTGACGTCAATGGTCTCATGACGCCGGAACTAAGGATGACTGTGGATCCCTTTTGCGCATGCGCCATTTACATCGCAATCGCAGTAATCATGAGGGACTGCGGTCATGTGACCTGACGTCAGTGTTCACATGACTTTGAAACTATGGCTAATTGGAGAAATCCCTTTACACAGGCGCTGTCACTATTGCGGTCATAACAAACATAATGAAATGTGATCACATGACCTGATATCGGTAATTGTATGACGCTAAGGTGATCCACGATTGGACACCTCTTTTTCGTATGCGCTGCCTTGATTTTAATACACCAATCAGTATAAACCTTTTGGGTATATATAGTTCCGGTTCCACTACTAACACACACCCCCTGATGAAGGAAAAATCCGAAACGTGCGTTGGGGAAGCGCCAAGCCACTGTGCCATTTAAACAGGTATTATTTAAAATCCTCTTTGTGCCTTGCAGCTTTTATTTATGGGCCATTCTCCTATATAGATAGGTATTATCTAGACACTCTCCTTTACATTTTTCTTGCACTTTCACCATCACATGGTTAATCACTATTAAATTATATTTTTTTGTATTTTTTATGATTAATCACTATTTTTCACATGTGCATTTTCTCACATTGTTTATGTATATATATAATTAATTTTATTTACACTGTTTGTATCTGTGAGTGCTATGTATGTGCCCTGAAATATATTAATGATGGTTCATAGGTTGGCACTTATATTATCCTTTGTGGCTATATACTTCTAGTTGGCAGTATTTTTTACTTCAATTCTATTTTTGTTGTTATATATTATATATTAATAAAGATTATTTTAACCATATACTTTCTTGTCATATGTTTTTATATATTTTAGACTTTTTCCAGAGTTGTTTTTCTTTATTATTCCCGAATGGTCTGCCATTCTATGTTGGTAGTGATATTGTGATATTTTAATCACTTATTGTCATTGATTACTATCTAATTTACTATTGAATTACATTGCTTTGTAGCTTGGTGGCCTTTAGAGCATGTTCCAGGTGGAGCAAGTTGGGAAGATCGACGGATGTGTCTTGCATGGTGTGCTTGTCTTTCTTATACTTCACCTGAAAAACAAGGAAAAAGTTAATGGGGTAGTTCTCCTCTAAGAAGTCACTGCTCAAATCTGTCCTCAGTGAAGACAGGTTTTCAGCTCACTGAGGGATCACATTACAGTTGCTACCTATAGAAGTTTATGGAGAGGAGACAGCTCGAAAATGCCGGATACAAAACATATATTATAGTCACAAATTATGTTAGTTCTCATGAACACACATAGGACAGGTAATCCTAAAATGTCACCTGAAACTACAGGCACTCTTAAAGTCTTTATCCCACTGCAGAGTCCCAGGGACACACAGCGAAAGGCAAGAGCTCTCAGCACATGCGGACCCTTTATCCTCAGAAAGGCTAGGTGACCCCACCCATTATAAAGTAATGGCATAACCTGATTAAAAAGCTACATCTTGGTTTCATCAGTATCTAACGATGTCATGGTTTTACGGAAGGCTGGGCATGGCATGCCATAAATGTGTTATATTTGATCAAACTTTGGAGAACCAATCTATACAGAGAATGGAGGACTCCTGGCATCTGCTCCAACCACCCAGGAGGTCCCTGCATCAGTCCAGGAGGTGTTCTTTCCAAAAAGTAAGCAAAATCATAGCTACCGCTACAATTTATTTCTGTCTAAAATCTAGCTACCTTCCCTGGCAGAATGTGGTCAGAAGACCTCTATCTTCTGGCCAGGTAGGGTCCGAAAGGTAAAATGTCACCCATCAAGTACACAACTGTGTATCCCGTGCTTATGCCATAAATATCTCTGTTCTATAAGCCTCTTTAAGGACAAGAGCTAGAATTCTTTCCAGTTTATAAGAGATCCTCTTTTGATAATCTCCTGATGATAAAACACTGATTGTATTGAAACTACAACACATAGTCTAATAAGTGACACAACCCAAGAATCAATGGGAATCTGTTGTGAATGTGTTTGGGATGAGTTCTGAGCAGAGGCTCCCTCTGGTGGTTACAAGCGGTGCTAGTCTGTCCAGTGAAGATTGTGAGGACTGGGAATCAGGTGTTACTGACTGGTCTTATATAAGGGAGTCACCTTCCCATCAGGGTTGCCGGTGATCAATTGTTCTGGTCTTAATCCTTTATTCCAGTTTCCCTTGTAGCCTGCTGTGTCGTGTCTGCATCTCCTGCTAACAGATAAGACATTTTCTTCTTTTGTGTTTGTGCTATATTTTTGCATTTTGTCCTGCACTTCTGTGGGGGCCTTCAGGGTCCCCTCCAAGGGCTTCTGCCCTCTCAGTTTTGTTCAGCCACTGATGTTTGTACTTTTGCTTTTTCCAGTTTTTTCAGTGGCTGCTGTTTTGATTTTGTTACACCAGAGAGCTAATTTAGGTGGTAGAGGTCGTGTGATCTCAGGTGTTTTTGAAATTAGTAGAGTTGGTGCTTTTCAGGGTTTTCTGGGATTGCAGTAAGTACCCTTCCTATCCTTTTCTATTTAGTTAGTTTGGGCCCCAGCGTTTGCTCATACTATTTTCTTTCTGTGTCAGTGTTTCATCTTGTCTGGCCGCCATTGCATGTTTGGGGCTTTCTATTGTCTTTGGGGTTCTGCTCCGGGGCAGATAGCTTTCCTATATCTATCTTTGGGTGTGGTTGGTTTCTCGGGCTGTGACGAGGCGTCTGGGACCAACGTGGGAACGCTCCACGGCTGCCTCTAGTTGTGGTGGTTAGTCAGGGTACTGCAATCTCATAGATTCCAACTGCTCTGGTGTATTGCCTTTTTTGCCTGCACTCCTCAGCTACCGAAACATAACAGTATCACCGGCCTAAAAATTGAAAATTGTATGGTACTCACAGAAGGGAAAAAATAGTGTCAGAGATATTTTTCTGTTTGTTGCATTTTTTTTTTTTTTTCCCTCTGTATCTCTGGGTGCTGGGGAGGATCTTTTCTCTCAATGGAGTTTGCACAGTTGTCTGGCCGTGTGGATCAGCTTGCCACTGAGGTTCGGAGTATTGCTATCTATCTTGCTGGGTTGCCTGTTGTGGAACCTAGGATTCCCATGCCAGATTAGTTTTTAGGGGATCGAGCTAAGTTTCAGAATTTCAAAAATAATTGTAAATTGTTTTTTGCCTTAAAATCTAAGTCCTCAGGGAACGCAGCGCAGCAGGTTCAAATTATCATCTCTCTCCTGCGCGGCGATCCTCAGGATTGGGCTTTTTCCCTGATACCTGGGGATCCTGTTTTGAGTGATGTTGATGCATTTTTTCAGGCCTTGGGGTTATTGTACGATGAGCCTAATGTCACTGATCAAGCTGAGAAAGCCTTGTTGGCATTAAATCAGGGGCTTGATGATGCTGAGTTATACTGTCAGAGATTCCGTAGGTGGGCAGTCCTGACCAAATGGAATGACGACGCTTTGGCAGCCCTTTTCCGGAAGGGTCTGTCAGATAATGTAAAGGATGTTATGGTGGGATTCCCTGTCCCCTCTGGTCTCAATGATTCTATGTCATTAGCGATTCAAATTGACAGACGTTTGCGTGAGCGGAGAAGTATGCGTGGAATGGTGTTGCCTTGTGAACCAGCTTCTGAACCCATGCAGTGTGATAGAGTGGTGTCTGGGGCACAGCGTCATGAGTTTCGAAAGCGCAATGGGTTATGTTTCTACTGTGGTGATGCCTCTCATGCTATTTCAGTCTGCCCTAAGCGGGGAAGACGTTTTGCACGCTCAGTTGTCTTGGGTAGTGTTCAGACTAAGTTTTTATTAACTGTCACTCTGATATGCTCTCTGTCCTCATTTTCTGCTCAGGCTTTCGTTGATTCTGGAGCAGCTATTAACCTGATGGATTATGATTTTGCTAAACGTTGTGGATTTCCCTTGATACCCCTACAGAAGTCTATTCCCCTACTGGGGATCGATTCTACCCCTTTGGCTGAGAATAAACCCCAGTTTTCTACTCAGGTGATAATGAGGGTTGAACCTGATCACCAGGAGTGCTGCAAATTTTTGGTTCTGTATAATCTGCATGACATTATCGTGCTGGGTTTTCCTTGGTTACAGTCTCATAATCCTGTTTTGGATTGGAAATTTGTGTCTGTAACCAGTTGGGGCTGCCAATGTGTTAATACCAACACTCCTGTTTTTTCTGCCTCCCCCCAGGCTCAGGATGTTCCTGACTTTTTGATTGATTTTTCTGATGTGTTTAGCGAAAGTAAATCTGCATCCTTGCCTCCCCATAGGAGCTATGACTGCGCTATTGAATTATTTCCGGGTAGTAAATTCCCTAAAGGTCGCCTTTTTAACTTGTCTGTACCTGAACATGACGCTATGCGGTCTTATATCAAGGAATCATTGGAGAAGGGTCATATCAGACCATCCTCTTCACCCTTAGGTGCCGGTTTTTTCTTTGTGGCCAAAAAGGATGGTTCATTAAGGCCGTGTATTGATTATCGTCTCTTGAACAATATTACTGTGAAATATCAATACCCGTTACCCTTGATTTCTGACCTGTTTTCCAGGGTGAAAAACGCTACTTGGTTTACCAAGCTTGACCTCAGGGGGCGTATAACCTTATTCGCATTAAGCACGGGGATGAATGGAAGACGGCATTCAATACCCCTGAAGGGCATTTTGAGTACCTGGTGATGCCCTTTGGGCTCACTAATGCTCCTTCCGTCTTCCAGTCCTTCATGAATTACATTTTCAGGGATTTTGTGGACAAATTTCTGATTGTTTATTTGGATGATATCTTGATTTTTTCTAATGACTGGGACTCTCATGTGAAACATGTTCGAACTGTATTCCAGATTTTGAGAGAGAATGCTCTGTATGTGAAGGGATCAAAGTGTCTTTTTGCGTACAGAGGATCTCATTTCTGGGATTCATTTTGTCCCCATCTGTTATTGAAATGGACCCGGTCAAGGTTCAGGCCATCTGTGATTGGGTCCAACCTACTTCATTAAAGGCTCTTCAGAGATTTTTGGGTTTTGCCAATTTTTATCGTAAATTTATTGGTAATTTCTCGGTTATTGTTAAACCATTAACTGATTTGACCAGAAAGGGTTCTGATGTGGTGAATTGGCCTCCTGAGGCAGTCTCTGCATTTCAGGAACTTAAGCAGAGATTCACTTCTGCTCCTGTTCTACGGCAGCCTGATGTTTCTCTGCCATTTCAGGTGGAGGTTGATGCCTCTGAAATTGGGGCAGGTGCCGTTTTGTCCCAAAAAGATCCAGAGACCTCTAAAAGTAACCCTTGTGCCTTTTTCTCTCGAAAATTTTCTCCTACTGAACGTAATTATGACGTGGGTAATCGGGAGTTATTGGCCATGAAGTGGGCTTTTGAAGAGTGGAGTCATTGGCTGGAGGGAGCCAAACATCAGGTGGTGGTCCTTACGGACCATAAGAATCTGGTCTATCTGGAATCTGCCAAGCGACTCAATCCTAGACAGGCCAGGTGGGCCTTGTTTTTCACACGTTTTAATTTTGTGGTTTCCTTTCTTCCTGGCACTAAGAATGTTAAGGCGGATGCCCTCTCGAGGAGTTTCCTTGCGGACTCTCCTGAGTTATCTGATCCTTCTGTTATTTTGAAAGAGGGTGTAGTTCTTTCCGCCATCTCGCCCAATTTGAGACTTGCTCTGGAGGGGTGTCAGGAGGATAGGCCCGAGTGCTGCCCTGTTGGAAAATTGTTTGTCCCGGACCAGTGGAAAAAGAGTGTGATGTCTGAGATTCATTGTTCCGCGTTGGCTGGGCATCCCGGAATTTTTGGTACCAGAGACTTAGTCGGTCCTTTTGGTGGCCTACCTTGTCTCGTGATGTCAGGGAATTTGTGCAGTCCTGCGGGACTTGCTCTCGCTCCAAGCCTTGCTCTCGCTCTAGTGGTTTGTTGATGCCATTGCCTGTGCCCAAGAGACCATGGACCCATATCTCTATGGATTTCATTTCCGACCTTCCTGTTTCTCAGAGAATGACCACCATCTGGGTAATTTGTGATAGGTTTTCCAAGATGATACATCTTGTGCCATTACCTAAGTTGCCTTCCTCCTCTGAATTGGTGCCGTTGTTCCTTCAGCACGTGGTTCGTTTACACGGCATTTTCCTGAGAACATTGTGTCTGACAGAGGAGTCCAGTTTGTTTCCAGATTTTGGAGGACTTTTTGTTCTAAACTGGGTGTTCAATTGTCTTTCTCCTCGGCATTTCATCCTCAGACCAATGGTCAAACTGAGAGAACAAACCAGACATTGGAGACTTATCTAAGATGCTTTGTGTCTGCTGATCAGGATGACTGGGTCTCTTTTTTGCCTTTGGCTGAGTTTGCTCTTAATAATAGGGCTAGCTCTGCTACTTTGATGTCTCCGTTTTTCTGTAATTCTGGATTTCACCCTCGATTTTCTTCAGGACAGACGGAGGCTTCTGTCTGTCCAGGTGTTGACTCTGTTGTGGAGCGTATGCAACTGATTTGGGACCAGATAGTGGAGAGGTTGTCCCTCTCTCAGGAGAGGGCCCAGCGGTTTGCTAACCGGCATAGGACTGGTGGTCCTCGGTTTAAAGTTGGGGACTTGGTCTGGTTGTCCTCAAAGAATATTCCTATGAGAGTAGCATCTCCTAAATTTAAGCCTAGGTTCATTGGACCTTATAAGATCATGGAGATTATTAATCCTGTTTCTTTTCGTTTGCTTCTTCCAGGGACATTTAAGATCCATAACGTGTTCCACAAGTCCTTGTTGAAGAGGTTTGTTGAGCCAGTGGTTCCTGCTGCTGTGCCTCCTGACCCTGTTTTGGTTGAGGGCAATCTGGAGTATGTGGTTGAGAAAATATTAGATTCTCGTTTTTCTAGACGGAAACTCCAGTATTTGGTTAAATGGAGAGGTTATGGTCAGGAGGACAATTCTTGGGTGTTTGCTTCGGACATCCATGCTAGGAGACTTATCCGTGCGTATCATAGAACTCATCCTGACCGACCTGGTTGCTCAAATGAGGGTTCGGTGACCCCTCCTCAAGGGGGGTACTGTTGTGAATGGGTTTGAGATGAGTTCTGAGCAGAGGCTCCCTCTGGTGGTTACAAGCGGTGCTAGTCTGTCCAGTGAAGATTGTGAGGACTGGGAATCAGGTGTTACTGACTGGTCTTATATAAGGAGTCACCTTCCCATCAGGGTTGCCGGTGATCAATTGTTCTGGTCAAAACAAAAGCCAATGTTCCTCTGTCCAATGTCTGTGTTCTTTTGCCCATATTAATCTTTTCCTTTCATTTAAGCCAGTCTTAAATATGGCTTTTGTTTTGCCAATCTGCCCTGAAGGCCAGCATCCCCAAATCGCCTCTTCACTGTAGATGTTGACACTGGGTTTAATGTGTACTGTTTAATGAAGCTGCCAGTTGAGGACCTGTGAGGCGTCAATTTTTCAAACTAAAGACTCTAATGTACTTGTCTTGTTGCTCAGTTGTGCAGCGGGGCCTCCCACTTGTCTTTCTTCTCTGGTTAGAGCTTGTTTGTGCACTCCTCTAAAGGGAGTACTACACACCATTGTATGAATTCTTCAGTTTCTTGGTAATTTTTCGCATGGAATAGCCTTCATTTCTAAGAACAAGAATAGACTGTCGAGTTTCACAAGAAAGTTCTTTTTTTTGGCCATATTGAGAGTTTAATGGAACCAACAAATGTAATGCTCCAGATTCTCAACAAGCTCAAAGGAAGGTCAGGTTTATAGCTTCTCTAATCAACCAAACGGTTTTCAGCTGTGTTAACATACTTGCACAAGGGTTTTAAAGGGTATTTTAACCATCTATTAGCCTTCTTACACAGTTAGCGAACACAAAATACCATAAGTACACTGGAGTGATGGTTGTTGGAAATGGGCCTCTATACACCTATGAAGATATTGCATTACAAACTAGACGTTTGCCGCTAGAATAGTCATTTACCACATTAACACTGTATAGAGTGTATTTCTGAATCATTTAATGTTAGCTTCATTGGAAAAAAACTGCTTTTCTTTCAAAAATAAGGAAATTTCTAAGTGACCCTAAACTTTTGACCGGTAGTGTATACTGTACATAGTATTAATATTACCAAAGTTTCTATTGAATCATGGGACCCGCAGGTCGCCCGCACCGTTGTGCGCAGTAATAACTAACGTGTGTGTATTCTGTAGGCTGATAGCTACATTCACACACAGTGTAATGGGATTGTATGGCTGTGACTTCATATTAGTTGGTTCACAATTGAGCACCGCAGTTTTGTACTAAACAGAAGAGAATAAAATATCAAGAGGATCATTATATCGAGTAATAAAAAGTTTGCGTGAGGACTCTTTTTGGCCGGACTATGAAGGCACTTGGTGGAAAAATGAGTCATCAGACTTTGAATGGTTCTTTCCTGCCATGTAGAAAAGCAAAAATAATATACTAGAAATTGTATATATGACTTTGTCCTAAAATAAAAAAAAATGATGGCAGGACATGAAGAGTGCACTTCAGTGTAGTAAATGGATTATTGACATTTTATTAAGAGGGTGTAAGTGTTTTTGGTTGTGCTTTTACAAAAAAAAAGCTGCCGCTAGCTGGCTGACGAGTCCCATTTTTCTCCTGCATCTGTACTACACAGAAAGCCATGTTCAGTCTGCAATTTGAGCTCCTTCCGGCCCCAAGTGTCTCTTTACATTCGGTGGGGGTTTTTTTACACAGAGCTCTAAATTACTTGCATGAAGGAGTTGTATGATGCAATTCTGGTAACTAATCAAGACCACTAGGGGGAGCTACAGATCTTACTGCAGACTGATACATTGACATCAATTTTAAAGGGTCTGTCCAGCCTTATAAAAAAATAGCTGCAAATAATATAAAGTAGCAAAAAAAAAACCTCTACCAACATCTTCTGCCCCCAAGAATTAAGTGCAGAAGCTCCTGCACCCGGCTTTAGTTTACAGTCAGCTGGTACGTGGAAGCTTCATTTGCCACAGGGATCATGTGACGTATTACTGGCATCATGGCTTCCATTGATGATTGCCTGCAGGGGTGACATCGCTGAAAACTTGGAACACAAGGAAGGTTTTGTCTCTTTATTGTTGGGGGAGAAGATGGGATCTGTATAGTTTATTCTGTGCTCTTATCCTATCTGCTGTGGTTTATATTGTCCTAGCATGGTTCCCATAGACTAAAGTGGATCAATTAAAAGTGTTTTAAGAAAAAACATTTTTTGTTAAGAGGAGTTAGAATGGCGTAAAAAAAAATGATACTCCCACCTCTGAACCCTTGTTGCTCTATTTCCAATGTTTTCCAGGTCCCTGCCAGTCGCTATTTCCTGCAACCTCTTAACACAGGAAATGAGTTCTCGACCAATCCCTGACTTGGGCGGGTCACAGCTTCGACCAATGACAGGCTAAGCAGTCATTTCCTGGTGTTACCAGGGAGCAGGAAGTAGTGATCACTGAGGTGCCTGGAAGTGTCAGCACCGGAGCTGATCAGGATCGGATACATATCATTTGTTTCTAGTTTTTTCCAGCTCTACCTTGACAACCTCTTTAATGATCCCGGTAATGTAAGAAAGCCCTGAAGCACCATTTGGCTAATCCTAAAATATTTGCCCAGTTTTACTTTAAGAACCTACAAGCCAGGTATCATTACACTGCACAATTCACAACGGCTGTTACTTTAGATTGAATTTATTAGAATAATGTTTTCGTAATTTTTATGGTGATTCTAGTTTGGCCACAATACAGTACGACATCTCATACAATACAGTCATTCAATGGTTAAGAAAGCGTCCAAAATTTCGGAAGGAAAAAAAATCCCAAAACCTAAAGTAACAGCAGAATTTTGTTACATTTCAAATCATGCAAAAAAAATCATAATAAATTAACCAACCAAAAATACATACATCACTCGCCAAGGCGGACGCAGCTTGAGCCTGCCTGAAACTGCGCTATCCAAGGGGTTGTAACAAGATTTCTTACCCTTCATTTCTTCAAACTGTTCCTTGTATTTCACCTAAAAGAAAAAATATATATATTTGTGTGCGCCCAAAATGTTTTTACAATACACGCTCAAATTCCCGCTATTAAAAGCAACAAAATCCATCAGAACAGTAAACTTAGGATGATCAGCTATCTCTGCCACCACAATATAAACTTTTCTTTTTAAGTGTCCACTGTTGAAACAATTAATTTATGATAATCTAATGACCAATGTAAAATTTCACTAAAAAGTATTTTATTTACCCAAAAAAATGATGTTACCAGCCCCCCAAAAATTACAGAGTCCACTAGGTTGCCAA
>JARQOD010000006.1:77087971-77159835 GCA_033576555.1 Oophaga sylvatica | reverse complement strand
TAGATTTTTAGGATTTTAATTACATTCTAAGAAACAAATAAGAGAAACCATCTAGAGAAACAATAACATCACACTTGGATAATGATGATTTGCAGCAGTTTCTAAAGTTTAAGAAAGACGTTTCCGTCTCCCATTAAAGAAAAAAGCGTTATGAAATGATTTATTAATAAATATAATGCATTTTTCCTTTTTAATTTGCAGATTGCACACAGCTTCTACAGAGGAGACTGCATCATCTTTCAAATGAGGTACAGATCCATTCCTGCTATTACCTGTTCTTACATTTGGAATCTCCGCCCTCGAGGTTCTACTCACTCTCCAAAGAATTCTAATAGGAAGCTGCCATTATTTCTTCTTTTTTTTGTCTTTTGTTGCACAATGGTAATTCATGGAGTTGGGTATTCGGTGGTATTGTGATGCTCTAGTTTGGAACCGCTTTACCTATGAAATGAGTCTATTTTCAGCGCTATCAAAACGTATTGCTATATTCATAGTGATAGATTATACTCACTATTTTATTATAAGTCAAGAAACAGATACAATTAACTAAAACTAAAAAAGGCAGCACTCTGATTCTTCCAATGGGGAAAAAAGTGATTTAATCACTTGTTAGCCACAATATTTAAAGGGGGTGTCCATAATAAACTTTCTTTTTCATTTGAGCTTAGACTTGTAAACATAGAAATAACAAACATACCAAAACTGACCATCCTGAGCTCCAGTGTCGCTGCTCTGGTGTTTGTTGACAACCTGCAGGGATTGTCTGGGGTTTTTATATTGAAGGCCTATCCTTACCTGATGGGTGGGGGTGCGACACCCGACACACCGGCCAATCAGCTATTCCTCATGGCGGTTGTGATGTGTTATGGGGCTGCACAGCTCCATCAACTGTATAGTGGCCATAGCTGGGTACTGCACATGCGGCCCCTATTCGAATCAATAGAGGTGGATGTTTAGTACCTGGCCGCGGCCATTATACAGCTAAACGAGCTGTGTAGTTACGCTTCGCAACTGAGCACATCCGTCTGACACCTGGAACGGCTGATCAGCAGGGTGTCATTTGTCACTCCCCACCCATCAGATATTGATGACCTATCCTAAGGATGGGCCATCAATATAAAAATCCCAGACAACCCCTTTAAGGACCAGGATATGTCTGAAACATGTTCATAAAATCATAGAATAGTAGAGTTGGAAGGGACCTCCTGGGTCATCTGGTCCAACCCCCATGTTGGTTAATGTTGGTTAATGCAATGATTTTTTTTCTGCAACACTCACTATACGGATTTTGTTTTCTGATTTTTTTAAAACTGCTGCTAAAATAAAACAGTGAAGACGTTTTTATCCATATCGGCTGGACTATTCGCGTTTTTATGTGCCATTTTCATTGAGCTTCATGAATTTGCTGCATCTTCCTCCATTAGACACTGGATCATGACTGGCATATAAGGTAACAGTCTTGATCAATTTCCCACTGTGTTTAATCTGAAACTCCGCTGCATTCACTGTAAAAAAAAAATCGCCTGCCGCTGTTCTTTGCTGCTCGTAGTTAGGGAAGCGTGAATTGGGGTTCACTATAAGCTTTGTCTACAGATGCGTGGTCACTGCGCTCTACGGGGAGGGAGCACGTAAAAGATTTAGGTCGGAAAACCCATTTCATATTTGGCCAGCTTATGTAAGCGATATCAATAATAGCACTGAAACATTTCCACAGTAGACATAATTAGACTTTGATGTAATATATCTGAAGACACATTAGATCCAAGTAGCAATTAAACACATTTTACTTTTAATGTTTCTTTTGCCTTAATTGGCCTATACGTAACATGATACATGATATGACAAGTTTTAATAAGATATTTAATGAGCTCATCATTTTCACATTAATCCTAATCATTTTGAAGGGTCAACTAAAAATTAATGACACCCAAATTAGGCACTGGCTTTTCATCACATTATTTTGCTATATGGAGGGATGAGGCAGTACACTGTGCAGTTAGTATAACATTAGAGTCTTCTAATTGGCATAGTATGATTAGCTTTACCTAAATACAGGATTTTGAGCATCTTTCATGAGCAATGCCTCCAATGACTAATGACTACAGCAAAATTTCATCGTTTAGCGCAATACATTTCAAGAATTTTTAACTAGATCAGGCAAAATTTGAATTTGCCGTTCTTGAGGATTTTCTCGGGAGATTTTAATCACAGGGAAGTTATTCCTTACAAATGTAATGCTTATTATTATGTTCTGGGGTCTCTCTAAAGATAATATGTAAAAAACTAAGAAAATACTTCTACTCGCCTCTCCAGCCTCTCCGCTGCTCACCATCATGCTCTGATATACAATAAAACCCTGTCTAGGAGAGAAGCACAGACAAATCGCGACGCCCTAAGTGCATAAAAACAATATTATAGTCTTTAAAGGGTGCACAATTTTGCACACTCACCTGATAGAAGACTAATATGGCTTTAGATTGTGTATCCTCAAAGATCCTTCTGGGATACTTTTCAATAAACAGGGCTTGCAGCTTGCCTCGGGTGGATCCAAGTGAAAGGGCCAGATTCAGGCTCACACAGGATGACTAAATCAAGAAAAGCACATCCAGCCCATGAATGGCAGCGCTTCCTGAGACTCACATCCAAAGATGATATTTCATATTTTTTTTATTTGATAAGTTAAAATAGAGGAGATACAACGCGTTTCGGATACAGTATATATCCTTCATCAGGTATCATAAAAACACAGTACAAATCCTTTAAAATTCAGTTACACTTATATATAGCAGCAAACCTTTTATCGCTGTCTCAGACACTTGATTTAGGGTGTGGACCAAGTTCAGGAGCACACCCACTGATTGATCCAACCTTGACAACATAGATGCAAGAAAGAAAAAAAAAAAACGTTCAAACTCTCTCTATGATGTCATCCAATCATTTGGATATAATGTTCCCAGACGATATATCCAAAATGTTTCTTTCCGGTTTAAAAGAGCATTCCTATTTGCAACACCAGAGGGTATCTGCTCCACCAGAGTTACTTTTATCTTAAAAATTTTGTTATGTTTGATTAGCAGATGCCTTGAGAGACTGTTTTAAAAAGCCGGGAAGGGGGAAAACTTTGAAAAACTTGGTGGCCCCCAGTAAATTAAAAAAAAACAGTTGGATTCAAAAGGAAAAAACTTAAAAAAAAACGTACGGATCAAATTTCAAGTGGTGTTTTTCAAGGAACCGGAGTTTTTAAATGCAACTCTAAAAAATGTTGTACCTGTGGGATCCTAGATCAACGGGGCTAAAACTATCAAATGTAATAATACTGGTGAGGTCTTTAGATTTCACAGAGACTCACCTGTAGCAGTGATTATGTTGTATATGTCATCACATGCAGTTGCGGTTTGCAATATGTGGGACGCACTGTGCAGACACTGCGGTCCTGCATTAATGGTCACAGAAATAGAGCAAAAAATGGCTTTTTAAAAACACAGACTCTCAAGGCATCTGCTAATCAAACATAACAAAATTTACAACATAAAAGTAACTCTGGTGGAGCAGATACCCTCTGGTGTTGCAAGTAGGAATGCTCTTTTAAACCGAAAAGAAAGGTTTTGGATATATCGTCTGGGAACATTATATCCAAATGGATTGAATGATATCATAGAGAGAGTTTAAACGTTTCTTTTTTTTTCTGGGTTTTTTTCCTCTGTGTTTTTTTTTCTTTCTTCTTGCATCTATGTTGTCAAGGTTGGATCAAGTGTGCTCCTGAACTTGGTCCACACCCTAAATCAAGTGTCTGAGACTGGGGTAAAAGGTTTGCCACTATATATAAGTGTAACTGAATTTTCTACTATTAGGATTTGTACTGTGTTTTTATGATATCTGAAGAAGGATATATACTGTGTCCGAAACGCGTTGTATCTCCTCTATTTTAACTTATCAAATAAAAAATATGAAATATCATCTTTGGATGTGAGTCCTGGGAAGCGCTGCCATTCATGGGCTGGATGTGCCTTTCTTGCTTTTCTTCATTCTCTGATGGCACCCGGCCACTGCTCGCATTAAATTCCTATGACCTTGCATGCGCATACACAGAGTCTGTCCAGGCCTATTCAAACCCAAAAGCCCGGGTCAGTGTGAGAATCCCTGGAAATTCAATGCGAGTGGATGCGAACTAAAGGTATGACCAAGACAAGACGGGTGATGGTAAGGGGTGGAAGGACCTTAGAGGTGAGTGGTTCGGTGAGTGTAAGAATTTTTTTTTTTTAACATTTTGATGGACTTTTATGATTCTGAAAAATGATGGCCAGAAGGTATCAGTACATTTTAATGACATTACTTTAACAGATACATCATAAATTGGTCAGTAGAATCAACCCTCCTAAGCCATCTATATGCGAGTCATAGGAAGCGGAATATAATGATACTTTGGTATCTGCAATCTGATGTCTTATTACAGAAATAGCCATGTTTTTTCTTAATATATACATGAGCTGTTAAGATCTATGGGCTGGACATAGATCTCCTTAAGAATCTGTCTCCAGAGTTTATTTTAAATGAAAGTAGGCGTTATCAATGTGAGACATGTAGATCAAGAGAGCAGACTGTCTGTCATTTCATGTCTCACACTGGTAATGTACAGTTTAATTTAAAATAAGCTCTGTAGACAGATGCTCAGGGAGATCTATGTTTTCCAATACATCTTAACAGGTCATTTACATATTAAGAAAAACTTGCATATCTCTTAAATAAGACATCGAATCGTAGATATCAAGGTATCATTTTATTCAGCTTTCTATGACCTGCATGCTGCTTTCAGATAAGATATTTTCTGCTTTTATTTTTGTGCTTGCTTTTTGCATAGTTTTCTGCACTTTTGTGGAGGTCAGCCGGGTCCCCTCCTGGGGCCTGTGCTCCTCTCAATTTATCTGTAGCCACTGTTATTTGTTCATTTGCTTTTTCCTGTTTTTTCAGTGGCTGCGGCTTTGTTTTGTTACACCAGAGATCTGATTTAGATGGTAGAGATCGTGTGATCTCAGGTTTTTTGGCAATCAGAAGTGCTGGTATTTTTTAGGGTTTTTGTTGGATTGCAGTCAGAATTCTTTCCTGTACTTTTCTGTCTAGACAGATTGGGCCCCAACATTTGCTCATTCTATTTTCTGTCTGTGTCCGTGCTATCTTCTTGTCTAACCGCCATTACATGTTTGGGGGCTTCCTATTTTCTTTGGGGATCTGCTTCGGGGCAGATGGCTTTCATCTTTCTGCCTTTAGGTGTAGTTATCTCTCAGGCTGTGACGAGGCATCTAGGATCAACGTAGGAACGCTCCACGGCTGCCTCTAGTTGTGTGGTTAGTTCAGGTTACTGCAGTCCAATAGGTTCCAGCCTCTCTGGTGTATTACCGTTTTTGCTTTTTCTCCTCAGCTACCTAAACATAACAGGATGGCCTGTGCGGTCTTCATGTGGTGCCCTGATTAGGTATTCATCAGTATGGCTTCTGACAGGTCACTGATCCCTCAGTAACCTGCCCCCTATTTTACATAATTAATATTATATATATTTTAAAAAAATCACCTTTTGCGCTGAAGCTTGATCGCATGTGTAATGTGCAGTTAATTATTTTTTATGGTATACATTAATTTATAAAAAAGGATCTGTCTGAAAATGGTGCCGGCTGCGTATGCTCAGTAGCAGCTATCGGAGATCCGATAGCTGCTGTTGTGCAGGCGCCGGCGGCACCATCTTGCTAGAAAAGAAAATTGCCTCTTCCAAGATGGCGCCGCCAGTGCCTGGGCAGTTGCATCTTTTAGATCGACGATAGCTGCTACTGCGTAGGCACGACTGGCGCCGACTTAATGAAGACAATTTTCTTTTTTCTCTAGCAAGATGGTGCCGTTGACACCTGTGCAGTAGCAGTTATCGGCTATCCGATAGATGCCAGAGGCACCATCTTGAAGGAGCCAATTTTTTTTTCTCTAGCAAGATGGCACCGCTGGCACCTGTGCAGTAGCAGTTATCGGATCGCGGATAGCTGCTACTGAGCAGGCGTGGCCGGCACCATTTACACACTAATTATTATTTTTTTTTAGAAAAATATTTAGACTTGAGAGTCCTCAGTGGTTGATACCTTTTAATGGCTAACTGAAAAGATGGTAACAAATTGCAAGCTTTCGAGACTACTCAGGTCTCTTCATCAGGCATAGACTAATACAACATCTGAAGAATCACATATTTATACACAAAATAGCACAGAAAAAATGCAATAGGTAGGACAAGTGACATGAAGCAGAACTGTCATTATGGCAGAGGGATTAACATAAATATGACTAGTTCATAGATAAGGAGTGAAGGTTTTATTACCCTCTGATTGGGGTCTGGTATTGTGTTGTGATGACCCTAAAAGGTCAGGGAGGCAGATTCCTTAATTGTTGTAGAACGACATAAAACTCTGGGATATATTCATCCCAGCACTAAGAGTGTGATGACATAGATTAGTCTATGCCTGATGAAGAGACCTGAGTAGTCTCGAAAGCTTGCAATTTGTTACCATCTTTTCAGTTAGCCATTAAAAGGTATCAACCACTGAGGACTCTCAAGTCTAAATATTTTTCTATCTACTGGCTAACACGGTACGAAGATACACATCTTTCCTATATTTTTTTTTATGAATTAATATATACTATAAAAAAAATAATTCACTGCACATTACACATGTGACCAGGCTGCAGCGCAGAAGGTGATTTTTTTAAAAATATATATAATATTCAGTATGTAAACAAGGGGTCAGGTCAGTGAGGGATCAGTGACCTGTCAGAAGCCATACAGATGAATACCTAATCAGAGCACCACATGAAGACCCCCACAGGCCGCCCAGGAGCACGAGTATATCATTAACTCAAAACTGAAAATAAAGAATAACAATAACCACAAGACGGATTTAATCAACCAAGATATCATTTTATTCAGTATAACGGCGCCGACCTGACATTGTCTGTAGGTTACTGTGCACAATCCTGCTGACAGGTTCCCCTTAATGGATACTTTTGACAGATGCCATATAGTAGCATCCATCACACAGAGACTACACATAGTGGCACTCAGTGGCTTCTCAGCAACCATTTGCACTTTGTTATGAGCAGACCGTGTAAATAAAGTCACAAATAGTCTTTAGATTCCAATTTCTGATAGCGTTTGTTGTCACTTATCGTTTGTCACATTGATGTAGCATGCTAGGAGTAGTGATTGCAGTCGGCAATCTGTCAGCTCTTCCTTTGTTTCTTAAAGATTCATGTGTTTTATCATGATGGAAAAAAGTTCCTTGGGCACTTTTTTTGGCCGGGCTTTTTACAATAACATTTACATGATGCTTACATTGCACAGGAATTTGCATGTAGCGAGCCAAATGTTGATTGAGAATGACCTTGAATATCTCTTAGACATATTACCATTTCAAACAGTTTTCTCTAAGCAAACAGAATGTAAATGTTCAACATATGATCTGTAGGCAGATTGTCATATCATTTCATGTGAAATGCTCATGGCCAGCTACCAGGAGGTTTTAGGTTGTCACAGCAGACCTCAGGCATGAAATGATGAGGATGTAACGTGGAGGTCAATGTTAAGGGTTTTTTTATATGCAAACTATCTAGCATTGTATGTGTTATATTGGGCATTTTGGTGTTACTGGATGGAATCTGTTATATATATTCCACAATAGCATAAATTCTGTTGCTCACACTAAAAATGTATTGTACAGGTATGTTTTACAATTTTCTCCTAAAATGCTTGTCCAACATATTTCCCTTTAAATGTCCCCAAGTTGTACAATATGCTGATAGTATAAAAGGTTAAACATGTTTTATTATTATTATTATTATTATTATACATTTTTAAAGCGCCATTTATTCCATGGCGCTTTACATGTGAAAAGGGGCAAATATAGACAAGTACAATAAACATGAGCAATACAAGGCACACATAAGTACAGAGAGAGAGGACCCTGCCCACAAGGGCTCACAGTCTACAGGGGAAGGGTGAGGATACACTAGGAGAGGGTAGAACTGGTTGTGCGGCGGTTCAGTAGACTGAGGATCACTGCAGGTTGTAGGCTTGTCGGAAGAGATGGGTCTTCAGGTTCTTTTTGAAGGTTTCCATGGTAGGCGAGAGTCTGATGTGTTGGGGTAGAGAATTCCAGAGTATAGGGGAGGCACGGGAGAAGTCTTGTATGCGGTTGTGGGAAGAAGAGATAAGAGGGGAGTAGAGAGGAGATCTTGAGAGGATTGAAGGTTGCGTGTGAGTAAATATCAGGAGACCATGTCACAGATATATGGAGGAGACAGGTTGTGGATGGCTTTGTATGTCATAGTTAGGGTTTTGAACTGAAGCCTCTGGACGATAGGAAGCTAATGAAGGGCTTAGCAGAGAGGAGAGGCTGGGGAATAACGGGGAGACAGGTGGATTAGTCGGGCAGCAGAGTGCAGGATGGATTGGAGTGGTGCCACAGTGCTAGAGGGGAGGCCAGAGAGTAGGAGGTTGCAGTAGTCGAGGCGGGAGATGATAAGGGCATGCACTAGTGTTTTGTGGTGTCATGGTTATGGTCATGTTTTAATGGCTCATGCACCATATACTAACAATTTAAATGTCTACTGGCGGTTTACAAACCAGAGAAGTGTCCGGTACTCTGTTGTAAATCTTCCTAATACTCTGCTGTCAATTGACAGATCCGGCGGGTTTCAGTATCATACTAGGTCCTCACCACACGAAGAACCCTGTAGCTGTAAACCACTAGATGTAATTAACGTGCCCAGGACACCTCCCAGATTGATGAACACCTAGTGCACACTTACAAAATAACTAAATTTTTGCCCATTTTTGTATTTTTTAAGCCTTTAATTGCCTCAAGACCAGTCTAGTTTGAGACCCCCAACAATTGCTGAAAAGACTGCTGAGAAGTACACAGCTCCTGAGGCAGAAGAGTGCAGTTCCTGCTTGAGTGAGAGAGCAAAGCGGAGTACGGATTCAATAGAAAATCTTAAGCTTTCATTGCACCCATACTCCGCTTTGCTAGACAAAAGTTTAGTTACTTTTTAGCTTCTTAGTAATTCATTAATACAAAGCATTTGGGTAATTAAAATTCTATTTTCTCATTTGATTACCAACATAGGATGTTTAAACATGTTTCTATATCACTATTGCAGCGATGTTAGAAGTCTAAAGGGCTCTAAACTGCCAAGACTCCCGTTAACTCCTTCACGACATTTGACGCACAGTGTCATGTAAAAGTTTGGGCACCCCTTGTCAAAATTACTGTTATTGTGAACAGTTAAGCAAGCTGAAGATGAAATGATCTCTAAAAGACTTAACCACTCTCTGCCATCTGATGTACTATTCCGTCCATGTGACCTGGGACTTAATTCCCATGGATGGAATAGTATGTCATCGGTAATCGATTCTCACAGCTGACACCCAGCACTAAGTGCCAGGAGCGGTCACAGACCAGCTCCCGGCACTTTAACCCCAGGCACACTGCAATCAAACAAGATCCCAGTGTTCCGGAGCCGACACAGGGGCTGACAGCCCTCTGCCTTTGGATTGGAGACCCCGCAGCATGCTGCGGGGTCCCGATTGCTGCCATGGAGACCCGATGTTGTCATAACAACATCCGGTTCTCCAGAACTGAGAAATTTCCTGTCACGCGCAGTGGATGTCAGGAAGTCTCAGAGGTCAGTGTACAGAAACTGCATCACTGACAGCTTCTGTATCATGCAGATGCTGCTTCATCTGTATGCTAAAGAAGCGATCAGCCTGCACAAAATCATTGTCCCATAGTGGGATAAGGTGTAAAACTTAGAATGAAGTAAAAAAAAATTTTAAATAATTGTAAAAATTTAAAAAAAATAATATAAAAAAATCAATATTTATTCTATCACTAAATACATATTTGAAAAAAATCTAAACAATAAAAGTACACATATTTGGTATTGCCACGTCCGTAATGACCCGACCTATAAAACTGTCCCACTAGTTATCCCTTTTAGTGAACACCATAGAAAACAAGGCAAAAAAATGCTTTATCATCATACCCCCAAACAAAAGTGGAATAACACGCGATCGAAAAGACTAATATAAATAAACATGGTATCGCTGAAAACTTCATCTTGTCCCGCAAAAAACGAGCCATCATACAGCATCATCAGTGAAAAATAAAAAAGTTATAGCTGTCAGAATAAAGTGATGCAAAAACAATTATTTTTTCTATAAAATAGTTTTTATCATATAAAAGCGCCAAAACATAAAAAAAATTATATAAATTAGGTATCGCTGTAATCGCATTGACCAGAAGAATAAAACTGATTTATCAATTTTACCACACGCGGAACGGTGTAAGCGCCCCCCCAAAGAAATTAATAAATTGCTGGTTTTTGCTCCTTCTGTCTCCCAAAAATCAGAACAGAAAGTGATCAAAAATTGTAGTGTGCCCAAAAATAGTACCAATAAAAATGACAACTCGTCCTGCAAAAAACAAGACCTCACATGACTCTGTGGAACAAAATATGGAAAAATTATAGCTCTCAAAATGTGGTGATGCAAAAACAATTTTTTTGCAATAAAAAGCGTCTTTTAGTGTGTGACAGCTGCCAAACATAAAAACCCGCTATAAAAATCCGCAATAAATAGTAAATCAAACCCCACTTTATCACTCCCTTAGTTAGGGAAAAATGATAAAATAAAAAAAATGTATTTATTTCCATTTTCCCATTAGGGTTAGGGTTAGGGTTGGGGCTAAAGTTAGGGTTAGGTTTGGGACTAAAGTTAGGGTTAGGGTTGGGGCTAAAATTAGGGTTAGGGTTGGGCTAAAATTAGGGTTTGAGCTAGGGTTGGGGCTAGAGTTGGGGTTAGGGTTTGGATTAGGGTTACGGTTGGGATTAGGGTTTGGGTTGGGATTAGGGTTGGGATTGGGGTTAGGGATGTGTTAGGATTAGGTTTGTGGTTAGGGTTATGATTAGGGTTGGGATTAGGGTTAGGATTGTCTTGGAGTTATGGGTGTGTTGGGTTTAGGGTTGGAGTTATAATTGGGTGGTTTCAACTGTTTAGGCACATCAGGGGCGCTCCAAACGCGACATGGCATCTGTGAGGGATCTCACAGGGGAAGGGGGGTCAACTTCGCTCACCTCTCGGGGAGGGGAGAGAAGGACCTATCAGGGGTCATCTCTCTGGCACCACCACTTGCCCTAGGTCAGTCAGGGAACTGCACCAAGGGCAAATAGTCGCCAGAAAGGCTTCCCTTATAGATACGAGTTAGTGAGGCGCTACCAGCCAAGAGTCTTTTAATTTTTGTTTGAGTGATTTTCATCCATTGTCCTTGGAAAATTCTTTCACTTGTGCGAGATTCCTGGGTCATCTGGCATGCGCTGCTATTATGAGGTCTAGCTACAGATTTTCAATTATGTTCAGATCAGGGGACTGTGAGGGCCATTGTAAAGCTTTCAGCTTGCGCCTTTAGAGGTAGTCAATTGTGGATTTTGACGTGTGTTTACGATTATCCATTTGTTAAAGCAATCCTCATTTCAAGTTCAGCTTTTTTACAGATGGTGTTATGTTTGCATCAAGAATTTGTTGAAATTTAATTGAATCCATTCTTCTCTCTACTCATGAAATGTTCCCCATGCCATTTGCAGCAACACAACCCCAAAGCATGATTGATCCACCCCCATGCTTAATAGTTGGTGAGATGTTCTTTTCCTGAAATTGTGTGCCTTTTTTTTTCCACGCATACCTATGATCATTGTGGTCAAAGAGTTCTATTTTAACTCATCAGTCCACAGGACTTGTTTTCAAAATGCATCAGGCTTGTTTAGATGTTCTTTTGCGTACTTCTGATGCTGAATTTCATGGTCATGACGCATGAGAGGTTTTCTTCTGAAGACTCTTCCATGAAGGGCATATTTGTGCAGGTGTCTCTAAACAGTAGAACAATGTATCACACCTCCAGAGTCTGCTAAATCTTTCTAAAGATCTTTTGCATTCAAGCGGGAGTTCTGATTTGCCTCTCTACCAATCCTACAAGCAGCTCTCACTGAAATTTTGCTGGGCTTTCCAGACCTTATCTTGACCTCCACTGTTCCTGTTAACTGCCATTTCTTAATTACATTTCAGACTGAGGTAAAGGCAACTTGAAAATGCCATTGCTATCTTCTTGTAGCCTTCTCCTGCTTTGTGGGCCTCCACCATTTTCATTTTCAGTGTGCTAGGCAGGTGCTCAGAAGAACTCATGGCTGTTCTTTTTTGGCACAAGGTTAGAGGAGGCTGGGTTTTTATGAAGCTGGGAAATTTGCATCACCCTGCCTTTCCTAACGGTGATAGTGAGCAAGCCATAACCCTTAAAAGATAATTAAGGTCTGAAAACTTGGTCAAATTTATCTGAGCACACAAATCTCCAAGGGTGCACAAACTTTAGCTTCGGCCCATTTTCCTTTTTGTAATTTTTAAAATGTAAAAATGACAATATAGTTTTTTTTGTTGCGTAAAATACAAAAGAAATGTGTCATCTTTAACTTTAGGCCTTTCTTCAACTTGCTTAACTGCTCTCAATAACAGAAATTTGGAACAGGGGTGCCCAAACTTTTACATTCCACTGTACTGGTACGTCAAAGGTTATTTCCCTGTCTTTAATGTGGACCTTGACGCTGAGCCCTTATCTTTCCCCACACTTGACTTGGCTGGTAGCCTGTTAAATCCAGCTATCAATCACAGGATTTAACACACGCCAGACGGAAGCACATCTCAAATCCCGCCCATACGGCACCCCTGTTATGTGATCGCGGGGTTCCAATGGGTTGTGATGACAGCCAGCGGTCTGCAGAAGACCACCGACTGTCATTGTAAATCTGTGAACGCTGACTTGTGGCTATAAATAGCAGGGCTGAAGCCCTGCCATGTACAGCACAGGCGATCAGACGATGGCAGCTCTGAGTCTCCTAAGGAGATTATTGAAATCAGTAAAAATTGTGAAAAAAGTTTTTAAAAATATAAAAAAAACATGTTCAAATCACCCCCCTTTTGCCTAATTGAAAATAAAACAATTAAAAAAATAAACAAAGTTGTCATTGCTGTGTTCAGAAATGTCTGATTTATCAAAATATAAAAACAATCTTATAGGTGAACGGTGTAGCGAGAAAAAAAATCGAAACATCAGAATTAAATAATTCACTACACTTTTTTTTTAAATAAAATGCAATAAAAGGTGATCAAAACGTCGTATTTATCCCAAAATTGTATCAATAAAAACGTCAATGCAAGCTATAAAAAATAAGCGGAAAATCTAGCAACATGTCCATTAATTTTGCGGATTTCTAGCGTTTTTCCCGCTATATTATTGACCTAGAAAGTTCAGGAAAAATGCGCGGTAAAAACGCAACAAATTCGCGCAAAAACGCACAAAAACCGCGCAAAAAACGTGTGTTTTTGCCGCGAAAAAAATTCCGGTTTTGCTCAGGAATATTCTGCAAACATTCCTGAACGTGCGCACTTAGCTCCAAGAGAACCATCACTTGTTTATTTTTCCAAGAATAGCACAATTGGAACCCGCCATGTATGGAGCAGCCTCAGCTCCTGAGCCCGCTCTATACACCTGCTTGGGACATCTAATATACATGTACATGATATGTCAGGGAAGAGGTTAAAACCTCAAATTGTATTTAAAACATAAAATAATTCTAGGCTAAATTGTCCCAACTTTGAGTATCAATTATGGTAGAATAACATTATAACAATAACACTCTTATTGTCTTACATTTATTTTGACTGTTTGAAATATAATTAACATTTTGGTGCTTTAGCAAGACTCATAGGTAGTGTTGAGCGATACGATACCGCAAGTATCGGGTATCGGCCGTTATTAGCTCTATCGGCCTTTCGATACTTAGTTTCGATATTTTCCATATATCGTATACCGGAATCGGAAGTTCCCATAATTCTTTGAGAGGCAATGTGATTTTAGTCAGCCAATGAGGAATCCTAAGAAGTGTGGGCACATCCTGTACTGCTGCGGTCATGTTAACTAATGGCATGGCTGTGATTGGATGCTGAAATGATGTCAGAATGCACTATAAAAGGCGCCGCCGCCATTTTAGCATCACTGTGCTGTGAATTCAGTAAGGGACAGAACGCTGCTGTGCTGACTCTGAGGGACAGTTAGAGATTGCGATTTAGTGTACTGTGCTGTAGGCAGGCTAGCACCAACCGCTGTGTAAAGCTTCCTTTTGCCTGCAGTGTTGTTTTAACAGCTCTGCAAGGTGTGTGGTGAACGCTGCAGTTTGCTCTGCATGCAACGCTGTCTGTAGGCATCTGCACGTGTCACTCACAGACTCTTTTTTTTTTCTTCAGTGTAATTCTTGCAGCTCCATGCAATTTAACTATTAGTGTGACGCGCTTCCATCCGTATCCAATACATTGGTTGCAAACACAATAGAAGTAGACAAAGGAGTAGCCTTTCACAGATTGTGAACAGTTGTGTTTCAGTATTCACTTCAGTCTGTGTTTTTTATTTTTTGAGTGCACATCACGCTCCAGTTACTTGTTCAAGCACTGCTGCTTGTACTCTGCTGACGTGTCTCAGTGCCTCATCCTTTTCATTTATCTCCAATTGGTTCTGCTCCATTCCATTTAAAATATAATCTATTAGTGTGACGCGCTTCCATCCGTATCCAATACATTGGTTGCAAACACTATAGAAGTAGACAAAGGAGTAGCCTTTCACAGATTGTGAACAGTTGTGTTTCAGTGTTCACTTCAGTCTTGTATTTTTATATTTTTGAGTGCATCACTCCAGTTACTTGTTAAGCACTGCTGCTTGTACTCTGCTGAAGGTTCAGTGCCTCATCCTTTTCATTTATCTCCAATTGGTTCTGCTCCATTCCATTTAAAATATAATCTATTAGTGTGACGCGCTTCCATCCGTATCCAATACATTGGTTGCAAACACTATAGAAGTAGACAAAGGAGTAGCCTTTCACAGATTGTGAACAGTTGTGTTTCAGTGTTCACTTCAGTCTCTGCGTAATAACCACACTTAGGCCTTATAACTTTTCTGACTTTCTTTATCAATCTACCAAGATGAAGAAGTCAGTGAGTAAGGCACGTGGTCGTGGCCGTGGAGTTTCAGCAGGGAGAGGACGTGGGGATTCTGTGGCTGCTGCCGCCCTCAGTGACACAGCATCCACCAGTTTTACCCATGAGCGTTCCTTTATGCGCACTTTGGTAGGAGCTCGGCGTGCCCCCCTGCTGCGGGAAGAACAAATTGAAGCCGTTGTTGGTTGGATGGCAGCCAATGCATCGACTTCAATTCCTTCCACCTCCTCTCAGGAACACAACACTGTTGAGCAACCATCTGTCTGTTCACCGCCTGTCAAATTGCCCAGGCAGTCAGAGAGTTCTGTACAGGAGCCAGCTGAGTCTCTGCTTCTGTTCTCAGAATCTGTTGGCTCGCAAACACGGGCAAAGGCAAGCAGCATTCTGCAATTTGAAGAAGAGGGAGTATGCAGTGATGCGCAACAGCTGTGTCTCTCTCAATCTGAAGAGGCGGGTGAGCCAGTGCCGATGGACAGCACACCGCAGAACGCATCTTATGATGATGATGAGACTCAGGTGCCAGGTTTTGTGGAGCATGGTGCTGCCCAGACCATCCAACAGCAGCAGGTGTTGGAAGAGGGTAGTGGAGATGATGAAGTCCGAGACCCAACATGGCGTGAGCAACAGGAAGGTGGTGGGAGCAGCTCTGAGGAAGAGATTGTCCCAACGGTACAAAGAGGAGGGAGAGGTAGGCTGCAGACTCGCTTGCCTGTAGCCTCCAGTTTGGCACCTGTTGGGAGCAGTTCTCTTAGAAATGTCAAAATTGGCGCTCCCATGACTTGCACTGCGTGGTCCTTTTTGACAGACTTGTAGATGATATTTGCTATGTTCAATGCAAGCTGTGTAAGCAAAAAGTTAAAAGATGTAAAAATATCAGTAACCTGAATACCACAAATATGTGGAAACATGTACGGACAAAGCACGTAGCTGAGTTACAAAGACACACTGGAGATGTAGGCCAACCTACAGCAGCACCTACATCTTCAGGTCGTGTTCGAGCCTCTACCTCCAGCTCACACACACCTGGTTCGGCTTCCTCACAGGATCTCCATGGAAGAACCTCGGTCACTGTTGTCCATAGACAAACTGTTATTCCACCCACAGCAGCAAGTTCACAGTCATCGTCACACTCCCAGAACAAAAAACAGCCATCGGTACCACAGGCATGGGATAAAAGACGGCCATACTTGGCAAACCATCCACGAGCACAGGCTCTGAATGCTGGCATTGCAAAACTCCTGTCCCTTGAAATGCTGTCATTCAGGCTGGTGGAGACTGACAGTTTCAGGAACTTTATGGCATTGGCAGTCCCACAATATAATGTGCCAAGCCGATTTTATTTCAGCAAGCAAGCTGTCCCTGCTCTGCAAAAACATGTCGAGGGAAACATTAAACATGCGCTACTAAACGCCGTCAGTAGCAGGGTCCACCTGACCACCGATGCGTGGACCAGTACCCATGGCCAGGGACGATACCTTTCCCTCACTGCCCATTGGGTGAATGTTGTGGAGCCGGGTACAGATCTTGCCAGTGGCGCTGTATGTGTTCTGCCAACTCCAAGGATTGCAGGAATCCAGTCTGTACACATTGATTCCTCCTCCTACTCCAGTTCCTCAGAATCATCGCTGCACGAGCCGTCACGGTATACCTCCACATGGACCCGTGAACGCTTACCTGTTGCGACCGATATGAGCACAGCCGTGGCCAAACGTCAACAGGCCGTCCTGAAATTAATTTCTATGGGGAATCGAAGCCACACAGCGCAGGAGCTCTGGGATGCCATCAAGCAGGAGAGCGACGTGTGGTTTTTGTCAGCTAATCTCCAGCCAGGCTTGGTAGTGTGTGACAATGGCCGAAATCTGGTGGCAGCTCTGGGCCTTGGCAACCTCACTCACATACCATGTCTGGCACATGTGCTCAACTTGGTCGTGCAGAGTTTTTTGAGGGACTATCCGGATCTTGATGCACTGCTGCACAAGGTCCGCCTAGAGTGCGCTCACTTGCGACGTTCCAGCATGGCCAGATCGCGCATTGCAGCTCTGCAAGTCAGATTTCGCCTTCCTGAACATCGCATCATATGTGACGTACCCACCAGGTGGAATTCCACGTTACATATGTTGGAGCGGTTGTGTGAGCAGCAGCCAGCAGTAATGGAGTATCAGCTGCAACAGGCGCAATCAACTCGCAATTTGCGCCGTTCACACTTCACCACTACTGAGTGGGCCTCTATGAAGGACATCTGCGACGTTTTGCGTGCGTTTGATGTCTCAACGCGGATGGCGAGTGCAGATGATGCACTAGTCAGCATGACTGTCCCCCTTATCTGCCTGCTTCAGAAATCACTGAAAGCACTAAAGGAAGAGGTTTTGGAAGAGGTGGAGGATGAGGAGTCACAAATTCAATTACCTTCAGGACAGTCAGCGCAACGTGGTTCCTCACAAAGGGCTGGGCAGGGCTCACTTTGTGAGGAGGAGGAGGAGGAGTCAATGGAGGAGGAAGAAATCCCTACAGAGGGAGGTACACAACGCTCTAGTCAGTATGTAGAGCGAGGGTGGGGTGATGCAGAGGAGGCAGAGATGATGCCTCTTCCAGAGGACAGCCTTTGTTGGCCAGTTGGGAGTCTGCAGCACGTGGTTGATTTCATGCTTCAGTGCCTGAGAAACGACCGCCGCATCGCCCACATTCTCACCACGTCAGATTATTGGGTGTACACCCTCCTAGACCCTCGCTACCGGGACAACTTACAAACCCTCATCACACCGGTGAACCGGGACCGTAAAATGCAGGAGTACCAAGACACACTGGTGCAATCCATACTGTTGTACATTCCAGCCGAGAGAGCTGCTGCTGCTGCTACTGCTTTACAAAGCAGCTCTGTGCGTCGAGGCAGTGTAGACACCTCTACAACAAGAGGGAGCAGAAGCAGCGCCTCTGCACAGGGCAAGAGCTGTATGTTACAAATGTGGCAAAGTTTTGTGACAGCGCCAGCAAGGTCTACACCATCCGAGACGGCTCCAGTCACCAGGAAGAAACGTTTCCGTAAGATGGTGACAGACTACTTGGCTTTCCCTCTAAGTGTACTCCCAGATGCCTCTTCCCCTTTCAAATTTTGGGTCTCTAAGTTGGATACATGGCCAGAGCTTAGCCAGTATGCATTGGAGGTGCTGGCTTGCCCTGCTGCCAGTGTATTATCTGAGCGTGTCTTTAGTGCTGCAGGTGGTGTAGTAACAGACCGTCGCATGCGACTATCCTCAGAGAATGTAGACCGGCTTACTTTTCTGAAAATGAACAAGGCATGGATCTCACCTGAATTTGCCTGTCCGTTTTCAGATTAAATAACTGTTTGGCAACGTTTTCCATGTCTCCTGTTATGTTCATCTTTCTACCACCTGAACTCTACTCCCTGGGCTACAACACTGCCATTTGTTGCTCGTAAGTAATTGGCAGGGGTACTGACTCCTGGCCAGCCTGGTTACAGCACGACAGCTGTTTCCTGGCAGTGTGAACGTCAATTATCCTCCAATAAGTTGTGCTGTCGTGTTGCATTCGGGTTAGCCGACTCTATGGTGCCTGCAGTTTAGGTGATTCCTATGTGTGCTGTGGGATATGTAAATAAAGGCGGTTTCCATTGTGACAATAGGACAAGCACCCACTGTAGGACTGTGTGATTCGGTAACTGCGGACGGCTTGCGTCCTGTCAACTTACATTTTCATGGGTGCGTTCTTCTACCCGTCCGGGGTCCAGTACCGTCAACTGGTTCTCCCCAGTGCCTTTGGCCTAGGTGCCTCCATCTCCGTATCCGAGTTCCACCAACGTCTGCTGGTCCTTGGTAGTGCTTTGGAGCACAGGTACCTCCTGCTTATTAACCGTGTCACAGTAACGTCAGCTGGTACTCGGTTGTGACATTGCCTCTTTTCCTTCTGCTACCCGTCCGGGGTCCAGTACCGTCAACTGGTTCTCCCCAGTGCCTTTGGCCTAGGTGCCTCCATCTCCGTATCCGAGTTCCACCAACGTCTGCTGGTCCTTGGTAGTGCTTTGGAGCACAGGTACCTCCTGCTTAGTAACCGTGTCACAGTAACGTCAGCTGGTACTCGGTTGTGACATTGCCTCTTTTCCTTCTGCTACCCGTCCGGGTTCCAGCACAGTCAGCTGGTCCTCGTTACTTCCATTGTCTCTTGCTCCATCTGATACCCGTCAGGGTTCCAGTAACGTCAGCTGTTTCTCGGAAATTAGACGACCTTAAAGACCACCCAGAAGAAGATGACGACAACAAGGACGACGAGCATGAAGCCAACCAGCCTGAACACCATCACAAAGAAAAAATAAAAGATTACCCAGAAGAAGATCACCAACAGGACAAAGAAGGTTAAGACAAACTACAAGATACAGAACAAGAGACAGAAGAACAATAAGCAGAAGATCAAAAAGCAGAAGAACATGAAGTATAAGACCAAAATGAAGAGCAAAATATATGCTCTAAATTCTAAGCAGAAGAAGACTAAGCAGTGTATGGGGGTGAGTCCGTTCCTCCTCGTGGTGCCCCTGGAAAATGCCTGCTGCTGCAGGCTAAACTGAACACGGACAAATACTGTTGTAATTTAAATCTTTTGTGACAGCAAGAACGGAAGGATGAACAATTCATACTTTTACAGATTACAAGTACAGGAATCTCTGTCACAAATAAGAATATGATGAAGAAGATGAAGAGGAAGAAGATGAAGAATTTGAATATGAAGAAGATTAATTAGTTTAATAATAACAATATGAGTAATGTAAACAAAAACATGAATAGCAAGAAGTTTAAGAAGAAGATTAAGAAGGTGAAGATGAAGAATAATTTGATGAGAAAGATGATGCTGCTGCTGCTGAAGATTATGAAGGAGAAAGTGTGGCACTGGCAAAAGTTAAAAAGGTGAAGAGCATGGAAGTTGTGAAACATACATATTTGCCAAAATAGAAAAAAGGTTAACAACATTGTCAATTTGTTAGTCAATCCAAACGTATTTCCAAAAAAAAATATATTAATGCTATTCCAATGCATTGGGTTAAACATGTATGCCTTTATTGTCTCCTCAACCTCCCCCAATACATTCTACATTAGTCTTTGTTGTTTTCCTTCATGTACAATTAACCAACAAGGCAAGAATGTTTTTTTTTAATGTCGATATTTGGTTCCCATAGACTTACATTGGACTTCCGGTATCGGAATCGGATATCGACGATATTTAGTGATATCGGCGATACCATTCCGATCCGATATTTTTAGATATCGAGCAGTATCGCTCAACACTACTCATAGGTCTAAAAACCATCTGAAGCTTTTATTTAATTTTTTTAAATTCATTTATTTCTAGCCGGTTGCTTAGTACCAACATGTTCTGCAGCACTGTACACTGATATTAGTCCCTGTCCCCATTGAGCTTACAATTTAACTTACCCATTTCAAACCAGTTTCCCTATTAGTAAGTTTTTTGGAGTGTGGCAGGAAACCCACTCACGCATTGAGAAAATATACAAACACCATGCAGACCATAAGGATTTTAGCCTTGGACCCAAGTTCTTTACTGTAAAACCAATTACTGCTCAGTCATGTAACATTTTTAAATAATAATTACTAGAATCAGATAACTGTTGCTTGAACATTATGGTATCAGAAAAAAAATGTAATTTTTTTGTAAAACGGTGTTGCAAGATACGAGTTCTCAATATTGTTGCCATTGACACCTTCATAGACATGGTAATAGTGCTGCATATGCCTTAATATGGCTGCATTACCTAAATACTAGACCGGATTACCTGTCATTACTAAAGCTATGCTCCCACAATGTATTTGATGAGATTTTGATGTTGCAGAGTTTCTGCCGCATTTTTTAACCTATTAGAATTAGGGTAAGTTCACACTGGGTGTTTTTGCTGCGTTTTTTTATGATATTTTTCAGCTGTTTTTTACAGTACCAGCAAAGCCTAAGAGATTTCAGAAATCTCATGCAAACACATTGTTTTTTTGGTCATCAGGATTTTGTGCTTTGCTGCTTTTTTTGGACATAGAGCATGTCACTTGTTTCAGCGTTTTTGCAGCATTTTTCACCCATTGGCTTGAATGGGTGTTGAAAAAACGCTGCAGGTATCATTATTTGCAGCGTTTTTGATGCAGAAAAGACATGGACAGCAAGCATGCATAGAGACACAAGTTATCCCCAAAAACGTACCAAAAAAACGCACCAAAACCGCAACGAAAAACGCTCCAAAAACGCACCTAAACCTGCGTTTTTGCCGCAGCTTCTTTCCTGCCAAGAAATCGTGTTTTGCTGCAGAAAAAAAACGCCCAGTGTGAACATACCCTTAGGTTACTTTCTTGATAAGCTCAGGTGAGGATTACATGTGTTTCCACTCGCTAAAAATGTATATGCATTGTTTACCTGTGGATTTTTCTCATCTAATTCTATAGGGAAAATCCACGCATAAAACTCAATGTACACATAAGAGAAATTGATATGTTGCAGATTTCAAAAACACACCATAGTTCAGATTAAGTGTAAAACAAACAGAGTGGAAATGAGATTTCTATAAATCCCATCCACTTTGCTGGATCTCTAAGACGCAGAATTTTTTTTACAGCGAAAATACACATCTTTAAAAACTCATCATGGGAACTCTAAATGGTAGTCTGAATCACAAATTAATTTTCATCCTTAATCCCTATCTATTTAATTCCATAATTTAATATATTTTCTAATATACTTAAAAAAAAATCCCCACTGTTCCCTCACTACACTATGTAATGCTTTATTTATTTATTTTCCTACTTCCTTTTTGATGATGCTTAGTTTGAGTATCACCAGTGCATGCTGGCATAGTCAAAGCATCATCAGGGGGCAGAGGCTGCGGTCACCGCGGTAGCCTCTGCCCCCTCCGTGAAACAAAGCCTCATCAGTGACCTCTGTTTCAGGGGCTGGGCTACTTCCTGAGCATGCGTCAGTTGTCAATTCTGATGGATACCAAGTAGATTCTTGGCACTGAAATATGCACAATGACAGTGCGCTCTCTCGTCAAAACGAATGAGCTACCAGAAATAACTGAGCTTCATTTAAGTATCACAGTATGCAGTGGGATTCTCAAATAAAGTGTCATCAAAAAGGAAATAGTTAAAAAAAATAAATAAAGCAGGTACATACCGTAGGGAGGCAATGGTAGGGAGTTTTTAATTAAAATACAGTGGGTACAGAAATTATTCAGACCCCTTTAAATTTTTCACTCTTTGTTTCATTGCAGCCATTTGGTAAATTGAAAAAAGTTCATTTTTTCTCATTAATGTTCACTCTGCACCCCCTCTTGACTGAAAAAAAAGAAATGTAGACATTTTTGCAAATTTATTAAAAAAGAAAAACTGAAATATCACATGGTCATAAGTATTCAGACCCTTTGCTCAGAAACTCATATTTATGTCACATTCTGTCCATTTCCTTGTGATCCTCCTTGAGATGGTTCTACTCCTTCATTGGAGTCCAGCTCTGTTTAATTAAACACTGTAGATTAGAAAATAGATTCGAATATGGCATTAAATAAAATGTATTTAGAATAAAAATTAATTAGTGTTTCGGACCACCCCTTTAACCTAACAGCAGATCCAGTACTCCTTTTTGGCTACCTGTATTACATTATAAAGTATTCAGTAGATGTATAAATTGCTGATATGTTACTAGATATAGGATTAGGAAAGTAGCTTAATTCTTTTAGCAGAATCTCTGACTTTTGTTGGTTTATTTTGAATATCTTCTATTTGATACTTTGCCAAGGTCGACTCTGCATCTCACTTTTTCTCCGTCAAATTATTTATTGCCTTTCAATAACGTTTGGACATATTTATGGTTTGCTAAATCATGATTGTTATTTTTATATTAAGCAACCTAACAGAAATCGCATATGTGGAACATACTTGTGTTTATTTTATAGTCCTTAAAAGATGGACATTCCACACTTTATATTCATTTTGGGGTTTTTGTTTTGTTGAATTTATATACAAGATGGAACTGAGGCTTTTTCTAAAAATGTTATCCATATGTTACTATTATGTGTTTGTGGGGGAGTTATTGCACACTCGATAAGCAATGAAGAATTAGCTTTTGTGGCCAGGTCTGTAGTTAACCTTGATGCTTCCCCAGACATTGAGAGTGAACACACCCTAAGTAGATTCCAGTGGCTGGAGGGAGTTTCTCCATAAGCTGCAGCTGAAACTGGAATGCAATAAGGGATTTACTTTCATTTCAATTCTTGTTTCTTTGAGAAGGAAAATATATTTTAGATTTGAGTTAAAAAAATGGGTTAGTGTGTAACTTTTCCTCCAATGGTGCCTGTATGCCAGCAGCCATTTTTTGTTTCAATCCCCATAAACACACGCGCGATCAACTCGGGCAAGTGTTTGCCGCTGCCAGCATTTCATACAGAGAGACATTGCTCATATGGAGTCTCCATATATGAGTCTGTAGCCATTTCGCTCTTTGCTTTGATTCATTCAACCCTGCCTGATGAAGAACACTTAGCATGTTGGAAACGTTGCTGTTTTAGAGAAAATTAAAGCTTTTAAGAGCAAAAAAAAATTGTGTGTAGTCATTTCTATTGGAATATGCCCTAGGAATAAGCTGCTGTCAGACACCTCTGGCAACAGCTTACCTCTTTTGAGTACAAAGGTTCGGATGTTTAAGTCCACATCCAGCCTTCTTCTTTCCCCCACTAATTCCTTGAAGGAGGTGATCGGGGCACCACAATAAAACATTAGATACTTGATTGGTTGCACCAAAATCAGCTGGTTCTGTGGACATTCTTCTAATGTGTATGGTCAACCTAAGTAATATTTGACACTGGCGCTAATGTAGTGTTATCTACCCAAACACTAGGGTTATCTTGATAAGTAACAGTACACATTACGGGTATACTTTATGCGTGGCGTTGTCTCCAGAGACCCGATTAAGCCACACTAGGGGATTAGGGTCCATTAGGAGGGAAAACTGTCATCCATACAAATATGGTTGTAACTTCTTGAGTGCCCATACTACTGCAGACACTCCTTCTCGATGGCCGCATTGCTTACTTCGCGGGGCAATAGTTTCCAACTCAGGTAAGCTACCGGGTGGTCTTGGCCGTCCGGGCCGATTTGGCTCAGCACTGCCCCCAATCCAAACATAGAAGCGTCTGTGTGAACAAGGAAATGTTTAGTTAGATCGGGTGCGGCCAATACCGGGGTATTTGTGAGGGTGTCCTTTAGCTGGCGGAAGGCTTCCTCACACTCGAGGATCCAGGTTATCTGGCGGGGGAGGTTCTTACGGGTCAGATCAGTGAGGGGCTTGGCTATGCTGCTGTAATTGGGGACAAATTTCCTATAATACCCTGCTGTCCCTAGAAACGCCATGACATGGGTTTTAGTGCATGGGGTGGGCCATTTGGCTACGGCCTCAATCTTGGCTGGCTCTGGTCGCTGTTTCCCACTTCCGACCCAATGTCCTAAATACTGAACCTCTGCTTTGCCCACGTGACACTTGTTGGGGTTCAGGGTGATTCCGGCCTTGTGGATCCTGTACAATACTGTCTCTAGGTGATTTAGATGCTCATCCCATGTCGCGCTGTAGATGGCGATGTCATCCAGGTAGGCACAAGCATAGTCTTGGAGACCATCCAGAAGCCGGTCAGCCAGCCTCTGGAAGGTCGCAGGGGCATTCTTCATCCCGAATGGCATAACTCGAAACTGGAATAAGCCGAAT
The DNA here is from genome assembly GCA_033576555.1 of Oophaga sylvatica. Classification (NCBI taxonomy): domain Eukaryota; kingdom Metazoa; phylum Chordata; class Amphibia; order Anura; family Dendrobatidae; genus Oophaga; species Oophaga sylvatica. The sequence goes on along the minus strand of JARQOD010000006.1, from coordinate 77,134,958 downwards.
GGGGTGACAAATGCAGACTTGGGAATAGCGTCAGGACTTAGGGGGATCTGCCATTAGTCTTTGCATAGATCGATGGTGGTCAAATACTTTGCCCCCGCCAGCCGGTCTAACAACTCATCCACACGCGGCATGGGATACGCATCCGTCACCGTTTTCTCATTTAGCTTGCGATAGTCTGCACAAAACCAGGTAGTCCCATCCTTCTTGGGCACTAACACTACGGGGGATGCCCAGGGACTATCTGACTCTTCAATGACCCCTAAACGCAACATCTCTTGTATCTCTTGTCGCATCCCTTCTCGTACAGGCTCAGGGACGCGGAAGGGGGGTTGTCTCAGGGGGGTCTGATCCTGTGTGTCAATCTTGTGTTGTGCCAGGCGGGTGTACCCCAGTCTCTCTGAAAACATCCTCTGTCGCTGCCTCAACAACGCCTCCGACTGCTGTCTCTCCCGGGGCCCTAGGTTTTCTCCCAAGTGTACCTGGTCCCATGTTTTAGACTGAGTCCTCTCCCCCAAGACATCAGGCAAGGGGAGTCCGGCTAAATCCTCTGCTTCGGGTGCACAGATGGCCACTACCTCTTCAAGGCGCTCCCGGTAGGGCTTTAGCATATTCACGTGGAACATGCGGATAACCCTGGGGTCGTCACAATCGGCGACATTGTAGGTGGTGTTGGTTATTTTCCCCACTACCTGGTAGGGCCCCTGCCATGCAGCTTTGAACTTGTTCTGCCTAGTTGGTTCTAACTCCAGGACCTTCTGTCCTATCTCAAAGGTGCGGTCTCTGGCCCTCCGATCATACCGTTGGGCCCCCTGCATGTTCCCACGTACAGCCTGAGTCAGCTCCTGTAGGCAGTCCTGGAATTCCAGCACATAGGGCACAATAGGTATCCCTTCTATGGTTCCCTCCCTTTCCCAGTGTTCTCGTACTAAGTCTAGGGGTCCCCTTACCTGCCTCCCGTATAACAGTTCGAACGGGAGAACCCCGTGGATTCTTGGGGCACCTCCCGATAGGCAAACAGGAGGTGTGGAAATAATTTCTCCCAGTCCCTGTAGGTCCTGGTAAAAGTCCTAATGAGTTGTTTTAATGTTCCGTTAAAACGTTCACACAACCCATTGGTTTGCGGGTGGTACGGGGTGCTTCTAATGGATTTTACGACGCACAGCTTCCACAGTCGGTTGGTCGCCTCTGCTGTAAACTGGGTACCCTGGTCCGAGATAACCTCCCGGGGAAATCCAACCCGTGAGAAAACCTGGAGCAGGGCAGCCCCACTGTCTCTGCCAGTATGTTAGGTAAATGTAACCGCCTCTGGATACCGTGTGGCATAATCTGCCACTGTCAATATATACTTTTTCCCTGACGGACTGGGTTTGGCTAACGGCCCTATCAGATCGACCGCTACTCGGCTAAATGGCTCCACCACAATGGGGAGGGGATATAATTTGGCCTTGCAGCGATCTCCCCTCTTGCCAATGCGCTGGCAACTGTCACAGGTCTGGCAGTACTGACGAACATCATAGGTTACCCCCGGCCAAAAGAAGTTTTGTGTCAGACTATGCCTGGTGCGACTGACGCCGAGTGCCCGGCCAAGGGTATGTCATGAGAGATTCGCAGTAGCTCCTACCTATACTTCTTGGGAACTACCAGCTGTCGTTTTATAGTGGGGCTCGTCCCTGTGTGGCGCTGCTCTGTAACTCGGTAAAGGAGTCCCTGATGCCATACAAACTGTTCCCCTTCCAGTACTCCTCTCCCCTCCTGTGCCTTCCCACGATATCCCTGTAATTAGGGATACTCAAGTACCTCCCTTTTAAATTCAGCTGGGTGGCCCAAGAAATGTGTCTGGCTATGGGAATACGTGTAGGGCTGGGGTGTCTTACCTGGGCCTCCTCTGAGTGTGATTCCGCCTCCGCAGCTCGAGCTTGTCTCTGGGTGGTCACAGGATAGGTCTCAGCCAGAGCAGCGACCGAGAATGCAGACAACATGGGCCCCAAGTCATTTCCCAGCAAGACATCTGCAGGCAAATCCTCCATCAGGCCGACCTCAACAAGGCCATCCCCGACTCCCAGTTCAGGTGAATCCTGGCAGTGGGCAGTCAATGTATGGCTTCCCCTGCTACACGGACTGCCACTGTCCAATCTGTCTTCTCTTGGTCCTGGACGAGATGAGGCTTCACAAGGGTCAAAGTTGCTCCGGGATCTCTTAGTCCCTGCATACGTTTCCCATTAACCCACACCACCTGTCAATGCTGTTGTCTATTATCTGCCCGGGTTGCCTGCACGGGGTCTACTTCATGCAGCACTTCCTCCATCTCTTCCATCCCCGGATTAGTCATAGCCCCCAATGCCGGGTCAGCTTCGCCTTGGTAGCAGTGTACAGCGGCCCGGTTGAGGGTAGCCGTTCCCGCCTTTAGCCACTGGGTACGCTGAGTCCGGTTGGGACATTGTCTTTGCAGGTGGCCCAGCTGATGGCAGGTGTAGCATCGCGCCCCAGGGGGACTCTGGTAGGCCGGGGTTTTAGCTGGTCCCCCGACAATCTTCTGTGGTTTAGGGGCCTCCAGACCCATGGCAGGGCCCCTAGTGACAGTCTTTGATCCTGACAACTGAAACCTCCTGGCATCATGATGTTCATTGGCCAGACGAGCGGCCTCCTCAAGAGTCGTAGGCCGTCTGTCCCGAAGCCATTCTTGTGTCTCGGGGGTTAGTCCAGTAAAGAATCACTCTAACAAGAAGAGCTGGGGACGTCCTCCTTAGTGGTTGCTTGGCTCCCTTGTACCCACTGTAGCAGTTACCGCCGTAGTTTACAGGCTCATTCAGCGTGGGTATCTGTTACCTGTTTTATAAGTCCGCAGAACTTTTGGCGGTATGCCTCTGGTGTCAGCACATACGGGGCCAAGATCACTTCTTTGACCCGCTCATAGTCCATACAGTTCACATCAGGTACCATGCGATAGGCGTCCGCTGCCCGGCCTGTCAACTTGCTGGCCAGAACCTGAACCCAATCCTCCGGCTTCACTTGATGAAGGGCACATTGCCGCTCAAAGTCCTGCAGAAAGCCATCAGTGTCTTCCTCTGCCTCAACCAACTGTCGGAAGGCATTATACTGGATTTTTTGTGGCTTACTGCTGAAGATACCTGAGCGGAGGCCAGAGCTCCTCCTGCTCGCTGACTCTCCTCTTTCCGCTCTGCCATCTCCATCTTGGCTAGCTCTATCTTGGCTAGCTCTACTTTGGTCCGCTCTGCCATCTCCATCTTGGCTAGCTCTATCCTGGTCCACTCTGCCATCTTTTCCTTCAGATCAGTACGCACATCAGCCATCACGTCTCGTACGATCTCTACTGCAGGGTTTGGGCCATAGAACGCCAGTCTGCTATTTACCTCCCTCTGGAATTCAGTCTCTTCCACGTTCACATTGGGGGGCGCTGCACTGTCGTGTTCCATGATGGCTGCTATCAAATCCGCTTCTGTTTTGTTGCTGGTGATTAACCCTCGAGCTTCCACCAGGTCTTTTAATGTATTCCTCTTTAACTTCTGGTAGTTGTTTTCCATTCAGTCCTTTACTCCTATAGACAGGGTATCATATCCCACTGCTGCCACCAGTGTAACGGGGTCTACTGTGCTGTAATACCTCTTACATTACCACCCCGTGTTTCAGGAGGTCCACTCTGCTTTTCCTGACTTCTGAATGAAGGACGCTGGCTCGAAAGGCTTTGTTACATGGGAACATATAAAAGATCACTGCTTCCCCATGTATTTCCAGTGTGACAACCTTTTACTCACAGGTCTCAGAATATATATACATACAGAGGACAGGACAATCAATATGTGGCGAGCCAGTAGATAACAGGCTCCAATTAAGATGCCAGAGGTACATTACAATAGCTGCAGGTGGCCGGCGGCCCCTAATCATTTACCGTGGGATTTACAAAGGTGGGGGGAGGTCAGAAGTGGGATATCTCGTTTACCTCTGCCCAAGGGTCGCAGCCGGTCGGCTGATGCATTAGGGACATGCATCTCACATTGCACCTATCATACATGCATATCATACTCGGGGTGCTGGGGGATTCTGTAATAGTAATGGATAAGCAGAACCAGAAATGGGTGAGTTCATGATAACATCACCACTTAGTTATGTGGATTGGACATAAAATTGTTTAATTGCAGAGGACAGAATTTTGGATCCTAAAACAGCTGCCCTGGACTGAATACCAGTGAAAGTGCCAACCCCGTCTAATTCTCAGTTCTAATTAACAGAGCTTTGATTTATGTGGAGCATGTTATTTTATGTAACATTTGAAAATTAACTCTCAAAACTTGCTAAATATTTTGCTATGTCTGAGTGATTCATGATTAAGGCCCCAGAATGTTCAGTTTATGATGAAAATTTACAAGGCGTTTTATGCCAGTTGCCCAGTGGGTTACTTTGGAAATGATAACAAATTAATATAGAATGCTGTCTTTGTCTGAAGGAGGGCAGATGTGCAATTGCATAATAAAATCACTTGGAAACTATCTCATTTTCCATAAAAACAAACTTTTATTTTATTTTATTTTAATCTGCAGGAGGAAACATTTCTACATTTAGAAAATATACGTTTTGCAGAGGTTTCTCTCATGAGAAGTGTTTGACTCCTACAAAATGTCCAAGAAATATCGTCACTCCTTGCGGAGATCAACATGCTAAGCATGCAGATGAGGAGACTTAAAGCCGCAATGCTCCTCTGGGAAATATGCTAATTATGCAAATTGTCTCTTCAGAGAGGAAGAGAGCTAGAACTCTAGTGCCACCTTTTGGAAGGTAGCAATCCTACAAGTCAATGTCGACCCTTTAACGAGCCTTATCACATGACCTAGGATAATAGCCAAACCAGAATCTCAATTTGCAGACACTGTGTTTCGGGGTTCAGCCCTCGTCAGTGCAAAGCAGAGATCTGGTTTGGCTGTGTGAGAGGCGTCAGACCATTGTCCAAGAAATATCGTCACTCCTTGCGGAGATCAACATGCTAAGCATGCAGATGAGGAGACTTAAAGCCGCAATGCTCCTCTGGGAAATATGCTAATTATGCAAATTGTCTCTTCAGAGAGAAAGAGAGCTAGAACTCTAGTGCCACCTTTTGGAAGGTAGCAATCCTACAAGTCAATGTCGACCCTTTAACGAGCCTTATCACATGACCTAGGATAATAGCCAAACCAGAATCTCAATTTGCAGACACTGTGTTTTTTTTTTTTTTTTTTTTTTTAAAACCATTCAGGTTAGTTATAAACAACTCAATATAAGCTCATCAACTTAAACGTCGTTGTTTCAACTCTCATCATCATGGTTCATATTTAATTCAGCATAACAAACTAAAGGTATACACAAAAGACATCATAAACATCAATAAACATCACTAAAATTCACTGATATTTGATCAAGTGCTGCCATTTTTTAAATTTCCAAACGCCCTCTGCATCAGAACCACCACCGCCTTCACTATCTAATTTATAAATCAAGTATAATCTAGAAAGGATCAGCCCGACACACTTATTCACAGATAAATGCTTCTCTTTGAAAATTCCTAAATTCCTCACATCCCACAAACTCTGCATCACACAAGTCATAATTAACCATAGGATTCTATTTTTCACACGACCACATGCACCAATTCCAAACATTGCAACACGCCAGTCAATAAAACTCACCCCCGCTAATTCCTTACACAACCCACCTACACACTTCCACACACTGTACGCGTAGTCACAGTCCCACATAGTATGCCACACAGTCTCACATCCACCACATCCTTCTCTCGGGCACACTTCCGTTCTCGTCAGACCTCGTCTCTTCTGAACCTGTCGCACAGGCAAAATATTGTGCAAGGACATCCATACAATATCCCTTTGTCTATTAGACATCCCATGCGTTCCCAAACTCTTCCATGCAACCGAGACTTCATTCCCTCTCAAACCCACAATATTACTCTCCACATCATTCTTATGTATTATTTTCATCACCTTCTTAGCCATTCTAAAATCATTCATCGGCACACTCAGTAAATCATGCTTCCTCACAAACTTTTCAATCACCTCATACCAGACCGGACACTTGAAAGCAACAGGCACTCTAGCATCCCTCTTTCTCCAACACAAGCCATACAACATCCAACCAGCAGAATAATTTGCCATATACGCTCCTTATTTCCTTTATTCAACAAAATAACTACCGTTTTGATATACTGAAGCCCCAGAAAAATCTCAATGTTTGGAAAGGCCATGCCACCATGGTGACATGCCTTAAAAAGACTTTCTCTCTTAAGTTTTTTTTATTTACTACTCCAGAAAAAAGTAAAAACTAACTTTTCCACTCTTTTTATTTTCCTATTAGACGGTGGAAAAACTGTTGCAATAAAAAGCAGAATCGGAAGAATCACCGCTTTTATGACCAAAATCTTACCACTCAAGGTCAAGTCTCTCAGTCGCCAAAAATTTAACTTACGCTCTATGCGCAATCCACACTCCTCCCAGCTCTCCTTACCTTCCAGTCCTTATTAAATAATACTCCCAGCACTTTGAGAGCACCCTCCTCACATTTAACCCCCTCCATTTTAACCCCATCATCCCCAAAACATTTAAAACTACATTTATTCCAATTCACTCTAAAACCAGACGCACCACAGAAAAATCCAAAAGCAACTTAACTCTACTCATAGACGCAACACTTTCACTCACAACCACAACATCATCCATATATCCAAGAACTTTCACATGCTTTCCACCACTCCCCGGTACCAACAAACCTCGCACCACTTTATCACGTCTCACCAAGCACAACAAAGGTTCAATTACACATACAAATAAGACAGGGGACATGGGACACCCCTGACCTTACACCAGACATAATATTCACTTTCTCACTCAACCATCCATTAACAAGAAACTCACTTGACACACAATCATACAAAGACATTAACCCATTCACAAATTTTTTAGGAAATCCCATTCTCTCCAGAACTTTAAACAAAAACACATGCGAGACCCTATCAAACGCTTTCTCAAAATCAATTGTCAGAACCATACACTTCTGTTTCCTTCCCATGCAGTCCCCAATCAAATCCCTTAATAACAATAAGTTATCACTCATACTCCTCCCAGGCACGCACACACCTGATCCTCATCCACAACACTACAAATCACCTCACGCATACGATTCGCCAACAATTTGCTATAGATTTTGTAATCTGCATTCAGCAGCGTTATAGGTCTCCAATTCTCTAAACACTTTCTCTCACCTTTCTTATACACAAGCACAACCACCCCCTCCTTCATTGATTCACACAACTTACCATTCTCCCACATGTACTTACATATCTCAGTCAAATCAGCACCCAGGAAATCCCATGCTTTCACATAGAATTCTACCGGCAATCCGTCTTTCCCTGGTGTCTTATTCTTTTTAGCACTCTTCATCACGTTTTCTACTTCATCCATAATCACATCCTCATTCAAAATATCACATTCTTCACTACCCAACTTGTTTTCTAACCCATTCAGCACTTCTGAAACAAGACCAGAGTCAATCCATTTTTTATCATATAACTTGCTGTAGAACCTATTCGCCTCCTTTATCACATTCTCACCTGACACACACAAACCGTTCCTATCCAGGACTTTATCCATATCAACCTTTCTCCCATTCATTTTCTTAAAAAAGAACCTTGTGCACTTTTCATCTTTCTCAAGATGTTCTATTTTGGTGCGATAGATTATTTCCTTTCCTTTCGCATCCATAACACGCTTTAGTTCACTCTTTGTCTCAGCCAGCTCATCAGACACATCCATCCCACTTTCTCCACACTTCCTTAACCAGTCTATACGCCTGTTTAAATCATTAAATCTTTCCCGATAAATAGCAGCTTTTTTATAGCCCCATTTTTTGAAGAATTTTTTGCAACACACCTTAACCCAGTCCCACCATTCCAGCACACACGCAAAATTCCTCTTACATACTCTCCACTCTTTATACTTTATTTTTAATTCATTCATCACATCCTCATCTTCTAACAACCTAACGTTCAGCTTCCAAACCCCACCACCATACACACGGTCATCAATCGCACTAAACACACCTCTCAAACACTCATGATCAGAAAAAGGTACAGCATTTTGTTCAAAATTCATACACAACATATTTTTGGAAAACAACATTTTATCTATTCTGGATGCAATACCACCCCTATCAGCATGGTATGTTGGCGGTGGTGGGATGCCAAATTTCAGAGCAGCAGCATCTAGAAGGGAAAAATCAGAAATAAGATTGGATAACTTTTTACCAGTTATGTCACAATTCCCTTCTGTGATGCAATTAAAGTCTCCAACTAAAACTGTAGGCATTTTGCCTGGAAGAAACAAACTTAATTTTTCCAAAAGAGCCAGACGCTCCTTTTTCCCATCCTTTCCTGATGGACAGTACACATTAATAATTCTAGCCCGCCACCCCCTATAGCTAACATGTGCAATTATACATCTACCCACCTCTACCACCGTGTAGCTATCTAAACTAATCTCCCTGTTACCCATTAATATCCCTACACCATCATTCCTATTAACACATGAGCCAGACCATACATGCTGACCGTAAGGCCAGTCCTTATCGCTTGGAGCGTCCTCAATCCCACATTCCTGAAGACAAAAGATGTGAGCATTCATCTGTTTAATATAATCTAGGACGACTGCCCTCCTGGATTTAGATCTAATTTGTCTGACATTCAGGGACGCAATGCCCCAACCAGCTTGGGGAGCCATAACATGATGGTGTTATTTACATGACGACAAACAGGCCACTTCTTCTTCAGCCGTTTTCGTCTTCCATCTGGAACTGCAACTCCCCGAATCTGTTTACGTCTGCGGGAATGCCTAAAAAAACATTGGTGTCAGGAGAGAAGACATTCTGAGGGTAACTACGTTCACTCACCGGACTTAAAAATCTTCACCGGCGTCCGCCCAATCCGTTCTGGGCTTTTTACAGGAAGTTCCAGGCTCCTCCTCCTCCTCAGAGGGCCTTGCAAGAGTGAAGTCACCTTGATCTCCACAACTGGTCAACTCCTCCTCAGTAGCTAACCAAGATATACTGGGGGTATTACCAAGAGAACCCTCCAACTCCCCCTCCCCACAGACATCAGACTGATGAGGGAGCTCACATTCAACCTCAGCAAGTTCCAAACCTGCCACCTCTGGGCTGGGAGTCTCCGTTTCGGGCAGGGCCTCCTCATGTGCATCCATGATTTCAGGTTCCTCAATAAGATCCGGGTCTGTAACCTGTGGAATGTCAACAACAGCAGCAGGGGGCGCAGCTGCCCCACCTGTGACCTCAGCGTAAGACCTAGGACTGATCCTGGCCTTACAATCCCGATACTTATGGCCCTCCTCACCACAAGCATTACACATAACAGGATTTGTGCAGTCTTTTGCCATATGGCCGGAACCATTGCAATTCCTACAAGTTGGCATGTCCTTGCAACTATCCTGGGTATGCCCGAAATTTTTACACCTCCTGCAATACAGTGGGCATCTGGAAAAAACAAAAAACCACTATTTTTCCCAATTGAAAAATTAAGAGGGGGGTAATGGATGCCTCCCGGGCCTTGGGGATCCATCCCAAATCTCACAAAAAATTTGTACTTCCCGGTCCAGAGCCCTTCTCCATTCAGGACCCTGTGGGAGTACTGAACATAAATGCAATGTCTTTTCAAAAATAAAGTAATGTCCTCCAGGGAAACAAAAGGGTTGTGCATGAAAACCACAAGTGGGATATCCCCCTTAGAGTATAGCACAGTAAAGGTAAGTCCTTCCAGCAAAGGATTTGCAACTCCATTTTTCAGGGCAGTAAACAAATTCTGGCAAGCCGCCATAGAAGATAGCACCAGCACATACCTGCCTTCCCTCCTGAACTCCTGCAGGCATATTATATCGGACTTCCGAATCTTCAGGATGTCATAAAACACCATGTTGACCAAATATCCCAGGGAAAAATGCAACTTCTTATCTTCAGCGATTTCAATCCGGAATCCATTTTTGACCCGGCTATCACCGGTCCCAGAGAATTGAAGTCGGACTCCCATCGTCCACAACTCCAAGGATCTTCTCCCTGAATCCTCCTGACTATCTCCCTAAAGCAGCAACCGGCTTAAGCCACCGAAGTGGCGATGCCGGAAGGCCAAGAGACAGCACTCAAGGTATCCAGGACACTTTGCACCTCGTCAGTGCAAAGCGGAGATCTGGTTTGGCTGTGTGAGAGGCGTCAGACCATTGTCCAAGAAATATCGTCACTCCTTGCGGAGATCAACATGCTAAGCATGCAGATGAGGAGACTTAAAGCTCTGACGCCTCTCACACAGCCAAACCAGATCTCTGCTTTGCACTGACGAGGGGCTGAACCCCGAAACACAGTGTCTGCAAATTGAGATTCTGGTTTGGCTATTATCCTAGGTCATGTGATAAGGCTCGTTAAAGGGTCGACATTGACTTGTAGGATTGCTACCTTCCAAAAGGTGGCACTAGAGTTCTAGCTCTCTTCCTCTCTGAAGAGACAATTTGCATAATTAGCATATTTCCCAGAGGAGCATTGCGGCTTTAAGTCTCCTCATCTGCATGCTTAGCATGTTGATCTCCGCAAGGAGTGACGATATTTCTTGGACAATGGTCTGACGCCTCTCACACAGCCAAACCAGATCTCTGCTTTGCACTGACGAGGGGCTGAACCCCGAAACACAGTGTCTGCAAATTGAGATTCTGGTTTGGCTATTATCCTAGGTCATGTGATAAGGCTCGTTAAAGGGTCGACATTGACTTGTAGGATTGCTACCTTCCAAAAGGTGGCACTAGAGTTCTAGCTCTCTTCCTCTCTGAAGAGACAATTTGCATAATTAGCATATTTCCCAGAGGAGCATTGCGGCTTTAAGTCTCCTCATCTGCATGCTTAGCATGTTGATCTCCGCAAGGAGTGACGATATTTCTTGGACAATGGTCTGACGCCTCTCACACAGCCAAACCAGATCTCTGCTTTGCACTGACGAGGGGCTGAACCCCGAAACACAGTGTCTGCAAATTGAGATTCTGGTTTGGCTATTATCCTAGGTCATGTGATAAGGCTCGTTAAAGGGTCGACATTGACTTGTAGGATTGCTACCTTCCAAAAGGTGGCACTAGAGTTCTAGCTCTCTTCCTCTCTGAAGAGACAATTAGCATATTTCCCAGAGGAGCATTGCGGCTTTAAGTCTCCTCATCTGCATGCTTAGCATGTTGATCTCCGCAAGGAGTGACGATATTTCTTGGACAATGGTCTGACGCCTCTCACACAGCCAAACCAGATCTCTGCTTTGCACTGACGAGGGGCTGAACCCCGAAACACAGTGTCTGCAAATTGAGATTCTGGTTTGGCTATTATCCTAGGTCATGTGATAAGGCTCGTTAAAGGGTCGACATTGACTTGTAGGATTGCTACCTTCCAAAAGGTGGCACTAGAGTTCTAGCTCTCTTCCTCTCTGAAGAGACAATTTGCGTAATACTCCTACAAAATGAACATTCGTTCTCTGCTGGTTGTATCCATGATCTGCTCATCTCTTATACTAGCCACAGAATCAGCTGGAGGGAAAACTTGTCAGCTTTGGTGAAAAATCTGTCAGCATTTTATAAAGAAATTTTTGCAGTACATGCTTTATTTTCAGGTCGGGTCATCATCATAGCTTTGAATACAGAAATTCAAAATTTAAGAGATGAGCAGATCATTTGAAATTCTAATTCCTCAAGCTTGCAGAATTTTCACCCAAAATTTGTTTTGCAGCGGATAAATGTGTGTGAATCTCAATACAGGAAAGCTTGTAATTATTTGGAAAATAAACATTGGGGAGAGGAGAGAACTTAGCTAAGAGAGATACCTTTGCTCTCTCAGGACAGAGAGCGCCCCACTGAACATAAGAGTTTACATTCTACAGGAGAGAAAGAGATGACCTTACTGACCATAAGAGCATACACTCTACAGGAGAGAGATAGAGAACCCCACTGACCATAAGAGCTTACACTGTACAAAAGAGAAACTTACTTAGTGACTCTAGAGATGGAAAATGACTTAGCCGTATTAACTGTGCTATGCTAGGAATCACTGACCTGTGTTGGCCCAGGTACTGACCACCACTGTACAAGGTATGATAATCCATAAGATATCATAGGTGTAGGGCGTTATTGTAATGCCCACACAGCAATGAAAAAGCACATTAAATTTCTCTCCGATGCTTCAGCAGTGTGGGAAATAGTGCCTGGCATTTTTTGGGGGGAGGTAGGGCTGGACTGCAAATCAAATTTCAAAATCTTAGAATTTGCGTAAAACCGTGAATTTCAGGAAATTCGACTCAAACTTGATCCTCCACAGATGAATCTGCTCATCCCAGCCTAGCAGATTTAACTCTACATGGCTGTAAAGAGCATCATATTTTAAATCATACTTTTATTTTATAACATTCCAATCATTGGAAAAAGTCTTTAAAGCGAACCTGTCAGCAGGATTTTGCTAAGTAAACTACAGACACTGTCAGGTTGTCGCTGATATACTGATTAAAATGATACCTGGGGTGAAGAAATCCTTCTTGTGGTTCTTGTGTAATCAGTGTTAGAAGATTTCAGTTAACTATATGCCCGTGCTTCGGGGCGGGACTGTAGGCAGAATCTTATCTTCCTGCTATAAGCCAGAGAAACCAAGGAAAGACTCTGCACACAGGCTGCCCCGAAGCGCAAACAGTCGGCCTCTCTCTGTCTCTGTGATGAGGAACATGTTTGTGCTTTGGGGCAGCCTGTGCGCAGGTGTTTCCTTGGTTGCCTGTGATTCAAATGTCCATTATTATGCTCTGAGGCCTCTCCAGACCTGAGAACAAAATAAACATATAAAAAAAAATATAATCATCTATCCCACCGGACTGTCCTGGTTAGGTTGTCTTCTGTCTGGTCACTGGTGCAGTATCTTGAAAGGCATCTTAGGCACCTCTGACAAGAGGCCCCGTAGTGTCATGGTGTTGTGTGAGGCCTAGTGATTAGACCTTATGTGTGCCATGATGTGTGAAGCCCCACATTGTTATGATGTTGTAGGGTCTAGGCGGCTCCAAAGGATCACGCTGGTGACCAGACAGATGACACGTTTGGTTCTGCAAAGCAAGACAGGTGAGAGTTGGGTGTATATTATTTATTTATTTATTTATTTTTAATACTTTCTCAGCCCTTTATAATTGAGGAAAATAACAGCTGACCAGAGGCCATTTTACTGGATTCAGTTGAAGTGAATCACAAAAAATTTGGATTCTGGAAAATCTGAATTAGTTTTATAAAGTCTGAGTAAAATTCCAGGCATAATGTCACCAGAACAGAAGAAACATTTGGGAAATGCATCCTTTTAGGAGATTTATCCATTACCCAGAAAGCTTGAGAGCTCAACTGGCAATTTGGGAATTCTCCCCTTTTACTGGGGAGCTCCTGGCTCGTGTTTTCGGGGAGTTAACAAATATGTTACACATATATAGTATTTTATAAAAGTAATAATTTTGATGTAAAGTATATAATTAGTGAGGAAATGTCAGGAGACAGATTGGTTTGAAGCTGTTCACATACCTGGCAAGCCATTTTAGTGTTGCAGCAGTTCATCACGTTGAGAGTGTGTACCCAAACACGGCCGTACTGTTACCGTGACACAACAGCAAGCATGACTATTAGATTTGCTGTAAGAGAAGAATTCAGAAAAGAAGCTTGCTTTTTCTGAAATTCAATCCATATATGATAATTACTGATGATACTGTCTGGAGGGAAAGAAGGGATGGGGCCTCATTTGGTGAGCATCACTGTCATCCATATCTTGTATGCACATACTAGGACCCTTGAAGGACCATAGGTCTCTAATATCTTGATTGTCATCAAATGAGACACTTAGTTTTGGTTTATTTTTGTAAAACTTTTGTAAACTTTTGTTTTGTTCTTTCCTCCTTTTTTCTGACCACTTGATCCCAGCAGATCCACCTGGTTTTATTTTTTTTTCTATTTTTATTTTTAACAGTATCTTACTATCATAATTTCATTCTTATTTTAATCCATTTGTATTTTGTCCCCCATTTAGTAATCTCTCGCTGACCGTACAAGCAGCGAGCACGCCTTTATTTCTTTTTTTCAGTCGAGCCAATCTCGTCTCATCAACTCTCTGGAATTTCATCTCCTCTGTTTTATTTATGTATTACCATGATATAAATATAACTCTCGCAGTGCCCTTCATCTATGTCACGTTCACACAGACATTCATTATTATTTATTATTCAACACAACAATACGCATTTTCATTTTCGCAAGTTATTTTTCTCTTTAGCTCAAACAGATGTCGACTTTCACCCTTCAGTACACATTATTAATTTTAATAAATTTTCCCACTTTGCAGGAACTGATGTTTTTACACTAAATATGCATGTTTTTTTCGTATTTTTATATCTTGTATTTTGTATTTTTTTATTAATAATTGTAATTTTATGTACAATTATCACCTTCATTTACATTTTGTTTCATTTGTACTTCTTCATAAATATTAATTATTGCATGTATATATTCATAACCAATTTATTCTCATTTGAGTCATCATCTTTTATTTTCAAATTTTCATTTATATTTATTCTCTTTCATTATACTGTATTTACTTTTTACCATAATACCATGGTTGATCAGTTTATCATTATTATTCTATTGAATTATTGGTATTAATTTCATGCTCCGTGCTCTAATCTTGTTTTTATTACAGCATTTCTTTAGACCTTTTTTTACCGCTGACTGCTCATCCTCCCAATGCACGTGACGGTCCCCGTTGGCTGGCTGCATTGTCTGATGCTTAACGTGTCTACTTCTCCTCTCGGCACAGATTACATTAAGGATCTGCTGTGCGTGAACACACATGACCAGAACTTCACTTCTGTGTATTTGTGTCGTGATGTTGGATGACGCAGTGAGGTATATTCCCTACAAATATAGTGACCAGGGTTTGTTCCATCAGACCACACATGGCTCCTACTACTATCTCCCAGGATTGGGGCCATGTTCACATGTTCAGTATTTGGTCAGTATTTCACATCAGTATTTGTAAGCAAAAACCAGGAGTAGGTGATAAATACAGAAGTGGTGACTTGTTTCTATTATACTTTTCCTCTGATTGTTCCACTCCTAATTTTACAGGATGACCAAGTTCTGATAGCGTGAGATATATCACCAATAGTAAGGCCACGGTCATACATTTTTCTCCCACTCCTGGTTTTGGCTTACAAATACTGATGTAAAATACTGACCAAATACTGAACGCGTGTACATGACCGAAGAAGAAGCAGCAAGAGGGAGCGTATGTAGGAGAAGGAAAATCCAAGGCTTGTTTTGTATTTTAAAAGGAGGGATCTAAGGTTTACAAGCTGGTCAGGTGAGCAGGTAAAAGGGGTGGAAAGCTAAATATTTGCATCCAAGAGTGTTGGGGATAAAGAAGAAGATTAAGGATTTAAGGAGTAATAACTGTAAGGGAATATGCAAACATGGCAAAATAGTGTAATTATGGCATAATAAAAAATGGAGGAGCAGTTAGTAATAGATTGTTGCTCATACCTTTTGATCATAGATAGAAGATTAGATACACCATACCTCTTTAAGATAGACATTTAACACATGCAGGTCCATATATGCCACCTAGGCTTATGTCTACATTTTATATATCTTTATAAAATCATCAGTACCGGAGAGACACATAAAATCTAGTTTTAACCTGGAAAATTCCAATTTGCCATGTGTTACTTGTAGCCATAACGTTGGAATGCCTTAACTTATCCCCTTGGTTCTGAGATTGTTTTTTCAGAACACATCTTTTCATTCCTTATTTTGTAAGGAATGGAAAAAAACAGCTATTCTGCTATGTTTTTTTGTGTTTCACTTTTATGGTGTCCACAGTGTGATATAAATGATAACTTTATTCCATTGGTCATTGCAGTTACAGCAATGCCATATGTTTGTCTTTTGTTCTGTTTTACTACTTCTGGGCAATTACAGGTGCTTCTCACAAAATTAGAATATCATCAAAAAGTTAATTTATTTCAGTTCTTCAATACAAAAAGGGAAACTCATATATTATATAGAGTCATTACAAACAGAGTGATCTATTTCAAGTGTTTATTTCTGTTATGTTGATGATTATGGCTTACAGCCAATGAAAACCCAAAAGTCATTATCTCAGTAAATTAGAATACTTTATAACACCAGCTTGAAAAATGATTTTAAAATCAAAAACGTTGGCCTACTGAAATGTAATTTCACTCAGTACTTGGTCGAGGCTCCTTTTGCAGCAATTACTACATCAATGCGGCGTAGCATAGAGGCGATCAGCCTGTGGCACTGCTGAGGTGCTATAGAAGCCCAGGTTGCTTTGATAGCAGCCTTCAGCTCATCTACATTGTTGGGTCTGATGTCTGTCATCTTCTTGACAATACCTCATAGATTCTCTATGGGGTTAAGGTCAGGCTAGTTTGCTGGCCAATCAAGCACAGTGATACTGTTGTTTTTAAACCAGGCATTGGTAATTTTGGCAGTGTTGACAGGTGCCAAGTTCTGCTGGAGAATGAAATTTCCATCTCTAATAAGCTTGTCGGCAGAGGAAGTCATGAAGAGCTCTAAAATTTCCAGGTAGACAGCTGCACTGACTTTGGTCTTCATAAAACACAGTGGACCTACACCAGCAGATGACATGGCTCCCCAAACCATCACTGATTGTGGAAACTTCACACTAGACCTCCAGCAGCTTGGATTGTGGCCTCTCCACTTTTCCTCTAGTCTCTGGGACCTTGAGTTCCAAATGAAATGGAAAAATTACTTTAATCTGAAAACAACACCTTGGACCACTGAGCAACAGTCCAGTTATTTTTCTCCTTGGCTCAGGAAAGACGATTCTGGCGTTGTCTATTGGTCATGAGTGGCTTTACACAAGGAATGCGACACTTGTAGCCCATGTCCTATATTCGTCTGTGTGTGGTGGCTCTTGAAGCATTGACTCCAGCAACAGTCCACTCCTTGTGAATCTACTCCAAATTTTTGAATGGCCTTTTCTTAATCATTTCAAGGCTGCGGTTATTCCGGTTGCTTGTGCACCTTTTTCTACCACACTTTTTCCTTCCACTCAGCTATCCATTAATATGCTTGGATACAGCACTCTGTGAACAGCCAGCTTCTTTAGCAATGACCTTTTGTGGCTTGTGGAGTGTGTCAATGACTGCCTTCTAGACATCTGTAAAGTAAGCAGTCTTCCCCATGATTGTGGAGCCTACTGAAACAGACTAAGGTACATTTTTTAACACTTAGGAAGCCTTTGCAGGTGTTTTTGTTAATTATTGTAATTTACGGAGATAATGACTTTTGGGTTTTCATTGGCTGTAAGCCATAATCATCAACAATAACAGAAATAAACACTTGAAATAGATCACTCTGTGTGTAATGACTCTATATAATGTATGAGTTTCACTTTTGTATTGAAGAACTGAAATAAATTTGATGATATTATAATTTAGTGAGAAGCACCTGTATATTGGTACCATTGTGGAGTACATAGGACTTGTTGATTAACTTGCATCCCATTTTTTGAGGGTATGTTAAATAACTGAAATTATGTCATTTTTTATGATGTTGACATTACAGAATACATGGCTTACTGCTTTTATTGTAGATTGTTATGGTTGCTGTATATTAATTTAATTTTCTTTTTCATAATATTGCATCTTGTAGGTTTTTTCATTCTTTCTTTGAAGTTTCTTTCATATTTTTGAACACTTTATGCAATTTCTTATGATACACTTCTATTTTGTAATGTGGTTTGCCATTATTATGCCACTTTCCCAGTAGTATTTTGATCGGCATTTTGCACAAGTATTTGTAAGGCAAAATTAACCCCTTCGCCCCGTGCGATTTTGTTATTTGTTTTTGTTTTTTCCTCCCCTTCTTCCAAGGGTTATAACTTTTTTATTTTTACAACCATATAGCCATTTTTTGTGGAACAAGTTGTACTTTTGAAAGACACCATTCATTATGCCACATAGTGTACTGGAAAACGGGGGAAAAAAACAAATTCGGTAATATTGCAAAAAAAAGTTTGTTTGTTTGTTTTGTTTTTTTGTTTTTTATTTACCATACTTGATATATGGGAAAACTGATCTGGCAATATGATTTTCTCCAGGTCAGTACGAGTATGCAGGTACCAAACATGTATGGGATCTTTTTTATTTAAGTGATAAAAGACAATTCAGCAATTTGTCCCCCCCAAAAAAATATTTGTTTTTGTTGCCATTTACAGAGACCCGGTACATTCTCATTTCTCTCAGGATTGGGGCTGAGTGATGGCTTATTTTTTGTGCCCTGAGCTGACATTTTTACTGGTACCATTTTCAAGTAGATACAATGTTTTGATAACCTTTTATTGCATTTTATTACAATGGTGCGGCGACCAAAAAAAAGTAACTCTGGCGTTTATACTTTTTTTTTCATTACGCCGTTTACCGATTTCATATTTTGACAGATAGGACATTTCTGAATGCAGAAATATCAAATATGTGGTTTTTTGTTTTATTTTTAATTACTGTATATACTCTAGTTTAAGCCGACCCGAGTATAAGCCGAGGCACCTAATTTTGCCACGGAAAACTGAGTAAGCTTATTGACTTGAATATAAGCTGGGTATGCATTGTCCCCTCATCCCTGTCCTGCTCTGCGTGGCTCCCCCCTGTCGCTGTCCTGGTATGCGTGGCTTCCCCAGTCCTGTCCTGCTATGTGTGGCTCCCCCGTCCTGTCCTGCTATGTGTGGCTCCCCCATCCTGTCCTGGTATGTGTGGCTCCTCTGTCCTGTCCTGCTATGTGTGGCTCCCCCTGTTGTATGCATGGCTCGGCTCCCCTGGTCGTTGTGTGCATGACTCAGCTCCCCTGGTTGTTGTATGCATGGCTCACCACCCCATCCCATCGTTGTAAACATGGCTCACCCTCCCCTGTGCTACTCACCCTCCTCGTGCCGTTGCTGCATCTCCGTTGTCCCGGCGCAGCAGCTCTCCTGTGCTGAGTGGTCACGTGGTACTGCTCATTAAGGTAATGAATATGCGCTCCACGCCTATGGGGGTGGAGACGCATGCATGTTCATTACCTTAATGAGCAGTACCACGTGACTGCTCAGAACAGGAAGAGCTGCCGGGGCGGAGATGCAGGGACGGAGATGCTGCAACGGAGATGCAGCGACAGCGCGAGGAGGGTGAGTATGATGTCTTCTGGAAGCCAGCAGCTGTCACTGTGCCACAGCCGCCGATCCCTGCACCGCCATTCCCCTGCCCCGCCGGCTTTCTGGATGGACAATGACTCGTGTATAAGCCGAGGGGGGCGTTTTCAGCACAAAAAAATGTGCTGAAAATCTCAGTTTATACACTAGTATATACAGTAATCAAAAGGGGTAATTTGAACTTTTGTGTTTTTTAATTTTTTTTTCTAACTTTTTTTATTTTTTGCTGCATTTAATATTCCCTTTAGGAGACTTGAAGCTGTGATCATCCGATTGCCTGTGCTTTACATAGCTGTTCTTCATTGTACATACCCTCCTTAACATTCAAATTACAACACCAAGAAGGAAAACTCGTTGATGTATGAAAATTATGTTCACGTTAGATGCTGCCGATATAGTTCGTCCAGTAATAGACTTCGGTTCCGATAGAGCATGCAGAGATGTTTTTTTGTAGTACAGGAGTTTTGTGTGCAGAGAGGAACATACATAAACCTCGATAGTTTCACTCATAACACTACCCAGTGATCAATAATGGGCACCAGGGCCGGCGTCAGCACCCGGCGCCCTCGGGTAAGTTGAGGACACTGGCATGCTATGGGGGCCCGGTGCCTGTGCCAGTACCGGGGGCCAGTGACTCGAGCAGAGCAGCGGCCAGTGAGGAGAGGTATTTCATTTTTTATTTTTTTTTATGTTTGGCGCTATATATGGAGACCATCATATGGGGCCCATCATACACTGGAGTATCATATATTTTACTTCCATTTTTTCATCATTTGTATATCATTAACGTATCTATGGATTGTATGGATTTCATAATTCCATGACCTTTCCTTCTTGGCTTTCCAATTTCAATGTTGAAGAGTGCATAAATCCAAAAAGAGCAGCACAGCCTAATTGGGTGAAAAACTCATCGAAGAGTAACATATGATATCTTACAGACAAAAAATAAATAAAATAAGGCATCATATCCAATATGATTAACAAAGTGTACAGATTCTTAATTCACCAACACAGCTATGTTTCAGCACTCTGGAGCCTTTCTCAAGTTCCATAGAGAGAGCTGAACAGTAACGTGTAGGTGAATGAAGTATCCATGCGCTTTTTTCACCATGTTAGATGTGCTGTCTTATGTTTTAGATTTTTTTGTTGCACACATAGTTTTTCCCTTTCTGTTGACACAATCACTAATGAACTGTCAGAACTGAAACACTGTATAGTTGTCATTATGATTGTCGTTAACACTCTGTATGTGAGTTCTGCTATCCAATACGTTTGCTGCCTTTTTTTTCTCAAGTTTTTACTGTTCTCTTTATGTTTAAAGAGGAGTACAGATACACAGAACGCTCACGTGTACGTCAATGAGTTGGCTTGCAATTTAGGCAGCTGTAATTTTGACATCTAACATTTTCCCTTTGAAAAATATAATTTAAAGGATACATGTGGAGGTCATATTTTATAGATCATGTATTTTTGCATCTCTTCCAAAACATATTGTGAATTTGGCCCTCAGGAATGATGTTAAATATTTGTTTTTTTTCTTTGTGAAAATATAATGTTCCCGTTCCAGCAGAATTTTATTATAAATACTGTATATTTATGCGTGATTTGAGATTTCTTGATCAGTTTCCCAAATTCTTTACTATCTCATTTGTTTTTTTTGCTTATTTTTACATGTGTGGGTTGTTGGTCAGCCTTATAGGTTACTAAATAGCTACTACTAAATCAGCTTACAGCTTCCTTTATGGAAGGTATCCATTTTACTACAATAAAAATGCATCTTCTTTGCACTAGGAATTAGTGATATTTGATGACTTTTGTTTCTATGATTTATCAACTTTTTGTTATCTTTTATTTGCTGTTTGTTAGAGCATTAGTAAGTAAGGAGCTATAAAAAAATCATGAAACTGGAAAGCACACTAATTCTATAAATTAAAGGAAATCTGTCAGCAGCTTTTTGCTACCTCATCTGAGAGCAGCATAATGTAGGCAAAGAGAAGGTAAATCCAATGATGTATCACTAAGTTTACTGGGTGCAGCCGTTCTGGCACAATCATAAATTTTAGCTTTAGCAATAAAGCAGAGCTGAGGAAGCTAACCCCGCCCCCACTAGGCTCTGTATATACAATATCTACAGACAGTGAGGTGCTAATCACTGAAGGAGGTGGAGTCAGTCTACCAGGCACATGCTGCTCTAGTCTGAGCATTGATAAGCTCCTGGTGCTAATATAATTATTGAAAATAGCACGAAGTTTGATAAGAGAGGCATCGCTGAAATCTGTGTTGTAACCCCTACAGCACGCTGTATCAGATTACATAGCAAAAACCTACTGACAAATTCCCTTAAAAAGTCCTTATGTAAGCACAAGACTAACTGTGCATCAAAAAAATGTTAGTGATCAACCTGTCACATGTGTGGTGCAAATGAATGCTGCAGGCTCAGACCACCACACAGGGTGCCAGCTGTGTTATGCAGCTGACATTGACAGTAAATGACCAGATTAAAAATTACTCTAATTGTGACAGTTTAAACCATTAGATGTTGTGGTCAATTGTGATTATGGCTCCCAGGTAGTTAGACATGCCTGTTGTGAACGTTTTGGAGATGATTTCGGAGGTTAAGCTCCCTCTGGTGGTTGCTGAGGGTATTGAACCTTTCTTGAATACCAAGAGTCCTACACCCGCAGATAATGAGTGGGTGTCAGTTGGTACTGACTGGCCTGATATAAGTGAGCTGATCTCCCATGATCCTTGCCGGTGATCAATTGTGCTTCCTGGTTTAGTTTGGAATTCAGCTTGCTTTCCTGCTGTCTCCTGCTTGCTTTCAGATAAGTCTCTTTCAGTTTTTTTTTACTGTGGTTTGAATTCCTTGCTTTTTGCTGCATTGCTTTTTGTCTTCGGCCGGGTCCCCTATGGGGGTCTTTGGCTGGTCTCCGTTCGTTTTTTGTATTTGTTCATTTGCTCAGTTCTTGTGATATTTTTCTGCTGGGTAGCTACGTGTCCACACCAGAGACCTGATATAGGTGGTCGAGTCCGTGTGGTCTCAGTGTTTTTGGATTCAGAAGTGTTGGAGTTTTTCCTAGGGTTTTTCTGGGTTGCGGAAAGTATTCTCTCCTGTGCTGTCCTATCTAGACAGTTTTGGGTCCCAGCGTTTGCTCAATCTATTTTCTGTCTGTGTTCGTATTTTCATCTTGTCTAACCGCCATTATATGTTTGGGGGCTTCCTACTCTTTTGGGGTCTACTCCATGGCAGTTAGCTTTCCTCTTTCCATCTTCAGTTATAGCTATCTCTCCGGCTATGCCGAGGCGTCTAGGACCACCGTAGGTACGCTCCACGGCTGCTTCTAGTTGTGCGGTTAGTTTAAGAGTCTGCAACCTATTAGTTTCCAACCTCTCTGGTGTTAGGCTGCCTATGCGGTTTTTTGCTCCTGCCTCCTCAGCTACCATAACACCGGCCATACTGAAAATTCTATGGTACTCAATAGAAGGGAAAAATAGTAAAGGAAAAAAAAGGTTGTCAGAGTTGTCAGAATTTTTTTTTTTATTATTATTATTTTTCCTGTTTGTTGCATTTTTTCCCTCTTTTTCTCTGGGGGCTGAGGAGGAATTTTTTCCCCAATGGATGGCAAGCATTTGTCCGATCATGTGGAGCAGCTTGCTGCTGAAGTTCGGAGTATTGCTATCTATCTTGCTGGTTTGCCTGCTGTGGAACCTAGGATCCCTCTGCCGGATTTATTTTTGGGGTATCGGTCTAAGTTTTTGAATTTTAAAAATAACTGTAAGTTGTTTTTTGCTTTGAAGCCTACATCCTCAGGGAACACAACGCAGCAGGTTCAAATTGTCATCTCCCTGTTGCGCGTTGACCCTCAGGATTGGGCCTTTTCCCTGACACCTGGGGATCCTGTTTTGAATGATGTTGATGTGTTTTTTCAGGCTCTGGGGTTATTGTACGATGAACCTAATGTTACTGATCAAGATGAAAAAACCTTGTTGGCATTGAATCAGGGTCATGAAGCCGCTGAGCTGTATTGTCAGAAATTCAGAAAGTGGCCAGTCCTTACTAAATGGAATGATGATGCTCTGGCAGCTCTTTTTCAGAAGGGTCTGGCAGAGACTGTAAAGGATGTTATGGTGGGATTCCCTGTCCCCTCTGGTCTCAATGACTCTATATCATTAGCTATTCAAGTTGACAGACGTCTGCGCGGGCGTAGAAATATGCGTGAGATTGTGATGCCTTGCGCGCCAGCCCCTGAGCCCATGCAGTGTGATGGAGTGACTTCTGGGGCACAGTGTCATGAATTTCGTAAGCGTAATAAGTTGTGCTACTATTGTGACGCTTCTCATGCTATTTCCGTCTGCCCCAGGCGGGGAAGACGTTTTGCACGCTCAGTTGTTTTGGGTAGTGTTCAGACTAAATTTCTGTTGACCGTTACCTTGATTTGCTCCATGTCCACATTTTCAGCTCAGGCTTTTGTTGATTCAGGGGAAGCTATAAACCTGATGGATTTTGATTTTGCCAAACGTTGTGGTTTTCCTATGATAGCCCTGTGGAAGTCTATTCCTTTGCTGGGCATTGATTCTACCCCCTTGGCGGAGAATAAACCGCAGTTTTCTACCCAAGTGATAATGCGGGTTGACCCGGACCACCAAGAGAATTGCAAATTTTTGGTGTTACATAATTTACATGACATTGTAGTACTGGGGTTTCCTTGGTTACAGACTCACAATCCTGTTTTGGATTGGAAGTCTGTGTCTGTGACCAGTTGGGGTTGTCAATGTGTTCGTACTGACACTCCTGTTTTTTCTGCCCCTCCCCAGTCTCAAGATGTTTTTTCTGCCTCCCCCCAGTCTCAGGATGTTCCTGACTGTTTGACTGATTTTTCTGATGTGTTTAATGAAAGTAAGTCTGCATCCTTACCTCCTCATAAGAGTTATGATTGCGCTATTGACTTAGTACCCGGTTGTAAATTTCCCAAGGGTCGGCTCTTTAATTTATCTGTACCTGAGCATGAGGTCATGCGATCTTAACTCAAAGAGTCTTTAGAGAAGGGTCATATCAGACCATCCTCTTCACCCTTGGGCGCCGGCTTTTTCTTTGTGGCCAAGAAGGATGGCTCATTGAGGCCGTGTACTGATTATCGTCTCCTGAATAAGATCACTGTTAAATATCAATATCCGTTACCCTTGATTTCTGACCTATTTTCCAGAGTGAAGGGTGCTTGTTGGTTTACCAAGCTTGACCTCAGGGGGGCGTATAATCTTATTCGCATCAAGCACGGAGATGAATGGAAGATGGCGTTTAATACCCCAGAGGGGCATTTTGAGTACCTAGTGATGCCTTTTGGGCTCACTAATGCCCCTTCCGTCTTCCAATCCTTTATGAACGATATTTTCCGGGATTTCGTGGCTAAATTTCTGATTGTTTATTTGGACGCTATCTTGATTTTTTTTTCCAATGACTGCGATTCTCATGTGGAACATGTTCGGACTTTATTCCGGTTTTTGGTAGAAAACGCATTGTATGTGAAGGGATCAAAATGTCTTTTTGGCGTACAGAAGGTTTCATTTATGGGATTCATTTTGTCTCCGTCTGTTATAGAAATGGACCCAGTCAAAGTTCAGGCCATTTGTGTTTGGGTTCAACCCACTACATTGAAGGCTCTTCAGAGATTTTTGGGTTTTGCTAATTTTTTTCATAAATTTATAGCTAATTTCTCTGGTATTGTGAAGCCACTGACTGATTTGACCAAGAAGGGTTCTGATGTACAGTAGTGAATTGGTCTCCTGAGGCAGTTTCTGCGTTTCAGGAGCTTAAGCGGAGATACACTTCTGCTCCTGTTCTGTGCCAACCTGATGTTTCTCTACCATTACAGGTGGAGGTTGATGCTTCTGAGATTGGTGCAGGAGCCGTTTTGTCCCAAAGGGATCCGGAGACCTCTAAGATTAACCCTTGTGCCTTTTTCTCTCGAAAATTTTCCCCAGCGGAACGTAATTATGATGTGGGTAATCGGGAGTTGTTGGCCATGAAGTGGGCTTTTGAGAAGTGGAGACATTGGCTGGAAGGAGCCAAGCATCAGGTGGTGGTCCTCACGGATCATAAGAACCTGGTTTATCTTGAATCAGCCAAGCGACTTAATCCTAGACAGGCCAGGTGGGCCTTGTTTTTCACACGTTTTAATTTTGTGGTCTCTTTTCTCCCGGGCACTAAGAATGTTAAGGCGGATGCCCTCTCGAGGAGTTTCTTTCTGGATTCTACTGAGGTAACTGAGCCTGCTGTTATTCTGAAGGAGGGTGTGGTTCTTTCTGCTATCTCGCCCAATTTGAGACTGGCTTTGGAGAAATTTCAGGAGGATAAACATGAACGTTGCCCTGCTGGGAGATTGTTTGTCCCAGACCAGTGGAGGAAGAATATGATGTCCGAGATTCATTGCTCCACGTTGGTCTGCCATCCTGGTATTTTTGGTTCCAGAGATTTGGTGAGTCGATCCTTTTGGTGACCCACTTTGTCTCGTGACGTCAGGGACTTTGTGCAGTCCTGTGGAACTTGATCTCGGTCCAAACCTTGCTCTCGATCTAGTGGTTTGTTAATGTCATTGCCTGTGCCCAAGAGGCCATGGACCCATATCTCTACGGATTTTATTTCCGACCTCCCTGTCTCCCAGAGAATGACTGTTATTTGGGTAATCTGTGATAGGTTTTCCAAGATGATACATCTTGTGGCACTACCTCCTCCGAGTTGGTGCCCTTGTTTTTTCAACAGGTGGTTCGGTTGCACAGCGTTCCGGAGAACATTGTGTCTGACAGAGGAGTCCAGTTTGTTTCCAGATTTTGGAGGACATTTTGTTCCAAACTGGGAGTTTAGTTGTCTTTTTCCTCTGCATTCCACCCTCAGACTAATGGACAAACTGAGAGAACAAACCAGACCTTGGAGACTTATTTGAGATGTTTTGTGTCTGCTGATCATGATGACTGGGTCTCTTTTTTGCCTTTGGCTGAGTTTGCTTTGAATAATAGGGCTAGTTCTGCCACCTTGATGTCTCCATTTTTCTGCAATTTTGGGTTTCATCCTCGATTTTCTTCAGGGCAGGTGGAGGCTTCTGTCTGCCCTGGTGTTGACTCTATTGTGGAGAGAATGCAGCTGATTTGGGATCAAGTAGTGGATAAGCTGTCTCTCTCAGGAGAAGGCCCAGCGGTTTGCCAACCGATATAGGACTGATGGTTTGGTTATCCTCAAAAAAAAATCCCTATATGGGTCG
Organism: Oophaga sylvatica; assembly: GCA_033576555.1. NCBI lineage: Eukaryota > Metazoa > Chordata > Amphibia > Anura > Dendrobatidae > Oophaga > Oophaga sylvatica. The sequence continues at coordinate 77,108,385 of JARQOD010000006.1, read as the reverse complement.
CGTCTCCAAAATTTAAGTTAAGGTTCATTGGACCTTATAAGATCGTGGAGATTATTAATCCTGTTTCCTTCCGTTTGCTTCTTCCAGGAACATTCAAGATTCACAACGTATTTCACAAATCTTTATTGAAGAGATTTGTTGAGCCTGTGGTTCCGATGGCTGCGCCTCCTGATCCTGTTTTGGTTGAGGGCAATTTGGAGTTTGTGGTTGAGAAGATATTGGATTCTCGTTTGGCCAGGCGGAGACTCCAGTACTTGGTGAAGTGGAAAGGCTATGGTCAGGAGGACAATTCGTGGGTGTTTGCTTCTGACATTCATGCTGAAAGACTGGTCCGTGCCTGGTCCAAGCTCATCCTGATCGTCCTGGTGGCACAAGTGAGTGGGTGTCAGGTGGTACTGACTGGCCTGATATAAGTGAGCTGATCTCCCATGATCCTCGCCGGTGATCAATTGTGCTTCCTGGTTTAGTTTGGAATTCAGCTTGCTTTCCTGCTGTCTCCTGCTTGCGTTCAGATAAGTCTCTTTCAGTTTTTTTTACTGTGGTTTGAATTCCTTGCTTTTTGCTGCATTGCTTTTTGTCTTCAGCCGGGTCCCCTATGGGGGGCTTTGGCTGGTCTCCGTTCGTTTTTTGTATTTGTTCATTTGCTCAGTTCTTGTGATATTTTTCTGCTGGGTAGCTACGTGTCCACACCAGAGATCTGATATAGGTGGTCGAGACCGTGTGGTCTCAGTGTTTTTGGATTCAGAAGTGTTGGAGTTTTTCCTAGGGTTTTTCTGGGTTGCGGAAAGTATTCTCTCCTGTGCTGTCCTATCTAGACAGTTTTGGGCCCCAGCGTTTGCTCAATCTATTTTCTGTCTGTGTTCGTATTTTCATCTTGTCTAACCGCCATTATATGTTTGGGGGCTTCCTACTCTTTTGGGGTCTACTCCATGGCAGTTAGCTTTCCTCTTTCCATCTTCAGGGATAGCTATCTCTCCGGCTGTGCTGAGGCGACTAGGACCACCGTAGGTACGCTCCACGGCTACTTCTAGTTGTGCGGTTAGTTTAAGAGTCTGCAACCTATTAGTTTCCAACCTCTCTGGTGTTAGGCTGCCTATGCGGTTTTTTGCTCCTGCCTCCTCAGCTACCATAACATAACACATGCCCCCACTTGGTGCCAATAAATCATTATACTGGGCAGGGGCAGGTGAGACTTGACATAACAATGTATCACAATACAAAAGTATTGCAGTAAATTGTATTAATAATTGAATGATTGGAAGCTGGGGTCACTTAGTGGGACTTTACATTTTAAAAGTATAAACATTAATATTAGCTTTGAGATCAATTATTTTGAATCTATTGAACAGCGAGACACTGGCATGTGACACGCAGAAAGCTGCATTCAAAAAGATGAAGGTGATACATTTTACTTAATCTTGCTATGTTTTTGTAATTGGTATAATGACTAGTCTGGGACTATATATTACATATCATCACTAAATATTCCAATTGGATAATGTCTTGTTGCATTATAAAATAGGCTGGAATGGATGAGAGTTTCCAAGTAATAAATTTGATATCACCCATCCATAAAAGTCTGAATTATTACAATATCCTGTTTTTTTATAACCAAAAATAATGTATTACTAAAAAAATGTAAGAAAAAGGGCAATAATGTACCTCCAAAATTATGCATATATCAAATATAACAAAAACTACAAAAAACCCTACACTTTCCAGAAAAAAAGCCCTCACGCCATCAATTGAAAAAAATTATAAAAAATGTACAGTACAGACCAAAAGTTTGGACACACCTTCTCATTTAAAGATTGTTCTGTATTTTCATGACTATGAAAATTGTACATTCACACTGAAGGCATCAAAACTGTGAATTAACACATGTCACATGTGAAATTATATACTTAACAAAAAAGGGTTGTAACAACTGAAAATATGTCTTATATTCTAGGTTCTTCAAAGTACCCTCCTTTTGCTTTGATGACTGCTTTGCACACTCTTGGCATTCTCTTGATGAGCTTCAAGAGGTAGTCACCAAAAATAGTCTTCCAACAATCTTGAAGGAGTTCCCAGAGATGCTGTCACGCGGTCTTATGATATGTGTACGATGTCAGTAAACTATTCTTAAAAGAACAACACTCTATACAACATATAGATTAGCAACATCAGCATGTAAATATAGAATAGATTTACCTGACACGATATCCGTTGAACTCAGGGTTAATCTTGAGGACTTGATACACTGTCACAGGAAAGAGGAGGACCGGGGGTCTAACCTGACCCTAAACTGGGGTCCTAACTAATCCCTCACCTTGGAGGTACTGATAATGGTTCAGAGGTCCAAGTCTCCAGCCTAACCCTGTCTCCTATCAGTCCCTGAACCCTGTAATCAGTCCTAAGAAGGATACTGATTACCACCAAAGGGATATGGGCTGATCTCTGCTAAATACACAGATTAGACATATAAGACAGACTGGAGAAAACACAGACTTGCATACACACTCAAACACAGAAGGAACATAAATGATCTGGGATATTAAACTCTAAGCAAGGTGAGCTTAAAACAACTAAGGAGCTCTTTAACTTAAGTCTATACAGATACAATCCTATCTGTGGTCTGCATGAAGAATTTCACTGGCAACTCCCAACACAGACAACCAGAGATTTAAAGGAAACCAATCAACAAATAATTAATTGCAGCCGGGAGAAACTGCACCCAGTCCCAGAACTGAGCACAGACAGAATTAACTCCCTAACTGCCAAACACAAAGAAACAGCAACTCAGCTGTGAGAAGTCAGAATGTGCAACCGCGACGATCTTCGTGGCGATGCACACATGACAGTACCCCCCCTTCTACGAGGGGCCTCCGGACCCTCAGGGCCAGGTTTGCCCGGGTGAGTTCTGTGGAAGGTCCGCACACAACGATCTGCGTTAATGTCAGACGCAGGAACCCACGTCCTCTCCTCTGGACCATACCCCTTCCAATGCACCAAGTACTGAAGGGACCGGCGATTCAGACGTGAGTCAATGATCTTTGACACTTGAAACTCCAAGTTACCATTGACCACCACTGGAGGAGGAGGTAGAGGTGATGGTATGACTGGTGCCACGTACCTCTTAAGTAATGACTTGTGGAACACATTGTGGATTTTAAACGTAGGAGGGAGGTCCAGACGAAATGCCACAGGATTAATTATGGAACTGATCCTGTACGGCCCGATGAATCTGGGACCCAGCTTCCAGGAGGGAACTTTAAGTTTTATATTCCTGGTAGACAACCATACCAGATCGTTCACATTAAGATCTGGACCAGAAACTCTCCTCCTATCAGCCATACGTTTATAACGGTTCCCCATAGCACTCAGATTATTCAATACACCTCTCCACACTGAAGCAAGTGACGACGAGAAACGCTCCTCCTCAGGAACCCCAGAAGGGCCCCCCCCATTGAATGTACAAAACTGGGGATGAAAACCATATGCCCCAAAAAACGGGGACTTACCAGTGGACTCGCTCCGCCTGTTGTTAAGAGCGAACTCTGCCAGAGGCAAGAAAGAAGACCAGTCCTCCTGGTTCTCTGAGACAAAACACCGAAGATAAGTCTCTAGGCTTTGATTCAGACGCTCTGTCTGACCATTGGTCTGCGGATGAAAAGCCGAGGAAAATGACAATTGCATCCCCCGACGTAAACAAAATGCCCTCCAAAACTTGGACACAAACTGAGACCCCCTATCTGACACCACATCAGAAGGCAACCCATGAAGTCTCACAATCTCCCCAATGAACACCTGCGCCAGAGTTTTAGCATTAGGGAGGGCAGGAAGAGCAATGAAATGTGCCATCTTACTGAACCTGTCAACAACCACCAGTATGACAGTCTTCCCTGACGACTGAGGAAGGTCCGTGATGAAGTCCATAGACAAATGAGTCCATGGACGCTCCGGAAGTTTCAAGGGTAAGAGGGTCCCAGACGGACGGGTATGAGGGGTCTTAGAGCGAGCACAAACCCCACAGGACGCGACAAAAGTTAAAACATCTTTATTAACGTTAGGCCACCAAAACCGGCGAGAAAGGAGATCTAAAGTAGCCTTACTCCCTGGATGTCCTGCTAAAGCAGAATTATGATGTGCCTCAATAACCTTTTGTCTCAACTGATTTGGGACAAACAGTCTCCCTGGAGGTCCTGCAGGGGCGTCCCCCTGAGCCTCTAACACCTCCTCCTCAAGCTCAGAACATACAGCCGACACTACCACCCCCTCCTGAAGGATAGGAATCGGGTCATCCATTTTCCCGGCCCCTGGGAAACTGCGAGACAAGGCATCCGCCTTAACATTCTTAGATCCAGGGCGATAAGTGACAACAAAATTAAACCTGGTAAAAAACAACGACCATCGAGCTTGTCTGGAATTCAGACGCTTAGCAGATTCCAAATACAGCAGGTTCTTGTGATCAGTAATGACGGTGACCGGGTGGACTGCCCCCTCCAAAAAGTGACGCCATTCTTCAAAAGCCAACTTAATGGCCAAAAGTTCCCTATTGCCGATATCATAATTCCTTTCGGAGGACGACAATTTTTTAGAAAAGAAAGCGCACGGATGCCATTTACCAGGGGACGGACCCTGGGACAATATTGCACCCACCCCTACGTCAGACGCGTCCACCTCCACAACGAACGGCTGTGATGCATCTGGTTGGATGAGAACGGGTGCCGAAGCAAAACATTTTTTCAAAGAGGAAAAAGCTTGGCAAGCTTTGTCCGACCATTTAGAAAAATCCGTCCCTTTTCTTGTCATGTCAGTGAGAGGTTTGACAACAGATGAGAAATTACAAATAAATTTCCGGTAGTAGTTAGCAAACCCCAGAAAACGCTGCAGAGCCTTAAGATCCTCTGGCTGATCCCATTCAAGCACTGCTCTCACCTTTTCAGGGTCCATACGGAAACCGGAGGCTGACACCAAGAAACCCAAAAACTGAAGTTCCTGTACGGCGAATACACACTTTTCCAGTTTGGCGTATAGTTTATTGTCTCGCAAGATCTGCAACACCTGTCTCACATGCTCCTGGTGAGACACAAGATCTGGTGAGTAAATTAAAATGTCATCCAAATATACGACCACAAACAGCCCCACCAGATGACGAAAAATGTCATTAACAAAATGTTGGAATACTGCTGGTGCAGTAGTCAGACCAAAAGGCATGACAAGGTTCTCATAATGTCCCTCCGGCGTGTTAAACGCCGTTTTCCACTCATCCCCCTCTTTTATCCTAATCAGATTATACGCCCCCCTGAGATCCAATTTAGAGAACCATTTGGCGCCAACAATTTGATTGAAGAGATCAGGAATCAGAGGGAGTGGATACGGATCTCGAACAGTAATCCGATTAAGTTCGCGGAAATCCAAGCAAGGGCGTAGGCCTCCATCTTTTTTCTTCACAAAGAAGAACCCCGCGGCCACTGGGGAAGATGAAGGTCTAATATGCCCTTTGGCCAGACTTTCCGAAATATAATCTTTCATAGCCTGCCTCTCAGGACCAGAAAGGTTATATAACCTAGCTTTAGGTAACTTAGCATCAGGAAGTAAATTAATAGAGCAGTCATACACGCGATGAGGAGGCAACTCCTGACACCCCTCCTCAGAGAACACATCCCAAAGTCCTCCAAAAAAGGAGGCAAAGTACTAGGCACGACCGCACTGATGACTGTGTTCATGCAGTTACTTTTGCAAAACTCACCCCATTGGCTTATATCTCTGGACTGCCAATTAATCACAGGGTTATGTTTAACCAACCAAGGAAGTCCCAACACAATGGGAGTAGGTAGACCCTCCAACACATAACAAGATAATAGTTCCCTATGTATTGCCCCTACCCGAAGGTCAATGTTATGAACCTCATGAACAAAGCTACCTTGGCCGAGAGGCCTGGCGTCAATGGAGAATATAGGGATCGGTTTGACCAATACACTCAGATGCATACCTTGAGCCTGAGCAAACTGAGCGTCAACCAGATTAGCCCCGGACCCACTATCAAGAAGAACAGAAAATCTCTCCACTCTCGTACCAACCACCACCTCCACTGGTACAAGGAACTGAGAAGAACTAGCGGACGAAATACATACTCCCAGGTTGTCGTCCACCACACAACCTGGGATTAACAGTTTTCCGGCGACTTTTTGCTCAACAAGGCACGGGATGGACATCCCCCAACAAAATGTCCCTCTTTCCCGCAGAAGAAACACCTTCTAGTCCTGCGGCGTACCGCCAATCCCCTCCTACGAAATGATGTCCCTCCCAACTGCATAGGCTCCTCCGAACAGACAAGGGGAACCTCAACATAAGGGACTTTAGTAGTAGGTGGAGTAACAACAGGGGGCGGAGTTACCTCGCACCTCTCCCGGAGCCGTCTATCAGTACGGATAGCTAGGGCCATAGCAGCCTCCAGTGATGGAGGAGAATCATACTGAGCCAAAACGTCCTTTAATTTGTCAGAAAGCCCATGACAAAACTGGCTTCTAAGAGCTGGGTCATTCCACTGAGTATCTGTGGCCCATCTACGGAACTCAGAAGCAAATTCCTCCGCCGGACGATCTCCTTGCTGTATCTTACGTAATTTTGTCTCAGCAAGAGAGACCCGATCTGGGTCATCATATACCAAACCCAGGGCAGTAAAAAATCGATCTACTGACTGTAGAGCCGGGGATCCCGGAGGAAGGGAGAAGGCCCAGGATTGAGGGTCCCCTTGTAGGAGCGAGATAACAATTCCCACTCTCTGCTCTTCACTCCCTGATGATCGAGGCCGAAGCCGAAAATACAATTTACATGCTTCCCTGAAGGTAAAAAATTTGTCTCGCCCACCAGTGAACCTGTCCGGGAGAGCTACCTTAGGTTCAAATCTGGTTTGCTCCGAGGGAGACAAAACTTTGGACTTAATGTCCGTCAGCTCCATGGATAATCCCTGCAACTGCAGAGCCAGCTGGGCTACTGGATCCATGGCAACTGGGAATAATTTTATGGGCCAGTGAAAATGTCACGCGGTCTTATGATATGTGTACGATGTCAGTAAACTATTCTTAAAAGAACAACACTCTATACAACATATAGATTAGCAACATCAGCATGTAAATATAGAATAGATTTACCTGACACGATATCCGTTGAACTCAGGGTTAATCTTGAGGACTTGATACACTGTCACAGGAAAGAGGAGGACCGGGGGTCTAACCTGACCCTAAACTGGGGTCCTAACTAATCCCTCACCTTGGAGGTACTGATAATGGTTCAGAGGTCCAAGTCTCCAGCCTAACCCTGTCTCCTATCAGTCCCTGAACCCTGTAATCAGTCCTAAGAAGGATACTGATTACCACCAAAGGGATATGGGCTGATCTCTGCTAAATACACAGATTAGACATATAAGACAGACTGGAGAAAACACAGACTTGCATACACACTCAAACACAGAAGGAACATAAATGATCTGGGATATTAAACTCTAAGCAAGGTGAGCTTAAAACAACTAAGGAGCTCTTTAACTTAAGTCTATACAGATACAATCCTATCTGTGGTCTGCATGAAGAATTTCACTGGCAACTCCCAACACAGACAACCAGAGATTTAAAGGAAACCAATCAACAAATAATTAATTGCAGCCGGGAGAAACTGCACCCAGTCCCAGAACTGAGCACAGACAGAATTAACTCCCTAACTGCCAAACACAAAGAAACAGCAACTCAGCTGTGAGAAGTCAGAATGTGCAACCGCGACGATCTTCGTGGCGATGCACACATGACAGATGCTTAGCACTTGTTGGCCCTTTTGCCTTCACTTTGCAGTCCAGCTCACCCCAAACCATCTCGATTGGGTTCAGGTCTGGTGACTGTGGAGGCCAGGTCATCTGTCGTAGCACCCTATCACTCTCCTTCTTGGTCAAATAGCCCTTACCCAGCCTGGAGGTGTGTTTGGGGTCATTGTCCTGTTGAAAAATAAATGATGGTCCAACTAAACGCAAACCGGATGGAATAGCATGCCGCTGCAAGATGCTGTGGTAGACATGCTGGTTCAGTATTCCTTCAATTTTGAATAAATCCCCAACAGTGTCACCAGCAAAGCACCCCACACCATCACACCTCCTCCTCCATGCTTCACGGTGGGAACCAGGCATGTAGAGTCCATCCGTTCACCTTTTCTGCGTTGCTCAAAGACACAGTGGTTGGAACCAAAGATCTCAAATTTGGACTCATCAGACCAAAGCACAGATTTCCACTGGTCTATTGTCCATTCCTTGTGTTCTTTAGCCCAAACAAGTCTCTTCTGCTTGTTGCCTGTCCTTAGCAGTGTCTTCCTAGCAGCTATTTTACCATGAAGGCCTGCTGCACAAAGTCTCCTCTTAACAGTTGTTGTAGAGATGTGTCTGCTGCTAGAACTCTGTGTGCATTGACCTGGTCTCTAATCTGAGCTGCTGTAAACCTGCGATTTCTGAGGCTGGTGACTCGGATAAACTTATCCTCAGAAGCAGAGGTGACTCTTGGTCTTCTTTTCCTGGGGCGGTCCTAATGTGAGCCAGTTTCTTTGCAGCGCTTGATGGTTTTTGCAACTGCACTTGGGGACACTTTCAAAGTTTTCCCAATTTTACGGACTGACTGACCTTCATTTCTTAAAGTAATGATGGCCACTCGTTTTTCTTTACATTGCTGCTTTTTCTTGCCATAATACAAATTCTAACAGTCTGTTCAGTAGGACTATCAGCTGTGTATCCACCAGACTTCTGCACAACACAACTGATGCTCCCAACCCCATTTATAAGGCAAGAAATCCCACTTATTAAACTTGACAGGGCACACCTGTGAAGTGAAAACCATTTCCGGTGACTACCTCTTGAAGCTCATCAAGACAATGCCAAGAGTGTGCAAAGCAGTCATCAAAGCAAAAGGTGGCTACTTTGAAGAACCTAGAATATAAGACATATTTTGAGTTGTTTCACACTTTTTTGTTAAGTATATAATTCCACATGTGCTAATTCATAGTTTTGATGCCTTCAGTGTGAATTTACAATTTTCATAGTCATGAAAATACAGAAAAATCTTTAAATGAGAAGGTGTGTCCAAACTTTTGGTCTGTACTGTATGTTTGTAAAATAAAGAGCGATATAAATTTAGTATTTCGTTGTACTGACTCACAGATCAACATGTCATCTTAACCGCAAAGTGAACACTGCAAACATTAAACACAAATTGTCCCGTTACCAACTTTTTCACACTTTTTTGGTGACTGTTGCTTTTAGTATGTTATGCTAATTGTTATGCTAATTTTGCTACTATTTACCCCGTCCTTTCCTTTGTATAGTGTGTGTCAGATACATGTTTAGTCAGTGGGTTCAGAAACTGTGCCCGCTTTCTATATGCCTGGAATGGGCTGTATTATACAGCCAGCACCTGCGTCTAACAGCAGAGATCAAATCTACCGTGTTTCCCCGAAAGTAAGACAGTGTCTTACTTTCTTTTTATCCCCAAAAGCCCCACTATGTCTTACTTTCGGGGTATGTCTTATATTGAAAAAAAATTACCTGTATCTAACCCAGTGTGATACAGTACCACCTGCTGTATTTAATCCAGTGTGACACCTGCTGATACCCACTGGGTTACATACAGCAGATGATACCCCAGTATGCCAGTGTATATGTTTTACTGATGTATGATTAATACTGTGTATACGTCGCCGCGTCTGCCATCTACCACCAGAAAAACTCACCTGAGTTTTTCTGCAGCCGCCTTCCGCCACGGGCTCCGGCTCCCTGCAGCCGCTGGTCCCGCAGTGATAGACAGTTCTCTCCGGCCTCCGGTCACGTGAGTGACCAACGTGATGACGTTTCGGGACCGAAGAAGAAATTTAAATAGAGCGCGCGAGAACTTCAGCCCGGGACTGCGGGCGAACGGAGCGACGGAGGACGGCGGGACCAGCGGCTGCAGGGAGCCGGAGCCCGTGGGGGAAGGCGGCTGCAGAAAAACTCAGGTGAGTTTTTCTGGTGGTAGATGACAGACGCGGCGACGTATGGAGAGGGGGACGGTGCTGACGTGGGCAGGAAGCGGCGCGCAGCTAGATGAGAGGGAGGCGGCAATACCCCCGTGTTTCCCCGAAAGTAAGACATATGTCTTACTTTCGGGGTACGGCTTATATTAGCCGACCCCTCTGAAACTCCCGATACGTCTTACAATCGGGGGTGTCTTACTATCGGGGAAACACGGTAGCTCTGATCTTTATTATTTAACCACTTAAGTGCTGCAGTCAATCTCTGACAGTGATATTTAAGCATTGCCATCTGGATTGTGGGGCTGTTCCAGTGTCCATTACCCCCCCAGAGACACGATTTCAAGTTGCCATGGCAGATGGGGGGTCTACTAAAAGTCCCATCACTGGTACGGTGCTCCTATGAAGCTTATCCCATAGCCGGACTTCAAAGTTGTTTTCACTATGTACTGTGATATTAAAGTATTGCAGTATGTAGTGCAAACAATCCAATGATCGCAGAGTTAAGCCCCCGACACCCCAGAGGAGCTAAAAGAATAAGCAAAAAGTATTTTTAAAAAAGTTTTTCAAAATAAAAAAAGATCTAAAATGTTAAATCACCCTCCTTTAAAAAAATAAAATAAAAAATAAGCATAGTTGGTATTGCTGCATCTGTAAATGTAAAAGTTTGATCCATCAATATGTAACATTTACCCATACGGTAACTGTCTTTAAAAAAATCAAAACACCTAAATTAGGATTTTTTGAGCTACGTGCTTGCCAAAAAAGTGCAATGAAAAGCTATCCAAAAATTTTGTGTATCCTAAAATATGACCAATAAAAACTACCACTTCCTGTGCAAAGAATAAGACCTCATACAGTTCCATCAATGGAAAAAGTAAAACAGTATAGCTCTCAGAAAATGGCAACATAAATATAAACTTTGAAAGCTTGATATCACCATAGCAATCTAGAGAATGATAATCCCACATGTACATGTGGTTTTTCCTGAAGAAAAATTTATATACTTCGAAATGCGTTGAAATAAACCACCACCTTACTGTACCATACTGGGATATGCGTCTCCATTCTGTCGGCAGTGCGGAATTTGTCCACTAACTCCCTTTCCAGTCTGGATCAGAGTCCTGTGAGCTAATTTGCTCTTCTGTAATCCTGAGTCAGAAACAATAACGAGCATCGTTGACATCCACAGCATAGAGGCAGACCATGTGGCTGGTAACTGACCCTTGGGTTGGAACCACTGTTTTTTCTATTCATAGCAGCTAAGAAAGCAAAAGAATGGTGATCAGTTTATCAAGGGACTGAGATGTTGAAAAGAGAACGGAAGGGGAAAATTACTCTAGGTCACTAAAAGGGAGGTCCTGTTTGATTTTTGTTGTCTCTTCTATGTGGCTTTTTCCTGATAAAGACTTTGGTTCAAAGTCAAAAACATGTAATATTTTACTTTATTGGATTCTTTTGTTTTTACTTTTTCTAAGTAATAAATAACCTAACTTGAAAAAACAATCAAGTTCTCCGCGTTCCTTTAATTCAAGCTCCAGGATCGGGTAGAACCTCATTTTTCCACTGTTGGAATTAATCTGCTATACCCATGGTATCCCAACCAGGGAGACCCCGATAATGAGGCAGTCAGCAAATAGAGAATTATGGTATGTTTTTTTTGCAAAGCTCAGGAGGTAAGCACCGAGTATTACATCTACCGTATATTGTTATGTTTCGGTAGCTGAGGAGTGCAGGTAAAAAAGGCAATACACCAGAGCAGTTGGAATCTATGAGATTGCAGTACCCTGACTAACCACCACAACTAGAGGCAGCCGTGGAGCGTTCCTACGTTGGTCCTAGACGCCTCGTCACAGCCTGAGAAACTAACTACACCTAAAGATAGAAATAGGAAAGCTATCTGCCCCGGAGCAGAACCCCAAAGATAACAGAAAGCCCCCAAACATGTAATGGTGGTTAGACAAGAGGAAATACTGACACAGAAAGAAAATAGTATGAGCAAACGCTGGGGCCCAAACTATCTAAATAGAAAAGGATAGGAAGGGTACTTACTGCAATCCCAGAAAACCCTGAAAAGCACCAACTCTACTAATTTCAAAATCACCTGAGATCACACGACCTCTACCACCTAAATTAGTTCTCTGGTGTAACAAAATCAAAACAGCAGCCACTGAAAAAACTGGAAAAAGCAAAAGAACAAAACTCAGTGGCTGAACTAAACTGAGAGGGCAGAAGCCCCCGGAGGGGACCCTGAAGGCCCCCAAAGAAGTGCAGGACAAAATGCAAAAATACAGCAAAAACACAAAAGAAGCAAAAGTCTTATCTGTAAGCAGGAAATGCAGACACGACACAGCAGGCTACAAGGGAAACTGGAATGAAGGATTCAGACCAGAACAATTGATCACCGGCAACCCTGATGGGAAAATGACTCCCTTATATAAGACCAGTCAGTAACACCTGATTCCCAGTCCTCACAATCCTCACTAGCACCGCTTGTAACCACCAGAGGGAGCCTCTGCTCAGAACTCATCTCAAACCCATTCACAACAGTACCCCCCCCTTGAGGAGGGGTCACCGAACCCTCATTTGAGCAACCAGGTCGGTCAGGATGAGTTCTATGATACGCACGGATAAGTCTCCTAGCATGGATGTCCGAAGCAATCACCCAAGAATTGTCTTCCTGACCATAACCTCTCCATTTAACCAAATACTGGAGTTTCCGTCTAGAAAAACGAGAATCCAATATTTTCTCAACCACATACTCCAGATTGCCCTCAACCAAAACAGGGTCAGGAGGCACAGCAGCAGGAACCACTGGCTCAACAAACCTCTTCAACAAGGACTTGTGGAACACGTTATGGATCTTAAATGTCCCTGGAAGAAGCAAACGAAAAGAAACAGGATTAATAATCTCCATGATCTTATAAGGTCCAATGAACCTAGGCTTAAATTTAGGAGATGCTACTCTCATAGGAATATTCTTTGAGGACAACCAGACCAAGTCCCCCACTTTAAACCGAGGACCATCAGTCCTATGCCGGTTAGCAAACCGCTGGGCCCTCTCCTGAGAGAGGGACAACCTCTCCACTACCTGGTCCCAAATCTGTTGCATACGCTCCACAACAGAGTCAACACCTGGACAGACAGAAGCCTCCGTCTGTCCTGAAGAAAATCGAGGGTGAAACCCAGAATTACAGAAAAACGGAGACATCAAAGTGGCAGAGCTAGCCCTATTATTAAGAGCAAACTCAGCCAAAGGCAAAAAAGAGACCCAGTCATCCTGATCAGCAGACACAAAGCATCTTAGATAAGTCTCCAATGTCTGGTTTGTTCTCTCAGTTTGACCATTGGTCTGAGGATGAAATGCCGAGGAGAAAGACAATTGAACACCCAGTTTAGAACAAAAAGTCCTCCAAAATCTGGAAACAAACTGGACTCCTCTGTCAGACACAATGTTCTCAGGAATGCCGTGTAAACGAACCACGTGCTGAAGGAACAACGGCACCAATTCAGAGGAGGAAGGCAACTTAGGTAATGGCACAAGATGTATCATTTTGGAAAACCTATCACAAATTATCCAGATGGTGGTCATTCTCTGAGAAACAGGAAGATCGGAAATGAAATCCATAGAGATATGGGTCCATGGTCTCTTGGGCACAGGCAATGGCATCAACAAACCACTAGAGCGAGAGCAAGGCTTGGAGCGAGAGCAAGTCCCGCAGGACTGCACAAATTCCCTGATATCACGAGACAAGGTAGGCCACCAAAAGGACCGGCTAACCAAGTCTCTGGTACCAAAAATTCCGGGATGCCCAGCCAATGCGGAACAATGAATCTCAGACATCACACTCTTTTTCCATTGGTCCGGGACAAACAATTTTCCAACAGGGCAGCGCTCGGGCCTATCCTCCTGACACCCCTCCAGAGCAAGTCTCAAATTGGGCGAGATGGCGGAAAGAACTACACCCTCTTTCAAAATAACAGAAGGATCAGATAACTCAGGAGAGTCCGCAAGGAAACTCCTCGAGAGGGCATCCGCCTTAACATTCTTAGTGCCAGGAAGAAAGGAAACCACAAAATTAAAACGTGTGAAAAACAAGGCCCACCTGGTCTGTCTAGGATTGAGTCGCTTGGCAGATTCCAGATAGATCAGATTCTTATGGTCCGTAAGGACCACCACCTGATGTTTGGCTCCCTCCAGCCAATGTCTCCACTCTTCAAAAGCCCACTTCATGGCCAATAACTCCCGATTACCTACGTCATAATTACGTTCAGTAGGAGAAAATTTTCGAGAGAAAAAGGCACAAGGGTTACTTTTAGAGGTCTCTGGATCTTTTTGGGACAAAACGGCACCTGCCCCAATTTCAGAGGCATCAACCTCCACCTGAAATGGCAGAGAAACATCAGGCTGCCGTAGAACAGGAGCAGAAGTGAATCTCTGCTTAAGTTCCTGAAATGCAGAGACTGCCTCAGGAGGCCAATTCACCACATCAGAACCCTTTCTGGTCAAATCAGTTAATGGTTTAACAATAACCGAGAAATTACCAATAAATTTACGATAAAAATTGGCAAAACCCAAAAATCTCTGAAGAGCCTTTAATGAAGTAGGTTGGACCCAATCACAGATGGCCTGAACCTTGACCGGGTCCATTTCAATAACAGATGGGGACAAAATGAATCCGAGAAATGAGATCCTCTGTACGCCAAAAAGACACTTTGATCCCTTCACATACAGAGCATTCTCTCTCAAAATCTGGAATACAGTTCGAACATGTTTCACATGAGAGTCCCAGTCATTAGAAAAAATCAAGATATCATCCAAATAAACAATCAGAAACTTGTCCACAAAATCCCTGAAAATGTCATTCATGAAGGACTGGAAGACGGAAGGAGCATTAGTGAGCCCAAAGGGCATCATTAGGTACTCAAAATGCCCTTCAGGGGTATTGAATGCCGTCTTCCATTCATCCCCGTGCTTAATGCGAATAAGGTTATACGCCCCCCTGAGGTCAAGCTTGGTAAACCAAGTAGCGTTTTTCACCCTGGAAAACAGGTCAGAAATCAAGGGTAACGGGTATTGATATTTCACAGTAATATTGTTCAAGAGACGATAATCAATACACGGCCTTAATGAACCATCTTTTTTGGCCACAAAGAAAAAACCGGCACCTAAGGGTGAAGAGGATGGTCTGATATGACCCTTCTCCAATGATTCCTTGATATAAGACCGCATAGCGTCATGTTCAGGTACAGACAAGTTAAAAAGGCGACCTTTAGGGAATTTACTACCCGGCACTAATTCAATAGCGCAGTCATAGCTCCTATGGGGAGGCAAGGATGCAGATTTACTTTCGCTAAACACATCAGAAAAATCAAACAAAAAGTCAGGAACATCCTGAGCCTGGGGAGAGGCAGAAAAAACAGGAGTGTTGGTATTAACACATTGGCAGCCCCAACTGGTTACAGACACAGATTTCCAATCCAAAACAGGATTATGAGACTGTAACCAAGGGAAACCCAGCACGATAATGTCATGCAGATTATACAGAACCAAAAATTTGCAGCACTCCTGGTGATCAGGTTCAACCCTCATTATCACCTGAGTAGAAAACTGGGGTTTATTCTCAGCCAAAGGGGTAGAATCGATCCCCAGTAGGGGAATAGACTTCTGTAGGGGTATCAAGGGAAACCCACAACGTTTAGCAAAATCATAATCCATCAGGTTAATAGCTGCTCCAGAATCAACGAAAGCCTGAGCAGAAAATGAGGACAGAGAGCATATCAGAGTGACAGTTAATAAAAACTTAGTCTGAACACTACCCAAGACAACTGAGCGTGCAAAACGTCTTCCCCGCTTAGGGCAGACTGAAATAGCATGAGAGGCATCACCACAGTAGAAACATAACCCATTGTGCTTTCGAAACTCATGACGCTGTGCCCCAGACACCACTCTATCACACTGCATGGGTTCAGAAGCTGGTTCACAAGGCAACACCATTCCACGCATACTTCTCCGCTCACGCAAACGTCTGTCAATTTGAATCGCTAATGACATAGAATCATTGAGACCAGAGGGGACAGGGAATCCCACCATAACATCCTTTACATTATCTGACAGACCCTTCTGGAAAAGGGCCGCCAAAGCGTCGTCATTCCATTTGGTCAGGACTGCCCACCTACGGAATCTCTGACAGTATAACTCAGCGTCATCAAGCCCCTGATTTAATGCCAACAAGGTTTTTTCAGCTTGATCAGTGACATTAGGCTCATCGTACAATAACCCCCAAAGCCTGAAAAAACGCATCAACATCACTCAAAACAGGATCCCCAGGTATCAGGGAAAAAGCCCAATCCTGAGGATCGCCGCGCAGGAGAGAGATGATAATTTGAACTTGCTGCGCTGCGTTTCCTGAGGACTTAGAATTTAAGGCAAAAAACAATTTACAATTATTTTTGAAATTCTGAAACTTAGCTCGATCCCCTAAAAACAAATCTGGCATGGGGATCCTAGGTTCCACAACAGGCAACCTAGCAAGATATGCAGCAATACTCTGAACCTCAGTGGCAAGCTGATCCACACGGCCAGACAACTGTGCAAACTCCATTGGGAGAAAAGATCCTCCCCAGCACCCAGAGATACAGAGGAAAAAAAAAAATGCAACAAACAGAAAAATATCTCTGACAACTCTGACAACCTTTTTTCTTTCACAATATTTTTTTTCCCTTCTGTGAGTACCATACAATTTTCAATTTTTTGGGCCGGTGATACTGTTATGTTTCGGTAGCTGAGGAGTGCAGGTAAAAAAGGCAATACACCAGAGCAGTTGGAATCTATGAGATTGCAGTACCCTGACTAACCACCACAACTAGAGGCAGCCGTGGAGCGTTCCTACGTTGGTCCTAGACGCCTCGCCACAGCCTGAGAAACTAACTACACCTAAAGATAGAAATAGGAAAGCTATCTGCCCCGGAGCAGAACCCCAAAGATAACAGAAAGCCCCCAAACATGTAATGGCGGTTAGACAAGAAGAAATACTGACACAGAAAGAAAATAGTATGAGCAAACGCTGGGGCCCAAACTATCTAAATAGAAAAGGATAGGAAGGGTACTTACTGCAATCCCAGAAAACCCTGAAAAGCACCAACTCTACTAATTTCAAAATCACCTGAGATCACACGACCTCTACCACCTAAATTAGTTCTCTGGTGTAACAAAATCAAAACAGCAGCCACTGAAAAAACTGGAAAAAGCAAAAGAACAAAACTCAGTGGCTGAACTAAACTGAGAGGGCAGAAGCCCCCGGAGGGGACCCTGAAGGCCCGCAAAGAAGTGCAGGACAAAATGCAAAAATACAGCAAAAACACAAAAGAAGCAAAAGTCTTATCTGTAAGCAGGAAATGCAGACACGACACAGCAGGCTACAAGGGAAACTGGAATAAAGGATTCAGACCAGAACAATTGATCACCGGCAACCCTGATGGGAAAATGACTCCCTTATATAAGACCAGTCAGTAACACCTGATTCCCAGTCCTCACAATCCTCACTAGCACCGCTTGTAACCACCAGAGGGAGCCTCTGCTCAGAACTCATCTCAAACCCATTCACAACAGTATATACTCGAGTATAAGCCGAGATTTTCAGCCCATTTTTTAGGGCTGAAAGTCCCCCTCTCGGCTTATACTCGAGTCATATACAGGGGGGGAGGCGGAGCGCAGCTGTTCTATATACTCACCCCTCCGCCGGCGCGGTCTCTGCAGCCCCTGCTCTTCTCCCACGGTCTCCGGCGCCAGTGTTCAGCGGTCAGGTGGTACCGCTCATTAAAGTCATGAATATGCACATATTCATGACTTTAATGAGCGGTACCATCTGACCGCTGAACACTGGCGCCGGAGACTGTGGGAAAAGAGCAGGGCAGAGATGCGCCGGCGGAAGGGTGAGTATAAGCGATATTTACCTGTCCTGTTCCACCGCTGTTCGCCACTGTGTCCTCGGGTCCTCTTGCTGCGATGTTCAGGCAGAGGGCGCGATGACGTAGTTACTGCGCGCCGCGCCCTCTGCCTGATCATTCACTGCTGGAGGACCCGGAAGACAGCGGCGCTCAGCGGTGGACCGGGTGACAGGTAAATATCGCAGGTGCCGGGGCCCTGAGCGAGCGGTGACACCGGCACCTGTCCCCCATAGCGCGCCGGTGTCCCCGCATGCTCAGGACACCGGCACCTGGCCCCCAGCGACGAGAGGTGAGTATGTCTTTTTTTTTTTGTTGTTGCAGCAGCTGCAGCAGCATAAGGGGTCTATTCAATGCAGCATCTATAGGGGCATAATACATGGGGCATAATCTGTGGAGCATCTATGGGGGCATAATCTAAGGAGCATCTATGGGGCATAATCTATGGTGCATCTATGGGGGCATAATACATGGGGCATCTATGGGGGCATAATCTGTGGAGCATCTATGGGGGCATAATCTATGGAGCATCTATGGGGGCATAATACATGGGGCATCTATGGGGGCATAATCTAAGGAGCATCTATGGGGGCACAATCTATGGAGCATCTATGGGGGCACAATCTATGGAGCATCTATGGGGCACAATACATGGGCAGCATATGGGGCACAATACATGGGCAGCATATGGGGCACAATCTATGGAGCATCTATGGGGCACAATACATGGGCAGCATATGGGGCACAATACATGGGGCAGCATATGGGGCACAATACATGGAGCATCTTGTGGGGCATAATACATGGGGCAGCATATGGGGCATAATCTCATTTTCCACCCTAGGCTTATACTCGAGTCGATAAGTTTTCCCAGTTTTTTGTGGCAAAATTAGGGGGGTCGGCTTATACTCTGGTCGGTTTATACTCAAGTATATACGTTATTTTATTTATTTTTTTAAACCTAATGGTATCAGCTCCCTACCTCTCCTATCTTTTACATATATTATCCTTCTCCTTGCAATGAGTACAATTGACTTTAATTGATCCATGGTATATCATGTAGATTATGCAAAAAGAATTGTCTAATTGGGGGTAACATCTTTTACGATCCATCTAATGCCAGTTCACTGCCTATTGTGTAAAAAAATGTTCTTTATCGTAATGTACTGTCTCTATAGTAATAAACCAACATATGACATTTAACATCATCCCAAGGTTCATAAAGTAATTTGACAAGGAAAATTTTTCTCAAAATCATTGTATTTATGTGTACATATACCTGTTTTATTCTGCCGGAGGCATATTCTGAAGATCAATGTGTAATAACCGGCCCATAGACTGTTATATAAAACCCGCTGTCAGCTTACTTGACAGCTCTGTTCTCCTGCCTGGCAATCACAGTGTTTTCCTTCTCTAAACAATGGTCAGCATTGTCTAGCGAGCACTACATCTGTAGTTGTCTGGCACAGCTTTCATTATTTTCTGTGCTCAGTGTTTACCACGGTTTAGGGCTAGACAGAGAGTGTTAGGCATACAAGTATTTTCCTATTAGAAATCTTAGCCATTTCTCTAAGGTTGTTCTTCCAAATTTCACTGCTGTTTCCTTACCTTGTCAGTTCATATGATGCACATGCTGCGTTAACATCCCAAGTGATGACCTAAGAGCTGAAATAGATTACCATGTTACAAAGCCATAAGTAGGTTGTTTGGAGTCTTAATACTTGGTTCATACAAGTTGATGGTCTACTGTACCTTCATATGCCAAAAATTATTTACAGAGTCACATAGAGTTTTTTCAGTCAGCATCTGTATAAATAGTGGCATGCTTCTCCGGACACCTTGTTATAAAGGTATTACAGCTATGTGATATAGTGCCATACAGACACACCACATGGCTGCACACTCCAGCATGTACAATTGAATGGTAGATATTTAGAAGTACTTTTGCGAAGAAGGGATGACCAGTACAAAAGTTGTTCCTTGTCTTCTTTTTTTTTTCTTTAAAGGGGTTGTGCAGTCCAAATTGATAAGTCTGCAGTCACTCTGTGTGACTGCAGACTTATGAATCTTGCCTGAGAATGCGCTGCGGAACTCACTGGTTTCTGAGCTGGACCCGGAGGGTATGTATGCTTTATACATACTCCAGGCCAGAGCTCATCTAACTGTATGGAGCAAGGCGGTGCCCTCTAGTCGGCCATGCTCACTGAATGGTCGCATCATTAGTCGGGGTGCGGCCTCGCTCACTGCAAGTGTATAGAGCTAGGTCGCGCCCTCTTGGGCTCTGGCCGGGAGTACATATAACTCATACATACCCTCTGACTGAGAAACCGGGGGAATCCGGACCGGACAACTGCTTTAATTCGCTTTAGTAAAAGGGATCCTATTGGTAAAGAATGGATGGCAGTATATTAAATTGTAAGACTTTTCTCAAATACGTCATTAGCAAA
>JARQOD010000006.1:77032311-77087871 GCA_033576555.1 Oophaga sylvatica | reverse complement strand
GGTCAAGGGGTTACCACCTTGGGGTTTTCTGAGGTTGAAAAGGGTTTTGTGAGGGGGCCTAGAGAAGGGGTTAGTGATAGAGCTGGGAGCAGATTGGAAGTGGGGTGTTATGGGGATGTTGAAGTCCCCCAGGAAAGGGTGGTATTTGGGGGGAACATGAAGTGCGAGCCGGGCTGAGAAAGGGAAAAAAATACTGGGTGGGCGACCCTGGGGGCCGTATTTTTAAACCCGCTACTCTGAGGGAGAGGGGCGGAAGAGCCGAGGGTGTGGACAAAAAAGGGGAAAAGAGAGTGATTTGGGGGGGTGCCCGGGAAAGTGCTTTGGGGGGGGACGGGATTTTTCCGACCCACCCCCAGCTTTTTGGGGGTCCGGGGATGGGAAATTGAAAGCCCCCGGGAAATTGGCAGCCAGGGGAGCCCGTGTCAAACCCTGAATCCAGGTTTCTGGGGGGGGCCACGTTTTAAGAGAGTTGCGAAATAGTGCAGAAAAAGTTTATTTGTTAATACACCCCGTGGTTCCAGAGGGGGCCAATTTAAAGAAAGGAAATGAGGGGTGCAAAGTATTTAAAAAGGGGATTTTAGGTTTTTTATGAGGTGGAGGGTTGGGTTGGGGATGGGGCCCCAGGGTTTGGGGGGAGAACCCCCTGAATCAGTAGAAGTAGGAGTTAAAGAGAAAGAGTTTTTGGATTTGTAAGTAGTTTTTTTTTTTTGCGTGTGCTTGGGCAAGGGGGCTGAGGTTTTTCGGAAGGGAGGGTGAGGGGGCTGTAATGGGGGGGGAAGTTTTTGGGGGGGCTGAGTGTATGAGTTGTGATGGAGGGGGGTGGGGCGGGAATTTTGAGGAAAGGGGAAACCCCTGGGGAAGCAAAAAAGCAGGGGAAAAAAAAAAAGCAAGTGGGGTTACCGATCCTGCCCGATTAACGCCTGGTAACTGCCGTTTACATGTGCTTATTTTGTGTGCTTTGCTTTAGGGTGCGGTGCCCCACACTGCGTGCGCCCTTAGACTTTTCTCCTAAATAATGGCCCCCCTACGGGTCAGGAGAGAGGGGTTGTGGGAGCTGGTTTGGGATAATTGGCAGCTGGGGCCAGACCCAGGGGGGGTTAAAAAATCAAAGGCCCCAGACCTGGCTACATTCTGTATATGCTTAAAAACACCTTCCCCTGTTAATCTAAAAGGGCCCAGTGTGGTTTTAAAAAAGGGACGTCCCAAAATAGGGGGAGTTCGAGTATAGCTTAACGACAGGTTTTTTTTTAGCAGCAGGGCATCGTTGCGTCGTCGCTGTTGTGGACTGTAGCATCGTGTGGCCCTGCTGCGATGTCGCTGATCGTGCACGAAACGTTCTGGAAACCCCCTTTTTTTATTTTTGGGTACGCTGGTAGCCAGAATGGGTTTGGGCCCCTTTAGGGCGAGAGCGACCCCTTTTGGCTACTATGTCAGCGGGCTAAAAGTATTGCGCCATAACTTGCTATCTGGGTTTTCCCTTTTGGTACTGGATTTAAACAGTTAAAAACTGACAAAAAAGTCATTGTTTCAAAAAGGGGGGTTTTTGGGGGGGGGGGGGGAAAAGGGGGCCTTAAAAAGGAAAAAAGAATGGGGGGGTTTCCGTTTGCCCTGTTTTGCAGGAAACTTTTTACAGGGGATTTTTTGTTTTTTTTAGGGAGGGTTTGGCCCCAATGGGGTCCCCCCTTTAGAACCCAAAATAAACCCCCAAAGGGGGGGGGGGGGGCGGGTTTTGGGTAAGGACTGGGGCCCCCCGGGGGTTAAAAGTAAAGGTGACTGGTAATTTTATAAAAAGCATTCCCCTGTTAAATTGAGGGGTTTTTTAAAAATCTTCCCACTAAAGTTATTTATAAAAAAAACCCCCCCTTTTTTTGGACACAAATGTTTTATTTTTTAAAAAAAAAAATTTTGTATTTAAAAAAAAGGGAAAAAATTTTTATTTTAAAAATTTAAAAAAATTTTTTTTAGAGAGGCTTTTTTTTTTTTTAATTTTTTTTCCCATTTTATTTTTTTTTTTTTTTTTTTTTTTTTTTTTTAAATCTTTTTTTAAATTTTTTTTTTTTTTTTTTTATTTTTATTTTTTTTTTTTTTTTTTTTTTTTTTTTTTTTTTTTTTTTTTTTTTAAAAAATTTTTTGTTTTTACTTTGTTTTTTTTTCAATTTTTTTTTATTAAAATTTCTAAAAACACTGAAAAAAATGTCAGGGGTGGGGGGATAGGTTTTACCCCCTCGTTGGGGGCCCACAACATTAGCCCTTTTTTTTTGGGGGAAATTTTGGGGGTTGGCCCGGGGGCCCACCCCTTTCCTTTTAAAAATTTTTTGGGATCCCGAAAAAATGAATCGGGTCAAAAGCAAAGGGGAAGACGGTCGAGTAGTGAAAGCAGAAGGGGAGGGACGCATTGGAATGATGCTGGAAATTCGTATGAACCACTTTCGTCGTCTTTTATGACGCGGAGTCCCTCCTAAGGAGGGTGTGACAATGCTCAGTGCCATCAAAACCCGGCTGAGTGGCGTGGAAAAAGGTTTGGGTCAATCACGCCTACGAGGTGGGATCTTTTAAAATTCTCTGTGTGACAGGGCCCAAAACCGGAGGCGTTATGATCATGATGCTGAGTGTCGTTTTTTAGATTTCCTGTTTGGGGAAACTCACGGGCCATTAGCGATCCCCACGATCTCGCCAGGTCGTGTGTTGCGTGATCGCGGGGCGATCGCTTAGTGTGACGACCTTAAAACAGTAAGTTTAAATTTCAGTGCAAATTTTTTACCAAGATTTTGCAGGCCAAAAATATTAGCAAAATGGTAAGAACAGATGACAGACAGCAAGCAAGAGGATTGTACCCTTAGATATATTGCAACAGAAAAACAGCCCAAAAAGGGGGGGTTTTTACCTTTCAGCTGCTTGCTGCCAAAGAATGGGGTTCATACATGCAGAGAGGACAATTCAGAGGTTGAATGATTTGGTTACCATTAGGATATATTGCAACAGAAAAGACAGCCAGCATAGGTGGGGATTGTACCATTCAGCTGCTTGCTGCCAATGAATGGAGTGCATACATGCAGAGAGGACAATTCAGAGGTTGAATGATTTGGTTACCATTGAGCTGCTTGCTGCCAATGAATGGAGTGCATACATGCAGAGAGGACAATTCAGAGGTTGAATGATTTGGTTACCTGAGAGAAGAGAGAAGATGTATGTTAATTCCTTGCCATGGATAACTGCCGTTTACATGATGCTTATCTTCTATGATGCTTTGCTTTATGGGATGCATACGCCCCACACTGCAACTTTTGATGCTCTGACGCAATTTTTGCCAGCTCCGTCAAAGTGGCGAGGATGGGGCGGGACGCGGGTGTGGTGACCGCTTCATGACAAGCAGCTGCGTTCACTATATCACAAATATTACTCCAGCAGGGACTAGAGTAGGATTTTTGGTGATGTGCACACAGAGTTGTACACCACTCATCTAATGCTCCTGATCCATGAAGAGTAGGACGCTTCTTCTGAAATCAGGAGTGTCTGACTTCAGCACGCAAATTGCCTCTTCAAACAAAGAGGACTTGTACTCTATAGCGCCACCTATTGGAAGTAGCGATCCTACAAGTCACAATCAACCCTTTAACGAGTGACTTCAGCACATCTCCTAGTGTGAACAGTGTCTGTCTTGATGAAACGGGCGCATAGAGAATAAGACGCAAATCCTAAAGCCACTGAAAAGAAGCAAACTACTCCCGACTACTGGAGAAGCAGCAATGATGAATCGGGGCCATGGACTATAGATCGGATTCACACTAACCTTGCATCATGTCAAGCAATTTATTTCTCTTGCAGTGATTGTAGAACAATAAGTGTAAGTATATAGATCTTTCTATCTCTTAGATGATGGTTTATGGGGCAAATACTGCTATTAAATATCTGGGTTTTCATATTAGCAACTAAGGGTCTTCCACCATAGACTGGGGAGATACACTTCATATTAACAGCTGTTACATAACTAGCTAGTGTTGTATTTTGACTTCATCAAAGAGAATAAGATCTGCAGTCTCAGGAATTTACAGATTCCAAAACAGGATGACTACAATGTGAATTATGTGCATTTCCTGAGATTTCGAGTCTTGTGTAGCTCAGATTTATAGTCTAAAATTTTAGTAACATTTTATCAGCATATCTTTTTGGAGAATGAATGGTGTAAAACCGTACCCAGGCCGCTTCTACAAAAGCTGCCAGCTCATCACCCTCTCAGATCATGTCTTCCCTTTGATTTAAAACCTTTTCTAACGGTATGAAAAGTCAGATTTATTTAGGATTACTAAGTAAAGAACCCATCAAAATTAGCTTACCTGTTTTGGAAAAGATCTTAATTTACACTGTGCTGCTTTCTTTACCTTATACAGTACCTTCTTACGAGGCTTTTATGATAGCACAAGATGAATATTGCTTCTGCGTTTTACAGCATGTCCCCTTCCTGAAGGAGTTGAGTCTGAATTTCTAGGAAAGTAGCTTTCATCATGCCCATCTGCATGCTGTGTAAAGCGGCAAATCTGGTTTCTCTTTGCAAGATCTAAAGGCTATAATTAAAGATTTTGGTTCATATAGTATTTATGTAGCGCTATATGGATGATCTATATTCTACTGCACTAAAATGCAATGCATTGCAGTTCTAGTTATCTTCATGTCCACCGATCTCCTCCAGCTTGGTCCTTTGAGGTTGAGTGCACAAAACCAGTACACTGCCAGAAGCTTGGAGGGTAGCATACTGTATATACCGTAACTATTCTCACAACCACTTGCCCTGCAAACTCTGCATTCATTCTTCAATTTTTCTCTTGAATAGCTCTGATGAACAAATGGTGATGTGTTTTGGTTACGAGATATTTGCAAATATCTAAAATCCATGCTAGTATCGTACATAAGTGCATTTTTGTATGTTAGATAGATCTCCTTCTTATTGTTTTCTCCAGTCCTGAAGCATGTGTTGTCCAAGGTGGCACTGACCAAGAAGAAGGAAGTGAGATAAAAATAGGAGGAGTTGCAGAAAGAAAGGTATTATGGGTAAAGCACAGTAATATTACATGAACAACATAATATAACCGGCTAGTAGATGGCAGCAAATTTCAACAAATACAATAGATGGAATTAAACCATATACATTAGATAATGGACCGTAATGGCTGATTATCTTTGCAAAAGATTAGCTAACAGCACACTCATCAAGTTGGAAAAGATTACAAAACCATCTCTAAAGAATTTCACTCCACCAATTCGCAGTCAGACGTATTGTGTTCAAATGAAGGAAATTCAGTGAGCATTATTACTTAGCCCAGGAGTGGTTGACCAACAAAGATCATAATAGTCCACACGATCACAAAGGATCCCAAGGTAACTTCTCTAAGCAACTAAAGGCCTTTCCTACATTCACTAATGTGTTCATAAGTCCACCATCAGGAAGACAGTGAACAATAATGGAGTGCATACCAGGATTGCAAGGAAAGAGCCACTGCTCTCCAAAAAGAACATCTCTGTTTGTAGTTTGCTAAAGATTACCTGAACAAATCAGAAGGCTATTAAAACAATGATAACGGATGGAGGAGACCAAACTAGAACTTTTTAGTTTAAATGAGAAGCATTTTGGTTTCAGAAAGAAAAACACTGCATTACATCATAAAAAGCTCATATTATCTGTGAAACATGGTGGTGGTAGTATCATAATTTGGACCTACTTTGGTGCCAGGTCTGCTTGGCATCATCTATCCATGAGCTGAATCTCAAGATAATGTGGGTCATGCAGCAAGATAGTGGCCTAAAGCACACAAGTCATACTTCAAAAGATTGACTATTGAAGAATAAATTAAAGCACCACTCCAGCATTTTTTTTTTAATTTTCACTGATGTGGTGTCACTAATCAAAATTCCCTGCTCCTACAAATATACTTACCATCTGCCAATTTCATCTGTTGTCTGTGCCGTTCAGGTCGTTTTCTGCAGGTTGTGACCAGACAAATCGCTCCAGTGTTTGCTGGGCAAGCTAGAAGTCACTGCTCAATGTTAGTCTTGTTCTGGCTCTCATAGATTATCATAGACTTTCATTAAGAGTTTGGGGCGTTACCTCTGATCTCTGGTCAGACTGAAGTTGCGGTCACAAAATGGCGGATCGGGAATGGAAAGGTGCTGAGAACAGCTGTAGATGGTGCTCGTACATATATTGCCAGCGTCAGGGAACTTATATTAGGAGCACCTCTTCAGCACTGAAATAAAGAAAATGCTAGATAGAATAGTGCTTTAACATTTTGGAATGTGTAAATCTAGAAGTGGGAAACAGAGGTCACTATAGGGTGATATCCTATGGAGGGAGAGTAAGAGAGTGCTGGTTACGCTCACCTGATGGAGTTGTGACAGGCACAACTCCTATATAGGCCACAGGTGTTGCTGCCCCATAGCTGTTGGATAAATCCTTCAAGTGATATTTGATCCAGTGTAATGAACAGTAGGTGGGCTTTGCTACAAGAATACATGAGTTCTTCAGAAATGATGATGAGGAAAAGGCTTTCTATTCACAAAGTGTCTTTTTGAAGTGAAAATTTCTGAAGAATTGAGTTACTCCAGCAACTCAGCCCACCTAAGTGTTCATCCAACTGGATCCAAAGTTTTGGAATGGACACATCAAAGTCCTGACCATAATGCTATAGAAATGTTCTGGAAGGACTTGACATGAGCAGTTCACGGGAGATAACCCACCATCATAACAGAAATAAAACTGTTTTGTAGGGAGGACTTTTTTGAAGAAGTCCGTTTTACTGTTCGATGCTGAATAAAGTTTGTTGAAAGGCTGCAGCTTTTAGGCTGTGGGCACTTGTGTAGCCATCACAGCCATGTCAACTATTGGGTTTGCTGGCACCACCTGTGACCCAGCCTGTGTCACCTCCGGATCATGGGTGGTACCACCATTGCGCTCTGACTAGCATTGGGACAGTGTAAAATAAATAAATAATTAAAAAAAATTCTTAGTGAGGAAAAACTCCCAGATGAGCACTGCCTCACTGACTAAGGCCACGTTCACACGTTCAGTATTTGGTCAGTATTTCACATCAGTATTTGTAATCCAAAACCAGGAGTGGGTGATAAATACAGAAGTGGTGACGTGTTTCTATTATACTTCTCCTCTGATTGTTCCTCTCCTGGTTTTGGCTTACAAATACTGATGGAAAATACTGACCAAATACTGAACGTGTGAACGTGGCCTAACACTGTACCAAGTGCAATACGAGGTTTTCTCACATTGCATTCACCGAGGTTAAACGCTGGTGTGAGCGCACCTAAAGGGGTTTAATATATGCTACACAAATCTTGATTCATGCCTTGAAGCATTTTTATAAGATGTAAATTTTCTTGCATAATTAGCGAGTTCCTTGGACTACATGTGTTTATAGATGACAAAATTTGAGTTACTGTCAGTTACGTAGTCCTTCATGGCTAAAAATACTCCTTAAACATGCTAAGAGGGATCTATTTACCCTGCTGTAAAATATGTAGGGCGATCCCTGTGTAAAGGTATGTACAGACATTATTATGGGTTAGTATGCCTTCTATCACCTGCTACACTTCTCATACAAAAGTGAGAAACAGATGACTATGGGCGGTAAAGTATTGTGCTATTGACTCAGCGGTTGTTCTACCACAGCCGGATTAGAAATCTTACAGTCCACTTTACAGAGCTCATTTTTGTGGTTCTGCAATTTATCACATTCTCTAATGGATCGCAATCCACCAGTAATTTTGAGTTATGAAAATGTAGAGTCCTTTGCATACCTTTTAGTATACAGTAGCAGAGTATTCTCAAATATACAGACGGACAGGCAGCAAAGGATTCTGTCTGTTCTGCATTCACACACAGCAGGTAAGATTTTTAAATTTATATTATATGGTTAAAGAGTAGCTAAATTTTATCATAATCATCTTTCAGGCATGGCAAAGTTATGAAATTTTGTAATAAACTTTTCTACCTTATTTTGTATCCTTCTCTCCCAAGCACTATGCTGCATTGCTGTTTTAATGCCCTATACTCCTTTAGAAGCTTCTTTAAACTGCTGCTCAGAAAAATGTGTATACGATTATATCAGGGCTGGGAATTATCCTATCTGAGTCTCTCAGCTCCATTCACCATACTCATGCAGGGGAATTCCATTCTCTGATTGACTAGTGTTTAGATTTTGCAGCAGTTAAAAGCAGCTCCTAAAGGAGCATGACATTGGCATTGACACAGCACTACTGCATAGTGTTTGGTAAACATGGAAACAAATTGTGGTAAAGAAATATTTTACAAAAAAAATATAGCTCTGCAATGCCTGGATGATAATGAAATAAAAAAAAATAGTTATTCTTAAAGTACTGGTTACGTAAGGTGTTGTTTCCTTCTGAATCAGAATTTCCATCCTAAATTTAGATCATATTGCAGTGCTGAATCTTACACATGCCAGGCAAAAGCGATTCCATTGAATTATAGGGTCCAACAAGTTTTGCTGCAGTTTCAGTTGTTTTGTAGGAAAGTGTAGGTATAAACAAGATCCAGCCACTGCAAGGTAGGTATGATCAGGATCTAGCCACTGCAAGGTAGTCAGAATCTTATCACTGCAATGTAGGTATGAACAGGATATATCCACTGCAATGTAGGTATGCACAGGATCTAATCACTATAATATAGGTATGAGCAGGATCTAACTACTGCTATATAGGTATGATCACAATTTAAGGCTGGGTTAACACATAGTGATAGAGTGGTGCAAAGCAAAACTGCATGTATTTTACCCCATAGTGCTCCATTTTTGCAATGTGATTTTTGCTGTGCGATTTTAACAGGTTAAGAACATTTATAAACATTCTCTACCTTGTATTTTAAATAAAATAAAATTAAGGCGACCGTGCTGTCTCTGCACTCTTGTGCCTGTTTACCTTGATAATCAAAACCACCAGAAGTGACATTATTTTATTTTTTTGACAGTTCTCTACTTTGGCCTTTAGCATTGTTTTTGGAAGCTGAGTGTAAATTAGGTAAGGGTTAAAATACATCAAAGTACTTTTTTTGTACACAGATCTTTTGCACTTACAAAGACTTTTTTATGAGATAATGTGAAAAATACCTGAATCATATTCATAGTCAACTGCGAACCACAGCTGCAAAAGGCTTTTAAGTTTACCCTCATTCTCTCTATGTTAGAGTACGTTCTCATAGAGCTACAGTATTTCTGACTTTGCATGGCCAGGGGTCCGAATATGACTTAATGATTGATCCGGTTATTGAAGTTGTTTTCAAAACTAAGGCCGGGGTCACACTTGCAAGTGCAATGCGAGAAACTCACGCGAATCTCTCACCTCAATACCCAGCACTGCTGCCGGCACTCCGGACCGGAGTGTACGGCTGCATGTATTTCTATGCAGCTGAACACTCCGGTCTGAGTGCCGGCGGCAGTGCTGGGTATTGAGGCGAAAGACTCGCTCGAGTTTCTCGCATTGCATTAGCAAGTGTGACCCCGGCCTAAGACTCAAAATCTGTGGCCATATTAACTGCAATTCAGATTTCTCATTATAATCAGTAGGAGGCATTTTTTGCCCAGTTGTCTGTGGATTTTGATGCAGAATAGGTACCAAAGTCTTTGTCCCTCCATGTGAGCACATCGTTACTAAGTAGACTTTTCAGATGGTAGATGCCAATTAGGTTTATCAGGGACTAATGATATGCAGCAGCTTACATATTCTACTTCTGTAATGGCCGTCTGTTACTTACAGTAGCTGCTCATGTGTTTCATTGCAGCCATTTGGTAAATTCAAAAAAGTTCATTTTTTT
Source organism: Oophaga sylvatica (assembly GCA_033576555.1). Classification (NCBI taxonomy): domain Eukaryota; kingdom Metazoa; phylum Chordata; class Amphibia; order Anura; family Dendrobatidae; genus Oophaga; species Oophaga sylvatica. Next base: position 77,078,039 of record JARQOD010000006.1, on the reverse strand, counting down.
CTCATTAATGTACACTCTGCACCCCATCTTGACTGAAAAAAAAACAAAAATGTAGAAATTTTTGCAAATTTATTAAAAAGAAAAACTGAAATATCACATGGTCATAAGTATTTAGACCCTTTGCTCAGACACTCATATTTACGTCACATGCTGTCCATTTCCTTGTGATCTTCCTTGAGATGGTTCTACTCCTTCATTGGAGTCCTATGTTTAATTAAACTGATAGGACTTGATTTGTAAAGGCACACACCTGTCTGTATAAGACCTCACAGCTCACAGTGCATGTCAGACCAAATGAGAAATATGAGGTCAAAGGAACTGGCCAAGGAGCTCAGAGACAGAATTGTGGCAAGGCACAGATCTGGCCAAGGTTACAAAAGAATTTCTGCAGTACTCAAGGTTCCTATGAGCACAGTGGCTTCCATAATCCTTAAATGGAAGAAGTTTGGGCCTACCAGATGTCTTGCTAGACCTGGCCATCCCAGACTATGAGAAATAAGATTCTCTGGTCTGATGAAACGAGATAGGACTTTTTGGTGATAATTCTAAGCGGCATGTGTGGAGAAAGCCAGGCACTGCTCATCACCTGCCCAATACTATCCTAACAGTGAAACATGGTAGTGGCAACATCATGCTATGAGGGTGTTTTTCAACTGCAGGGACAGGATGACTGGTTGCAATTGAAGGAAACATGAATGCCGCCAAGTACAGAGATATCCTGGATGAAAACCTCTTCCAGAGTGCTCTGGACCTCAGACTTGGCCGAAGGTTCACTTTCCAACAAGACAATGACCCTAAGCACACAGCTAAAATAACAAAGGAGTGGCTTCAGAACAACTCTGTGACCATTCTTGACTGGCCCAGCCAGAGCCCTGACCTAAACCCAATTGAGGATCTCTGGAGAGACCTGAAAATGGCTGTCCACCAATGTTCACCATCCAACCTGACGGAACTGGAGAGGATCTGCAAGAAGAATGGCAGAGGATCCCCAAATCCAGGTGTGGAAAAACTTGTTGCATCATTCCCAAGAAGACTCATGGCTGTGCTAGCTCAAAAGGGGCTTCTACTCAATACTGTGCAAAAGGTCTGAACATTTATGACCATGTGATATTTCAGTTTTTCTTTTTTAATTTGCAAAAATTTCTACATTTCTGTTTTTTTTCAGTCAAGATGGAGTGCAGAGTGTACATTAGTGAGAAAAAAAGAACTTTTTTGAATTTACTAAATGGCTGCAATGAAACAAAGAGTGAAAAATTTAAAGGGGTCTGAATACTTTCCTCACCCACTGTATATATTGTCATTTTTTACATTTTAAAAATTACAAAAAGGAAAATGGCCAATGCAAAACGTTGGGCACCCTGCATTGGTTAGTACCTAGAACCACCCCCTTTCGCAAGTACCACAGTTTGTAAACTCTTTTTGTAGCCAGGCAAGAGTCTTTCAATTCTTGTTTGAGGGATTTTCATCCATTCTTCTTTGGAAAATTCTTTCAGTTCTGTGAGATTCCTGGATCGTCTTGCATGCACTGCTATTTTGAGGTCTAGCTACAGATTTTCAATGATGCTCAGATCAGGGGACTGTGAGGACCATTGTAAAACCTTCAGCTTGCACCTTTTGAGGTAGTCTGTTGTGGATTTTGACTTGTTTTATGATTATTATCCATTTGTAGAAACCATCCTCTTTTCAACTTCAGCTTTTTTTTACAGATGGTGTTATGTTTGCATCAAGAATTTGTTGAAATTTCATTGCATCCATTCTTCTCTCTGCCTGGGAAATGTTCTCAGTGCCATTGGCTGCAACACAACCCTAAAGCATAATGGATCCACCCTCATGCTCAATAGTTAACAAGATGTTCTTTTCCTGAAATTATATGCCCTTTTTTCTCCACATATACCTTTGATAATTTTGGCCAAAAAGTTCTATTTTAACCTTATCAGTCCACAGGACTTATTTCCAAAATGTATCAGGCTTGTTTAGATGTTCTTTTGCATGCTTGTGACGCTGAATTTTATGGTGAGGACGCAGGAGGGGTTTTCTTTTGATGACTCTTTCATGAAGGCCATATTTGTTTAGGTGTCTCTGAACAGTAGAATAATGTACCACAACTCCATAGTCTGCTAAATCTTTCTGACGGTCTTTTACAGTCAAGCGGGGGTTCTGATTTGCCTCTCTATCAATCCCTCGACCAGCCGTCACTGAAATTTGCTTGGTCTTCCAGACCTTATCTTGACCTTCACTGTTCCTGTTAACTGCCATTTCTTAATTACATTTCGAACTGAGGAAAGGGCAACTTAAAAACGCTTTGCTATCTTCTTTAGCCTTCTCCTGCTTTGTGGGCCTCCACCATTTTCAGAGTGCTATGCAGCTGCCTAGGCGAATCGATGGATGCTGTTTTTTGGCACAAGGTTAGAGGAGGCTGAGTTTTTATAAAGCTGGGAAATTTGCATCACCTGTCCTTTCCTAAAGATGATAGTGAACAAGTGACAACCCTAACAGGATAATTAAGCTTTGAAACCTTGGTCAAAGTTATCTGAGCACACAAATCTCTAAGGGTGCCCAAACATTTGCACTGGCCCATTTTCCTTTCTGTAGTTTTTAAAATGTAAAAAAATGACTATATATATTTGCCTACTTTACAAAGGAAATATGTCATCTTTAACTTTAGCCCTTTTAGAGGTCATTTCATCTTCAACTTGCTTAACTGTTCACATTAACAGTAATTTTGACCAGGGGTGCTCAAACTTTTAAGTGCCATTGTATATAGATGACTTACCTGTTCTCATGGTTCAGTCAGTGACAGTAGTATACACTGAAAACAGCAGCCAAAAATCTCACTTTTAAAGAAGCATTCCAGATAATAAATTGTAACTATGATAACGGGTTGGTCATCCATCTATTGTTAGTACTACGTAACACAGGCATTATATATACAGACAGCTACTTTGTATATAAATCAACATGGCTCTAATTGCAGCCCCATGAACTGGACACAGCAGCCAGAACAGTAGGGAGTATTTAAAGGGTTTGTCTGGCCTTAGGATACAAGTCTGAAGTCACTCCATGTGACTGCAGACTTGTGAATCTTCGCATCGCACGCCTGTGCACTTAGGAGAATTCTCCAGTCACTGTGTAACTGCACGTATGTATTTTGCATACAGACGGTCACATGTCGACTAGATGGGCACTGCCTCGCTGAATGCAAGTGTATTGAGCAAGACTGGAAACAGTCTAGTTGGAATGTGTCCGAAAGCATGCAAATTGCATACTTGTGGTCACATGACCGGCTGCTCCCGGCGCCAACATCGGAGAATCCTAACAGCATGTAGTGTGCGCTCTGTGAGGATTCACAAGTCTGCAGGCACATAGAATAATTGCAGACTTGTATTCTAAGGCCTGACAACCCCTTTAAGGTGTTAAATAATGGAATCTCTATGTAGTTAGATGATGAACAGATAAATAGTAGGTAATAGACAGAGAAACAGACATAGATACTTAAAGAGACAGCAGATAGCTAGAGAAAATAATTAACAAAAACATAATTTTGTGGTACTTTGTCACTAGATAGAGAGGCTTGTATTTGCTTGAGAAAGGCTCACAATTGTTTTGTTCTGGAGCCAAAATGTTGCATTTAGATAAGTTAATAAACTACCTCTTTTGATCCATACTTGAACTGAAGTGCTGCCTATTATTTTCTCTGTCTAATAGGATAGATGAAAACCAAAGAATACAGCATAACTGTATACGCTAAGATATATGCAAACATTGAATATATGAATTATTTTAAATGCCAAATAAACTAGATTTAGAAAAGTGGAATAATTTGGGGATGATACATCAAAATATTAATTCCAGAAAACTGGTATAAAATACTTTGAATATTCACAAAATGTTTTTGCAACGTAAAGTTGTGTCAAAATTTTGCGACTTTTGGTGTTTTAACACCAGTTTTAAGCTGCTCCACCAAAATGGACGGCGCTGGGAAGGAACCGGGGTGGGACAGGATGTGGCTAAGCCCATCAAATTCATGGAAAGTGGTGATGTTATTCTAGTCATTGACTCGCTTAACATTTCTGGCAAGGCGCGTGGAGACACACCTTTCTCTGGGAGTACGCTGATCTAATATTTATCAGGCGTACCTCTCCCATACTAATAGAAAGGGTAGATAAGATCCAGCACTAATTAAAAACAGCATTCGTCTGATGGGAGATATGTGCAAACACTTAATGTATGAATTATTTTAAACGTCATTAATTAAAATTGAGGTTCTCAGTGCACATATTGGCCAATTAGATAGATGCAATAGATAGAAATGCGAAAGATATTAAGAGCAAAACATAATTTTGGGATACTTTGTCACAAGGTGTTTTTGCTATATGTGTGCATGTCTGGCCATCAAGTAGATGTGATGTAGGCTGCTAGGTTTTTCTCAGATGTCTCAATGTTGCTTTGATTAAGTTTCATAAGAAGCTGGCGTACTTAACCTTTCAAAACACAAGAAAGCTATATATATTTTTTTATATATATTTTTTTGAGGGGGTGAGGGAATAATCAGAATGAAGAAAGAGACCAGAATAGGTAAATTATAGTAGAACAGATGTCAACAAATCTGCGAGCTGACTTTCTTCTACTGTATATCAGCAGCCATGTGTATAAGGAAATGAAAGAACTTCAAAGAGCGACACATAAATACAATCCATGTTTTATACTGCTCCGTGCATATGTCTAGGTTGTCTGAATCACAAGGCGCCTGGGCAGATTTTGCACAAGGGCATGTCATGAAAACAACATGTTTCCTCTGAAATAAAATACTTAATTTGTGCAGTCATGAACATATTTAAAGCTCCTGCACCGACATCATAAAATGTTTGCTGCAACCGCTCGGTGACGTGTTAAATCCTTGTTGGCCTGCAGATGTGCGGTGATGTGGTGCATGACCTAGAATAGGGACATATTGGACCTCTATGAGCTCCAAAAGCAGTTTTGCTTTTATAGGATTTGTGTAAAAAGACAAATACCTTCTAAATTGTGTCCTAATTATAGACTATAAAATGTAGCTATTCCATTAACCATTACAAATTAAAATACAGGCAGTGTCACACTGGGATGCCAAAAGCCCACTAGTAAGGCCGGAATCACACGTTAACAACCCTCGGCTCCAGCTCTGATGCGAGCGTGAGCCGATTGTCAGCACGCTGTGCTTCGATCCTCTCGCAGGCGAAGAAGAGATGGAGAAAGTAATTTCTCCATCTCCTCCATTGCTTGTCTCAGCGTACATTAGACTGCACTCTGATGACATCCGAGTCTTACATAGGTGCGAGCGAGGGAGCCGAGTTTCTGCCAATGCCGAATCAGCATGAGAAAATAATTGCTGATCTGCTCTACACCTGTCACGGGTGTGTCGCGGCGGAGATCGTCGCGATTGCACACCCTGACTTCGCACAGCTGAGTTTCTGGTGCTGGGTGTTTTTCGGCACTGAGGGAGTTAATTCTTTCTCTCTCGGTGCTGGACTGACCAGCCTCGCCCAGCTGCGATTGATGTTTTGTTAATTAGCTTCCTTCATATACCTGCTGGTCTGCTGGGGAAGTGCCGGTGAAAGCATTCATTCAGACCAGCAGAGCGGATCGTTTCTGAGAAGACTTAAGCTAAGAGTGCCTGTTGTGGTTTTTCCTCTCCTCGCTTATTGTTTATCTCCTTTACCTTTTGTGTTCCTCTGTAGTGGAAGTTTTGTATGCAAGACAGTGTTTTCTTTACCCCTTGTCTGTTTTGTTTGTCTTAGACTGTGTGTAAGCTGTGACCTGCCCATTCCCTGTGGTGGTAATCAGGGTCCTTCTCAGGACTAGATTACAGTGGTCAGGAAACTACAGGAGACAGGGTTACGCTGGCGGCCTGGACCTCTGTACCATTAACAGTACCTCCAGGTAGAGGGACTAGTCAGGACCCCAGTTCAGGGTCAGCATAGACCCCGGTCCACCTCTATCCTGAGACAGCGTGACACGTACACAGTATAGACCCACAATTCATAGGATATTATGTCAGGTAAGACATTGCTGGCAGATACTATGTATACATGTTGATATTTTCTATTATATGTAATATAGAATGTTGTCACATTAGATATAGGTTACTATCATAGAATATATCTGTTATACGTCGTGACATTTTCACCGGCCAATGGTCAGACAGAGCGTCTGAATCAGAGCTTAGAGACATATCTCCGGTGTTTTGTCTCAGAGAACCAAGAGGACTGGTCTTCTTTCTTGCCTCTGGCAGAGTTCGCTCTTAACAATAGGCGGAGCTAGTCCACTGGTAAGTCCCCGTTTTTTGGGGCATATGGTTTTCACCCCCAGTTTTGTACTTTCAATGGGGGGGCCCTTCTAGGGTTCCTGAGGAGGAACGATTTTCGTCGTCACTTGCTTCAGTGTGGAGAGGAGTGCTTAATAATCTGAGCACTATGGGGAACCGATACAAACGTATGGCTGATAGGAGGAGAGTGTCTGGTCCGGACCTAAGTGTGAACGATCTGGTATGGTTGTCTACCAAGAATATAAAACTTAAGGTTCCCTCCTGGAAACTTGGTCCCAGATTCATCGGGCCATACAGGATCAGTTCAATAATTAATCCGGTGGCTTTCCGTCTTGACCTCCCTCCTACGTTTAAAATCCACAATGTGTTCCACAAATCGTTGCTTAAGAGGTACGTGGCACCAGTTATACCATCACCTCTACCTCCTCCTCCAGTGGTGGTCAATGGTAATTTGGAGTTTCAGGTATCGAAGATCATTGACTCACGTCGGAATCGCCGGTCCCTTCAGTACCTTGTTCATTGGAGGGGGTATGGTCCTGAGGAGAGGATGTGGGTTTCTGCGTCGGATATTAACGCAGACCGATTGGTTCGGGCCTTCCACACTACTCACCCAGATAGACCAGGCCCTGAGGGTCCAGAGGCCCCTCGTAGAAGGGGGGGGTACTGTCACGGGTGTGTCGCGGCGGAGATCGTCGCGATTGCACACCCTGACTTCGCACAGCTGAGTTTCTGGTGCTGGGTGTTTTTCGGCACTGAGGGAGTTAATTCTTTCTCTCTCGGTGCTGGACTGACCAGCCTCGCCCAGCTGCGATTGATGTTTTGTTAATTAGCTTCCTTCATATACCTGCTGGTCTGCTGGGGAAGTGCCGGTGAAAGCATTCATTCAGACCAGCAGAGCGGATCGTTTCTGAGAAGACTTAAGCTAAGAGTGCCTGTTGTGGTTTTTCCTCTCCTCGCTTATTGTTTATCTCCTTTACCTTTTGTGTTCCTCTGTAGTGGAAGTTTTGTATGCAAGACAGTGTTTTCTTTACCCCTTGTCTCTTTCGTTTGTCTTAGACTGTGTGTAAGCTGTGACCTGCCCATTCCCTGTGGTGGTAATCAGGGTCCTTCTCAGGACTAGATTACAGTGGTCAGGGATCTACAGGAGACAGGGTTACGCTGGCGGCCTGGACCTCTGTACCATTAACAGTACCTCCAGGTAGAGGGACTAGTCAGGACCCCAGTTCAGGGTCAGCATAGACCCCGGTCCACCTCTATCCTGAGACAGCGTGACACGTACACAGTATAGACCCACAATTCATAGGATATTATGTCAGGTAAGACATTGCTGGCAGATACTATGTATACATGTTGATATTTTCTATTATATGTAATATAGAATGTTGTCACATTAGATATAGGTTACTATCATAGAATATATCTGTTATACGTCGTGACATTTTCACCGGCCAATGGTCAGACAGAGCGTCTGAATCAGAGCTTAGAGACATATCTCCGGTGTTTTGTCTCAGAGAACCAAGAGGACTGGTCTTCTTTCTTGCCTCTGGCAGAGTTCGCTCTTAACAATAGGCGGAGCTAGTCCACTGGTAAGTCCCCGTTTTTTGGGGCATATGGTTTTCACCCCCAGTTTTGTACTTTCAATGGGGGGGCCCTTCTAGGGTTCCTGAGGAGGAACGATTTTCGTCGTCACTTGCTTCAGTGTGGAGAGGAGTGCTTAATAATCTGAGCACTATGGGGAACCGATACAAACGTATGGCTGATAGGAGGAGAGTGTCTGGTCCGGACCTAAGTGTGAACGATCTGGTATGGTTGTCTACCAAGAATATAAAACTTAAGGTTCCCTCCTGGAAACTCGGTCCCAGATTCATCGGGCCATACAGGATCAGTTCAATAATTAATCCGGTGGCTTTCCGTCTTGACCTCCCTCCTACGTTTAAAATCCACAATGTGTTCCACAAATCGTTGCTTAAGAGGTACGTGGCACCAGTTATACCGTCACCTCTACCTCCTCCTCCAGTGGTGGTCAATGGTAATTTGGAGTTTCAGGTATCGAAGATCATTGACTCACGTCGGAATCGCCGGTCCCTTCAGTACCTTGTTCATTGGAGGGGGTATGGTCCTGAGGAGAGGATGTGGGTTTCTGCGTCGGATATTAACGCAGACCGATTGGTTCGGGCCTTCCACACTACTCACCCAGATAGACCAGGCCCTGAGGGTCCAGAGGCCCCTCGTAGAAGGGGGGGTACTGTCACGGGTGTGTCGCGGCGGAGATCGTCGCGATTGCACACCCTGACTTCGCACAGCTGAGTTTCTGGTGCTGGGTGTTTTTCGGCACTGAGGGAGTTAATTCTTTCTCTCTCGGTGCTGGACTGACCAGCCTCGCCCAGCTGCGATTGATGTTTTGTTAATTAGCTTCCTTCATATACCTGCTGGTCTGCTGGGGAAGTGCCGGTGAAAGCATTCATTCAGACCAGCAGAGCGGATCGTTTCTGAGAAGACTTAAGCTAAGAGTGCCTGTTGTGGTTTTTCCTCTCCTCGCTTATTGTTTATCTCCTTTACCTTTTGTGTTCCTCTGTAGTGGAAGTTTTGTATGCAAGACAGTGTTTTCTTTACCCCTTGTCTCTTTCGTTTGTCTTAGACTGTGTGTAAGCTGTGACCTGCCCATTCCCTGTGGTGGTAATCAGGGTCCTTCTCAGGACTAGATTACAGTGGTCAGGGATCTACAGGAGACAGGGTTACGCTGGCGGCCTGGACCTCTGTACCATTAACAGTACCTCCAGGTAGAGGGACTAGTCAGGACCCCAGTTCAGGGTCAGCATAGACCCCGGTCCACCTCTATCCTGAGACAGCGTGACACGTACACAGTATAGACCCACAATTCATAGGATATTATGTCAGGTAAGACATTGCTGGCAGATACTATGTATACATGTTGATATTTTCTATTATATGTAATATAGAATGTTGTCACATTAGATATAGGTTACTATCATAGAATATATCTGTTATACGTCGTGACATTTTCACCGGCCAATGGTCAGACAGAGCGTCTGAATCAGAGCTTAGAGACATATCTCCGGTGTTTTGTCTCAGAGAACCAAGAGGACTGGTCTTCTTTCTTGCCTCTGGCAGAGTTCGCTCTTAACAATAGGCGGAGCTAGTCCACTGGTAAGTCCCCGTTTTTTGGGGCATATGGTTTTCACCCCCAGTTTTGTACTTTCAATGGGGGGGCCCTTCTAGGGTTCCTGAGGAGGAACGATTTTCGTCGTCACTTGCTTCAGTGTGGAGAGGAGTGCTTAATAATCTGAGCACTATGGGGAACCGATACAAACGTATGGCTGATAGGAGGAGAGTGTCTGGTCCGGACCTAAGTGTGAACGATCTGGTATGGTTGTCTACCAAGAATATAAAACTTAAGGTTCCCTCCTGGAAACTCGGTCCCAGATTCATCGGGCCATACAGGATCAGTTCAATAATTAATCCGGTGGCTTTCCGTCTTGACCTCCCTCCTACGTTTAAAATCCACAATGTGTTCCACAAATCGTTGCTTAAGAGGTACGTGGCACCAGTTATACCGTCACCTCTACCTCCTCCTCCAGTGGTGGTCAATGGTAATTTGGAGTTTCAGGTATCGAAGATCATTGACTCACGTCGGAATCGCCGGTCCCTTCAGTACCTTGTTCATTGGAGGGGGTATGGTCCTGAGGAGAGGATGTGGGTTTCTGCGTCGGATATTAACGCAGACCGATTGGTTCGGGCCTTCCACACTACTCACCCAGATAGACCAGGCCCTGAGGGTCCAGAGGCCCCTCGTAGAAGGGGGGGTACTGTCACGGGTGTGTCGCGGCGGAGATCGTCGCGATTGCACACCCTGACTTCGCACAGCTGAGTTTCTGGTGCTGGGTGTTTTTTCGGCACTGAGGGAGTTAATTCTTTCTCTCTCGGTGCTGGACTGACCAGCCTCGCCCAGCTGCGATTGATGTTTTGTTAATTAGCTTCCTTCATATACCTGCTGGTCTGCTGGGGAAGTGCCGGTGAAAGCATTCATTCAGACCAGCAGAGCGGATCGTTTCTGAGAAGACTTAAGCTAAGAGTGCCTGTTGTGGTTTTTCCTCTCCTCGCTTATTGTTTATCTCCTTTACCTTTTGTGTTCCTCTGTAGTGGAAGTTTTGTATGCAAGACAGTGTTTTCTTTACCCCTTGTCTCTTTCGTTTGTCTTAGACTGTGTGTAAGCTGTGACCTGCCCATTCCCTGTGGTGGTAATCAGGGTCCTTCTCAGGACTAGATTACAGTGGTCAGGGATCTACAGGAGACAGGGTTACGCTGGCGGCCTGGACCTCTGTACCATTAACAGTACCTCCAGGTAGAGGGACTAGTCAGGACCCCAGTTCAGGGTCAGCATAGACCCCGGTCCACCTCTATCCTGAGACAGCGTGACACGTACACAGTATAGACCCACAATTCATAGGATATTATGTCAGGTAAGACATTGCTGGCAGATACTATGTATACATGTTGATATTTTCTATTATATGTAATATAGAATGTTGTCACATTAGATATAGGTTACTATCATAGAATATATCTGTTATACGTCGTGACAACACCATAGTATAATACCGGGCCAAGTGCTATCCGATAAAGCATGGGATAGCACTCGGCCATGTTATACCTACTCTGGGGTCTACTTCAGTCACATTCTAATATTATATTACCATCATTCACAAATTTACCAGTGCTTCAATATAATATTAAACTGGGTAATTGTTTAAAATGAATGATGAGATGTTGCTTTAGTCTGTACATAATAAATCAAGTGTATTGTACCAGCAACTGCACACATAGGGTGTTGGGGAGCCCACTTCTGCACAGCGGCCCACCGGGGGACCCACCTGTTCCCTTATAGGCCAGTACAAGCTGAAGACAGGTACATTAAATAATAAAGTTGCAGCTATCACAGCAATAAACCATTGAAACTAGCACCACTATTATGTTTAGGATTTATAAACCCCAGGGATGTACACACAGCCATTTACAACACACACTGCCCAAGACCCCATGCCTGCCGCTACCTCATGCTGCTGTCAGAGAGGGTGGCATGAAGTAGCCAACAGGTTCCTTGTAAAGTGTTGTTTTTCTTGTCCAAATGTATTCTGCAGATGTAGCCCATATACACGATATAAATAGAGCCTTATTCTCATGTAAAGGTGAGCTTTATTTTCCTTTCTCGTCTTCATAGTGACCCCTCCAGCAATGGCTGAATTAAATAACTTTGTGCCGTTCCTTTGAGATCTTCATGCGGCATGATCAGAGTCAGAATCTAAATTATTACCAGTCTTTGTGTCCCTGTTTACTTTCTGTGTGCAAAGTAAATGAGTACATTGTGTCCTGAAATTAAGTGAAGAATAAATGTGCATTTATTTATTTATTTCAAAATGCCAAGAATGTTTTTCTTACCCGCTTCATTTCCTCGGCTGTGTCCTTACAGAACAGTACAGTAAAAAGGAGAAAAAAAAGACTTTGTGCATTGTAAACTGGTGGAATGATATGAAATCGAGTGGTTTTACACAGGGGAACACTGACAGGACAGTAGGGATGATCCCACAATTGCACTGTCATTGTGGAACCCACACCTGAGCATAAAGAATAAGGGCTGTATGGGTTCTTTTTTTTCCAATTCCATGTCAGCAAACATATGTAATGGCATATAGTTTATTCATCTTACTTTGCTTGTCCCATAATGCTGTAAGGTCATGTCACTTTCTCAAAGAGGTTTATGATCCATGTAGGCCTGCAAACTTGTTAATTTATCTCTACATTTATTGTCTCCTGCTGTCTTAACTTAGTTGATTGATTGCTAACGAGGCAAATTAGTGATATATCTAAGAGCAAGCCTCCTATATATTCAGACATAGCTTAGGGATGCATTTATGTAGGGGGGATTTATGCAGGGCCGGCGTCAGCACCCGGCACACCCGGGCAAGTGCCGGGGCCCTGAGCAGGCGGGGGGGCCCACTCGTAGTCTGGCACCCCCGCGCCCGTTAGCGGAGGAGAGCGGTGTCAGCGCCGCCACTGGGCCCCCCCCGCCCGCTCAGGGCCCCGGCATCAGCTGTCACAATACTTACCTCTCCCGTGCCTCCGCTGCCGCAGCTCCGGGCTCCAGGGGGCGCCGGCGCTTCCTCTCACAGCAGCGCCGCTGAATGACGTCATCATTCAGCGGCCTGCTGTGGCAGAGAGCGCGGACGCTGGGCAGGTAAGACGTGTGTGTGTGTGTGTGTCTCTGTGTGTGTCTGTGTGTATGTAGTGCGGTGCTTTGTGTGTGTGTGTGTGTGTATGTATGTGAGAGAGTGCTTGTGTGCTGTGATGCTGTCTGTGTGTGATGATGGGCAGGCATTGCTGATAATGTGGAGGCATTGATGATGATGATGGGGAGAAGATGATGATAATGGGCAGGCATTGATGATGGGGAGAAGATGATGATGGGCAGGCATTGCTGATAATGGGGAGGCATTGATGATGATGATGGGGAGAAGATGATGATGATGGGGAGAAGATGATGATAATGGGCAGGCATTGATGATAATGGGCAGGCATTGATGATGGGGAGAAGATGATGATGGGCAGGCATTGATGATGATGGGGAGGAGATGATGATGGGCAGGCATTGCTGATAATGGGGAGGCATTGATGATGATGGGGAGAAGATGATGATAATGGGCAGGCATTGATGATAATGGGCAGGCATTGATGATGGGGAGAAGATGATGATGGGGAGGAGATGATGATGATGGGCAGGCATTGATGATAATGGGGAGGCCATGATGATGATGGGGAGGCAATGATGATGATAAGGAGGCAATGATGATGATGGGGAGGTAATCATGATGATAATGGGGAGTCTTTCCACAGCGCCCTTTCCTGAGCCGTAACAGTGCAGAACGCAGTACAGCGCAGAGGAGAGCTCCATATTTTGTATGGAGCATTATATGGGGACCAGTATCCTGTATGGAGCATTATATGGGGACCAGTATCCTCTATGGAGCATTATATTGGGTCCAGTATTCTGTATGGAGCATTATTTTGGGTCCAGTAATCTGTATGGAGCATTATATGGGGGGTGACATCCTGCATGGGGTATTATATGGGTGATGAGGGGGAGACTGTGGTGCCCATAATATTGTATGGAGGACTGTACTGTCCGGTCTGTACTGTGCGCTGTGAGGATTTGGCGGTTTTTGAGCTATTGTACAATTTACAATAGATATCAGTCATGTAATGGAAGAAGTGAAGTATTTGGCACTGTACTGTACCCATATTTCTCTGCTGTATCTGTGCATCATGAATCGTGGTCTGTGTTAAAGGGGCCCACTGAGGCTCTTTCGCCCGGGGCCCATAAAAACCTGGAGCCGGCCCTGGATTTATGTACACTTTTTTCAAAGTACCTTGCAGTTATACTTGGCAGTTACATTGGCCCCTATCTCCTCCTTCTCATGTCCTGAAGCATTATAATGAAACACTGCAAAGTGCCCTGGATGACGTCACCCGCTTTCCATTCCTCCTCCATGTCTTTTCCGCTCCCTTCAAGCGACGCCTCTCGGCCGGAGGTGGCCGCAGTTCACCATCTCAGCTGCGCAGCAGCTCAGGAGGTCTCCTGCTTCATAGGGAGGACGCTCCCTTGTAGGATCTCCTGGCTACCACTAATACTATTAGCGCACAGTCTGAGCCTATGCACGTCTCCTTGGTAGACGAGTTCCCACATTCAAGCGCCAGATACAGCCTATAGGAAACAAGTAAGTCGTCATTTATTCTCATCAGGCATATAATTTGCATATAATTTTAGTCGTCCCATTCAGGCGTCTATAGACCTGCCATTGTTTATTTATTTTTTGTGTGGGTCATTTGAAGCTATTCTCTAATTGCACCCTTATTGGAGGCGCAGGGGTTATTGTTTTATATATATACAGTTTTTTGTTCTTCTAGTCAGCAGTCACACAGTAGCTGATTTAACCCCAGCAGCCTCCGTAGGTGTGCACACGTGTAAGTGTGTACTTTCATTGATTGGTTTATGTACAAGTACACCTATTTACGGACCTGCACTATATACACGTTCTACTCATTTTCTAGGTTGCGCCAGTGTAACTTTTTAGCCCATTATAAGTTTATGCTTAAAACATACAATACTGCCCTTCACCTCTCCAAACAAACCTATTTAAAAACCCTCATCACCTCACTATCCAATAGCCTTAAACGTCTCTTTGACACTTTTCATTCCCTACTCAACCCAAGAGTGCAGACCCCAGCCACAGATCTCCGCGCTGACTATCTGGCCAATTCTAAGAAAAAATTGACCATATCCAACAGGAAATTTTCTCCCAATCCCCTCATTGTTAGAACCCTCTTGTTAGATTTTGTTCCAGTTTGCTGGTCACATGACCTTTTTTCCCTATTTAGTCTGGCTCCGCCCTTCTGGCTTTGCTGGACTTCATTGTATTATCTACTTTTAAGCTAGCCGGGTGCTTAGGTGCCTTACTCTGTCAGTTTTGCTTAATCTTAGGATCTCGTAGTAATTTGTTTTCTGTTTAATTTTCCCTGCTACAATTTCTGTTAGGAGGTGTCCACCTTTTCTCCCAGTCCCTAGATCTTGTAGGGATTCCTCCCTCACAACTATAGGTCTTCGTTCAGACTAGCTGAGGACTTTAGCGGGTCTGGTCGCAGGATCAGGTTCCCCGTTACATCGTAGGGATCAAGCTCAGTTTTATTGTAGGGACAGAGTTCCCATCTTTCCTTAGTGCTTGTAGCAGTTCATAACAGTAAGTCCAGCCAAGAAAAAAAAAAATCTCTAAGGAAAGATTTTCTGTTTTCATCATGGTGTCGGTTCGGGATTTGGCTGAACGCCTGCAGGGTCTCTCTCTGGAGGTGGCTGAAATCCGGCAACACGTGAGTAGTTGTTCTGGAGCACATTTCGTGGAGCCAAAGGTACGTTTGCCTGATTTATTTTTTGGTGAACAACAAGATTTTTTTTCTTTTAAAAATGCTTGCTTGTTGTATTTTCGTTTGAGACCCAGATCCTCTGGTGATGAATCACAGCGCATAGGGTTTATAATGTCACTTTTGCACAAAGAACCTCAGGACTGGGCCTTTTCTCTGCAGCCCAGTGATCCATGCTTTGGATCAGTGGATGTTTTTTTTCTGCTTTGGGGTTGTCGTATGACGATCCGGATCGTGTTTCATCAGCTGAGACAGAGTTGAGACGTTTGAGACAGGGATCGGGTAATGTGGAAAAATATTGTACTCACTTCCGTAGGTGGTCCACCCAGGTGGGCTGGAACGATTCAGCTTTGAAAAGTTTATTTCTTGCAGGATTAAGTGAAAGGGTTAAAGATTTGCTGATTGCTTATCCTATACCTGGTAACTTGCAAGAGGCTATGCAATTGGCCATACGGGTGGATAGGAGACTGCGTGCAAGGGTTAATGAGAGTAAGTCTGCTTTGTCAGCTCCAGGTTTGGAGAAGGAATGTACTGACATTGCAGAGCCGATGGAAATTGGAGCAATGGCACCTCACTCTCGGGAAAAAGAATGCAGATTTGCTCAAGGTTTGTGTTTCTACTGTGGTAAATCTGAGCATTTCATTAAGAACTGTGCGCTTCGAATGAATAAAGAGAAAAAAAAAAATGAGGTCAGTTTCGCCCGCATAGCTTGTTTAAACAATAAAGGTGTCTTTCTTTCTGCTACCACTGCTGGTGAGGAGGAATTAATGGAGTTTCGGGTATTTGTGGATTGTGGTTCAACTCTCAATGTGATTGATGGGAAATTTTTGGAAAAACTAAAATTAAAACCCAAACTTCTGTCTTTTCCTATTAATGTGGTGTCTGTGGATGGCTCTCCCTTGAAAAATGTTACTCACCATATCTGTGAATTTCCTCTTACTATTAATGGTGTTCATCAAGAGAATTTGGATTTGGTAGTTTTGAATAATTTGCCCTCACCTGTGATTTTGGGGTTACCCTGGTTAAAATTGCACAATCCGGTACTGGATTGGTCTACCAATGAAATTAAGTCCTGGAGTCCTAAGTGTTATGACAAGTGTTGTAACGGGCGTATTGCTGCTGTAGTTAAGGGGGAGTTACCTGTACCTATTCAGGATTTTTGGAAAGTTTTTTCTGATTAGGAATCGCAGGTATTGCCTCCTCATAGAGATTATGATTGTGCAATTGAATTTGTCCCTGGAGCGACTCTTCCTAAAAGTCGTTTATTTAATTTGACTATTCCTGAGAGAAAGGCTTTGGAGGAATACATACAGACAAGCTTGGCCGCCGGTCACATTAGGCCAGGAGTGGGGAATCTTTTTTCTGCCAAGGGCCATTTGGATATTTATATCATCCTTTGGGGGCCATACAAACTCCGCCCACAAAGTACATCCTGACTCTGGCACTGGTCTCAAGGCGTAATCTTGCATTGCATGACCTTCAGTGTTCAGTAGTGAACACTGCGTGTGTGTGCTCACAGATCAAGAAGACATTAATGAGCTGCAGGCAATCAAAATACAGCTCCCTGCTAAAGCACTGAGGTCCCTCAGAATCTGCCCGGGGGCCGGATAAAAGGTCATCGAGGGCCGTAAATGGCCCTGTGGCCTGAGGTTCCCCACCCCTGCATTAGGCCTTCCAAATCTCCTGTGGCGGTTGGATTTTTTTTTGTTAAAAAAAAGGACGGCGGTTTACGGCCTTGTCTAGACTTTCGTGAGATTAATAAGATTACTGTACGCAATCCTTACCCACTGCCATTGATTCCTGATTTGTTTAATCAGTTAGTGGGGGCCAAGTGGTTCTCGAAAATTGATCTTCGAGGGGCATACAATTTGTTGCGCATGAAGGAGGGGGATGAATGGAAGACTGCGTTTAACACTCCACTGGGTCATTTTGAGAATCTGGTCATGCCTTTTGGACTTTCCAGTGCTCCGGCATTTTTTCAGAATCTTATTAATGACATCCTTAGACCTTTGATCGGCAGAAGTGTGTTTGTGTATTTGGATGACATTTTGATTTATTCACCGGATTTGGAGTCTCATTGGAGGAGTGTGCGTGAAGTATTACAGTTACTGAGTGATAATTCACTTTTTGCCAAACTAGAAAAATGTGAGTTCGCTGTACAGAGACTTAGTTTTTTGGGCTACATTGTCTCCAGTGAAGGTTTTGAGATGGACCCTGTGAAAGTGCAAGCTGTGCAGGATTGGCCTAGACCTATTGGTGTGAAATCAATACAGAGGTTTTTGGGATTCGCCAATTATTATAGAAAATTCATAAAAAAATTTCTGTGATTGCCAAACCTCTGACCGATCTCACCAGGAAAGGTGCTGATGCGGTTCAGTGGACTACTGAGGCCATTGAGGCTTTTGTGTTGCTAAAGGAGAGGTTCAGCTCTGCTCCCATCCTTACGCAGCCTGATGTGACTAAACCATTTTTGGTTGAGGTTGATGCTTCTTCTGTGGGGGTCGGCGCGGTGTTGTCTCAGGAAAAGACGGATGGAGTACATCCTTGTGCTTTTTTTTCAAAAAAATTTTCTGAGTCTGAACTAAATTATGATATCGGTAATCGGGAATTGTTGGCAATTAAACTCGCATTTGAACACTGGCGTCATTTTTTGGAAGGAGCGGAATTTCCTGTTCAAGTCTTCACCGATCATAAAAATCTGATCTACCTTGATGCTGCCAAACGCTTGAATGCCCGTCAGGCTAGGTGGGCACTGTTTTTCTCACGCTTTAATTTTACCGTTACTTACATCCCAGGTTCTAAAAATGTTAAACTGCGAGACAAAGCATCAGCTTTTTCTCCTATGGTGGGTACTGAGGAGGAGGAAAACATTTTGCAAGAGGGGGTTGTTATTGCGGTTTTGGACTCCGTGTTGGAAGATGAGATTCTTAAAGCACAGGAGAATGCCCCATCTAACACGCCGCATGGGAGGTTGTTTGTGCCTGGTACCCTGAGGAGAGATTTGTTTGTTGAATGTCATGACTCTCGGTTGGCAGGTCATCCTGGAATCTCTGAGACCAAGAGACTTGGTGGCCTGGATGGCAGAAGGAAGTCATTAAGTGGGTGCGTCAATGCACTGTGTGTGCTAGATCTAAGTCTTCTCATACTCCTGCTGCAGGGTTGCTTTGCCCTCTGGAGGTCCCTAGTGCACCTTGGACACATTTGGCTATGGACTTTATTACTGACCTTCCCCCCTCTGAGGGTTTCACTGTCATCTGGGTGGTCGTGGACCGTTTTAGCAAGATGTGTCACTTGGTTCCTTTCATCAAATTGCCCTGCGCTAAGACTCTCGCTAAGGCCTTTGTCAAGGAAATAGTCAGACTACATGGTGTTCCTACTGACATTGTTTCTGATAGGGGACCTCAGTTTGTGGCTCGTTTTTAGCGCGCCTTTTGTGACAGGTTGGGAGTTCATTTGTCGTTTTCATCCGGATATCATCCTGAGTCTAATGGCCAGACAGAAAGGAAAAAACCAGGATGTTGAGCAGTTCTTGCGTTGTTTTGTGACTGATAATCAAGAGGGGTGGTCTGAGTTTCTGCCACTTGCTGAGTTTGCTCTTAACAATCATACATCCGCTTCTGCTGGTTGTTCGCCTTTTTTTTGTTGTACTGGGAGACATCCGTCTTTTGGGTCATTTTCCAAGTTGGGATCGGCTGTACCTGAAGAGGAGAATTTTTCTGGTGTGTTGGAGAGAGTTTGGATTGATGTGCGTGGTAATCTTCAGGAGGCTAACAAAAGATCCAAAGTGTATTTTGATAGAAAACGACAGGTTTTGTTTGCTATTGGTGACATGGTCTGGTTGTCCTCTAAGAATCTGCGCTTGAGGATTCCGTCTAAGAAATTGGGTCCCAAGTTTGTAGGGCCCTTTAAGGTGCTTCAGGTTATTAACCAATCTGCTGTTAAGTTGGAGCTTCCCACCTCCTGGAAGATTAATCCGGTGTTTCATGTTTTGCTCTTGAAAAAAGCTGAGGTCTCAGATGGAGACGTCTCGACCACTGTTCCCCTGGTGGTGGAGGACGGGCAATATGAGATTTCCCGCATCCTAAATTCTAGACGGTATAGAGGGGGTTTGCAGTACCTCGTCGCTTGGAAGGGTTATTGACCCGAGGATAACTCATGGGTGAGGGCAGATGATGTTTCTGCGTCTAGACTTGTCAGAGCGTTTCACAAGAGGTTTCCGGATAAGCCTAAGTCCTAGGGGATCCGGAGGATCCTCTTAGAAGGGAGGGTACTGTTAGAACCCTCTTGTTAGATTTTGTTTCAGTTTGCTGGTCACATGACTTTTTTTCCCTATTTAGTCTGGCTCCGCCCTTCTGGCTTTGCTGGACTTCATTGTATTATCTACTTTTAAGCTAGCCGGGTGCTTAGGTGCCTTACTCTGTCAGTTTTGCTTAATCTTAGGATCTCGTAGTAATTTGTTTTCTGTTTAATTTTCCCTGCTACAATTTCTGTTAGGAGGTGTCCACCTTTTCTCCCAGTCCCTAGATCTTGTAGGGATTCCTCCCTCGCAACTATAGGTCTTCGTTCAGACTAGCTGAGGACTTTAGCGGGTCTGGTCGCAGGATCAGGTTCCCCGTTACATCGTAGGGATCAAGCTCAGTTTTATTGTAGGGACAGAGTTCCCATCTTTCCTTAGTGCTTGTAGCAGTTCATAACACTCATAACATGCACTGTCCTCCCTCCCCCACTGCATCCAGCTCACTCTCTGATTTTGAACCAGTCACAGAAGAAGAAGTGATCAGGCTTCTTGCATCTTCTCGCCCTACTACTTGCATCAGTGACCACATTCCGTCACATCTCCTCCAGTCTCTTTCCCCTGTTGTCACCACTCACCTAACAAAAATATTCAACCTCTCTCTCTCTTCTGGTATCTTTCCCTTTTAAGCATGCCATCATACATCCATTACTTAAAAAAACATCCCTTGACCAAAACTGTGCTGCTAACTATAGACCTGTCTCTAATCGTCCCTTCATCTCTAAACTCGTCGAAAGCCTGGTCCACTCCTGTGTTATCCGCTGTCTCTCAGATAATGCTCTTCTCGACCCTCTTCAATCCGATTTCCGCTCCTTACACTCTACTGAAACTGCCCTCACTAAAGTCTCTAAAGATCTACTGTCACGATAATATAAATATGATGTATGGTTTTCTTTATCATCACACATTTCTAGAACACTCCATGGCTCACCGACACTCTCCACAGACACATGCTGTGGGCTTTTTGACCCCCCTCCTAGCTTCTTCTCACTAAACACTCTGTGTAACATGATACTAGTTTGCCAGCAGCTTCCTTTCCCTCCTCCTGAGTAGTTTATGGCCCCAAGCTGGCTGAAGGCAGTTGGGAGAACATGTGCTCTATGGTTCATGTAGAAACTTATTAGGGCATATCTTAACCCCAGTTGGGGTTATAGGTATGAAACTTATATATTTGGCATGTCCACCGAAAGATCTATAACCCAGTGAAATCTCTGGGATCCAGAACCAGCAGAATCCGAGGAATGGATTTCTCCATAAGCAGGTCATGTAGTCACTTCATGTTTATACTTAAATTAACCCCCATGTCATGCTGAGCATAATGATAATTTTGTCTTTCTTCTACGAGGTTTCCCCTAAGAGATATGGGTAATAGAGTATTTCATTACTATTCAGAAAGGGGAGTTCCCCAACCCCCTCCAGTGGGGTCAGCCCAGGGAAGTTCCTTAGTTTAGTGACCAACTATAAAACAGGGACAGCCATTTTGCAGGCAGTTCAGCGCTTGGAGGAGGACAGCATATATCATCCCTTCTGTGGACTGAATCCTGGTCCTTGGGAACCCCTCCCCCCACACACCACAAGGCAACCATGATATGAGATAACTGTAAGTTTTTCACCTTTCGTGCTTTTTATTTTGTAATTGCTCTGTACATATTGTAATTTGTCTCCCTTTATAATATCTTGTATACTTTTGTAAACTGCCTACTATTTGGAGTAAAATATAAAATTACTAGCTTCATTTCTCCTTGCTCTATAAACGTATCCTCATGACCTCCGTGCTAAATTAAGCCAAAGCTACTGATTGGGGTTGGCTCCTGACCCGGTATTAATTATAGAACCAGGAGCTGGTGGCGGCAAAGTGTGTTATTGGGTATCTGGGAGACTCTGGTAGTGACGGACGGTGTTTGATAAGTGTATATCCCGCCTGGGGCGGGAATAGGTTATCTCCCTCACTGCAGAGTGCCTAATAGCCAGTACACATCCAGGAGGCCCGTCTGGCGACTACTCATCCTAGATGCAGTTCCCTGACTGACCTGAGTGTAAGTGGGGCGCCTGAGCTGCAAGTTCCAAAACCGTAACTGGAAAGTGGGATCATAAATTCCCCTGAAAAAAGGAACTGGGGAACCAAACACCCCCAGTTTGTGACATATTGGCAGGAGTGGTGGGATCATAAACCGTTTCCCCCATGCCCGTTCCTCACATCTACTGACAGCTAAATCTAATGGTCACTACTCCATGCTAATTCTCCTGGATCTCTCTGCAGCATTCGACACTGTGGATCATCAGCTCCTCCTCAATATGCTCCGCTCCATTGGCCTCAAGGACACTTTTCTCTCCTGGTTCTTCTCGTATCATGTTCTCACAGGCTTTCTGCATTTAATAGCCCTCTGTGTCTGTACTGTTCATATTCAGTAACCGGTTCATGCAGCATTACATGAACACCCGATTTCTTACACTATGGCTGGTCCGAACAATGAAAGCAATTGTTACCATCCATCTTTCGTGTCTTCCCTTTTTCCTCATAGATAAGCGATCAGGGCCCTCATTCCTCTTGGTATCTGTTGATTTATGTGATTATTGTTATGCTGTAATGTCTTTTGTCTGTACAAGTCCCCTCTAAAATGTAAAGTGCTGCAGAATATGTTGACGCTATAAAAATAAAATTATTATTATTATTCCAATTGTATCTGTATGTCAACATTTTTTTCTATTTTTGTTTCTCATTTTATATATATTATCCTCATGTCCTTCCATGGTTTGGAGGACAGCCATATTTCCTAAACTGTATTTTTGAGCTGTGAACAGCTTTTTCAGGCATTTCTTTATAGCAACCACAAGAACATAAGTAAAATTGCAACTCATTAACTTCTATGTGTAATTGTGATCTTGCTCAGTGACATAGAGAGGTCACCGTACAGGAGGGATGAGATGATGATGAGCTGTCGTAATTATCTGTCTGAGGGATGCTACGGTGTTATCTTCTGCCTATGATAATAATGAGATGTTCTCTGCAGAAAAGTAAGGGTCATCCTATTGTTTGGGCTTAGTGGCCAATGTAAAAACTTCTGGAATTACCACCATTTTTAATGTAAAAATTTGATTGAAATCACCTAGCTTTTTCTAACGATACATCACCCAGAATGGGATATCTACATCAGCCATATTTTGTGCAGAAAAAAAAATGTTATGGATTTGAGAAAACCTATACAAGTTACATCCTGATTTGTCACAGATTTTTCTACAGATTTGGATTGCACTATACTATATAGGGTGAAAACAGTTGTGAAAATTTGCTGCATAAATTGACCTATTTAAGATTTAAAGTGTACATCATCGGTCAGCACCAAGCAGATCTGTTATGCACCATGTGGATGAGATTTTGTAAAAAATTAGATGTAATACGCTATAAGTTTTCCACCTGTATGACAAACGTTGCCTACTCGACTATGTTTACTTACCAATACAAAAGTAACATAAAAAGTTGAAAAACTCCCTTTATATTACATTTTGTAATATAAACAATTTCAAATATACAATTTAAGCATTCTGTATTCTTGTAGAGGGATGTGCCTCATTCAAGATTATCAGAAAGCTGCGGTTTTCCAAGAAAAAAAGGTTAAAAAATTGAAAACAGTTGTCAAAAAATACTCTAGAATTTTCTTGAACATTAAAAATCTTGAAATATTTTGGCAATTTCAGTCCTCTTAGCAAAGGACCAGAAGTTCTCTACTTTTTTAATCATGACACAATGGGAAATAGGTTCTATGCTGGGATGGAACCATGTGACCAAGCCCCTTTGGTCTCTTTCCCCCTTAGCAGGTACTGTTCATTGTGGGGGAATCAATCCTCCCCATACTATTCTTGTTCCACCCCCTGTTCGTTGCATGACATAGAAACAAGACCCCAAGATTCTACATCTATATCTGAAATAAATTAATTACAATGTATAAATTCAAAACGCTATGATCATGTGACTATGGGATGCACCTAGTGGTGGGTGGAACAAGAAAAATACGGGGAAGACTGCCTCCCCATATTGAACAGAGCGGTTTCTTCCCAGGTTAATACTAATAAATGTAGAGAGCTAAATTACAAAGGATATTTTTTTAAATAATTGTTGTCCCTTTTAAAATAATTTTTGAACATCCCATTAATGGGCAGTATGTAATGTTTTTTTCCTTTACAGTAGTACTATATGGAAATTATACACTTCTGTTTTCAATCACAGACGGTAGCTTTAGCAGAGTTGCATCCAATGATCAGCTCAGTCTCAGGGACTGTGAAAAGCGGATGACCCCCTTAATATTTGACCTTTAATCCAAGCATTTTATGGATAAAGGGGTTTTCCCAGGAAGAAAAGTTCATTTTAATCAATAGATCTTGGATTCATAATAATTTCCACAATTGGATGTGTTTAAATAAAATGTTCCTGTGCTGAGATAATCTTATAAATGTGTCCCTGCTGTGTACTGTGTAATGGCTGTGTCTGACCATGCTGGGACATGGTCTGATCATACCACAGCTCCTGGGCAGGGAGGAAGCAAAGGAGAGTATACAATAAAGGACAGCACGGGATCACAACTGATTCTTTTTGTGAGGTAAGACATTTCCCTGCCTGTTTTTTTACTTCAAACAAAGAATCAGCTGTGATCCCGTGCTGTAATGTCTGTATACACTTTTGCTTCCTCCCCTGCCCAGGAGCTGTGGTATGATCAGACCATGTTCCTGTACGGTGAGACACAGCCATTACACAGTACACAGCAGGGGCACATTTATAAGATTATCTCAGCACAGGAACATTTAGTTTAAACACATCCAATTGTGGAACTTATTATTATTCCAAGATCTATTGATTAAAATCAACTTTTGTTCATGGGAAAACCCCTGTAAGTATAAATGATCTTGACATGTTTTTGTATGGCTTTGTTCCAAAGCCATAAAGAATGGAAGCATGTTAGCAAATCAAAGCATGTTGCCATATGCCATATTGTCAAATAATGTTATCATTGGAGAATTATACCTTACATATACTATACGTAGTGAGTTCATTGATTCAGAAGAGTCACACTTTAGGTGACATCATACGTCATTTGTCATCATAGTAACAGTGAAATCATAACGGTACTAATGAGTGATAGAATATTGCTGAAAAAGGGAACGGACATACATTTGTAAAGTATTTCTCAAGGTGCAGGGTCGGAGGCTTGATACCTCCAGTTTAGATGACCTGTAATTATTAAATTAACACTTTACAAGGTTTGTGTGTTCTGCACTTGCCAAATGTGAGAGCTAAGTTTCTTTTGTAAATATTTTTCTTTCTGGTTGTTTACTAAATTAAATATCTGATTGCTCCAGTGCCTATTCTTTTGGCACAATCTACAAGACTGTCTCTCCTTTTCGTCTCCCTGGTTGGCATCGCGTTCGGACAGAATGGGCACTGTGCTACTTCTGCAAACACTTCCACTGTTTAGTTACATTATTAAAATGCGTTCTTTGTTCTCATACTGTAGTATGATTTCTTTTCTCGCCTTTGTTTGTTTTCCATTTCAAAAGCATCTCAGGAACGAGTGATGTTTTCCTTTGAACATGGCTTTCCAGTTGTTTAAAATGTTTTTTATGGAATCCATTAACAGTGCAAAGTTGGCAACAATTACATTTCTGGCTACCATCTAGAAATGGTAAATCTCAGAAGCAGTTTGAACACCACGAGGTTTCAGATGACTTTTTTTTAGGAAGTTTACATTTAAATGCGACTAGATGGTTTGCTCCGACTGGGTTCCGATAGGAGCATGGCTGTGGTCGGTCTGTGATTTCCACCCTGATCTAAAGTAACTTCTTTGTACGTTCAGGACTGTAATAAAGGCCGACTTCAGATGAGTGTATGGTATGAAAACTCCAGCCAATTTTCATCCAGAAAAAAAGCTGATTATTTTCATCCATATTGTGATCCATTTTCCATCCATGTGTCATCCTTGTGTCTATTTTTCACATCTACATAACATTTATATGGCATTCATTTTTATACATCAAGAATTAAAAAAAATATAAAAGACAAAATTCAGTTTTCTGTCTTAAGAATTGCAATTTACCCATAAAAATCGATGCAATACGGATAATCTGTATGTGATCCAATTTATTTATTATGCCTACCCAAAGACTTCAGTGGGTGAGACTCATCTGAATTACAGAAATGAACAGTGCATGCTTCCTTTTTCTTCACACGGACACTCAGATCTTGTGTAAAAAGTCAACTGACCAGCCCAATTAAATTACATTCCCCAGTGTGCTATCCGATTCTTAAACGGACAGCACATGTACATATAATACTTTCAGCTGAACGAGACCTAGAGGGACTATACAGTGATGCAGACAACAGCTCAGCCATCTGATACCAACTCACAGAAACTGTTGGATGCCAGAGTTGCTAATTGCATTTATACAAAAGACTCATGCCACATGGGAAAACCACTGTTGTAAGACTTTTACATTGAGATAACAAGTAAAGGCACTCTCAAGACATAATTTACCTTTTTCAACCCATAGATACCAATTGAATATTGCATTAGTACCAGTAAGTAGAGACCATTTTTAATTGCATTGTCACATGCCTGCTGTGCCTTAAAATATAAAATTCATGCTATTACAGCACATTACGCAGAATTAACTATTTTTTATTTCATCAACCTTGACAAGCTGGTGCAATTCTAGAAAGTCATTTTAGCAATTGGGATGAAAAATGGATCAACACATGTGGTATGCTGTGGTGAATAGAATAAGCAAAAATCACATTTTGTTCTTGATGTCAAAAACAGTAGATTAGATTTAACGGAGAGCTACCACGTGCATAGTATCACTATGGCAAAAAAGAAGTGATATTAAAAAAACTCATAAACATTATTTTATATTAGTATTTATCATGTTAAAAAAACAAGTTCAAACCAGAAAAGGTGCAGGATTAAATGAGGGACGTAAACTCTAGTGAAATACAAACGAACAATAAACAAGCGAACAGTTAAAGACTAGTTCAGTAATCTTCATATAGACTTATTAGGAATAATAATAATTCAAAGGTGAAAATACAGAACCAATACAGCAAGTTCTCCTGAATAGCCACATACAAAAGTGACCCAGTGTATGGATTATTAAATGGAACTTCTCTCTTGCTGCAATAATTAACTCCAATTATTTATATTGTTAATTTGGTTTCAAATTTGTTTTTTGTTTGCACCAATAATTAATATCTTTGCTGACTTAAACATTTTTGTCTGAATAAAGGGTGTCTCTATCCACCATAAGCAGGTGGGAGATAACGCATACCAAATAACGCTTCTGATGCTCCCAGAAGAAGCAGGGGGAAACGCGCGTCGGGGCACAGAAATGCCACAAAAATGAACTAGTTGAGCTAGTCTTTAACTGTTCCTTTGTATTTCACTACAGTTTAGTCCCTCATTTAATCCTGCACGTTTTCTGATTTTAACTTGTTTTTAATATGATAAATACTAATAAAATTATTTTTTTATGAGTTATTTCAATGTCACTTCTTTTTTGCCAAAGTAAAACTATGCACTTGGTAGCACTTAGTTAAATCTAATTATCTATGACATGTCACTCATTGATTTAGGGTTTGTTGTATAAATAGGACTTTGCTTGATGAAAAAAACAGTAGATTGTAGACTTGCATACATCCAATTTTTAATTTTGCAAAGAAAAGATATTGTGCAGAATTATTATCATTTTTTTTTCCTAAGACCTAAAAACCTTGTTTGGTATCGTTTGTAGGATAAAGCTTCCTGACACAACTATAATACTAAAGACTCCCACACACATTTAATGAAATTTTGCCATACTCACCAATTTTTATTGGACTTGTTGACTCTATAAAGCATCTGCTGGACCTGTAAATGTATCGAAGATGATGTCAGGCAACTGAAGGACTATAAGAGCCCCATTTTTTTTATTTCTTTGGAAATTAGCCTGCGAGAGGTGTCTGACAACACCCTATTGAAAACAGAATCAGTAACTGTATCCTCATATCAGGTGTCCAATGGTTTACTCACCACTCCAGGCTTAAAGAGAATCTATCATGGCAAAAAATTCAATTACCCTGCAGACTATGCCTTTATGACTGAAAGCTGCCAGGAGAAGTAAACTTCATGTCCTCCCTTCAGTTAGGCAGCACATGGCTTTAGAGCGCGATTAACCTGCAAATTAACACCATATTTGCAGATCAATATCATGTTTTGACATGACAGGTTTCCTTTAAGCCTGGAGTGGTGAGTAACCCACTGGACACCAGATATGATGCTACAGATACTCTGACCATTTCACTGCCTTAGGGCTCATTCAGACGTCAGTGATTTTTCTAGTATGCCATTAACAGTCTGAGTTTCATCAGTGTTTTTGATCAGTGTTATCAGGGTTTGGTCAGTTTGTGTTGTTAGTTTTTACAATCATAGTTTGGTCACAATTTCATCAGTTTTATATGGATAAAAAAACAGGTTTTTCACTCTTCTATAAAACAGTCTATGAAAAGCAGATGGCATCTGAGAGCTGTCTGGATTTCTCACGGACCCATAGACTTGCATTGACCAGTTTAATCTGACACTCGAATCAATGTCGGACAAGTCTCCGTGCTTTTGTGCAGATCTCTGTCTGTGAAAAACACTGATAGCAATTGTATGAGAAACACATCTGAATGAGCCCCTATATTACCAGGGATGTAGGTATTAACCCCCTATCTTGCTGTAGACCACCAAGATTGCAGAGATTGAACACTTCACCTTTTCAGACCACCACGACTCTTAACAGAAAACCCTTTGCTACCATAGATCATCAGGGAGGTTGGCCCACCAATGCTGCTGGCATAGACACTGTAAAATATTAATCTAGACGTTGTCTTTTCCTAGTTAATATGTACTGAGCTTTTCGGTTCTAGCTATTTATTTGGGGTCTGTATAACAATATTTATTTTATGTTACCAGACCTTACTCCGCCGCTCACAGTGACAAAGAATCTAACATTAGCGTTATCCAGATAGTTTTAGGCATTGGACCAAGCATTACAACATGACTTAGTACGCCTGGTATCAAGGACAGAGTAGACAATTTTTCGATTTGCAAAACCTGGATGATGTGTAAGAGACATTGGGGTAAAGGTAAATGTAGATATTTGTTTCCCTTTATTATAACTTTTGCTGCTTAACGTCACTAATCCCTTGGCTTTTAGAATTATAGACAGTGTCTATGTAATGAAAAAACATGTTGGGATGATGTTTGCGGTGATTAGTGCGGCACCAGCTTGTACCGTGATTACTGCAGCAATGGTAAGCTGTAATGTTAGCTCCTGTGTGCACCTAGCTAACCTGTCATCCTGAGGACAGGTGGTTCCCTGCTCACTATCGCCATTGTCTGTGTACATCCTAATACAAATTGTATGGAACTCAGGAATTATTCATTGCCAAGGTAGCACAGGTTGCTATGACAGTTTGCGCTATAAAGAGAAATAACAAAGACGGAGACAGTTTGAGGTTAAAATAAGGTTACGCGGGCTGCCGATACCGCTGTGTCACTTTACCGTCTGATCTGCTCACTGGAAACACTCATATATTGGAATATAGCCACATATATTCCTCACTTATTTCTTTCCCTTTTAGAGAAAATTAAAAGGATTTCAACTTAAGATGGGAAAATAGGCAAATATTAACAAATTAGAAGCTCAAACAAGATCCAAAAGCTAATAATTGTGTTTAAAGCCTAATTCAGATTCTTTTTCTCACGTACGTGTCCTGCTTTCTTGATGGTTAAAACACGTACCTTTTATAGTCTATGCGTCTGTTCACATAGTCGTGTTTAGTTACGCAAAAAAAGAATAAGAAATGTCAGTTTTTAGTTTTTATCTGAGGCATAGATCAAACTTGCCTGGTCAGATCCATAGGTCTGTGAAAAAAACTGGATGTCCGAGTGCTGTTCGTTTTCTAATGGTTAGGAAAAGCTTGACATTTTTTTATTATTTTGCAAACAAGAAGACAGATGGCACAATAAAGGTAAAAACGGATATACTGACCTAACACTGAGGAAAACCTGATCCTGCACACCGATGGAATACGGTCAGCATTTGTCATGCATAAAAAAAAAAGTCTGAATTAGTCCGATGTTGCTCCTTTTGTAAGGCCACACGTGCTGTATTTGTAATCCAAAATTAAGAGTGGAACAATCAGAGGAAAAGTGTAATAGAAACACGTCACCACTTCTGTATTTATCACCCAATCCTGGTCTTGGCTTACAAATACTGATGGAAAATACTAACCAAATACTGAACGTGTGAGCATGGCCTTACAGTAGACATTTTTGTTAGGCCTCATTCAAACATCGGGGAAGGTATTGTCATTTTGCATGTGAGAAAACGCAGACTAATTTTAAATCGTGTGCTAGATACAGTTTTTAGCCATTTTCTATCACTGTGCCCAATTTTACTAATAGTGTAACATCTGTTTTCTCATATGCAAAAAAAATAAATACTGTGGATGAAATATGGATGCCGTGTGATGTGTTTTTTTTATGGATCCATTGATTTTTAAGGGTGAATTTGATCAGTGGCGTGGATGCAAAATGGACATGTCTCCATGTTTTTTTTGTGGACATTGACTTTCAAAAGAAGCACAGATGTGAATATATAGGCTATAATGGAAACATGTTCCTTTCGTGAACAACACAGATATAAAACGTACGTAAAAATCAGATGTCTGAATTAAGTGTAAGTGTGACAACAAGCTTTACCATATTGGTTATCACCTTACACTTCCCTTATGATGGGGTCAGATGGCAAATTACATCAATCCTGTTCAGTTTGATTACCTGCAAACCCAAGAGGGCATTTGGAGGCATGGCCAGTAGTGATGAGCGAGTATGCTCATTGCTGGGGTTTTCCCGAGCATGCTTGAGTGTTCTCTGAGTAATTTGGGCATGCTCGGAGATTTAGTTTGTGTTGCTGCAGCTGCATGATTTGCGGCTGCTAGACAGCCTGAATACATGTGGGGATTGCCTGTTCATTAGGAAATCGCCACATGTATTCAGGCTGTCTAGCAGCCGCAAATCATGCAGCTGCAGCGACACAAACTAAATCTCAGAGCACACCCAAACACTCGGAGACCACTTGAGCATGCTCGGAATACTCGAGTAACGAGCATACTCGCTCATCACTAATGGCCAGCTGTGGCATTGGCAGCTGACTCTGTGTACCACACTGTTACTTCCTAAACAAAATGGCTAATTTATGAGTTCATGATGACATGTTTTACTTATTCAGTTGTGTCATAAAGAGCACATGTGTCTTTAGACCCTACTAGGGCTTATGGATGTCACAGTGGGGTCTTGCAATACAGGTTTTATGACATGGAGCTGGTGTACGGAGCAGCCTCAGGAGCTGAGCCTGCACAAGGTCGGTGTCGGCTATGTTATACTCCAAAATGGTAGGCAGCAGTAAAAACTATAGCTAGGCTCAAAAAAAGCCCTCACCCTACTCAATCAATGGAAGGATTAAAAAAAGGTTACAGGTCTCCAAAAATTGAGACACAAAGCAATTTATTTTTTTTACGAATTTGTGATTTTAACCACTAAAGTATAAAAACTATATAAGATTGGTATCTCAGTAATACTACTGAACCTGGAGAATCATGCTGCTATGTCATTTTTACTGTACAATAAATGGCGTAAAAATTAAGCCAAAAAAACAACGTTGGAACTGCGTTTTTTTTTTCCGTCATTACACCTCAAGTTTTACTCATTTTTCCATTACACTAGATGATAAAGTTTGAGCGAAATACACTCACTTCTATGCCTTTTGAACTCCAATTTAATAAGATTTGTTTTATTTGTGGTCAGGAAATGAATACAACACAGCCTTGTATGGTGTACTCATGATTTCTGCTTTATTAGCACATCCAAGCTACTTAAATATAGTGTCACAGACAAAGATCTCTCCAATATATGAGAGAATAGGAACTTTAGGGGCGTAAATAGAAAGGTGAAACTTCCCCGCCCAGCAGTGTTATTTGATTACCATAACAAAGGAGTTATAAGACAAAATGGCGATCACAGACACAAAATGGAATCTGTTCTTTCACAAAAAATAAATGGTGTAATTGAAAGCTATAACTCATCCAGCAACAAACTAGACATCATATGGTTATGTTGATGGAAAAATAAAAAACTTATGGCTCTTGGAAGAAGAAGAAGAAGAAAAGGAAAAAACAAAAGTGCAAAACAAAACATGTCTCTGTCCTAAAAAGGGCGATCAAAGAAAGACAGTCTTTATCCATATACTCTGTTGGGGCTTCCGGATCCAATATAGTGGTCTTGCAGTAATTTTAAGAGTATCCACAAAATTGTGTATAATGATTGCTTATGTCATTGCCCATAGCAACCAATCAGATTCCTATTCAGTTGCCATGTACATTAACTTCTTAACGACTACCGATACGCCTTTTAACGGCGGCAATTATGGGTACTTATGCCTCAGAGCTGCTTTTTAGCGGCGCTGAGAAATAAGTGTATAGCGCCCCCCAGGGTCGGAATTTCTCTAGGGTCTCAGCTACCGGGGTAGCTGAGACCCCAAAGAACATGATTCGGGTTGGATTTTACCGACTCCAGTGTTGCGATCGCCTTATTTAACGGTATAACAGCAACCGCAAACAAAAAAAAAGTCAGATTTCCCATTTAATGGGATCCCCCGATCACCCCACGGTACCTCCAGAGTCCCTGCAACCCCCGTGAAGTCCCCGGCCGCTGGTGAAAATGGCGGGTGCATTTGCACTGCGCCTGCCGAGATCTGCTGGTCAGTACCCGGCAACAATAGGAAATTTTTCATATTGGTTCATTTTGATCACTGCAATAGACCCTATCACACTGATCAAAATAAAAAAAATAGTACATCAAATCCTCCTTTATCACCCTCTTTGTTAGGTAAAAATAATAAAATGAAAAAAACATATTTCCATTTTTCCATTAGGGTTAGAGTTGGGCTAAAAGAGTTGAGCTAAAGTTAGCGTCAGGTTTGGGCTAAAGTTAGGGTTGGGCTAGGGTTAGGATTGGCTAGAGTTAGGGTTTGGCTAGGGTTAGGGTTGTGGTTATGGTTGGAATCACGGTTAGGGTTGGGATTATGGTTAGGGTTGTTATAGGGTTAGGTTTGTGGTTAGGGTAATGGTTAGGGTTGGGGTTAGTGGTGTGTGAGGGTTAGGGTTGTGATTAGGATTATGGTTAGGGTTGGGATTAGGGTTAGAGGTGTGTTGGGGTTAGGGTTGGAGTTAGAATTGGGTGGGGGTTCCACTGTTTAGGTACATCAGGGGGACTCCAAACACAACATGGCACCACCATTGATTCTTGCCAATTATGCGTTCAAAAAGTCAAACAGTGCTCTCTCCCTTCTGAGCCCTGCCATGCACCCAAACAGTGGCTTTCCCCCACATGTGGGGTATCAGCGTACTCGAGGGAAATTGCACAACAAATTTTGTAGTCCATTTTCTCCTGATACCCTTGTGAAAATAAAAAAAATTAGTTCCAAAGTAAATTTTTTTGAAAAAAGTAAAATGTTCATTTTTTCCTTCCACATTGCTTTAGTTCTTATGAAGCACCTGAAGGGTTAATAAACTTCTTGAATGTGGTTTTATGCACCTTGAGGGTACATTTTTTAGAATGGTGTCACTTTTGGGTATTTTCTGTTATATTGACCCCCCAAACTCACTTCAAATGTGAGGTGGTCCCTGAAAAAAATGGTTTTGTAAATTTTGTTGGAAAAATGAGAATTTGCTGGTCAACTTTTAACCCTTATAACGTCCTAACAAAAAAAACATTATGTTTCCAAAATTGTGCTGATGTAAAGTTGACATGTGGAAAATGTTATTTATTAACTATTTTGTGTGACACCACTCTCTGATTTAAAGTTTGAAAATTGCAAAATTTTCAAAATTTTTGCCAAATTTGAGTTTTTTCGTAAATAAATGCAAGTTCTATCGAAGAAATTTTACCATTAACATGAAGTGCAACATGTTACGAAAAAAACAGTCTTGGAATCAGTGGGATACATTGAAGCGTTCTAGAGCTATAACTTCATAACGTGACAGTGGTCCGAATTGTAAAAATTGGCTTGGTCATTAAGTACCAAATTAGCTCTGTCACTAAGGGATTAAACAATGTGATCCCCAGTTACTCGGTTGCTATGGGAAACTTTCTTCTGCAATCGATTTCTCATAGAAACCTACCAATCTTTTCCTATTACATTACTCAATGGTGATATTTCAAAAAAGTTGTTTTTTTCTCTGGTCAGAAAATGATATGAAGCCTGTTTTCCTCTGTTTCTAAGACGAGAGCCAGTAACACACTGCTCATTTCCCTACTGAATGCCAAAACAAACTGAAAACAAAGTAATATTGAAACTCTGACAACATTACTGTATCACAATGGTATCTGCAGGCCGTTCCAACACAATAAGACCCGGCTAGTGCTCGATGTTATGAAGCAGAATTGCTCTCACATGCGGCCGTTCTGTCACACATATATTGAATATTAAGTATTGTGAAGCGCGTTGGGGGAGGGGGCGTTACCTTTCTTTTCTGTTAAGTCTTTACTAAATAAATGCCTATTTTTAGTTTTAGAACTTAACCATACCCAGAACAATCAGAGTTTCCGCAGGATATGCCTTATTCCTAGATGCAAATCTTCCTCAATGTGAATGCCCTCCTTTTAAAGGGAATCTGTCACTAGGATCAACCCTCCTAAGCCGTCTAAACAGGCATGTAGGTCATTGAAAGTTGAATAAAGTTAAATTACCTTGATTTTTGCAATCAGATGGATGTCTTATTCCAGAGAAATCCACATTTTTTTCTTAATATGTAAATGAGCTGTTAAGATCTATGCGCTGGACATAGATCTCCCCGAGAATCTGCCGCAAGAGGCTATTATAAAAGAAAAGGGGCATTACCAGTGTAGGAAAGACGGTCAGTCATTACATGTCTAATGCTGATAATGTCCTCTTTCATGTAAAATGAACTCTGAAAGCAGATTCTCGGGGAGATCTATGTCCAGCCCATAGATCGTAACAGCTCTTTTACATAGTAAGAAAAACTTGGATTTCTCTTGAATAAGACATCGACTCACAGATACCAAGGTATTATTTTATTCAACTTTCTATGTCCTACACGGCCATATAGAGGGCTTGAGAGAGTAGATCCTAATGACAGATTCCCATTTAAATCATTAAAAAATTTTAAATTCGGTGAT
The DNA here is from genome assembly GCA_033576555.1 of Oophaga sylvatica. Classification (NCBI taxonomy): domain Eukaryota; kingdom Metazoa; phylum Chordata; class Amphibia; order Anura; family Dendrobatidae; genus Oophaga; species Oophaga sylvatica. The sequence goes on along the minus strand of JARQOD010000006.1, from coordinate 77,043,184 downwards.
CAATTTTTTAATATATATTTATAGCAATCAAAGCTCATTTTTCCTATAACAAGACTCCTAATCCACTCTCTAGATATAGATAATATACATATAAAAAACCTAATATTTGACAGCTTGCACTCACAAGTAGAGGAAGCAAAAGGGCTTACAGTTTAGCCTTTCGGTTCACTATGTAACAATAGGCAGAAAGAACCTCTAGTGGCTGTTGGCCGAATAATAAAGGGATGAACAGACATCTGTCTGAGATGATTTAGTGAATCCTGCATTGAGCAGGGGATTGGACATGATGACCCTGGAGACCACTTCAAAAATGTTTTAATACATGGAATTTAGAGCTCAATGTCAGGAAATTTTTTTTTAAAAAAGTTCACTGATGCTGAGAACATAGCTCTAAGAAATCCCAACTGAACTGAGCCTTGTTCCCTATAAGACTGCTAGAGATAATCGAGTGCTCTTCTCAGCTGTCTCAAGCAGTCCCATAGAGAGTGAATGGAGCGGAGCGCTTTAGAGCCCCGTTCATAGGATCAAAAATGTAAAAAATTCAGGCTTAAGTGAAGATAAACCTTATTCAGACGTCCATGAATCATGTACATATTCTATCCTTGTCTTTTACGGATCATACACATTCCTATTATAGAACAGTTGGTTGCTCAAATGTTCATGGTTTTTGTTTTTTTTGTTTTTTTGCAGACTGGTCCACAAAAAATAGAAACATGTCCATTTTTGATCCAAGTCTTTGATCAAGTCTATGGGCCAGGGAAAACTCACTGACAGCAGGGTGGATAAAAATCAATGATTTTTTTAAAAAAATCAAAAAAATCGGATTTTTTTGATTTAAATCGGATTTTTTTGATTTAAATCGGATTATTTTGATTTAAATCGGATTTTTTTCAATAAACTGCTTTTTGAGGAAAATATTTTACCATCCAAAGGTTCTTCCATCATGAGATAAAGCTGAGTTGTTTAACTCAGTAGAATAAAGGCTGTATATGTGTAACATTCACAATGCCATGCTCTTCCAGAGGTTTCTGTAGGATTAGTGGGCAGTTTCTCTCCTATATTATCACAGACGCTCGCTTTACTTACGCAGTTCTCAAAACTGAATTTGACTCCGCAGAGGTCCCAGCCTCTTCTTAACGGCAAAAATGTTACAACATGAACAGAGTTGAGAAAAAGACCTTAATCCTATTGTTCTACAAACCTATATGAATACAGAATCAACCCCTTCAGTGCCAAGTCCAAGAAGTTAGACAATATGTTTCTGATTGTTTGGAGTGGAATAGATCTGCACAACACAAGAAGAATATGAATCTAAGTGTGAGGAGGAGGAAGGGCAAGCAGACAAGAAAATGAAAGTGAAACTGAGCACAATACTGCAGCATAGCCACAGACAGACAAGTCTGGATCTGTTTGTGTGTACGATCTGAGGTTTATTACATTCTTTCCTTATAATGGCAGCAGGCCGTAAAGGTAGAAACTTTGATTTAAATCACTGATTTAAATCAAGCCTTACTGACTAGTGATTTAAATCGTGATTTAAATCATGATTTAAATCAGTTTGATTTAAATCAAATCCACCCTGACTGACAGTATACAGTATGTCAGTGATTACCAATAAACTGCAGACATTGATACCCGTCTCTTTATCATCCTTCGACGGCAGTGCAGTTTAACCCATTTTGTTTACAGTGCTTGGAGAGAGGTGATATGGCCGATGTGTGCAGAGTTTTCAAACTGGAGAGCACTGTCCATATGACTGCAGAACTTTGAGAGAAGCGGCAGCCACTACCTTTTAATTTTTCCTGTTTTACAAAATGATGTCTCTGTAAGGTTCAAAATTAGTCTTTCAGCCATTGTCATGTAGGGCTATTACTTATTAGCCGCCAATCGGTTAAGTTTTTTTTATTACTTTTATGTCCCCAATACTCCCCAATACTGGTCTTCATTTACCTTGGCCGGGCCAGTGGTTGCACAGTAAAATAATGTCTTGCAAATGCCATCTGTGGTAGAGACTGCTACTGCCCAGAGACATAGGAAGTGTCTGTAGTGTCACCTACCTGTATATAATCATTAGCTCATATGAATATTATTTATGAAATATATCATTGGAAAATCATTACAATATTATTCTCAGAATAAGTCTCTGCAAGCGTGCCAAAAATACAAAAGAAGGGTTGAAGTAAATATCAAATGTCCTGCCTTTGACCTACAAATCTGTCGGTAAAACACAGGCTGCCAGAAACCAGCCAATGGTCAGGATGCTGGACCTTGAATTCTTCTTGATGCACCGCTGCAGAAGCAGAATGCTCCTGATCCGAAAATAACGCGGCTCCAAGGAATCGGTGGAACTGCTGAGGACAACACACAGCTCATTTGCAAGATTTAGCGCCTGGGTGTGATAACATATCCTGTGATTAAGCACAGGGCTGATAAAGTGTTTGCCAGAAGTAACTTGTTACTGAGCACTTGATGAGCTAATCGTTAATGAATGGAATTATTTCGCACATTTTTAAGGTGTTGTTTTTTTGTTGTTTACTTTTTGTTCTTATTTCCTTTAAAGCGTAAATAAAACAATGCCTGAAAAATGTCATACCTGGAGAACGCTGCCTGTTGTAAAAAGCTACAGAAAAAATGCTACAGAAAAAAAGTAGAACAAACCCACCCCGGGGGCAAATTTAACAATACTTTCTAGTTTTTAGGCCTTGTTTAGATGTAGCATAAATACTGTGCTTTTTCTGTTGCTTTTTAGCTTCATATTTTCTCCAGGGGTCCTCACTAATCTATGTAATAACAATCTTTTTGGGGTATTGCGTTGTTGTTCTGTTCTTTTATGTGTTTTTCCACTTTCCCGCGTTTCTGGGGCAGATTTGAAGCAGCATTTTCATGTTTTTTTTATAGTGCAGTAAAGCTTTGGTTCTGCACTTAAAAAGACAACTGTGTTTTTTACATGCATATTTACATACTTTTTCTTACATGCAGTTTTACATGTGTAATTTACACAAGTTTTCTTATACGAGTCTTTTTCAGGCTCATCATAGAAGCCTATAGAGGCAAAATGCACCAACAACGCGCAGTTCAGCAGCGAAACATTAGACACACTGGAGATTAATTTTCATGAAATTACACCCACTTTGCTTGGACAGTTAAACACATCAGATAATCTGCATAAATAAAACAGCAGGAGAAAATGTAACTTTAACACTACGTGTGAACACAGCCTTAGATTGTTCAACTAGACAAACTTAAAGGGAACATGTCAGTTACAAAAGGCGTAAAACATTGATAAACTTGGCTTAGGCACTTAAGACAAGAAAATGTTGCAGTTTGTGCAAAAATTTTGGCTTGAATGTTCCCCAAAATGTCTAATAGTCATGAACAGCATCGGGCTGGAGCAACTTGGGCCCACTAGACAAAATCATTCTTGGGGCTCACAGTGTAGCTACATAGAAATAAATACAAGACCACCAATTGTGCGGTAAAACACTCTAATATCAGGGTATAATATATGATACTACATTTCCTAATGTTATAGAAAGAGTTGGCGCCCACATTTTGGTGCAGACTCAATGATAAATATCCCCTGATGTGTATTAACCACTAAACCAATGTTTTATAGCATCAGTGCAATGGACGGGATTAATGACATCTCATCTATACGCTGAGAAAATCCGCAGCATGAATTGACCAATGCAGATTTCACATGAACACTTTGTCAATTTGCGCTGTGGATATTCACCACCGATTTTATCCTTTGCAAAACAAAGAATCAGGTCAGTGGTAAAGGTGCAACATTACATAGTAGCTAACACAGCAATATCTGTACAATATCTGCACAATGCCTGTGTGGATATTTCCGCTGTTTGCTGTGGGATTTCCATGGTAGAACTTCTGCAGCATATACATTGATGTACCCATTAATAGTGCTGGGGGCCGTAGATCACTTATGTATGGAGTTATTAGTAAATTTTACGTAAATCTCTCTGCTACCTATAAGGCCATATCTTTTTATGAAGGGACTCATTTTCTTAGTGGTGGGGGAAAAAAACTTTATTCCATCAGGGGTGATACAGGGAGAGGGGCTCAGTCAGGGGTGATACAAGGGAGAGGGGGCTCAGTCAGGGGTGATACAGGGAGATGGGTCTCAGTCAGGGGTGATACAGGGAGAGGGGGCTCAGTCACGGGTGATACAGGAGAGGGGCTCAGTCAGTCAGGGGTGATACAGGGAGAGGGGGCTCAGTCAGGGGTGATACAGGAGAGGGGGTCAGTCAGTCAGGGGTGATACAGGGAGAGGGGCTCAGTCAGGGTGATACAGGGAGAGGGGCTCAGTCAGTCAGGGGTGATACAGGGAGAGGGAGCTCAGTCAGGGTGATACAGGGAGAGGGCTCAGTCAGGGGTGATACAGGGAGAGGGGCTCAGTCAGGGTGATACAGGGAGGGGAGCGTACGGGGAAGGGAGGGGGGCTCAGTCAGGGGTGATACAGGGAGAGGGGCTCAGTCAGGGGTGATACAGGGAGAGGGGGTCTCAGTCAGGGGTGATACAGGGAGAGGGGCTCAGTCAGGGTGATACAGGGAGAGGGGGTCTCAGTCATGGGGTGATACAGGGAGAGGGGCTCAGTCAGGGTGATACAGGGAGGGCTCAGTCAGGGTGATACAGGGAGAGGGGCTCAGTCAGGGGTGATACAGGGAGAGGGGCTCAGTCAGGGGTGATACAGGGAGAGGGGCTCAGTCAGGGGTGATACAGGGAGAGGGGGCTCAGACAGGGGTGATACAGGGAGATGGGTCTCAGTCAGGGGTGATACAGGAGAGGGGTGCAGTCAGTCAGGGTGATACAGGGAGAGGGAGCTCAGTCAGGGGTGATACAGGAAGAGGGGGTTCAGACAGGGGTGATACAGGGAGATGGGTCTCAGTCAGGGGTGATACAATGGAGAGGGGAGTCAGTCTGGGGTGATACAGGGAGAGGGAGTGCAGGTTCAGAAAGTCTCAGGGGTGATACAGGGAGAGGGCTCAGTCAGGGGTGATACAAGAGAGGGGGCTCAGTCGGGGTGATACAGGGAGAGAGGGCTGCAGTCGTCAGGGGTGATACAGGGGAGAGGGGCTCAGTCAGGGGTGATACAGGAAGAGGGGGTTCAGTCAGGGGTGATACAGGGAGAGGGGCTCAGTCAGGGGTGATACAGGGAGAGGGGCTCAGTCAGGGGTGATACAGGGAGGAGGGTTCAGTCAGTCAGGGGTGATACAGGGAGAGGGGCTCACAGGGTTCAGGGTAGTGATACAGGGAGAGAGGTGGCAGTCAGTCAGGGGTGATACAGGAGAGGGGCTCAGTCAGGGGTGATACAGGAAGAGGGTGGTCAGTCAGGGGTGATACAGGGAGAGGGGCTCAGTCAGGGGTGATACAGGAAGAGGGGGTTCAGTCAGGGGTGATACAGGGAGAGGGTCTCAGTCAGGGGTGATACAGGAAGAGGGGGTTCAGTCAGGGGTGATACAGGGAGATGGGTCTCAGTCAGGGGTGATACAGGAAGAGGGGGTTCAGTCAGGGTGATACAGGGAGAGGGTCTCAGTCAGGGGTGATACAAAGGGGTAGTAAGGGTGAGGAAGTCTCAGTCAGGGGTGATACAGGAGAGGGGGGACAGTCAGTCAGGGAGTACAGGGAGAGGGGTCAGTCTAGTCAGGGGTTTATACAGGGAGAGGGCTCAGTCAGTCAGGGGTGATACAGGGAGAGGGGCTCAGTCAGTCAGGGGTGATACAGGGAGAGGGGCTCAGTCAGGGGTGATACAGGGAGGGGGCTCATCGGTGTCAGGGGGTCAGTCGGGGTGATACAGGGAGAGGGGGCTCAGTCAGTCAGGGGTGATACAGGGAGAGGGGGCTCAGTCAGTCAGTGGTGATACAGGGAGAGGGGGCTCAGTCAGTCAGTGGTGATTCACTACAGGGAGAGGGGGCTCAGTCAGTCAGGGGTTATACAGGGAGAGGAGCTCAGTCAGTCAGGGGTGATACAGGGAGAGGGGGCTCAGTCAGTCGGGTGATACAGGGGAGAGAGGGCTCAGTCAGGGGTGATACAGGGAGAGGGGGCTCCGTCAGGGGTGATACAGGGAGACGGGCTCAGTCAGGGGTGATACAGGGAGAGGGGGCTCAGTCAGTCAGGGGTGATACAGGAGAGGGGCTCACTCAGTCAGGGGTGATACAGGGAGAGGGGCTCAGTCAGTCAGGGTGATACAGGGAGAGGGGGCTCAGTCAGTCAGGGGTGATACAGGGAGAGGGGGCTCAGTCAGTCAGGGGTGATACAGGGAGAGGGGGCTCAGTCAGTCAGGGGTGATACAAGGAGAGGGGGCTCAGTCAGTCAGGGGTGATACAGGGAGAGGGGGCTCAGTCAGTCAGGGGTGATACAGGGAGAGGGGGCTCAGTCAGGGGTGATACAGGGAGAGGGGGCTCAGTCAGTCAGGGGTGATACAGGGAGAGGGGGCTCAGTCAGTCAGGGGTGATAGAGGGAGGAGAGGGGGCTCAGTCAGTCAGGAGTGATACAGGGAGAGGGGGCTCAGTCAGTCAGGGGTGATACAGGGAGAGGGGTCTCAGTCAGTCAGGGGTGATAGAGGGAGGAGAGGGGCGCACGATCTTTATAAATCACAGCATGGCACTTTACTTGAGTTGTGCCATATAGCAGAGAAGACAAAAACAAGACTAAACCTGATTGGCTGCACTGCGGCCAATCAGTGTTAGACTTAACTGCAGCACTGCTCTCCCTGCTGGGTCAACGCACTAAAGGCCCCGTCACACATAACGAGATCGCTAGCGAGATCGTTATTACGTCACGGTTTTGAGATCGCTGGAGAGCCGTATCGTGATCGTTGGGGAGCTGTCAAACATGCAGAACTTCCCAACGATTTTGGCCGCCCCAGCGATCTAACTAACGATCTCGTTGGTTGTTGGGACTCTTTCACACAGCAGCTATTTCAACGATCCACACCTTGATAGGGGCTGTACTGTGTCACCAATCATCTATATATGTATATAGCAGATCGCTGTTCCATACTGATGACTTTTTGTGTCACCGCTACTCCCAGAGTTAGACAACCGGGAGAGCGGTGTATGCATGATCGCTGACACACTTCGCTACGCCAGCAGGTGCCAGGGTCCCCATGACTTATGTCCCCATAGCGGCTGTGTGGGCTGGGGGCCCCTGGTGGAGCGAGGGTTGTGGTCTGCAGGCCCTGATAGCGGGCAGTGTTAGCTGGCTGCTGCGGCAAACACTGCCTGCTATTAAAGTGAAATGAATATTCACCCCTCTCCACGCCCATGGAGGCATGAGGAAGCGTGAATATTCATTTCTCTTTAGCAGCAGGGACAGGCTTTAGGCGCAGCAGCCGCTTCTGCCTCCTGTCACCCGCTGCTGCTCCACTGGCACTGGGGGCTCCCATAGCAGCTGTGTGGTATGCCACTATTAGCGACACTCCACTGGCTGGGGGCCCTAGGCAGCTGCTGGCCCTGTATGCCAGTAGGTGTCAGTGCCTGGGCCCAGCAGAGAATCCTCTGGTTCTCTGGTGGGCCAGTCCGACCCTGGTCATGAAAGATTGTTTTGTTTTGCTGTGTCAACAGTAATCTGGTGTAATTGGCCTGATAAATCTCCCCCACTTGTTGTGTATAAAAAAGAGAAAATAAATTAAGAGCTCTTGTACAGCTCTTCACATTGTGTCGGCATAAATAAGCCGCATCTGCCGCATCTTGCTCCAATCTCTCAGGTTATCCATTGAAATGCCTCAACACACTAGCGGGTAACCGATGGAGGCTGAGGCTGAGCTTCATAGGAGAACTTCACAGAGAACACAGACTGAGCTTCATAGGAGGACCGCAGTTTCATGATGTATTGCAGCACATAGTGTAAGTGATCAAACAAATCAAATAAAAAGCATAGAAAAGTTAATATCGCTCATTTTTCCCCCTTCAATAATAAAGAAATTGCAATAATTAAAAAAATAAAAATATTTGGTATTGTCATGTCCGAATCTATCAAAAGAGAAAAATATTTAAACCTTAACTTTAACACCCAAAAGAAAAAAAAAATTGCTATTTTTCAGTTAGTGAATTTTCCACAAAAATGCACTAAAATGATATCAAACTTCATATGCACCCCAAAATTGTATCACTTAGAGTGAATTTGTTGCAAGATTTTGGCTAAGTCATCTGAGAGTAGCATAATATAGGGAAAGAGTCCCTGATTGCAGCAAAGTATCACTTAGTGTACTGGCTGCAGCAATTGTACAGCAATAAGCATTTTCTCTCCTGTAGATGTAGCAGTGCTCAGAAAGCTGCCCCTGTCACAATACTGATTGTCTGCTTTCTGTGTACATTGTATTGACAGTAAACTACTAATCTGTGCTGTGGGCATGCTGGACTAGGAGACATGGGGACAGCTAGTCCAGCAGTGATAGTGTCCTGCTGATAGAACATTGATAATATTGAAACAGCAGCACACAGCCAGTAAGGGCCCCGTCTCACATAGCGACACACCAGCGATCCCAACAACGATCAGGATCGCTGGTGTGTCGCTACTTGATCGCTGCTGAGATGCCAAACAGGCAGCGATCAGGACAGCGACACTGCGGGTAACGTCGCTTAGTTACCCGCAGTGTACGTTGGATACCAGCACGCTGATGCAGGGAGCTGGTAACCAAGGTACACGTCGGGTTTCCAGGCCCTGTGCGGTGCCTGGAAACCCGATGTGTACCTTGGTTACCAGCTCCCCTGCAGCAGCGCGCTGGTATCCAACATACACGTCGGGTTTCCAGGCACAGCCCCGCGCCTGGAAACCTGACGTGTACCTTGGTTACCAGTAGATCGCTGGTCTCCTGCCCAGGGTCAGACTGAGGAACACTGGGCCCACCGGAGGATTTGATTCTGGGGGCCCACCTTCCTCCCCCACTGAAGAGCCCCATAGTAACTGCAAGTTTGCACTATGAACTCTCCTGAAGGAGAAGCCAGGGCCCACCGGAGGATTCTCCTGTTCTCTGGTGGGCCAGTCCAACCCTGCTCCTGCCTGTCACACGCAGCGAAGCGTGCTGGCCAGCGGGAGACCAGCAATCAAAAAAAAGTCCTGGCATTTCTGACACGACCAGCGATTCACAGCAGGGGCCTGATCGCTGGTACGTGTCAGACATAGCGAGATCGCTGCTGAGATCGCTGTTTAGCAGCAATCTCGCTAGCGATCTCGCTATGTGAGATGGGGCCCTAAGTGACACATCACTGAAATCAGTGTCTTAGCTCTTACTTCTTAGTGTTCTCAGATTACATAAAAACCTGCTGACCCTTTAAAAGGACCGCAACGCCCATCGGACTGGACCGGACGGCGGACCGGACCAGAATGCTGTAGATAAGCCCCTGATGGCGGTGGTCGCATCTCATAGTCCAAAAATGGGGTGACAGATTCCCTTTAAAGCATCAACTCAAGGTGCAAAAAACAAGCCCTTATACAGCTCCAGCAAAATATTTTTTTTGTCAAATTTTTGAATTTTTTTTTCAACTATAAAATAATTTAAAAAAAAACAAGACAATTTCAGTAGCATCATAATTACCCTGACCAGTAACAATATTGCCAGGTCATTTTTACCACACAATGATTGCTATAAAAATAAGACTAATTTATTCACATTTTATATAACATTGTATGATGGCAAAATGGTGGCCTTCAAAACTTCAACTTGTCCTGCCAAAAAATATCTGCTCTTATAGCTATGTTAATGGAAAAATAACAGTTAAGGCTCTTGGGGAAAAAAGAGAGGAGAAAATAAAAGCACACAAATGAAAAAAAAACCATAAAGGAGTTATATTAATGTTTTATTAATCTATTTCTACATGAAATAAAGTCATAAATGTAAAGCAGTCTCTTCCAGTTAACATGCAGAACTGATTTGCTCACATTACAGTAGACAATGTGAAACCCAATAGATATATTCATGATAAATTAATTCTATTTCATATTTAGAACAATCAGTGAGAAATGTCCTATATTGCCACTAGATGGAGCAGTTTGCATATATCTTTTCTTCTTCTTTTCCATGAACATTGGACTCGCATGCTGTATAAGCCGGGATGTCAGATAGGCGGGCAGCGCAGAGGAGATTACATTATTTATTGTATAAATGTCAATATATATACATAGAGAGAAAGGAAGGAAGGGAAATGGGAAACATACAATTATAAATATAATAAGACATTATTAATACTATTATTGTTTGCATAAGTAACTCAGGTTTATGCCGTACATATAAATACTACTGTCATACACTATGCATAAATAATTACTTCATGTACACGAATCATGCGCCGCTTAATAGTGGACAATAACACACATATAATGCCGATCTATAATGTACATGCATCAACAACGTTTAACCATTAACCCCTTAACGACCAGGGTATTTTTGGTTTTGCATTTTCGTTTTTCGCTCCCCCCTTTTTACCACAAAGTCATAACTTTTTTATTTTTGGTCAAAATGCCATATGAGGGCTTTTTTTTCGCATGACGAGTTGTACTTTTGAACGACACCATTAGTTTTTAGCATGTCGTATACTAGGAAACAGTAGAAAAAATTCCAAGTGTGGTGAAATTGCAAAAAAAGGTGCAATCCCACATTTGTTTTTTGTTTGGATTTTTTACTAGGTTCACTAAATGCTAAAACTGACCTGCCATTACGATTCTCCAGGTCATTATGAGTTCATAGACACCAAACATGTCTAGGGTTTTTTTTTATCTAAGTGGTGAAAAAAAATTCCACATTTTTTAAAAAAAAATATTGCCATTTTCCAATACCGTACCGTCTTCATTTTTCATGATAGGGGGCCCGGGGAGGTTGTTTTTTTTTGCGCCGATCTGACTTTTTTTTGTCCCC